>CM051456.1:18509032-19709032 GCA_028274465.1 Plantago ovata | reverse complement strand
TTATCGTTCAGGGTACCTGTTGACCATGTGCCCTAGATGTTCCCCTAGTCTGGTTCGTGTCAGCAGGTCACTCGACAAGATGCTCATCCATCCAAAAGGGTACGTAAGGGTAAAACCTCGTGTGATTCGTTCGAGTGATTTAGCAAGAAGAATCAGAACATTAGCTCATGAGAATACAGAAAATCTTAATTCGGATAACCGAAAGTATGAGGTGATAGTATTATTCATTCATGTGGTTGGAACTGGTTCTGGAGTAGATGCGAATTGGAATAAAGTCATCAAGGTGCCTTTCTAGCACAACTTGCTGAAATGCGACCCCTTTGTTAAAAAGAGGACAAGAAAACTTTGGTTAGTTTTGTCATTTCATTGTAGAGAAAAGATACTAGCCATGTTCATATTATTGCTTTGAACCCTTTTGGTCATGCAAGTACAATGAAGAATCATTATGGTGTTATTGAACTTTCAACCTAAATTGCACCAATAATTGGCTGTACAAGTACTCAGAACATTTGAAACCATATGGAACCTCCACCCAAGTAATCTTTCCCGAGGTAATTTCGTGTAGACTACTCATGCGAGGAGGATTAACAATTTCATACATAGATGATAACCTTTTACATTATATGTGAGACTGTATGTATATTTATTTTGTGTATTAAAGAATATTTGTGGTGGTTACGTTCCAAGCATTCCAATAAACCAAGTTGAAAACGCGGAATGATATCAATAGTCAGAAAAGAGCGGGGAGATAAATCTCAACAGGATCTTGCTTTTTTCTCAATGTTAAGCATATCACTAAATATGATGGTGAATGTAATAGGTTCCTAATTGTTAGAAGGATCCTGTTGAGAAAGTGGTCACAATGCGTACGGACGTTATATAAACTTGAGGGGTGGTGAGTGGTGAGTATTGGAAAGCACAATCAGTCACTTACCAGTCACCAAGTCAGCAAATATATTTCAGTACTGTTTGGTGGAAGTTATATCAGTGTGCTTTATGCGTCAGCCAGTTTGGCCTATTGAAAAAAGCATCACATGCTCTTTCATTTTTCTTGCATAAATGCTTCTTAGGTTACAATAATGTTACCTAATTTCCAAAAAAAAAAAAAGAAGGCCTATGAACATTGCCACGAATTCTTGATCTTTAGAGATTTCAACGTAAGACCAGCAAACAACGTGTTTCAGTTGTCATGCTCGATTAAGACTTATTGAGTTCATAATGTTTAGCTACGTGTTTCAGTTGTAATGCTCGAATAAGACGTATTGAGTCCATAACGTTTAACTGCCAAATTTCATAGATACTGAAAGGACAATGAAGTACCAGTTCCATGTGCATTCAAGTGAAAGAAGATCCAAGTAAGTTGTAGTAGTAATGCAAGTTGCAGGTTTGCTTTTGCATGAAGTTATTTTGGTCTAGCCAATTTGGGATGTATGGAATTCTCTGCTAGATTTTGCAGTTTGTCTGCAGGTCCACAACATTAACTGGATTTCTCATACCAAGAGAATCAAATCAAACCACATTCATCTTAACATAACAACAAGTGCATTGCGTGGATTTAGTATAGAAATTGCGTTTTTCACGCTATAAGAATAAGAGAGAACTCGGTCGGTTCATAATCGTTCTGTTAAGTACAAGGAGTGTCTCATCCAGATGGTTCCATTTCAAAGTTGCATATGCAATGTTAGCGAACACACTGCATCATCTAGCTCAAAATGCCAAACAAACATATATTCACAAAAGAGAAAGGCACAAACAAGCTAAGCTTAAGCTAAATTAACAGGCATTATCTGACTTTCATAATCACTTTAATGATCAATCTCAGGCATTAGGATAGTGAAAACCTGCTGCTTGCATCTGAAACACCAAATTCTGCGGCCCAAACGCTGAATCGTGCATTGAACCCCTTTGCATATGTTGGCCCTGAGCTTTGAGTCCATAGGAATTCATACCATACCCGTTAGAACCCAACACACCCCCAGGACCGGATGAGTTAAACCCCATGATCAATTCATTGCTCGTTTGATTCCACTGGAAAGGAAGTTTGTCAATGACAGCAGATTTCGACTGTTGAGCAGGAGGCTGATCCGGAGAAGTAGCCTTTTTGTCTTCCGGTGAAGGGGTTTGGTTGTCGTTTAGGTTCACTGTCGTTATGTCATGAATACTCGCCCTCCGCTTATCTTTCCCTCCGGAAAGCTGTCGTATGAAGTACTTCTGAGCATGACTAGCAACCTGAGTCGGCGTTCTAGTGATCACATAATTGCGCGAAATGTTACGCCAATCGCCCTTTCCGTACTTCTTCAACCCCAACAGAAAAAGCCTGTGTGATCATCCAATAGAAGAATGTCAAAAACAAGTCACAACCACTTGAACACAAATTTTCACAATCAAAACTTATTCTACTAATTCCCATTCTAATACACATTTCAAGCATAAAGTTAATCATAATAAAAAGCAACTCATAACAATAAACTACTACTAAACCAAGAACAATAAAGAAGAAAAACTCTCACTTGTGCTCTTCTTCTGTCCAAGGAACTCCCTTCTTCCGTTCTTGCTCGTTAGCCCTACCGGGCGGTGGCTTCCTCCCACCCCCGAAAGGCTGTCTATAGCCATCAAAGCCATGTCCACCACCCCAATCCAACGTAAAAGGCGAGGTGGAAGACACAGAAGTGCAATAACCGGGCACCGGTATAAGCCCTGCTTCAATACTACTAACATCATCCTCCAACTCCTTATACTGCCTAATCACATCAGCCACCGTCTTCCCGGGTACTAGTTCGGCTACTCTCTCCCATCTGTTGGGTGTATTTTCGTCGAACAGAGCGAGTGCATTCTCAAAGGCCTTGTTTTCAGCTGCTGTCCATCTAGTGGTGGTTACACTTTCGTCAAGAAACCAACTTGAGCTAGAGAAATATGAACTTGGAGGCAAAATCTCCATATCCCACCTCATTCAATGCCTATGATAGAATAGAATATATTGATCTACAGCATTAGATTGTGTGAAACAGGGGAATGAAAAAAACAGAGAAAGGTGGGGAAAAATTGAATGGTTGAGGTTTAGGCTGATGATGGATAAAACATCACAGCAACAACAACAAGTGGTTTGTTAAATCAAGAAGAAGCATTCATTCATTGGAAAGGAATCCGAATAAAAATACTTCCTTTTCTTTCCTCTCAATCCCTTTGAGGAATCTTAGAAAGACCTCACTTTTCCCATCCCACCAAAATCAACCAATGTTTAGTTTGTGGCAATTAATCAATCAAGATGGAATTTTTATACAATATCTCACTCAATAGACCTTGGATTATGAAATACCATTATCAAGATCTGAAACCCATATACCAAAAGGCAGCTCAAAACAATAAAATGAAGTAGTAGTACAGTTTTTCTTGAAATCTGAAATTGGAAACAGAGAGAACCTGAGTGTGGAGTTGGGAGAGAACAGTGACAGGCTGAAAAGTGTACAAGAAGAATAAGAAGGTGAGAAAACTCTGAATTCTGAGGAGAAGGAAAAAGTGGGGAAAAGCCCTTTGCTTTTCTCAGCTTTATTTCTCCTCTCCTCCTTTGTTGTATGAACCAACAGCAAGAAAGTAAAAGAAAAAAGAAAAAAGAAAGATGATGGCAGTTGGAAAAAGTTGAAGAAAATGAATCTGAAACTTCACTTGGGACAAGAAAACATCATTGGTAGAGACTCTGATTAACCATGAGTGAGTGAGTGAATGAGAAAGATCTGCACAGAAAAAAAAAAAAATGAACACCAAAAAGAACAGAGAAAGAGAGAGAGAGAAAGAAAATGTTTTTGGGTAATGGAAGGTGGTGGAATCTGATTGGATGGAATGGGTGTTGGTGGATACTGCAAACTTAGCTTGTCCAAAAGTTTCCTTATTATAATTCAAACCTCACCCCTAGCTACTCCCTACTCCTGCTTGTTTTTATTTAGAAAATGGTGATTTTTATTTTCTTTTACCCGGTTGAGTTGTCACGAACTTAGCGTCTGATGTTATGTTAATTTACATGGAATCAATATCTCTATGAATAGGTTTATAGTTGGTGCGAGGTGAGGTTAACGTCTCGGTTTCTACTTGCTTAAAAATTTGTGGATGGGTGATGATGATGATATATATGTATGGATTAGCATCGGGTGATCTGTTGATTGAAATGTAATGATATGATATCCGACCCGAGCCACGTGAACGAATGTACATATTAATGGATTAGATGAGGGTGATTGTGCTTCTCGAATGATATTGCTAGGGTTTTGTTGCGTGATTAGTTGTGTATTTGTTTAATTGTTTTCTTTTTTGAGAAAGTTATGAGAGAAAATGTGGAAAAAGGATTAAAAGAAAGAAGGTATGGGCTGGCATTACATAATGATAAATGGTGTTCGGGCTTAATGAGGGTGAGGTCAAAAGGACACTGTATACTACAAATATGCATTGCACTAACTCATGTAGTTGTACCAAAAGGAGTTGTTGGAGGTACCATTGGAATTGTTTGGAACTACTAATTGCACTAATCATTAATTCTGCTTCTATTTTATAGTATTATTATGGCATTCATTATTATTCTTTTACTTTGCCCTTACTTATTTTCCTTGCAACAAAGAAAATATTTATGATTTTTCTTTTATAACAAAGATATTTTTTTCCCGCATGAAATTGGCAGGGATCAAGATGCTTCAAAGTCTATTTAGATGAGAGTTACGTACGGGAAATCTATAGACTTGTTCCTTAGATTGTCTCCTTTAGTTGTTATGACTAATAGGAGCTTTCATTTGTACCAGTAAATTGATTGAAATCTTGTAAGCATCGATTTGGGTATGCCCCTCTTATCATGTACAAATTGGGATTTAATGGATTTAATTTTTTTGAAAAAAGAAAAAGATAATTTTTTCCATGATCAAAGAAATACATCGACTCAAAACTCAAACCCGCACCACCTCCTTGAACAACCCAAGCAAATCCGAACAAAACTAATTTTCCAATAATCCAATAACTACCAAAACTGCGACACAAATCAGATATGTATAACTTTTCTAACAAGCTGTTTTGGGTACAAAATTTATAAGTACAGATTTCTAACTTATGCATTATTTATAAGCGCAAAATTTTATGATAAATCATTTAATACTTTACAATATAGTAATACGCCCTCCGCCCTAAAACAATTGCACCGTTTTGTCTTTTTACGGTCAACAAAATTGAAGTTTGACTACAAATTACTCTTAAACTATAATGGTAAAATATTTAACAAAATTACATATTAAAAATTTAGGATGAAAAGTTTCATAATATAATTTTGATAAATATTTTACTATTATAGTTTAAGAGTAATTTGTAATCAAACTTTAATTTTGTTGACTGCAAAAAGTCAAAACGGTGCAACTGTTTTGGGACAGAGGGATAGTACATGAGTATAGATGTAATAGATCAATCTCAGTATGATACAATACTTGATTTATACTAGTACAGTACATGACAAATGGAGCTTAATCTGAGGGTTTCTTAATTTTCAACATGTGAAAGTGGCTAATTTAAAAAAACTTGTTTCAATGGTTTAATCAGATGTTGACGGATAATTAATAAGTATGTTCCAACTAATGAGTTTTGTAGGAAAAACTGTATGTATGGTATGTTGTCAACAGGTGATTAACAACCAATCACACTTTGTTAACGTAATTAAAGTCAACAAAGTACATGTTTAAGGTTAAGATTGACTTATCCAATTGTTAAGGAGGATATTGAGTTGGTAATTATATTATTAACTTAATCTCTCTAACCACTAGATAATCATTTGAACTCCTCCAAGTTAAGGCAAGCACGAGCGTAACGATATACCATCCAATATTTTATTCCAGGATTAAGCATCCATGCCATATAATCATGTCTCTATTTCGCACTAACTTATTATCAGCTTCGTCGATAAGTTTATTTTCAAAATAAGCGTATTAATATTTGAACAGTTAAGTGATAGCCCATAATCTAGTTAATTTGATAAGTTAGTTCAGGTAACTTATTAAAACATCACTGACAAATGTTTATAGCACAACAACATATGGCAATCCATCTTCGACAGTGATCAACCATGACCGATGAGCATGAGTTCTTAAATCATGGTTTACACACCTTCCGTTATGTTTTAAACATATATATATATATATCATCACTTAAAATATGATTTCATGCTTACATTTTTAAACCCAGTGCTATATCTTTACCTATGTAAATGAAATATCATTTTGAATTGAATTTCCGAAAGAAGGTTTTGATGTGTTAGGGGTAAATACAAGGCACTACCCTATATATGACATGGACATGTTACAATCACATGCTATTATATTATAGGATGTCACATTGATTAATCTCAATCGATTTCATAATTGTTTTTACACCACGATAAAAATGGTAAGGGAAATTAAATTAGGACCAACCAGGAGTCGAAACTTGGCAATTCAATTTGGTGAACAGGATCCGGAAACAAGCCGCCAAAGGAGGGCTGGCTGTGGATCAAACGTCAAGCTCACACAACAACTACAAATAATACTAATGCTATTATAAAATTAAACACTTTTCTCTTAGAATGTTAAACTAATCAAATTGGACCATCCTATTTCCTACCCACATTAGCTCTACTACTATCAATTGGACCATCACTAATACTTTAACATGCTTAACCATTACCACCTCCACTATAACAACTTGTAATATACAAATAGTACTAAATTTAATTGTTTCAACTGAAAAAACAAACATTTAGTTTGGGGGGGGGGGGGGGGAATCACTCATTGGTTCTTTTTCCCGACATTGCCTTTGTAAAGCTTGAAAGCCACCTTTTATTCATTCCCAAATTTTGTCTATTGGTATTTGGAACAACTGCAAAATGTACTAGTACACCTGTTTCTTCATTTTCAAACTCACCCCACTCTTCCAAGAGGATGCATCACAACATGTCAATCCGTGGTAAGATTGTTCGCCCTACATCGCATTAAACTACATACTTCGCCACTTGTGCGTGCCCGTTCCCGTGAGTTTCATTCTTCATCTTGAATGTGTACACATCGAGTGAATACTAACGGGCTAGCTACAACATTGCACTAGTAATTACTCCCTCCTATCTGGTTTATTTGACGTTTTAGAATTTTAACTATTTTTAGAATAGTTGTCATTTTAGACTATAGCCCCTACTAATTCAATTTTGTTTACTTAAAATAGTGTTATTTTATTGGGTTTTGTCTCTTGGATACAAAAGTAGTTTCATATTACAAGGCTACTTAATGATAGGAATAGCCTAATTATAGCTTTTATTAATTTGTATGAAATAGCTAAAACGTCAAGTAATAAAAATAAGAGGGAGTACTATTGTTCACACCTTGAACTTTTGGAGACTGTAACCCCATTTAAATCTAAAGACTCTTTCATATACGGTTCACTTATTATATGGAATTTGATGGTGGGTTAATAATACATTTCCTTAAAAGATATGGGATACTACATTTCTTTCGTTTTAGTCAAAAAAATTCATTTAGTTTTGTTTACACACAAGTTAATCATAAATTACGAATTAAAAATTCAAAAAAATTATTATCTTTAATATAATTTATGAGTAATTTACGATAATTTTTTTTTTTAAGAAAATGAAATGTAGAGGTTTGACCAGGCATGGAGGGAATAACCGGGAGTGAGTACTCGTATAAGTTTTAAAATGCAAAATGAAATTTGAAAAGAAAAGAAAAGAAACTCGTAGAAAATAGTAGAAGCCCATACTGCAAGTGCCGTAGTTGATCAGGTAAAATTAAATGAAATTCACACCTAGAGAATTGTGCTTTTCTTTATCTGCTCCAACAAGAGTGGACCCAATTAGGCTTCATTGCAATTAGAGGTCGAAACGTGTGAACGGTCCTTTGCACCGGATATACATGATCATACACTTTCGCTATTAAAAACACTCGCCTTTTTTTTTTTTTTTTTTTTTTTACCTTTTTCTTGTTTTTTAGTGAAATTTTTAAATAATTCTATTCTTCGTTGCTTTCAAAGAGCGTGCATAACAAAGCATGGATTACTTGCAGTTTAATTACCAGAGCATGAATGATATGATGATCTCTTCTTCTTAAGGAACAAAAAGAAATCATCATTTCTAATGTATTTAGAAATATAATCCAATAGGAAAATAAATATGCTTCTTGGGTTTTGAGAATCTCTCCGGGGACCTCGTAAAAGTTATTGTAAAGTTTTTGTTTCTCTTAGAAAATAAAAATATGACTGGAGTTTAGAAATACTTCAATTGAATTGTTTTCATCTTGTGTTTAGCCAGTTGGATCTTACATGCTTATTCATAACATTGTGAGAATGATTTAAACTAGTAATTTCACCTTAGAGCGTGGAGCAATAAAAATATTATTTGATTAATTAACTTCTCTAAGTTATTTACTTTTCCACTTATAAGAGTGATATGAATCATATGACTGCATTCTTGCAATTTATTCCAAACAGTATTTTCAAATATGTTTAGTTTAGCAAAACAAAACATGAGAGAATTCGTATTTATTTACTGAATTTATGATTGGGAAAATGAAAAATGCAATGAAATTTTTTATTAAAAGTATGTTTCGTAAGAAGAAGTGGAGATTCTGGACTTGGAGATGAACTACACGCAGGCGGTGGGATCAATAAACGAGAAATGTCCAATCTTTGCAAGCCGAACTACGGCAAAAGACTGCAACTTATCTGTTACTTACTCTATATGTTAATCAATAAATCAACACCATGCTTAAAACCAACGACTCTATCCAGTATTATAGTTCAAGTAAGATCATATACTTTTCTGTTAAAACTAAATCTACAACTCCTATATTACTCAAGTGCTTGACAACAAAACTGTAGGCTCAAAGTCGATTATTTTCACAAAGAAAACGTACAATTAGAGTATTATAGACACAAGTATTTAACGTGGCCATTCGAACTGCTATAGGGCGTGGAGTGCGTAAGAACAATGTAGTCGAGTTGTGCAATTAGGTTAGTTAGGTATCCAAGCTTTACTTGGGCATGTTGGATGGCTTTGTGAATTGCAATTAGGTTAGTTCTAGATCTATATATTTATTACGTTATTATTGTTTTGTAAGTTGTAATTGTAGCAGTTGGAGTAGATTTCAGTTAAATTTTGTTCCAGATATAATTACTTCAAATTTTTTTTGTACGGGAAATACAACTAGATATCGTAAAAACATAAATTAGAATGGTGAAATAAAAAATATAGATCAATTCGATACACAATTGAATCCCAAAAGACTCCCTTGACACTGAACCATTTAAGATTTAACCAAGTACTTCTTTTTTTTACCATTTAACCAAGTACTCTAGTACTTATTTATTAAACTCACTCTTACCTGCACACTTGAGTTTATGATGGCAAATTACTGATAATAATGTGATGTGAGGTACAGATTAGTGATTAAGCGCGTGAAATAATATATGATTTATGAGTGATGTGACAAACTACTCCACTGCATTTGTCTGTGCGCGACTGCGCGCTGTTATGTCCAATTGGTATCAAATCCAATCTAACTAACTCTAAAGTCCAAAGTATTGATTTTATGATGTTAACACCACTGATTAGGAGTACATTTTTTTTAATCAGCTAAAAATTTATTAATAATACAACGAGTATAATAAATACTCGTAATATGACACTCAAAGTCGAGTGTACAAGAAAAATAAAAGCTCAACCGCCCAAATGAAGTAACATTAGGCTACAAATGAAACAACAGTAGCTACTAGCTGTCAATCGACCGAATCGGCACAAATGAAATGATAAGAGATCAACACTACTCCTCACGTTTGACTTCCAGTGGACTAACTTGTAATGCTTGTCTCAAGAAATGAAAGAAAGACAACGAGAACAAGAGCAGAACATAAGAGTTGAACCAGACAACACATAGGGGTTAAACCAGAACGGGTTAACTCCTTGGTCAACACCGCCAGTATAGAGATAAAGAAAGAGAACGCACGCTCTGGATGCTAAGGAAAACGCAGTAGAGCTTGAGGAGACTCGAGACAAGAGAACGTGCAGCTTTACCAGATTAAGAGTGTCCAGGTCTCATCAGGAAACTCCAGAAGAGTTTGAGAAGAAGGAAAGGATTCTCTCAGCTAGAAGGAATATGCTATATCCTGGAAATATGTTTGAGTTATCTTAATTAAAGAAAATCCTACATCTTTGTATATATTTGTACAATCAGTTTAGATTAATGGCATTAGGACTGTAGGACTCTTTAGCTTAGTATATATAACAGCAGTCTGTAATGTAATTCATTTTGTACACAACTTTCGTATCTCAATATACTTAATCTACACAATCATATCATCATGTTTCCTCTCGCAACTCTGACATGGTATCAGAGCAGGTTTATTGATCCTTGCTAATCAAAATATGTTTGGATTAGAAGAAGATATTTCAGTTCATTATCATTGAACAATCAAATTCTTTTGCTGCTATACATCGAGAAATCATCATCAAATTACATTTCTTCGTTTCTCAAATCCTCAAATCAAACTCAATATCCAATCAATCAAATCAAAACTCAAATCCTCAAATTAAAATCATCATCAGATCAAATTCAAATCCTCAAATTAAATTCATCATCCAAGCACTTTGCCGTCGCATCCGCCCCCGATCCGAACAAACCGGTCTACGGCGCCCCTACCTACGATGGAGGTCCTACCGGGAGAGCTGTCGGGAGGAAGTTGAGGGACGTACGGACACGACAAGCTTGACAATCCACGTGAGCCCGAAAAGGCTTATTATGAGAGGATGAATGAGCTGACGGAGAATTTTCAGGTATGAATTTCCCATTTTACATTTTACTGTTTGCAAAGAATATGTTTGAATTAAGTGTTATCAGTACATAATCATCATTAAAATATTGTTTTTATTTTAGGAAAATTGGACAACCTGTCTATGTTGAATCTTTGAGAAAGTTGTGTTATCAGCATCATTCTTAATTCATTTAAAGTAGCTCACATATTGATCACAAGCTGTTTATTCTACTTGAGTCTGGTATGAAGTATCAATTCATCTTTGATATAGAACAACTAGCATTATTTAAATGATTTTCATTATGTTGAGATTCAGAAAGGCAAACATAAGCCTTATATCTGTCATATGATTCCATTTATTAGTTTAACATTGAACTAGCGAATCAAATCGTTATTCATTTCATGATCAAAGAAAGATAAATGGGCAGTTTTCGTTCATGAGTAGGATACTGGAATATTTGCATACTTTCTAACTAATAGACTTTGTGCAATTCCATTGCCCTCTCTCAGTTCTGACCCTCATTCATTTAATCAACTTGTGCATATCAATCCACAAGCTTCTGCATATGCAGTTTCATATATCTATCCATGTTTATTAAATCAAAATGAGAAGATGCAATATCATTCACCAACGGTCATCATAAATTGCAGTCATCTTTCTCATCATTCATTAATTTGTGGCTTGAAGGTTGTCTGGAATTTGAGGGGGAGAATTAGGACATAACCCTTCACTAATTCTCAAATCCCAAACCACAATCAACGCACAAAAGCCGGAACTGATCACAAGGTTGATCAGCTAGACATTTTCAGCTGTTATCAGCTGTTCATCTATGAAATGCTTAAAAGACTCGAAAGGCAAGAGTCATCCTTGAATCATATACTCATTATTCAACATGTTATCAAATCACCTAGTTCAAATTTGAAGAAATGGAAAGTCCTTTGCAAGTAAACAGTAAATGTATATCCTCAAGACTTGAGAATGTCTTTTGAGTGCAAATACATCTACTGTATTTGGAAGGAATTTAAGGGGGAGAGTGATGACATAATTGCACACTCATTTAAAATTCCAATCACAACTCACCACAGTTAAGATTTTTTTATTTTTTTTTTCTTTTTTGGCTCTAGTTGCACAGCACAATTGGAGGCTTTCCCAGCTAGATGTTCATAATGCTTTTCTTAATGGTGATCTTGATGAGGAAATTTACATGAAATTACCTCCTGGATACACCATTAAGGAGGAATCCTTAGAGAATAAAGTGTGTAAATTCAACAAATCAATTTATGGGCTAAAGCAAGCCTCCAGACAATGGAACATGAAATTCACTAATTCGCTCATTCAATATGGGTTTGTCAAGAGAAGGTATATATTTATGTCAGAGGAAATACACTCTGGAAATCATTCAACAACATGGCTTGCTAGGATGAAAACCCACTGATCATTCCTATAGAGTAGAATCACCATATCCGGGAATTCAAGGAAATAATATTCACCTTCATAATTCTTCATAATTCATTGTAAGCCTTAGGCTTCAGTCATCAACTTCAAGTATATATATAAGATATCTTGAAGAATTCAAACTCCATGGAGTATAACTTCATGAATCACTTTTGATCACAGTGTTATCACCACAAAGCAACTCATATTCATTTCATATTAAATTCATATTCTGAAAATCATTTTATGTTCAAGATGAACATTGAAAATCATTTTATCCATGTTCATCTTGAGGGGGAATCTCAAGAAATGAAAGAAAGAGAACGAGAACAAGAGCATAACATATGAGTTGAACCAGACAGCACATATGAGTTAAACCAGAACATGTTAACTCCTTGGTCAACACCGCCAGTATAGAGATAAAGAAAGAGAACGCACGCTCTGGATGCTAAGGAAAACGCAATAGGGCTTGAGGAGACTCGAGACAAGAGAACGTGCAGCTTTACCAGATTAAGAGTGTCCAGGTCTCATCAGGAAACTCCAGAAGAGTTTGAGAAGAAGGAAAGGATTCTCTCGGCCAGAAGGAATATGCTATATCCTGGAAATATGTTTGAGTTATCTTAATTAAAGAAAATCCTACAGCTTTGTATATATCTGTACAATCAGTTTAGATTAATGGCATTAGAACTCTAGGACTCTTTAGCTCAGTATATATAGCAGCAGTCTGTAATGTAATTCATTTTGTATACAACTTTCGTATCTCAATATACTTAATCTACACAATCATATCATCATGTTTCCTCTCGCAACTCTGACAGCTTGCTGAATTCAGAGGCCTTGAAACAAGAGAGACAGTGGTCATTTCCACACCAAGTCCTCCAATGTAAGTAAAAGTGGGAATCTAGAGCCACAACTCCAAAGGACAAACATCGAACACTCGGGGAGGGAAAGATTCCCCACTTTTAGAGTGAACTTATTTCACCAAGATCGACCTCGAGGATGTGACAAGTATTTTTAAATAATTTCCCTATTCGGACTACATTATTATTACATTCACGCAACATTAACGTCCTAGTTTCTTTTCTAAGTTTTATAACTTTTGTTTCAGATTTTCATGACCCATAATCATCAATCAAGACTCCATTTTTTCCATGTTGTTTTCCCCTACTTAAGACTCAACTCATACTCGAACACATACTTCAACCTGGACCCGTTTTGAGTCCACAAAATTAACCTGAAGCACGAGTCCCTGCCCTTTACACTGTATTATATTTAATTTAAATGTTAAATTTAGAAATAAATTATTAAGTGTGGATTACTAATTAAGGTCTAAGGAGTACTTATAAGTTGTTATTATTGGCAGAGTTGTATTTTGGAAAGTAGACTTGTACATTTCTTCTCATTATAATTTGATTCTCGTGAGAATAAAACTTTTGTCGTTTTAAAAAAGGCTAGTGATATAGTCAGAACTAAAATTACTAATGCCAGAGCAATTTACCTTTTATAAACACTAATCAAATCATTCCTAAAATTGCATAAATTGCTTTGGCTTTAGTAATTTTAGCTCTGGTTATATCACTAGCCTTTAAAAAAAGATTACTAGAGGTTTTTTGAGAAGTTTTTAAAAGAATTGCTCAAATGAAAAATACAAGTTTAAGCAAGATTTTCATTTTTTTTTCATTGATATTCACTACGTGTGACTAATTCGGTTGGGCAATGTTAGACTATTTTTTAAGGGATGATTCTATCACAACATATTTTTTACCGCCACAGAATTCGAACTTGTTCTATTTACTTTGTTTTGATAATTCACCGAACTGTTTAAAAAAATAATTATAAACACATAAAACACTCTGCCTCCTTAAATTTGTAAGTTATAAATTGCTAATTTATAATCTATTTCGGAAGCCCACTTAGATGATCCGTCAACGTTGTCATTGTTTATGCTTTTGGAGGTTGGCAAAATGTAATTAAAATATCCATGCTTCATGGGCGCAAACCATGAAATGACACCAACGGTTGCGCCTTATGCCTTGTCAATTCATGGTGCTCGTTACCTCTTTCCGGGGGAGCTAGCTCTATTTCAACATAAATTATAGTCCCTGAATCACTATAATTTCTCCAATTTTAATTTTTTTCATCAATAATGTTCGATTTTCACTATAAAATATTTTTAAACTATAATGACAAAATTGATAATAAAATTATATTTTGAAAGTTTAAGGTCTATAATTTCATGATATAATTTCATTAAATATCTTATGATTATAGTTTAAAAGTAATTTGTGGTCAAAGTCAAAATGTGTTGACTAAAAAAAGTCAAATTGAATAATTTATAATGGGACAGAGGAAGTATAATAGGTAAACTGTATTTGTATCATCTAGATCGTTAACAACTTTTAAAATAGTATACAACTAAAAACTTTGAAAAAATATGTAACTAAATCTCATACACTATATTTATAATTTTTAGTCATACTAGGTATGTCATAAAAATAAAAGTATTTGGAAAGTAAAACATTGGCACAATTGACTTTTTTTTCCCTCTATTTAAACAACAGTAAAATTTTTATTAATACAATAACATTACAGCTAAGAGTGCATAAAAAATAGACTCCTCTACAACCCAAAACTGAAACTGGCAGTTGGAATCTCTCGCGAGCTGGATATGTCTAATCTGTTTCATGGATTACATCAAACGGTTGTTGGCCCGTAGTAACAGAAATTCATAGGAAAAAGAGAAATCCCGCAAAATCAAGGGTTTTGCAAGACAGAGGGATAGAGATTTCAACAGAAAACATAAAAAAATTAATTCATCAATTCGTGGATTTTTTATTCTCTAGCAATTTGTGATGCTATTAGAATGGAATAAAGCGGTCCACTTGAAATCTTTGGGCCACGGGCCCACGACTTTTGGGAGAGCCACCAAGTCACGCTGGGGCAGTAGCTAGTAGCCTTGTAGCAACAAGAGAGATACCTTATGAAACAGGAGCCGAAAAATAAAGACCCGTACCCTATGTTTGAAATACGCTCCTCCGCCCTGTGATCACAAATCAATCAGTAACAAGTAATTTAGCGTGATCAGAAGGGTAGGGACGATTGCACACATCCTCCAATTTTTTATATGATTTTCTCAATTTCAGTTTAAATACATGATTGTGAAAGTTTTAGGATTTCTACGGTCAATACTCTAATAAAGTTTGATTAATTGTGCAATTTGACGATTTCAAAGTTTGTTTAGGTGCAATTTATTTCCCATAAGTTTTAAATATTTGCATGATACGCAAAAATGCTATAACTTTTTTATTTTTTATTTTGTGGCGATGGAAGTTACAAAGGATAGAGAATCAACAAAGGAGTGTCATTTTCTCATGTGTGAGAGCTGTGTATTCAACTTTTTTTAATTACGGATTTAGAAATATAAACTGCCACACAAGTTAAAAGTTTATAGGGAATTTGTACATATATTCTTAAACTTTAGAGGATAAAATGCAGGCAAGCAAACTTCGTAGCCTAAAGTGTACTTTTTTTTTTTTCGAAAAAAAAATAAGAAGAAAAAAAAAAAGCGCGCGAAGTGTTGTCAAATGTTTCTTCACTAAGACTACTGCGTGTCAATATGTTTATTGTAACGTCTTAAGAAAACGCATGGTCGCTGGCAAAGAATCTTTGGATATTTTATACTAGTATCACTTCAAGATGAATCATTAAGCTAATTAAAAAGGTTATGATAATATAGTACTACTAATTAATAAGTATTCTGATGAGTAATGGCATGCATGTATGAAATGAATGAAGTTTGAGGGGGACAAAAAGTTATTAAGGAGTCAGCTAATGTCTTTCATACGTGTAACGCCCGTATGATGTTCATACTACTGTATTTAGCAAGTCTGATTAGATTAAGACAGAATATAAAGTATTGGTTTAAGAGCTCCGATAATTTTGGGGAAACCTAATCTCTACTAACTTTAAACTTATCCCATAACGTTACAAGAGGTGGTTAACACTTGATAGTCGATAGGATGATACCTTTCGGTTTCAGGTACAAGTAGTCAAGTAGCTACTTGTCTGCTAAGATATTAGATAATGGAATTTCGGTAGACAGGAGAGTGAAAATTATATAAATAATGTTATTTCAGAATTTAGAGGTGAGATGATTTAAAAATCAAAGTTATTACCTAGAAAAAGTTTTTCTTTTTCATTTTCTTTTTTAGGGGAGAAGGGATGCCCCAGTATCCATCCTGGTAACGTCGATGCACAAATTCCTTAGTTTTGAGTTTTGACTCCTGTTATTACACCCTCAAGTTAGTTTTATGAAATTTATGAAATACTATAAATAATAGTAATAACTAACGACGGGTAGAGTATCTCTCGAATTTAGCAATTTGAAATCTCATATGTGTAAGTTTGGACCTTTACAGGGAAAGAAACAAGATTGAAGTGTCCTTTGATGCTTGTAAGGGGCGGAGCAAGGCCAGCCAAATTGCTAGTAGCTATTTAATTTTCTATTTGTCTCGGAATAACGGGGACTCAGAGGCCACTAATCTATTTGAACATGAATCATGCTTCATTTGTCAAGAATCTTTATTTAGATTAACAAATTTAACTTGTTAATTATTTTTTATTATTAGTATTGAATTTTACCCATTTATATTCGAGTTCATTGCTCGTATCATTGATATATAATGCATGAGCTCCAAGCCTCAAGAATTGATTTTGTTTGGATACTATACTATTGTTCAGGGGCGGAGATAGGGGGTGGCAGGTGGTGGCGACCACCACCCCCAAACTTTCGAATTTTTTAATTATCATATGCATATTTTTGTAAAATTCACGTTTCGCCACCCCTAAAATTTTTGGTTAGTGTATTTATTTAATCAAATTTCTTAATTTTAGAATAAGTATCTTGTTATTATATTTCTCGTCACCCTCACTTTTCATTTCTGGCTCCGCCCCTGCTATTGTTGTACGTAGTATTTATCGAGTTGAGATGGTTGCAATTTGCAATAGCGGAGTTGGCAACAACGAGGCTAAATTGTTTCCATTAATGGAAAGATTCCAATACTCATTGCGTTTTGTATTTACTAAGGTCAAAGTTTTCTGGGTAAGCGTGGTTCTGCATCATCTTGGATGTGGCAAACCCTGCAACTTGTATTCGCAAACAAACACTCTTGTTATGTTACATGAAATGGATCTCTCTCAACTATGGAGTCTATAATTAAGATACTACTAAATATGTCCAAGTATGAATGGAGATGGAGCCTAACAAGAGAAAAGTAAACAATAACAAGGTCAAGCTGTGCACAACTATAAATAAAGTTGTACACAAAATTACCTACACCTCAATTTTACACTAAAATATTATACTAATCGTGCAACACCCAATAATAATTATGGTCGGAATGTCCTCTTGACCACTCTTTTCGTCTATTGTGTCTCCCCACTAGTGGAAGTCAACGGCCCAAAGGTGATGAGTTTACAAAATGAAAATCTAGTCAAAACCAGGTGGAATATTAAGCGGAACTATTTAAGTAACTAAGCAAATGGGTAATGATATTCCTCCGCGAACTCCGATACCAAGACTAGAATTAGAATTAAGGTGATGCACAATTGATTTACAAGGGCACCAGCCCAGGTACTTTAGTTTTATAGTTTGGACTCTGCCGTGCAATGAGCCCATCATGAATTGGGCCTCGTGGAGCACACTTGTCGAAACAACTGGATTTGGACATTCTAAGTAAAATTCATATGTAATACTTCAAGTAACATATGTTCAATTTATATACTCTTAATTATAAGTGGTAGTGTTCAACTTTTACATTTTTTTTTTCTTTTGGGATCAGCTAAATTTTTTTAATCACGAAAAGTTTAAAAAATTACAAAAATACAACGTGAAAGTGCATAAGAAATGCAAACGACTAATCCCCCAAAACCACACCAACTTTTATACTTTATTGTAACATCCATGTCAATTTGTATACGTTTTTAACTTAGTGCGCAAAATTCCCAATAAAAAGTATAATTTTGTATAATAAACATATAAATCGAACATCACTTCACCTCATATTAAATTTTAGTTTCACATGTCCGGTAGCATCAATAACTATCAAAATTTTACGAATAAATTATTAAAGATCACACACACATAGATATGATGTATATTTGACAAAACAAACTATTAATGTATAACTAACTAATAGTAGAGTACTACTAGTTGATAATGTAGTTGAAATAAGGTGGCTAGTAACTGATGAGTCAACTTATTTTAAATTAGCTACAAAGAATAACTTCCCAAACCAGTCATCCAAAGGTGAAAACATAATGAAATATTTAATAATATAATTTGTTTTCTAGACGAATTACACAAGTCCTTTCATATCTTTTATAGAAGTAATACATCTTTTCCATTTTTTTTTAAACGGCTAAAAATATATTAATTATCACAAACCATTGTACAAGAAGTGCATAAGTGATGCACATCGATACATAATCTCAAAAGCTAAAACACCTCCAAAGGAAGGGAAAAAGGCAAAGAACCAAACCAAATCCGTTATGGCCGTAGCAAAGTACTCGACCCCCCCTTAGTATGTCCATCCCCCTAGTGGGGGACCAAGAACCGGGAAGTTTGCAAGTTGACCAACTCTTAGTCAAGTCCGGAGAATGGGGCATATCTATCGTAGCTAGTCTAGGGAACTAAGCTATAAACGATGAATGATTTTCTCCTCTGGGTTACGGGACACTCACGAGCATGAAGATTGACCCACAAAACCTCTAAACAAGCAAACCTAATAAAAAAAAATCTTTACCATTCTACTTTTTTAAGGTTGACTTTTTTAATCTGAATTTTAACCACAAATCATTTCTAAATTACAACATAAAAAATATAATAAAATTATATTATGAAATAAAATTGAGTATATTTTCCAACATAAATTCATTATATACTAATTATTTGTAATTTATGATTATACGTAATTTGTGGTCAAATTAAAAAAAAAACAGTTTAGGAAGTTTAAAATTCAACGTGGATATTTTCCTAACAGGCTGAGGAAAAAACATGACAAAATTAAGTTCAGTAACATAACATAATCCCAAGATAAAGAAAAAAGTGTTATGGATAATTATAGAGAAGGTAACAAGAGTAGTCGTTAGTCAAAAACTGATCTCTAGTTTGTTACGTATATCTCTCTAGTATGTTATTATCAGATAAATTTTAAAGAGACTTTACTACTTGTATATATAATCTCCATGTACTCTCATATTGATTAGAATAATTACATTCTATTCCCAGTTATACTTTAACAAAAAGAAAGCAAGTAAAAGTCAATAAAATCACAATCCGTATAAACAGCGTACGTAATCTGTGCACAAACAGTAAAAAAACATTAAAGAATGAATTTAGAAAGGTTTGCGATTACGAAGTGAATTAAGAATATTCATTTCATTATGATATAAACCAAACACTGAATCATTCACTATTTATACTCGGGTTCTTGGTTTAGATTTACACTCCACATATATATAAATATATAACTATGGTACAAAACTAAGAAACTGAAAATTGATATTACATCATTACTTGTTGATGATGATTTGAGGCTTGGAGTGATTAATTTTTCGCCAAACAGCAGGTATACATATATCTTCCATGTATTTTTTCTTCATATATATCAATTTATCTTTCAGAACATATATACTTTGGAGATTTAGAGGGTGCGGATCTTCTATTCCACTTTTTTGTGTCCCATTTTATGTCCCACTCTCCTACATGTGACATATGTCATTCCATTTTTAGTTTTTACTTACCTAAATTAATTACTTACTTAATTACACATAAATTAACTTGAGAAAATTAACTACGTAACTAGAGTAAAAAATATTTTTTTTAACTATACTGTTCGTTTACATTTTTTTTCTTAAACGAAGCAATACAAGTCTTGATGAGGTTCTTGCTAATTAATCCCACTGTTGTCCACGTCCACTACCGACTTTAAACAAAAACAAAAGTTAAACAAAAAAGTATACTAATCATGATATATATGAAGTCCAAATTGATAACCAGTAAAATGTAACATAAAAAATTATATAAGACTTTCATCAAGTTATTCTTTTTCTTTTGGTAATCATCCAAAATCATCTCTAGATTTTCTACCAATTTAATTGCTAGGCTTCTTAATTATTAGGATTAGAGAAGGTTTAGTTGAAAAATTAATTTATTACGTTTAATTCATGTGTAATTAAATAAGTTTATTTTGGTAAATAAAAGTGGGACATGAAATGGGACACCAAAAAGTGGAATAGAAGATCCGCACCAGGAGATTTAACGGTGTGATCAAATTGTATTATAGATGGGATAATTCAAAAGCTTTTTTTTTTTTAAATAAAAACCTTAGTCCGCTAACTGTGTGTATAAAGGGTTTTAAAAATATGGTTCAAGTGTAGAAATGTGTATATGGTTTTAAAAAAATTAGTATGTTACATTATCCTATCCATTAACCCACTCTTTATTATTCATTGTGAATGATCTCGTGGTTGGAACCAGTTGTGGACTGGACCATAATTATTTATCAGTATATAATAACAGGTTGAAAAACGCGTGGAGCTCCACGCGCCTTCAATTTATTGCTATTAGCCGCATTATACTTTCCGTCTCTTTATCTCCTATCAAACAAACACAGACATGTCTTCTTCTCTTCTCTGAAAACACTTTCTTCCTCTTTAAAATTTTCTAAATTCTCCAATCATTCGAGTGGGTAATTTCGAGCAGGTGAGTAGTGAAGGCCGATTTGAGCTAATCTTCTTGGGCCGTGTAGTTTTTTATCTGTAATTTCTCCCCAATTTCAATCTCTCTTTCTTCCCCAACCCTATCAACTCTCCGTTCTCATCTCGCCGGCAGGAGGTTCCAATCTTCACCCTCAGGTATGTATTTGTATGTATTTGCTTATACACGATTCGATTCAGTTGTTGTTTTGTTATTCGATTCGGTTATCGGAAATGGATCTAGGTTTTCTGATTTTGCTTGTTGTTGTTGTTGTTGGATGATGAAATTGTGTAGTTACCGTTATCTAGGGTTACTCAACATTCGAATTCATCGGAGATTAAGAAAGCGTATTACAAGCTGTCCCTCAAACAGTGAGTTTTGCATTTTTATTTATTTATTTATTTTTAGCGATTGGGAATTGTGATGTATTTATTTATCGTTTTGTTTTGTTTATGTATGTATTTTTTAAATTTTGTGTAGCCATCCGGATAAGAACCATTCTTGTACTAAACACAATTGTTCATGGCATTTCGAGAATTCTGTATGTCGTGTATCACAGTTTGATCTTGTCGCTGCTGTCGAAATTGAAGTCATACACATAGCTATTCCAGTCTGTATTCACATTGTTAACTGTTCAAGGTTGAATCTTTTTTGTTTTCTATGTTAGTGTATTGAGTACCTATCTAAACCTGTAACATTATGGTAAAGTTGTGGATTTTTTGTTTAAAAGGGTGTTACAACACAAATTTTGAACTGTAAGTTTATTTTCTAATAAAACAAACCAAAACTTTTTGGTGGTTTTCGCAGAAATAATTTTTAAATTTTAGAGTAAACTATATGAATTTCGGTACTAAGTTAACAAGCAGATTTCATGTTTTTCAATCTCTGCTTTACTGGTTAATTTTACATGCATCCAGATTTCAATTCTAAGATTCAAATGCAATAGGAAAGAAAGTGCTTCTGCCTGGTGCTGCCAGAATTGGTTTAGTAAACGCTTAACTGATGATTAATTGTATGTTTTAGTATAGAAGAGTTCTCTTGACATTATGTGATGTTCTAAGTTAGTGAATTGAGATGCTTCTTGTGTTTTTACCCTATGCTGATGATAAGTTTCGTGCAACACTAGCAAAATTGATTATAAGAAAAACTGAAATTAAATGACATTTAGTTTAGCACTAATCTTTGATTTCGTGGAAATTTTGTAGTTTAGCACTAATCTTCGGCTTCATGCAACAGAAGCCTTATGTTGCAATAATCAAGGTAATTTCTTTCTCAATGCTTGAATCTTGCTGAAAGATATTGTTGTCTCAAATAGAGTATCTGTGGTAGCCTTCAGTGTTGTCCTAAACCATGTGATGATTATTAGTATAGGTTTATGAGTTAGTTGTAATATGTAGTAGTAAACACGATATAATGAAGAACACTCACAATTCCATCCATATTTTTATGTTACTGTTGAACTCAATTGTGAATCATATGATTGCCCAACAATTTTCTGAGATGTGAAAACTACATATATTTCACTAATTATAATATTTAAATGTCCATTAATGTGTTCTTCTCTTGCATTAGCAAGTTTAAGTTGATGATTTGCAGGTCATTATTGCTAGGATCTTTATTACATTTGGAACTCTTGTGTGCATTGATGACGGTCGTTTTGTTAGCAACTTTGTCGCACAGGTAAACTGTTCTGGGAAAAAATAAAAATAAAGAAGAAGAACCGAGATAATCATCTAAAACCTGAAAGCACCATATTATGTTGGAGCTAATTTTGTAATTGTGAATTGGCAGGCCTTGAGGAAGGAGCCATACTGGTTATGGTAATGGGGAAATAGACAAAAAGTCTTTAGTATGTTTCTGACTTGGTAAGCAACTTCTATAGCTCTTCTATCCTTGGTTTTGTTCCTCGAGATTAGTTTTCTCATGTGTGCTATTACTATTTTATTTATGAACTTGAACTGGTGAGGTTAGACTATGAATATTGTTACTTGATTTGGACCTTCAAAGTATCATGTTTGAGTTCATTCACTTGTTCATTTTGGATTAAATTTGAGATCTATGTTGATAAGCTACTGGTTTAGGCCTAGGATTTAGTTTAGTATAAGAACTTTTGTCTATCCTTAGAATATTATGTACTTTGTACTGTTTATTCTTGAATTCAACTCTGGATATGCTTGTATATGCTGAAAACCGTGTGTTTACCAATTGTAAGGTTAAAGGATTTATGCACTTAATTAAAGGAGTGCATGTCAGACCATTTATCATGGAAATCCAGGAGATCCGGGATACTTCACTATGCTTGAACTTGCTCAGATATGTGTATTTCGCACTTACAGAGTTTTCTGTGCCGAAACAAACTTATGCTTTGTTCTATAACTTGTGTCTTTTCAGTTTGTCGGGTGTAGGTGGTTAAAGTGATGAACTACGTCAAGGTGAAATGCTAGATAGTGTTGCACTTTGTATGCTGATCAAAGCTTATGCCTTGTAGTGTAAGAGTCTGTGTATTTCCTCTTCTTCCTTATTCCCGCATTATCTAATGGAAATTATTGTGTTTAAGATCTATGTTTATTATGAGGTGAATTTTGTGTATGAATGGAGCTTTCTTTATAATAATATTTGTGCATTAGTATAATGTTAATTACAATAAGTATTTTTGGAATTCTTTTATGCTCATGTACCTAGAATTGGTTGAATACCTTATACGTTTATCGATTTTCTCTATTGTTGTACAATGTAGTAGCATTTGAAAATGTGTTTTATGTGAGTAATAATTTAAATTGGGATATGCAACTCTCTTTTTTAATTGCTTTTAGTGTTTTGTTTTGATGCTTTCCATTAGTTATTTTCATGACTGCTGTCGTGTTGTTAAATGAAAATGGGTGTTTGGTCTAATGGTATGATTCTCGCTAAATGTGAGAGTTAGCGGGTTCGATTCTCGCAGCACCCAAAATGAAATTGAAAAATAAATAAAAGGTTAGTTTCTATATTGGCTACGGAAATTCTGTAGGCCATTTTAGCTACGGAATATTCCGTTGCTAATTTGGTGGACCGAGGCCTCCAAACCGGTGTTGCTATTCTGTCGCTATTCTGTAGCCAAAGTGGCTACGGAAATTAATCAGTGGGCATTATTTAGCCACCACACATTTAGCTACGGATTTTATTTTCCGTAGGCAATCCGTAGGCCGCTTGTTTTTCCTACGGATTTTGGATCTAATCCGTAGCTAAATGGACGTAGCTAAATATGGGATTTCTTGTAGTGCATATAGATCTTGCTGAATTATCTAAGTCATGCTGAAGTGACTTTATGGGTTATGCGCTCACTTCTCTTTATTTCAGATTCTGAAAGAAGAAACAACAAGGGAGCAATATGATTATGCGATTGCACATCCAGAAGAAGTACGTTTTTCTTTTTGTGTGTTTTGTTAGCAACTTAGCATGTAATATCCTGATTCTCCGTAAATCTGTTTCATCATGAAGACACACTCATTAAGTTGGTAATGTCATATTACAGATTATGTGTGTGTTGGGTGGGGGGGGGGGGAGAGGGTATTTTGTGAGTTGTGAGCAACACTACCTTCCGTTGAATAGACTTCACTTGTATGAGTAATAAGAAGAAAGAAAAGGTGGCAGATGCGGAATCATTACACTTTTTTTAATACGGCGCATATTGGTAAAAAGTGTGCAAGTGTAATAATCAGGGTTTAATTTACTAGAAATAAAATGTTGATTCTCTTTTCTAGATGCATTCTCAGTTACTTAATATTAGCCTGCAGGTCCAATAATTAGGCCATTGAAGTATATGCGCACAGAGAGTTCGAAATGGGTATAATAAGCCAACTGCAAGAACAAATAAAGACAGTGGCAAATAAAGCATTCGATACCTTTGGTACTCTTCAAAGAGACGCGCAACCTCAAAGCAATTTCTAATGTCTGTGGGGAGTTAATTTGGTGAATTTGGACTTTTTGTAATTTGTTTTTTGTTTTTCTTTTTGTTGGTGAAAAGTGTATAATAATTCCAGAACTTGATTTGAGATGTATTCTTGTGTACTTTTTATCTCGAGATGTAGAATAATAGTACAACAATGAAATTCTGGCGCAGGTTATAATATTAATATATTTCTGTTGATTTTACAGACTGATAATTAAAAGAATATTTAGTTTTATTCCAAATCTTATGTAATGGATAAAAAGGAGAAATTTTCTCAAATATGTATGCTGTCTACCTACAGAGTCCATCTTTTATATGCTAAGACCTATCTGTTGATTTTAGCTGATTGATAATTAAGAGAATATTTAGTTTTATTCCAACTCTTATATAATAGATAAAAAGGACAATTTTTCTCAGATATGTATGGTGTATGGTGTCTACAGAGTCCGCATAATATATACTTCTTAATAAATTCTTACTATATATTCCCCACACAACAACGTTTATATTCTTATATGCGAGTTGAAGAACATTAGTTTTCTTCTCCTAAACTCTACAACGCTCCAGTAACAAGGTTCAAGGTATGTGTTTAAGTTTAAGTCAGTTTATTGTTTTCATATATGTGCATATGTCTTTCTATTATTTATTTCTTAATAACTTATTTGATCTTTAAGTTACAACCCCAGATTTAGTAAGTCTTAGAGCCATTATTTGACTCACTCAATAAGCTTTTTATGTTGTGTATGTTTATTTTCGAGTAGCCACCAGCCTCACCATGGGAACAAGATTTCATCGACAAATGCCGAATAGTCGGAAATCCAGAGTGTTACTACAGGACATTGGTGGTAAGCAATTTACTATATAAAATTTCATTTAATTTAAATATTATAACCATTGAGTACATATATTTTTATGTTAGTACGTTAAAATTATATCTACTAACATTTCAGGCCGACTTCTTCAACACCCAAAACCTGGATAGGCGCAAATATTTTTTTGAATACATGTCCGAAAAAATATTAAACCATCCAGAGTACAAGTATGCATCAATAGTCTTTAAGTTACTAACACTGGATCCGGAGCAGAGACGACAAGGATGGTTAGATATTAACAAAATGAAAAGTACGCCGTCAGGACTCGATTATGTGAAGAAATGTAGACGCAATCTAGCTCTGAGGATAGATAACCTTAAGATAGAAGACCACTTGAAATTTGTATATCATCCATACTGCGGCGCTGACATAACAAAAGGCATCGACGAAGAAAAATGGCAAGAGATAATGACACACAGGACGGTATATACACCAGATGAAGAACACAAATTTACATGCAAAAGCTGCATTGCAGATTTCGAAGTGGAATGTTTCAATAGCCTATAGACGTATTCGGTGGTTCTTAAATCATCGGAGGAGTACTTTACGTACGTCTAATACCGTTCAATTCAAAATTTTCATCGCATGACTATATAAACTATTTCTATTACTCAATAAGTTATTTTTAAATTAGATTCAATTATTCAGTTAGTTATTTTTTGTTTGTTTGAAGACATTTCGTGACAACTTTTGATTTTAATTACTCAATTATTTAATTGTAAATTTTCATTTACTTACGTTAAAATCAATTGAGTGAACATTATATATCTATAAACTACACGTAGCACACGCCTAGCGTGTGGCGATGAATTCTAGTAATTAATGAGGTAGATAATTCATGAAGAACCCCTTTATGGTCGAATTTTCTTCACTGCCCTGTTTAAAATAGATAAATCTTAGTTTATGGTGTTTTATAATTTTTACATTTTTACATTTAAAAAAGAAAAAAGAAAACACATTTAGAGTATTGTACATTTTAGGAAATTTGTTATGGGTCTAATGCGCTTTTTTTCTTGATGCCATTTATGAGAATAATTGTGAGGTGATTAATTATGAGAATAGAGATTTGTTGTAAAAATATCTTTCTCCATTAATTCATTATCCTTGAAAAATAGTGCTACAAGTTAAAGGAAATGTGATGTGATTAGTTTCTAGTCAAGTCAATACCACATTTTATGAAAGAAAGAAAGAAAGAACCACACATAATCTGTTTTCATGGAAAAAAAGAAGAAACTGGTCATTTTCAAATTTATCAAAATGTGTCCTTTACCATTACAAGCTGTCATCTTATAGTAACTATCAATGCCCTCCTAAATTTCATCGGCTAAGCTAATTATCCTGCCTTTGTACAGCCACGTTCATATACTATTATTTCTTTTAGTTTTAAGATTCTATGTTTTCTCAGAAACTTTTTCTCTACTGTCTTTATTTCAAGTTAATGCTTTCATACTGATACTAGTATAAGTATATGTAACAAGAACATGTCAAAAACAGATTACATTTCTATCACCCTCTCCTTTTCTCTCCACCCTAAACTTTGAATTCCAGCGAAGGCCTTCGATTTGTGTTCACGTTTCGTCTATCCTGTAGACATGGCAGAGGAGGATAATAATATCTACACGAAAGATGGCACGGTGGATTACCGTAACAATCCTGCTGACAGGACGAAAACTGGAACCTGGAAAGCTTGTCCATTTATTCTTGGTAAGAACCTTGCTTCGAAAACCTCACCATCATGAAAAAAAAAAAAAAAAAAAAAAAAAAAAAAACTAAAAAATCTATGTATTTGCATCACAAGATTGGATCGGGAGATTCTTCCATAGACCAGAGTCTATTAGTAAACTGTAGCTTTTGTAGTTCACTGTGCTTTCGTTTCAGGTCACACGGATCATTTCATTCGTAAGGCCTAGTAATAATGCCTGTTTATGCTGAGAGTTTTTGTATTTCGTGTGACAAAGATGTTAATAACTGTGCAGGAAATGAGTGTTGTGAAAGGTTAGCATACTATGGGATGAGCTCAAACCTTTATCAGTATTTCAGCAAGCAGCTAGCTCAATCAAATACAGCATCTTCCAAGAACTTGTCCAACTGGTCTGGAACTTGCTATGTGATGCCGTTGATTGGGGCGTTTCTTGCTGATGCTTATCTTGGACGATACTGGACTATTGCCAGTTTCTCTATCATCTATGTTCTTGTAAGCTTCTATTTTACAACGCTGAAAAAGATTATACGTTGTTTCTGAAACTAAAATAATGTCGTTGATTGGATTAGGGGATGACACTGTTGACATTATCCGCCTCAGTTCCTCACATAAGGCCAACATGTCCTCAGAGAGATGTGTGCCACGCTACGCATTCTCAAACCACAGTATTTTTTGTGGCTCTGTACCTTATAGCATTAGGCACTGGAGGCATCAAGCCTTGTGTCTCGTCTTATGGAGCAGATCAGTTTGATGATAACGATGAAGAAGAGAAAAAACACAAGAACTCGTTCTTCAACTGGTTCTATTTCTCAATAAACATTGGTGCATTGGTTGCCTCTTCTGTCATTGTCTGGATACAGATAAACATCGGTTGGGGATGGGGGTTTGGAGTCCCTGCAGTTGCCATGGCAATAGCCGTAATCTTTTTCTTTTCTGCTACACGGTTGTACCGTTATCAGAAACCTGGAGGCAGTCCCCTGACTCGTATTTGCCAAGTGATTGTCGCTTCTTTGAGAAAGTATAAAGTAGTGGTGCCTGCTGACAGAACACTTCTTTATGAGACTTCTGATTCCGAATCTGCTGCTATTGTGGGCAGCCGCAAGGCAGAACATTCGGAAGAGTATCGGTATGTTCCTGAGAGTATAGCCCTGATGACTATTTGTATAACATACTGAGCTCGCCTAACGCGTTCCATTTTCTCCAGGTTCTTTGACAAAGCAGCAGTGGAGAAACCAACAGACCTCCGGAAAGGCTCAATAGATCCGTGGAGACTCTGCACCGTGACACAAGTCGAGGAGCTGAAAGGGATCATCCGCCTGCTCCCCGTGTGGGCCACAGGCATCATCTTCAGCGCGGTGTATAGCCAGATGGGAAACTTATTCCTACTTCAAGCAGAGTATATGGACACTCGATTAACCAACAAGTTCAAAATCCCTGAAGCCTCACTATCCATCTTTGACACAATTAGTGTCATTATATGGGTTCCTATCTATGATCGTCTCATAATCCCATTGACAAGGAAGTACACAGGTCACAAGAACGGTTTGACTCAACTCCAACGCATGGGAGTTGGTCTAGTCATATCCATCTTCGCCATGTTATCCGCTGCAGTCCTAGAAGTTGTGAGACTGAGGTGCGTTATCTGCAGCTGATTCTTGAGAACTTATGACTGCGTTTTCTATACTAAAATAGTTAAGATACGAAAACTGATTCAATAGGTCTTAGTCTCACGAATGCTGTGCTGCTAACTTTTCGTATACTTATCTTGGACTAATTTGATCACTTTACATACTCTTCTGAAATCACAGGATTGTGAAAAGAGACAATAGCTACGATTCAACGTTCACTCCCATCTCAGTATTCTGGCAGGCGCCTCAATATTTCATCATTGGATGTGCAGAAGTGTTTACATTCATTGGACAACTAGAGTTCTTCTACGAACAAGCACCTGATTCGATGAGAAGTCTCTGCTCAGCCCTGTCACTAACCACAGCTGCACTGGGTAACTATCTGAGCTCTTTCCTAGTGACAGTTGTGACGGACATAAGTACTAAAAACGGGAGGCCTGGATGGATAGCTCAAAACCTGAACCATGGCCATTTGCACTATTTCTTCTTCCTTCTTGCCGTGCTCAGTGTGGTCAACTTGGGAGCGTTCATTGTTGTGGCTAAACGATACAAGTACAAGAAAGTTACAGGAACTCAGTAATGATGTTAGGAGTTTGGTATCCTTGGTAAGTTTTAGTTGAATGAATGGACAAAGCCTGCACATACATTCCAATTTCTGAACCATCTTTCATCTGTTAATGTTTCTGAACTATAGCATTGTGCTTAAATATCATTTAAATTTTATTGAACAATAGCACCTATCACTGCATTTGTGCTTTAGAAAGAAGAAGATTGAGACATTGAGTTTGGTATAATTTGTCCTGTTGTTGAACATCTACAGCTCTGGTTTAAAGGTGATTTCCCATCCCAGTCTATGATTGATACGTTACAATTTATCACATTATATTTGGAGTAAATTCACAGAGTGATATATTTAACCTTAATGAGAGAGTGCCAAAAATATAATAACTACACTACAAAATTAATATAGATAACTAAATTACGCACCATATGACCGATTCAAATTTTTAGTAGAGTTGTAATTTTATTAAGATATATATCCAAGTCTTATCTTTAGAGAGTATTGAAGTTGGAACTCATCATATATACGTTGTTGAACATAATATATACACCATTAGTTCAACGAGTTATTTCGTGATCCGCTGCCGAACTTATTCCAATTCCAAGAGCTCGGATTGAATCGGTATTGATATACTGATTCGACCCGAGCTCTCTTATTGAATTGCTCATTCAATGAGCATTCTCAATATTCTATTATGCCTTGAAGAGGAACCTCCACGCTCTTTAGCACGAGAACATAATAATTGAACCACATAACGAATCAACACTCAAATTATCAATCCTGTTTCCACTTGAGAAAAATTTCAGCTTCTTTATGATACTTTTTTCATTAAAAAAAAAAAGATCAACAAAATTAAAATTAAAGTGTTGGGTTCAAATTGATTAACAATTACTTCGTAGAATATTATCTCCTAAAATATCTTGGACCATTGAATGGGTACGCAAACTGCATCACCTCGATGTGGGACTTGAATTTGAATTTTGGGTTTAAACATCGTATTCGGTGGACCAATTAGACAACTCCATGATTCTGGTTCACACACTCTCCCATGTCTACTCCGACTACTCGCCTGGTTTTGTCGACTCTCTTGCCTATCCATCATCTCTTCATTCTTCAACCACGTCAACTATTGGGATATTCATTACTGGTATTAATTTTAGCAGACACGTAAGAACAGGATACAAGTAGGAATGCTCTACTAAAATTCCGTTTTTTTATGATTTTAAATAGAAATGATTTTCTCCCTTCACAGAAATTTATTGCCAATAATAGATTTTCTCCCTTCACGTTTCTTCTTCTTCTTCTTTTTTCTTTTTTCTTTTTCTTTTTAATGTTTTTCTCTCTTTTAAAATCTACTCTACTCCATTTCATATTTAAGAGTTAAAAATTCCAAACTGATACATATTTCTCATTTCTCCAAGAGCCATAGCAATTAGCAAGATAGTGAAGAAAATGATATCTATTACCATTTATGAAATTGGACATAGTGAAAATTATCATAATTAAAGATCATGATATTCAAATGAAATGCTACTATAGAAAACAACCATAAAGAGCAAATGAATTTGACACACATTAATATAACCCTTAGTCAAATAATAACTTATAAGCTCGAAATCATGTATTTTTTTTTTTCATTTTTTGTGCAAAAAGGTTTCAACATGGTAATTTTATTACTTAAATAAATGGATTAAATTTCGCACACCAATCAAATTAATACCACAAACTCTTGAATTTTGTAAACTCCGTCATGCATACCTAAAATATTTTTAAAACAATTTCCTATATTTTCATCTTTCTTTTTTTCTTCTTTTTCCAACGGTTTGGTAAACTCTGCGATCAGTTATTTTCAATTAAATTAATGCGAGAGAATGATGAAATAATTTATTTTTCATATTATTGCATTTTATTTCAATTTGTCATGGAAAACTAGTGCAAATATCGGAAAAATCAAAAAACCCTGAGATTTTTTTTTCCAGATTTGCTCATCTCGGTTCGGAGAGGCCTCCGGGCACAAGTAAACACCGAGATTCAAAATATAAGTTTACACCATACAATAGAATAAATATGGATCCATACCTGATCCTTCTTTGTCATGAACCCATACCCCATCCTACCTATATGTTAATTTGATGTGTCCAAGATGCACGAGCCCGATTATGTGATGAGTCAAGATCCAATAAGGGTTCTAAATGGATCCCAATTTTGATATGGGTTTGGACCAACAAAGGACCTATACCCATCCGTTTTTTTAGATTGTTTATGTTTGAGATTTTGGTACAGTTTTTTAGGAGGTTGGTATGATGAGTGTAGTGTTTGATTTAGTGGCAGGACCCACAATAAAGTTGTAATATTGAAAGTTGCCAAAAAAGGAAACGTAAACAATCTACAAAAATGGACAAAAAAGGAATACATAAACAATCTAAAAAGATATGAGTATATGAAAAAGGCCGGGACCAAGTCACCCAGTGGGATCCAAACGGATCAGGTTCAAATCCAACTTTTAGATTATGCATTCGGGGTATGATACAAGTCAATATCTTATACTTCCTCCATTTCATTAATTACAAACTTCCTCTTTGGTCAACAACTGTCATGTTTGACTCGTATATTACACCTAAATTATATTGATAAAAAAAATTTTAAAAAATATTTGAAATACTACTAACTTATGAACTTTAATTATATAACTTTAAAAAAGAATTGCATCGTACAATTTAGGAGTAATGTGCGGTCAAACACGAAGCATGTTGACCGATGAGGGATTTATTAATAAAATGGAGGAAGTACGTTTTAAGTCACATCGCGTCATATATATTATGGAAATATGTTCTACTATAGTTATTAAAATATGATTACGCTCGACAAGATTATTCCGAATAATTTAAAACAAGAACATGTTCGATGGGATTATAACCCACAAGTTTATATAAATAAAAGGGCTAATTAAATGAAATAATTAATAAACATGGTAATTATTAAATGAGATAATTATTTAGATAATTTGGCGGGATTAGAACCCACAATTTCTAATTACACATATGTACCCAATTTACATCCAATGCACCATTTAGTTGGATCCAACTCTTAAGTTTTTATTCTTCTCCATAATGTATTATTTTGAGTGGTTGGAATTTTCAGTTGCTTACGTTCGAAATTCTAAGCATTGAAAAAAATCAAACCCTCTCGACTCATTCAACATGCTCCATAATCATAGGTTCATGGATTAAGTCACGTGCGATTTCTTTACAAAATTATATTTTATCGGACCCGTAAATGCTTATTTCGTGGGCTCAAAACATATCCGAGTATGAGTATGATCTGAATCTTAAATGTGGTCTTAAACAATTCCTATGTGGGTATGGAATTCGACATTAATTGTGTTTGACGGGTCTGTTATGTAATAGTTTAATTAACACATTAACTACGTTCAACGAGTCTATTCGCCAATAGTTTAAAACACTAACTACTTTCAATGCATCTATTCACCATAGTTTGGATACTAAATGTGTTCGACAAGTCTATTTCGTGAACCTTTAAACAGTAATTGCGTTTGACAGGTCATTCGTGTCAATATTAATTCGAAGTCAACTCGGATTGACCCAAGTAGACCATTCCGAGATAGTTGTCCAATTGAACCCGGATCCAAAACATAGCAAACAAGTAGTACTTATATCCATCCTTAAGATATGGATAAATAATTTGAGAGAATTAATTCACCATAGTTTATTACTATATCAAGCACTAGAAAAATTATATTAATGTTCTTTTGAACTTTTCCATACTGTTTTGTACAAAGTTGTTGAAAGAAATTTATGAGTTAGACAAAAGACCAAAATATTTACTTTAAAGAAAAAAGTACGAGTGATCCTATAAATAAATATTAAATAATTTAAAATTATAAAACCAAGCTCATATTGAGAAAACATATCATAAATACATAATTTGGAGGGACTATAATCTTTTACGATGGAATTATTCATTAATAATTTAAACAAAAGATTGTACCCGACATGATTATTCTTTAACAATATTGTTCGAAATTATTTAGAATACTAACTGTATTGGACAAATCTATTTCGTAGTAATTTAGAACACTAATTGTGCTTGATGGGTGTACTACATAATTTAAAAGCTAACCACATCCGATGGCTTTGTTCCACAATAATTTAGAAAACTAACTGCGTTCCACATGTGTATTACACATCAGGCGGGTCTATTTCGCAATGCTTTAAAACACGAATTGCCTTCGACTGGTCTATGCTTCATGTGTTTATGTTTTGATGGATCGGTACAATATCATATGTGTAAAATTTTGCCAGGTGATGTATGTGCTAACTGCAAAGTTAGTTTTCACACTAACTGCATTTCACGGGTCTATTTACATTAATTTTAGAACACTAACTGGTTCGGCATGTGTTTTATTGCGCAATAGTTTGCAACACTAACTATGTTCAACGGGTACTTTAGAACACTAATTGCATTCGAAAGGTCTATGCACTTCACATGCTTAAGTTTATATGGATTGGTACAATATAATGTGTGTAAAGTTTTGCGAGGTACTGTTATGTGCTAACTGCTAAGTTAGTTTTCACTCTAACGACATTCGATTGGTCTACTTCACAATAGTTTAAAACATTAACTGGATTCTACGGGTGTATTATACAATAGTGTAGAATACTAACTACGTTCGACATGTCTATTATGTAATACTTTAGAGTACTAATTGAATTCGACGGGTCTATGCATTTCATCTACTTATGGTTTGTTGGTTCAGTATAATATCAAAAGTGTAAAACTCTGTCAGGTATTGTTATGTGCTAGCTGCTAAGTTAGTTTCCACATTACACAGATGCTATGTATTCTCTATATATGAATTTTATCCTCTACATTCCCTGAAACTTGGCAGAAAGCCTTGAATTGGCATATTCATTTGATATAACTTTTTAACTTATAAATTATAACCCTTTATTGTTTTTTCACAAACAACTAAAATTACGCTGACATTTAGACTCTATTCATGCATAATAGTTATGTTAATAAATCACGACTATTTTATATTTCAAATTGCAAAGTACTATATACTTTTTCATACGTACAACTTATTTATAATTGTTATCCATGGTGGCCCAATGGTGGTTTGAGAGTATTAGTTACTTATTTTTTCTTTTTTGTGGACGATTATTCTCAAAATTTAGCATACTTCATCATTGTAATTTTATTGGTTTACTTTATTGATCAACGCTGTACATTAATTAAATGTTGGCTCAAGTGGTAAGGGACTTGAGTTCACTTAAGCAAGGTATCGAGTTCGGTTGTGGATGTAAAAAACATCGTTGGGATAGCCACCCCCTAAAAAACGACAGTGCTTGGCTGGATTAGTCATCAAAACGGGTACCAATAAAACCCGAAAAGAAAAAATGTTGAATTTATTCATTAAATTAAATGTGTTATGAGAAATCTTTCGGTTACCGACGGATCAATAACTAGTCAATCCAAAATACAAATTACTTAAGTACAACATTTAATTTTGACTTTTAATACTATACGTGAATTTTCATCCTGTCATTGCTCAAATATGCAACTTCAATACTACCATGCTCAATCACTATCATATAGGTTTTCTTCTTGAATATGATTTCAAGATGGAATTGAGATAGAAGTGGAGCTCTGATTGCTATATCACGTGACATATGGGATTCAAACTGCACAATTCAAAGACAAGTCAATCAATAATAGAGACACTATTCTAATGTAATTTAAAACAAGATTAAAATACAATATTTATTTAAACTTACCAACCACTCCCCAATCTTTAGTTCGGACACATGTTTTGGTCATTGAAGTCTCAATGGTCGGGCTTGAACTCAGACGCGGTCGATTTGTTGGTAGGACAAATCTACCATAGATATCTTCATTGTGAGGATCAATTGGCTTCTCATGGGCAATAATCTGACCAGAAATGTATTCGAAGAGAAGAATGTCACCAAAAGGTGTCTTAGCCGCTCTAGAAAATTGTTCGCTACCCTTTGTCTTCTCATATGTGCCTTAATTAAGCTTTTCGCAAAAACAAAAAGGGTATGAACCCTATAATATAAAAATGTGTTAGTTGAAACGAAGAATTATATATCTAGGTGATATCATGTTCAGAATACTCACTCGTGTTACACGTAATCTAGTCCAACTTAGAAGTGAAGATATACTTCGAGGACTCATCATTTTCAAAGATCTAATTAGAAGTTTTATACTTTGACCATCATATCAATAACAGGGCAAATGACCACTTCATTATTTAAGATTTGATATCTATTCTCTTGTATAAAACGGTTCAATTTCTTCATGAATAAAAGAATTTATTTTATTCAATTAGTCCATTAATTGTAACATGGTATAAGTGCCAATTGAATATGATTCATATAAAGTATAAAGTAGAGGCCACAACTGTTAAAGCTTATCTACTTGATGATAAATTTACAAATTTATGATCTTAGTTATCTAACTTACGTTTTATGTGCACGTGAGCAGAACTTTTACGGCACACATTTAAATTCTCTAGTTATATTACCAAGGAATATTTCTTTGGTATAACCAATATCATTTTACCAACCGTATTTCTCTCGCTAATATGTACATTCTAATGAATTCAATTTCCTTGGTAAGTAAATCCTTGCAAATGTCCAATTTTCTTGTAGTGTACCCCTTGGCAGGACCAGAGTAAGGAATCACCATAATAAAATCGAGCCGGTCGGGAATAATAGAACTCCACCCACGGAGAAATGGAGGGGCAACGTAAACGAGATTCCTAGAGAAATGATATGATCTCTCTCTCGCCCGAAATGATATGATCTCTAATCTGTTATAATTTAGAAAATATTATTTTTGAAAATTTTAAAACTTAGTTATTTTTTAATTTTTTTTACTACATATGTTCACTATTTACGTATTGTTGTACTAAAATAATAACAACGATGAGAAATTAGAATATAAAGTTAACTCAATTTTAAATGTGAATTTCGTGATGTAAATAATGTAATTAAAGTCCCACATCACTAAAATATGAAACAATATATGGTTATATATGAAAGTCAATGTATAGGTGAACAGTGAGCCGAATCAAATATAAGACGGTGGACGAAAAGTATGCCGAATCAAATATAATGCCAGCGGACGGAATGTATGTCTACGAAATGTCTCAACAAATATTACAACAAACAAGACAGGTATATACAAGACAATGCAGACTAAGAAGTCAGACATGTATATATATACAATGTAGAACGAAATAAGTGTATATAATATTCAGACAGGTATATATATAATATATAATGTAGAACGAAATAAGTGTATATATATGCAATGGTGTCAGACAGGTATATATATACAATGTAGAACGGAATAAGTGTATATATAGACAATGTTGACTAAGAACTCAGAGAACGAAATAAAATGCAGACTAAGAAGTCAGAGAACGGAATAAAGTATATATATATATATATATATATATATATATATATATATATATATATATATATATATATATATATATATATATATATATATATATATATATATATATATATATATATATATATATAAAAGTTCGAACAGACATTACTAAGTCTACCTAGTCTAACTTGCTTATTAAATTAACCACACATAATAAGGTATATATACAAGGCGATCAATATTTTATTCCATGGACAAATTTCTCTGTTTTTTTTCCCCGATATAATAAAGTTTTTATCTTCAATAATCTAGGTAATACTACTTTGCACGTTTTGAAATATTAAATTGTTCTTTTAACTATATATTTATTCTTGTAGTAAATGAGAACAACGACGACAAATTTACCTATGAAGTGAGCATATCCTCATTTGTGTGTGTGTTATAGGTAGTATGTTGTTCTATTTAATAATCATTTAAAATTAAACTAATTAAACATGAAAATAAAAAGAATAATTGCGTAGTATTGCGTACAATCGAAAAGTTTGACTTATGCATGCTAATAATAATTATAAATCTCATGGAGTTTTGGTAAAAAATAAATTAGACTATCCCCATCAATGTGTGAGCTATATAATTCAATCCTGCTCAACCACTATTAGGCGTCTGAGTGGGGATGTCACGGTCATCATGGGATAAACTCTATTTGTTGTCTTTTGCCTTTTATTGTACTATTTCTACTTTTCAATTTACTTATTTACAGAGTAAAATTTTAAAAAGAATGAAAAGCGAAATAACAAAAAAGGATTTGAGAGGTACTGATTGTTGAAGAGTATTTTGGTGTTTGAGCGTGAGTAGTGTGCTGTTTAATGAGCCGAGCCGAGTATTGTTGAGGCTCGGCTCGACTCGTTACCGAAACCAGCCGAGCCTAAGCTCGAGCCGAGCCTAAGCTCGACTCGTTAACGAAGCGAGCCTGAAATCAGGCTCGAGCTCGTTAACAAACGAGTCGAGCCTAGGCTCGACTCGTTTAACGAAGCGAGCTTAATTTCAGGCTCAAGCTCGGCTCGGTTCGTTTGTTAAAATACGATGAAAAATATGTTAAAATATTAAATTAAATATAAACAAATTCAAGATTGTGCATTACAATCAACTCTCAAATGATGAAATCATTAAAGTTTCACAAAATGCAAATATAAGCAATTCAATCCAATAATCTGAAACTTAAATCATAACTTAATTATAATACTAATACTACTCATAATCTACATGATATCGAGCCTTACCGAGTACTCGCGAGCCGAGCCTAGCTAGGCTCGTTAGTGGAACGAGCCTAAGTTTAGGCTCGACCTCGGCTCGATAAGGTTATCGAGCCGAGCCGAGTACTCGATAAGACTCGATTCGCGTAACAGCACTAAGCGTGAGTAAGGCTTTGTTCTCTTAGTCTCAATACTCATTAATTTCAGTTTGATCAGTTCTGTTCAAATTCGTTCAGTTCATATTCATTGAGTTTGATTTAAATTAATTGTGTGTGTATCTTCTTTATTTATTTTTATATAAATGCTCTATAGTTTATATGGATGATATTTAATTATTATTTTGAATGAGATTTTACCACAAATTATTGCTAAATCATATTGAAAAATAATAAAATAAAATTATGATGTAAAATTAAATGGCATATACTTTCATAGTCTAGTTTTATCATATAGTTCTAAGGTCTGATTTAGAAGTCACTTGTGATTTTGATTAAATTTTATCTAGACAAAATAATTTGCTCGAGAAGTTTTAAGCTAGAAAAGTTTAAAGATGATAGAGAGACCATTGCTATAAATGGACCATGACTAAATTGCTAATGCATTTTGTCATAATCCTTGTGATTAATTGCTTGGTGGAGTCCTCTCCTAGCCAGAGAACAGATTAATAACCATTGTGCATCTTTTTTGTTCAGCTCCAAGCTCTAGCTTGTTTTGAGAAGACGACGATTAAGCACCTTGATAAGCATTTGGTTGACATTGGCTACATGTGTTAATTATGAATTTTCATAACCTACAAATAATCAATAAAAGAGGCAAAGCAAAACATGGGACATGAATTTATTCATAATTTGTGGGTTATAATTTTCGTGGATCTCTTGATTCCCATCTCTAATGGGTATGAATTGGATTACCGTGGTCAAATGACTTGTTTCGAATTTGGATCTAACCTATAATTTGATTGTAGGAGTTTGACTCTGAGTTCAACCTAGAATTTGGTAGTAGGGAGGTTGATGAAATCGTTTGTGACTCATCGATAACTTTCTAGCTATACTCAACGTCTCATATTTATAAGAGAGTAGTGACTTAAAGAACAAGCTAAAATCATATCTTAAGGGTTATGCTAAGAATATTCTTCTGATCCTATAATTATCATAATATTTTTTTTTTATAATTATCTTTTATTACAAAGATATTCTATTATAGTAAAACAACATAACTTAACTTATACAAACAAACATGTAGATGCAGATTTGCATTGATAACAAATGTCGATTTCAGTTTATAGTTATACTTCTGGTTCCTCTAGTGTATGAGTATCTTTGTTTTGGTATCAGCATATCACGAGGTCCAATGAAGTGAAAAAATTCAAAGTTGAAGGGATGCCGGTGCATTTTATTGACAAGAAAGGTGACTCGTACACGGTGTCAAAGCTAGGGGTCCAGTGGACCCATTGAAATTTTAAGTACGATACCGTTGCTCCCAAAAAAATATTATTTTTCTATTTTATCCAATTTTGTGTAAATTGTTTATCCTTTGCTTGTTTTAATAACATATACCTATCCCTTATATTTCTCTTTTCTCTTATGTTTTTTTTTAGTCTATTCACAATCATTTTAAAACTTTTTTTCTTTTTATCTTACATCATTTAAAAAAAAATCATTTTTTCTTTTTAAATCCAAATGTGCATGTCCATTTTTTCTTAATGCTTGAAATCCTATATTAATTCAAGGTTAAATTTATGTGTATTAATGTAGAGTATTATTTTGATATTTGAATGTAAAAGTATAGTTAGAATCATGTGAAAAATATATTTTTTTTTTGAAAATTATTATATAACAAGTATATTTTTTAACTTTTTTTGCTCTATATAATAAAATATTTTAACTTGGACCCGCTATATTTTTCCCTAGTTTCGCCAATGCTTGTACGTGGCAAATTCGGCAAAATTTAGTTACTCCTATGAATTATATGAATTATGTGACCTAAGACATTGTTTATTACTCCATCCATCTCTCACTAAGCTTTCCAATTTCATTTCATTTGTTATTTTTCCGTTTGATTTCATATTAATCGTAAAGGGTCCGTAACTTTTAAGGATATCGATAAAACATCTAATAACGGATTAGTACCCATTAGATGAACAATAATATTTTAGTCCCGAATTTAACTTTTTGGCGAATTAGGCACTGTTCATATTTGTCAAAATCTCTTCTCTCAAACAAGCCTTAACTTATTAAAGATTTTAATAATAATAATAAAATAAAAAAATAAAAAAAAAAGAAAGGCTCGATCGGGGCTGAAAAGCTCCGATTGGACCTCTTTCGCTCCGGTCGGAGTAGTTAAAGCTCCGATCGGAGCTATACTACTCAGATCGGAGCAATATAGCTCCGACCGGAGCTTCTACTGCTTCACTCAAAGCAAATTAAGATTAGCTCTGATCGGACAGTGCCTAAGGGGTATTATTTTGTTATTAGGGGTCCCAAGGATACCCTATTCTGATATTATATTAGAAATGCAATTTCAAAATTATAAAATATAGATGGAGTAGGTGATAAGGGTAACCACTATCAGGGTGTTTGTCTCTCGTTTATAGAAATACTATTGTGTACAAAGATCTTGAGAAAAAAAGGTGTAGTTTAGAAAGAAATGAGAAAATAAAAGAAAATGTGAATCCGATAATGATGAAGTGCAACAAAGTAATCTAAAATGTTATAGGTTGAATTATCTTGGTTTTTTTTTTTTTTTTTTTTTTTTTTGGAGAAAGATGAATTATATTAATAATCAACCGTCTAGAGTTATAAATGGAAAAGTTAAAATTCCGACACAATCACCAAAAGAGCCATGAGTCACTAAGTGAGCTACTTTATTACAAGAACGAGGAATATGAAAAAAAACAAATAGAAATGTCTGAGGTGATTGTAGTGATCTGTTCAATAATTCCGTCAGTACGGGAGAGGGCGCCCTCACTTGAAGTTGCTTAATTACCGCTAAACAGTCACCTTCAAGGAAAATCTGTGAGTACCCAAGCTGGAGCACTCGTCGAACAGAAACTAGTGCTGCATACGCCTCCGCAACTTCTGGGATGATAATATTATTTGGAACACCCAATTCCAATCTTGTTGAACCAGCCCACTATGGCCCCCTGATCGTGCTTCTTTGTTTCTCTGTTTAAGGACACGGGCCAGATGGTAGGCACTCTTTACCGAATAAGTTCCAAAGTTACTGTAATGCCAGACTCGCACATCCAAAGTCTGATCAGAAACGAGATGGACCTGAAGGATGTTGGCAGCATCGTGTTCCCAGAAAGTGCTATTAATCTTGTCGACATCCCATGTACTTGACTCCCAATTAATAAACTCAGCTACCTTAATCTCTCCAAGTCTCTGGAAGTCAGGTGTAATAGGTTTCATATTGAAATCACGGGGCAACCAATTATCCTCCTACACACGTATTCCTTCCCCATTACCCACTCTCCATAGCACCCCTGACTTAGTTCTTAGTGGGTGTTTGCAACAAATTAACTTATTCAGTTTATCACTTATTTAAAGTAGAAACAGTTTTTTGAGTGTTTGCAACAGCTTATAAGCTGCTTAATTATCTTAAATTAAGTTGGATAAGTTGTAGTTGGAGAAGTTGGGTTGTAGCTCCTTCAGCAGCTTATCCTTAAATTAAACTGGATTTTAGTTGTTTTTATAAAAAAAAAAAAATAGGTTTGCAAACACCACTCCTACAACTTACTAACTTTTAAGTAGTTTTTTGTAAACACCCATCAAATTCTCTAATAAGCCAACTTTACCAACTTCTCCTTAAATTAAGCCAATTATTTTAAGTTGAAGCCGTTCCAAACACCCCCTTAGTTCTTACAGTTTCATAAAATCAAAACGGATCACACCCTTCGTCATTCTTTGTTTGGAAAATTGGATTCACCTTGTAATATACGTACGTGCAGAATTTCCCATTTTGTAGTAGTAGAGAGGACTGAAGAGTGAAGACCCAAACAATTACCTTGGCCCATTAAACTACACAACTTCAATCTAATTCAAAAACATTGAGTGACTCTCCTAGTAGACGGTCTCTAGTATAGACCAATTTATATAAATTATAAAACTACCCCAACCAAGAGGCTACTAAAATTCGGGGTCAAAAGTAGTGTAATAACAACAAACAATGGGTACTTTTTGCAAATTCCCTTTCTTCTTTCTTCTTTCTTCTTCCTTCTTTCTGATAAACAGATCGATCTCTTCTTTCTTCGTCATTCTTCTTCTATGCTGTCTCGATCAATCGATCTATCAGCAAAATTATCATCATAGATCGATCCAATTGCAGAAGCTATTCATTATCATAGATCGATTTTATCAAATCCTCGTTCGTTTTGATAAGGTAATCGTTCCTCATTCATTCTCTACATCTAATTTCGTGTTCAATAGCTTCAATATTGAACGATTTTATAATAATATGATGAATATGTGTTTGATTCTTTGGTGATAGATATTTGTTGGTGACAGATTTATGTTAAATCGACATTGTTGTAGTTGTTTGCAAGATTTTCATGTTTATTACTGTTACATGTCACATTTCGGAACTAGACCTGCTACTGCAAATCATGCTGCTCCTGATCTGCAACTTTCTGTGATTGAGGAAGCAACAAATTACACAGGTTATGCTCTTACAAATACATCCCATGTTATCACAGTTATATCCCATGATATCAACCATATGCCCCATGATGCTTCGATTTATGCTGTTTGTACGTAATTTGTGATCCACGAGCTTTGATTTACGTTGTTTGTACGTAATTTGTGATCCACGAGCTTTGATTTACGTTGTTTGTAAGATTTTCATGTTTATTATTGTTAGATGTCAAATTTCGGAACTAGACCTGCTACTGCTAATCCTGCTGCTCCTGATCTGCAACTTTCTATGATTGAGGAAGCAACAAATTACACAGGTTATGCTCTTATAAATACATCCCATGTTATCACAATTATATCCCATGATATCAACCATATGCCCCATGATGCTTCGATTAATGTTGTTTGTACGCAATTTGTGATCCATGAGCTTTGATTTACGTTGTTTGTAACGTAATTTGTGATCCATGAGCTTTGATTTACGTTGTTTGTAACGTAATTTGTGATCCACGAGCTTTGATTTACGTTGTTTGTACGTAATTTGTGATCCAAGAGCTTTGATTTACGTTGTTTGTAAGTTTTTCATGTTTATTATTGTTAGATGTCAAATTTCGGAACTAGACCTGTTATTGCTAATCCTGCTGCTCCTGATCTGCAAACTTTCTGTGATTGAGGAAGCAACAAATTACACAGGTTATGCTCTTACAAAATACATCCCATGTTATCACAGTTATATCCCATGATATCAATCATATGCCCCATGATCTTATATAAGTTTATCTTAATCACACACAAATCATGAAAAATAATGTACACATGCAGTGTCCTCCATGTTCTCACAGTTATATCCCATGGTATCAACCATATATATGACACATGCTCTTAACTGTATGCCCCATGAATATAATCTTACAGTTGCATCCCATTATATCAACCATATTTTTCATGATCTTAGGTGAATGTATTTGAATTACACACAAAGCATGGAAAATAATGCGCACATGCAGTAACATCCATGTTCTCACAGTTAAACCCCATGATCTCAACTATATACCACTTGAACTTAGCTGAATTTATCTGAATTACACACGAAGCATGGAAAAAAAAGAAAAAGCACATGCAGTAACCTCCATGTTCTAACAGTTACATCCCATGATATCAATCATATTCCCCATGATCTTAAGTGAATTTATTTGAATTACACACGAAGCATGCAACATAATGCACACATGCTACCACCATGTTCTCACAGTTAAACCCCATGATCTCAACTATATGTCCCCTGATCTCAACTTTAACATATTGACATATGAAGAATGTAAAAATATTGTCATATTTCCAATGTTCTTGCATATTTACTCCATTATCAAAACTGTACTCCTTGATATCAACCATATTCTCCATGATCTTAGGTGAATTTATTTGAATTACACACAAAGCATGCAACATAATGCACACATGCATAACCACCATGTTCTCACAATTAAACCCCATGATCCATACTATATGTCCCATGTTCTCAACGTTATACCCCATGATCTCGCAAAAAAGCCCATGTTCACTGATCATCACATTTTATATGTAGGTACAAGTACCGTTGATGAAGATTTTTACATTCGTCGGATGCTTGGAAAGCACTGACAGAAACGTTTGATGAGTAATACGAATGCTACTACATCAACTTCTATCCTAGATTCAAGACCAAATTTTAGAGAAAAAAACGAAGAAAACCACCTTGTTTGTGGCAACTCTAGACAAATACTTCTTCAGATTAGTTTGTAATGTTTTGAATAATTTTCAAAATTACAGTTGTTTCATAAGCTTAGTTTGACAATTTTTGCCGCGTACATGTGAGATCATGGGATCTTAATAAGTCTCATGATCTCAACAAATTTTTCCTAAGATCTCTGACATATGTCCCATGATCTCAGGAATATGTCCCATGATCTCAATAATATTATCCATGATCTCTGACATATGTCCCACGATCACAATAATATTACCCATGATCTCTGACATATGACCCATGATCTCAGGAATATGTCCCATGATCTTAATAATATTACCCATGATCTCTGGCATATGTCCCATGATCTCAACAATATGTCCCATGATCTCTGGCATATGTCCCATGATCTGAGTAATAAGTCCAATGATAAAGTAATTACAACTTACAAAATCAACGGGTAACAAATTCCAATAGTACAAATAATTATTAACTTATATACTAATTACTACTACTAATCATACATACTAACTAGTAGTACTATTAACTTGTACGTACTACTACTACTAACAAATTTATCCAGAAACAGCTTCTTCTTGCACGATTTTCGATTTCCTATCCAACAATGATGCTTGAATCGCAACCTCATTATCGAGATAAGAACTACAAAAAAAAAAAAAAAAACAGTTGAAAACTATAGTGAGAAAACAGTATACGATCTAGAAAAAAGGGTACCTATAATCTCAAACTAAACATCCCATGATTTAAACCAAATATCTCATGATCTCAACCGAAAAATCCATCCATGATCTCAAAAAATAAATAGAACTACCAAAAAAAAAGTTAAAAACTACTTACAGTTACACAGTACCTATAATCTCAAACTAAACATCCCATGATCTAAACCAAATATCCCATGATCTCAACCAGAAAACCCATGATCTCAACCAAAAAACTGATGATCTCAAAAAAAAAAAAAAAAAAAGAAGTTAAAAACTACATACAGTGAGAAAACAGTATACGATCTCAAAAACACAGTACCTATAATCTCAAACTAAACATCTCATGATTTAAATTAAATATACCATGATCTCAACGAAAAGATTCATGACCTCAATAATATCTTCAACAAGTCTACAACTACCTTTTTTTTTTTTTTTAATCCGATTACTCGACTACTGCTACTAACCAGTACTACTTATGCTACTACTAGCGAGTACTCCTACTATACTAATTAACTACTACTAAGTACTAACCAGTACTTGTGCTAGTAGTAATACTAGCAAAACTACTACTAAGTACTAACTAGTACTTATGCTACTTACTACCAGTACTCCTACTGATGCAAATAGAAACAGACGGAAATTAAGAGATCCAAACTCCAAGTGAAAAAGCAATGGCAGCATCATACATGGCTGCTCCTTCCTCAACAAGTTTATCTGCATACATCCAGGCTTTATAATCTTCTTCCAGGCTTTATAATCTTCTTCTCTCGACCTATTCAGTAAGACGCCACAAGGAAGAGATTACCGGCGCGGTGGTGTACTACTGCGTGAAAGATTAGGATTAGATTAATGAACTCGTAATGTTTATGGAGGAAGGGCGCTTGATGGGTGGCGTGTGGATGCTTCGATTTCCATCGCCGTCGCGACCTAATTTCCGGGAACCTCCGACCATTAGAGAAGAGAGAGAAAGGAGAGAAGCGATCGATCGATTAGATCTCGATCTATATGTCAGAACTCAGAAAGAAGAAGAAATAAGACTAATTGCATAACGGACCTCTATATTTGTTATTTATTACTTTTTCACCACCGAATGTTTGGTTGGTTTTTTATTTGCAAAAAGGTCCAGTTTCTCCTAGAGACCTTATTTTCTGAGAATTTGAAAAAAATTAGAAAAAAAAAAAAAAAAAAAAAAGAAAGATCGACATGTTTCTTGTTTCTTGTTTGCATTCTTTTTGGCATTTTTCCCAACACCTTGCCGTTTAATGCGTTGTTCACAGGAATCTTCATTAGTTCATTAGTACCGTACTAGTTTAATTTCATATTCGGCAAATTGATTCTTTCTTGTTAATAATTGTTATTATCTAGCTTATTCTCTACTGCACATGTCCTTTTCTTGACACTAGCTTATTATGATGACCTCTTTAATCATTATCTGTTTGTAGATTCAGATACTTATTTTAGAAAGTAGATTCAGTAGCTAGCAGATTACTAATTGAGCTCTTGGATTATGGCCATGGAAGAAGATGATGTATATACTAAAGATGGGACAGTCGATTACCACGGTAATCCTGCTAAAACGAATGAAACTGGCACTTGGAAAGCATGTCCTTACATATTAGGTACTTACTACTACTTTCTAACACACCCTTTATTGTTGTTATGTCTTTGAGTGTATTGTTTCTACTTCCAGCTATGAAGCTTGGATTTCTTGACCGGGTTTAAATGCGTTCTTGACTGTTTTGGACTTGATTTCTTTGTCTTGGTAGGAAATGAGTGTTGTGAAAGATTGGCATACTATGGAATGGGGTCGAACCTAGTAGTTTACTTCAAGGAACAGCTCTGTCAACATAGTACCACGGCTGCTAATAACGTAACAAACTGGTCAGGAACATGCTACATCACGCCACTTATAGGAGCCTTTGTGGCTGATGCATACCTTGGGAGATACTGGACCATAGCTTGTTTCTCGATCATATATGTTATTGTAAGTTTCCTGTGAATGATTATGACATGCTTATCTGCTTTGTCCATTTCTTGAATCAAGTGGCATGGATATAAATGTGCATCGTGGTAATTTTGAAAGTCTGTTTGCTATGTAACACATCAAAGGAAACATTCTGATAACATATTGCTGATTGGATTTGACTAAGTTTTTCTGAAGCATCAGTGAAGTGAGTGAACTGAACATAAATCAATAACAAGAATTAAAGAACTATTATTTAGACTTGAAACTGCAGAGAATTGAATAGCTTAAATTGTACTTCGAGTTTGGAAGAGTTGCTACTTGGTTAAGGAATTATGAATTATGATTCAGGGGATGACATTGTTGACGTTGTCAGCAACAGTTCCAGGCCTGAGACCAGATTCCGATAAAGACTCATGTAATGCATCAAGCACACAAGTCGGAGTTTTCTTTCTATCACTTTACCTCATTGCACTTGGAACGGGCGGGATTAAGCCCTGTGTTTCATCCTTCGGAGCAGATCAGTTTGATGATGCTGATGAGGCTGAAAAGAAGCACAAGAGTTCTTTCTTTAATTGGTTCTACTTCTCAATCAACATCGGTGCCCTCATAGCTGCTTCTGTCTTGGTTTATATACAAACCCATGTTGGTTGGGGGTGGGGATTTGGCATTCCAGCTGTAGCCATGGCAATGGCTGTGGCTTTTTTCTTTTCAGGCACTCGATTGTATCGAAACCAGAAACCTGGTGGGAGTCCTTTGACACGAGTCTGTCAAGTTGTGGTTGCGTCTTTTAGGAAGTATAAGATGGAAGTTCCTGATGACAAGTCACTCTTGTATGAGACTGCAGATGCTGAATCTGTCATCAAAGGAAGCCGTAAGCTTCAACATACGAAAGATCTCAGGTAAATAGTGCTTACCAGTTGCATTGTTATGAAGAGGTATGATAGTTCCACTACTTAATTCTATAAAGGTGTTCACCAAGCATTATCAAACTAGATTGAATTGAGAACCAACTATTTGATTATCTTGGGTGCAGATTTTTGGACAAGGCGGCAGTGGAGACACCATCAGACCACTTAAAGGGATCAATTGATCCATGGCGACTTTGCACGGTCACACAAGTGGAGGAACTAAAAGCCATAATCCGGTTGCTACCCGTATGGGCCACGGGGATCATCTTCACCACAGTATATGGACAAATGGGCACCTTATTTGTGATACAAGGTCTAACACTAAATCCTAGGTTGGGAAACTCTAACTTCGATATACCAGCAGCATCACTAGGCATATTCGACACTCTCAGTGTCATATTCTGGGTTCCTGTTTATGACAGAATAATCGTCCCTGTGGCCCGTAAGTTCACAGGCCACAAGAACGGGCTGACCCAACTCCAACGAATGGGAACAGGCCTCTTCATCTCGATTTTCTCCATGCTCTTTGCTGCAGTCCTGGAGATTGTGAGGCTAAGATATGTTCAAAGGCATAATTTATATGAAGCCGAGACTATACCAATGTTGATATTCTGGCAGGTCCCACAGTATTTTGTAATAGGATGTGCAGAAGTGTTCATGTTTATTGGACAACTGGAGTTCTTCTATGAGCAAGCACCTGATGCAATGAGAAGCTTGTGCTCAGCGCTTCAGCTTGTTACTGTGGCTCTAGGGAGTTATTTAAGTACATTGCTTGTGACTATAGTTACTAAGATAAGTACGCGAAATGGGGGAGTTGGGTGGATACCAGATAATCTCAACTATGGGCATGTTGATTACTTTTTCTGGCTGTTGGTTATACTGAGCGTGCTGAACCTGGGAGTATTTCTTGTTGTGGCGAGGTGGTACACATACAAGAAGCCGGTTGGAAGTCTTCGTTGATGACTAGTGTTGTACTGTTGTTAGATTATTCGTCTATTTGTGTCATTGTCTATAGATAAGTAAATGGTCCTGTGTTCAAGATTCTGCAGGATACTGTGTTAGAATTTTGAAAGAATGTGTATCAGTCAGTACATTAGGTTCCACTTTTTTCTTACCGAGCAGAACAGAATTGTTCGTCATAGCATGTACTATGAAATAGAACAATATATACAAGCTTGAACTAGATTTGTGCTTTCAGGTTTTTGTACTGTCACTCAAGTTGAACTTCCATCCACAATGTTTGGAATAGCATGAAAATAATATGATAAACACATGCCACACACAAAAAACTCTGGAAAAATCATGTTTGCAACATAGTGTTTGTAGCAAGTAGACATGTATTGTAATTATAATGTCTGTAATAGATGCAGCAGTCCATGGAAAGGATAACATGAATCTCCAATTGAAAGAAAATCATAACACCAAAGAGGGAAGACATTTAATTTTATTGGGCTATGTGTAAGGTACTAAGGTATGTGCTTGTTTATTTATCACACAAATGATTAGATAGATTGGCCGTTAAAAAAAAAAAAATACAAGTAGCAGCAGTTGATTTCAATCTATGATCAAGCAATGCACATAGTGGTCGAAAAGCCAAGATTCACATCAACTTGTAGTAACTACATTTGGTTCAAAACCCTTGAGTCACTTTGAACAATCCATTCACAACTAAGTAAATAAACATACAACCATGACTACAGCAAGTGAGTTTCTAGGCAACAAAAACAAGAAGTAGCAGTAGCTGGTTTCAATTTATGATCAAGTAATGCACATAGTCGAAAAGCCAAGATTGACATAAACTTGTAGTAACAACTAACAACATTTGCTTTCAGAGAGCAGAATTGCATAAGCTTTACTTACGGCAAGGGCACTTGAAGTGAATGACCACCAGTTCAACTCCAGGTTTCACCTCCGATTTCCTCCTTCTCCTTCCAAATCACAACAGAAGAACCAATTCAGTCAGTACTTAAAATCAATAGTAGCAATTTACTTTGTACAAGAAGAAGAATCTTCAGTCAAATTAAATTCAATATGCACTCACAATCAAGAATCTATTTTATTTTCTAGAAAAATCCTTTTGAAAGTTTGAACTACCTGCTGGGTAAATTGAGTAGCAGTAGCAGATTCTGGGTATTCATCTGAATATGATTCGGTGATAACCTTGTGACACCAGTGAGACATCATCTGTTCCAGTCTCTCATCCATACTCTTAAGCCTCTTGGGGCTAGGAGGACCCTCTTCATTGAACCAAACAGGGGTAAAGTAGCCGATTTGGGCCAAGTTTCAGCGGCGTTATTGGATAGTTTCAGCGGAAGATGGCGAGTGTGTCTTGACCATATGGATAGTTCGCCGCGCAATGGATGGGATTGGGGGTTTGGGTGGCGGAGGAGGAGAGCTCAACATGGTTTCGGAGTTAATTTCCTGGAGCAGTTGGTGTTCTTCATTCGCCATTTTTTTATGGGCCTCGAGTTTGAGCCTTATGAACGTAGAAAAGCATGATTGAAGCCCGGCAAACCAACAAAAATATCATGGGATTGAGTACGGTTCCATCTAACAAGAAAATTACCATGATCACCAGTTTTGGAAACTCAATGGGGCATATTTCAAAGTAACTAAATTTGAGGGGCATTTCTCTATTTTCAAAAGAGTCCAAGGGGTCTCATCTCATTGTGCACAAAACAAAATTTCACACAAAACTCTCTCTCTCTCACAGAACCAGAGTCTCTTTCTTTCTCTTCTGTACAGCTTCCATTCATCAAAATCTCTATAGCTTCTCTTCATCAAAAGCAATGCCTCTGAAGCGACTAAGAAATCCCAGGACAGGTAATTCGACTCTTCCCATTATATGGCTATTATTCTCTCAATTACTAATTCGAAGCTTAGGATCTGCGAATTAGATTAATACACCACACACCAACTGTTCGATATAATGCCTAAGTGAAAAACTTGGATTTTTTTTTCCTTCTTCTTCTTTATCAACAGGTCAGGTAGTGGCCAAGGCATTTGATGCAGATAAGTACCTGAGGAAAATTGGGTTGGGAAGAGAAGACCACTATTTCTGGAAGCAAGTAGGCAAGGCTCTGCTGTGCACCTACGCTGTTTTCGGGGCAGCGTGGCTGTGGAACGAGACTTCTCCACTAGGATGGTGGACATTGAAGCCGAGGCCCAAAGAAGAGAAAGAGCTGGCTCATCTCTACGAACGGAGAAACTTCCCGTATCCAGGTGATACGGAGGCCATGGAGGAGTTTGTTGCTCAAGGTGGGATGATTGGTACCACCATTGGGCCGAAAGGGATTGTTGAGTTCGATAAGGATTCGTTTAACTATCAGAAGGAATTGCAGGACAAGAAGTTGGACCAGGAGGCATTGAAACTCTGGTTGAGGATGAGGAACGAGGTCGTAGCTGAGCTTCAAGAGAAAGGGTTCGACATTGAGTAAAAGGTTTGGTGCAGAAGCTGTTTCTACTGAGTTTGATACTCCAAGGACGTGGTGGTGTTTTGATGTAATAATCAGTGGAATGCAACTAGAGCGCAAGTTGCAACATCTTATTTGAACTATGTATAAGCCATTTAGGGGTATTACATTGCAAGTCGTTCATGCTATTTGAAGATAATGTACTATAAGCAGAACCAGTTGTGAGCTACTAGGAAACAAATTGCTGTACAATGGGGTTTGAATAAGCTCGTAGGCTTCTTTATAATCATCACTAATCACTTTGTCACTTATTTATCGTGCTTGAAGTGCTTCATTCGATTAGTAGCTACATTAATGAACCTATAACGTTATAGATTTGCATCTTGCGGGCTAATGAGGTGGGAATGGGATCTGTTTCTTTCTAACTTGATTTGCATCTGTCAATCTCTCTGCATCAAAGCTCACTTGTCAGTATGACATATTTCCGCATTGGGTCACTTTGAAGTATTGAAATAAGCTGTGCACACATGTATTAACGTTCTGCAAAAAGAAACTACTGGAGTAGTAACAGTTTATAATATGAAGAACAGGATAGAATTTGTTGTAGAGTTTATCTGAAATGTCTGCTTCAAGCCCTCGAGCACTGTAAATTTTAAGACAGCCAATATGTTAATGACATACCAAATGTCTGATTGTCTGCTACAGTTGATCTTTGATCATATGGCTAACATTGGCCCATACTTCTCGACTTCAGCACTTAAACATTTCATGACATTAACTTTATACTGATGCATTAAAATATAAACTATATGAACTGCATGCAGAAAAAATGCACAATTGCGCACATACAGGCACAGCCATACAGGTCTACATACCATGTAAAGAAAAACAACTTGGCAAACCAATTCCCCTCAGAATAACAAGGAAACAAGAGAAAAACCAAGAAATTTAAATAAGTCTGCCCAGTATGGACTTGTCTGTTGGTGGGAGAGGTTTCAGATTGAAAGATAAAAGTGAATGAAAAGCAAACTGTTCTTTTTCACATTTTTCTGATTGTACAGCTTTTTACCCACACCTGACCCAGGAAAACAATATCTGGTGTGGGTGAATGACCGGTTCATGAATCAATGGGTGTACACCCGCACCCATATACACACAGGTACTTGTATCAGAGTATCCACAAGCTCTGAGAAGCATCTTCAAAGCTCATCTCACTTAAGTTTCATCAGTACACAATTACAAAAACACAACATTTCAGACGTGCAGCACTGAATAAAAGAATACAGATCAATTTGGGGACTCCAAAGCAGACAGGAAAGGTGAAAAGATAATGAAACAATTCAAACAGTTCTGGGTAACTCTCTTATGCATGCACGAATGATGAACAGATAAATAATGCTAATCCAAGACAGGAGGAGATATCCCAATGTAATAGAGACAATTTCATAATTCATTAACAATTGGCTCCAGACTAGACCGATATCTTGTCACAGTTCCATGGTACCTTAATACTTGTGATGATTGCTTAAATCGTAAATCAGTTATTACTTATTAAAATGAGGCTTTAAAATATTTTGAGAGGCAGTAAACACATTCACTGAATTTTTTTGCATCTCAATATGTATTATCCGTGCAAGCAAAAGTATACAATTGACAATTCTACATAAACACTTTGGTCTAGAAGCAGTTTTAAGCTAATTTCCACTTGCAGGGTCACTAGAATTTCGACTTTTGAGACCCCTGTTATGCAGAATATAATCCATAATTAGTTACGAAGTGCATACAATTAATAGAGAAAGAGTAACACTAGAAGTGCATACAATTAAATAAGCCACATACAGGCTAATTTAAGCAGAATCTTGAAACTCAGCTTCATCAAGCAAGAATCACATTTGAGCAGGTTATGCTCTTATCTTTCATCAGTTTCTCTCTCTTTACTTGACAAGCAAAAGTACCACCATGCCTACTTGCAACTTATACGTACACCCCCAGTCCCCCACTAGCTAGCAGCAATATATATATATATATATGCAAAGAATATGGACTTTGAAATAACTAATAGAAGAAACTTCCAGTATAATATGAAGCGTTTAAAACATATACTTGACAGCATTACATACTTCATCAGTTCATCATTCAAAAAGGAAAACATCTACTATATGGTTTACAAATGGATAATTGCAGAGAACACCTACCTTTAACTTCAGTTTAATTGCAATACATTCCCTCCCATGGAATGTGATGTATGCAGCTTGAACTTTCCAGACTTGCTCCTCCTCAAGCTCCTCAACGGAGTCATATAGAAAGGTAATGCCCCACCTTCGAGCTCCGCTAAAGCGCCACTGACAGGTGTAAGCTCCTCTTTCTTGAAAGCCCATAAGCCTGCATTATCAACACTTCTCCTTCTGTAATTTGATCCCACAGCCTCAGATGAAGGTCTCGAGCCAACAACGCTGCTGCAGCGTGTAAGCTTCCAACTACCAATATCTTTTAGATCTCCACCAGCTTCCTTCCCTTGCTTCTCACTGATATCATCATCTAAGGGGTCTATCACATTTCCCTTGCAGGCTTCAGGCTTACTATCACTATTCTTTGGTTTGAGACCAAACACATTGCGCATTTTACGCCATCTGACAGACTTCTTGGCTGGGACATTTGCATTACTTGAATTGACAGGAGCATTATCTCTAGACACTGATTTGATCTTTTCCAGGCCTTCACCTCTACCACCACTCAAATGCCAATCTTTCAGCTCCTTCTCAGTAATCACCAACTTAACATTCGCAGGAGATAGTCCATGATCCTCCGAACCAATCACTTTCTTGCCTGCACTCCTAACAGAACTCGACCGATCAAAGCTACTTCCTCCCCTCATTGAAGATGAAGAATCTGATTGAAAATTGCCAGATCCCCCAGAGCTACTATCATCCTCCATAATCGCATGCATAGGCCCATCAACAGACAACCTATGATTCTCAAACCTATTAACATTCCCCAAAATACCATTCTCAACTACAGAAAACATCGGAGCAAGCCTCGGAATAGTCCTAGCTATCATATAACCATCCCACGAAGCCCTCGGCTCCTCAAATGAGATCCGACCACCATCAACCGAAAACCTCGGTGGCTCTGTGTCACACGATCTTCTCCTCCCCATAAATTCCGAATGATTCACCTCCGATTTCCGCCCTTCATCAAACAACTTACCATTACTATTCCCACCATCTACACTACCCTCATAGACACTATTACTACCAAGCTTTTTTCCCTTAGAAGTACTATTCTTCTGCCCCCATTTTCGCAACGTCTTGCTAAAAACAGAAGCTAAGCTCCCAGCAATTTCCTTAAAATCCTTAGACTTCTTACTCTTATTCTGAAATTCGAGATCAATATACTCTTTCATAGTCCTAAACTCTCCATCATCACTGTCAACACAATCCGTATCCAAAATCCCCAATCTCCCACCCCTAATATCCTCATCTTTCGATTCACCTTTCGACTCAACAACAGTGTAAGTCACTCTAGAAAGACCTAGATTCTTCGTCTCCACCTTCGCATCCACATCAGATCCAGCCTTCACATCGTCCACATCAAAAAGCTCAGAAAGCGAGTTCCGAGCCGAAACGATGTCGCACGAGTTCCGCCTGGGCTCGGTTCTGCTAGACGAAGCTTCGCACTTGGAAACCGACACCACCGACCTGCATCGCAGGAGCTCAGGCGGCGGCGGCGGCGCATCTAGTGAGGAAGGAACCGAAGCGTCTAGACCGGATAAGCGTTCGCGGAGGCAGGAAGGGCAAATGCCGGTGACAGGCTCTTCGGGATGGCGGTAGCAAGGGGAGAGGCGGCGGGTGGTGGGTCTGGTTCGGGTACGGATCTCGGAGCGGGTTCTGGGCCTAGATCGGGAGCTGGATCGGTGAGTCATTGCGCATTTACTGATAGTGTGATAACAACAACATTGTGGTGGATTGTGTGTGTGAGTGTCAAAGTGTGAAAATGAGTGGTGAGTTGTTTGGTAATGCTGCTGGTGGTGAGATGGAGATGGAAATGGAGATGAAAAGGGGATCTTAGGAAACAGAAACAACGACAGGAACCCTCGATAAACCCTCCATTAAAGTAATTTATTTGCGTGAAAACATAGGTTTAGTGTTACACCACCAACAAAAGAGAAAAAGGTGAGGTGAGGTGATGAGTGAGTGAGAAGAGAGAAGGTCACTGAGTGAGTAGATGTTACTGCAGAAAAATATGTGTGGGTGAACGTGGGCATGTGAAGAAGAGTACTACCCGATGACTACATTTATTATTATTTATTCTTCTTAGTACGAGTAATAAATTTAAATTAAATATTGGGGGAAGAAGATCCTACAAACGACTGGGGCTTCCATATGGATGAGATTATGGATATTACGTAGTTATGTTATGTGGGTAATAATAATGTTTGATACCAACCATGATGATGATATAAATTCTCCCAATATTATCATTAAATTGTTGGGTAATATAAATCTGCACATTCAGTTAGTACGTTGATTTATTTTTTCAACTACAAAAAGCAGGGTAGATTGATTAGCTTTATCGGGGCAACTAAAGTATGGATAAAAATACAATTAAATAAAATAATCTAGTAATTCAAATATTTTTAACTGTAACAATTTTGTATACAAACTCAGGTTTATTCTCTCAATCCAAATTGAACTTTTATAAATTGAACAATTAGACTGAGTTGGAGGGTTTAGGAGTAATGTGAGGTTGGTATGAATTTGGTTGGTAGTATAGGAATAGTGTAATTTTTGGAATATATATCCATGTATTAGATGGACAGTACTTAGTCCTCATCTAAAGAAGTTTTACTTGGTTTTAGATAATTTACATGTTTTACAAGATAATATGTAGTTCATGTAGTTATGATTTCTTTTGCCTTTTCTTTCAAGACTAGAAGAAATGAATCAAATGATCGTGCATACGATACCCTCAAACTACCACCCTTGTTCTTGAACAGGTAAAACAGGTATAAAGTGGCCAGTTTCTTGATTATAAATTTTACATTACTTTTACTTACTAATTCACTACAATTATGAAACAAGCTTGTTAAAGGCAAATCATAGTTATGATAAATCTATTATCAGTTTAACATGATTGGTGAAAACTACAAAAATTAGCAAAACAAGATCTGGAGCATCTTCTTTCTTCTTTCTTCTGGTTCGTCTTGCACTTGCCAAGGTTGTTACTCTTTGAACCTATTTTTTGAATCGTGGTCTCTCCTTTGAGTTTTGTGAGCGCCTCAACAATGAAATTGTTGTTAGTATCCATAAAGGAATAATTACAAATTAGTGATACTTTTAAAACTTTTTATCAAATTAGTGTAACCTAAAAGGTTTATATAAAAATAGTATATATTTATTTACAAATTGATGAAACTTCTAATTTTAGTAGGGTTAACTATGTTCTTAAATCTTCTCTAACTACTCTCATCGTATAACATATTTTAATCGGTCGTGGAAGGGTTTGTTTTGGCCTCCTCTCACGCATGGTCTTATATATCCTTCTTAGATATGGTGTAGGCAGTGTGGTGCTTGATTGGCGTGGCTACCCCAAGTTCTTGCCTCTTTTGATCTTTTCTTACTTTGCTCATCACTAGTTTTCTTTTCTTTTCTTTGTATTATTATTTTGGAGCATTCCTAATACTCTTTTATTTTTGTATTATTAATGAAAATTGCTTGTTTCAAGAAAATAAATATATAACATATCTTATATTCAGTCAAATTAAGATTAAATTTGATCAAGAATCACTTCTCACATAACCATATCTTACATGCTATAAATGTTGCGGGAGTCAGATGATGCTTGAATTTTGGGAACTGGACACGATACTTGAAACTCGTCGTTGATTACTCGATGCTTGTTAATTTGTGATGTTGCTTGTGGTGTTGTTGATTATCAATTGATGATGCGTGGAAGTTTGGTGTGTTCATACAAGCAGGTCGAAGGATACTTGAGTTTGGGGTTGAAAATTGAAATATGTTGCTTGGAAAATTACTTTTTTTTTCTATAAATAATATAAGCATGGGAGTTTGGATCATCATTAGATAGAAACTTGGTAAATAATATTAATAGTGAATTAGTGATAATAACGTAATTTGACCTCAAACCTTTCTTTTTTTCATTTCTAGCTTTGGATAAGCCTTATTACTTTTCAATTTGTCTTAAAAATAAGTTTAAAACCATTAAAATCTAGTAGGTAAATAATTGTGACGAAATACGGGCACCATACTTAGTGTGGTGCTCCAATTCTAGTGATACAAATTAAATCATGATGAATTATAACTAACCGCCAAAGTCTTGGCCGAATCTCCCTCGGTCAATATCAACGTACATTTTTTAGAGTGTTCGCCACCGGTCAAATTGGCATCGTCTAACTTCGGTATACCAAATATTCTCTTCTTCTGATACATCTTCGCTCTGCTCATGACTTTAGCATCCTCAACATTTTCCTTTACACTTATACTCATGAACACAACATTCTCAACGCTCTGGTTTACATAATTTGCAACTGCACCAAGTGAGCTTACATATTATCAATTTTGTGACTCAAATCAGTCACACAAAAGACCACATGCCTTTGTTTAGAAAATTCACGGAGAAATCCTAGGAAGAACCAAAATGTTGGCTCGGAAGTGTTAATCTGTCTGTCTTTAATTAGATGGACAATAAAAAAATGGAGTTTTCAATACAGACACTAACAAATGTCACAATTGTCTATGAGATGGCCAATTATTTTGGTAGTGACATAATCAACATGTGTACCGGATTTTAATGTTGCAATTCCATTCACAAGCTTACCTGACAAACATAGTTCATGTAAGATAAAGAGTGTTCTGTCTGTGTAGTAGTAATGTTGACAAGACCGTTTGCATCGGTGCCGACATGGGATGACGGCACCAACGACGACGTTGGGTGTCGCGTGTAGCATTTTACCCTCATCATTCACCATTTTATTATTATTAATACATATGTAATGCCCCATAAATTCAGAAGCTTAAAGGGGTTCAGAACGCTACTCATATCAACAAGGTGCACCTTTCTTTTCGGGAATCCACCTAGAAGAAATTCAGAGTTAAGCGTGCTTGCTCTGGAGCAATTCTAGGATGGGTGACCCACTGGAAAGTTCCCGGTGCACTCACGAGTGAGAATAAAGTGCGCGGATTAGAACCCGTGTTGGTCTGTGGGGCCAACATATCACCCTGGAGAGCATCGAGGAGTAACCGCGCCCGCCCAAAGGGTCGGGACTTAGGTCCATTAGTGGCCGGGCGTTACAACGTACTATATATAAACAGTAATGACAAATTAACGGTAAACCAAAGCTAACGAGCAGTAAAGAGAGAGAGAGGGAGATGATGTCAGAAAATTCAGAACTGGAGAAAGCTAGAGAGTTTCTGGAGAAATTCACGAATAGCACAGAATCCGACGCCGTTTCGCGCCTCACATTTCCACCGCGTCGACCGCAAGTCATCGCGCCCAGTTTCTACGAGTACTTGGTCATCAAAGGCCTCCGAATCAACCAATTCCAACCCGGTTTCTTCTCTTCCTCATTCACTGTTCCTCCTCGTCTTACTGTAAGAATGAGATCTTCTGTCTCAACGTAGCGTTTTGTTATTATTTTAAAAACTTACTTTTGCTGTATTTTCCCTTTTTCTGGATAACTTTTATGCTTATTTCGAATTGATGATTCGATTCAGGATGAAAATGGAAACTTGGCTACAAGTGCGATTGTGACTTTGGTGGACGAACTCGGCGCCCTTACTGTGCACGAGGAGGGCGTACCGCCAACCGCTGTGTCGGTAGACATGTCCATTTCTTATATTTCACCTCCTAAGATGAATGTAAGTCAAACTTTTGCTCCTAATCTAATTAAGAGCATTGACTATTTCCACATTGTGCAACACACATGTTGGAAGTGATTGCTTTTGTGTGGAATTCGGTGATAATGTTGTCGATTTGCTTCTTCTTCTGCTTCTAAGATGAATCCTAGCTAGCTAATATATTACTAGTAATTAGGAAAGGAATGGAAAACTGAAACTAGATGTAAATCTGTGAGGAGAATTGGGAATTTGAAGCTCTAAGTAGAGGTGAAACTGATGTTGTTCATCATATAGCAGCAGCGCTCATATTTAGCAACAATGTAGTAATGTATATGGCTAATTAAGTTGTAAAAAGGCCGGAAGTCCGTTTGATCAATAAAACCTATAGATTCATTAAGACAGACACATAGAATAGAACAGGATGTTAAAGAACATCTTTAAAATTTGGTTAAATTCCAATGAACTAAGATCTTGATAGAATTTATTTGAAGAGGGACATTGCCATTGATTTGTGATTTGTATTCGTTAGATAACATGTTGAACATTGTACATAGTCAGCATGCTTGGTTTTCTATTGTGCCCAGTCAAATGTATATTTATGAAAAATATAGGTTGGGCTAATAACAGTATCCTATTGCCCCTAATAATTAAGGAAGTATGGTAAAAAAGGGAAAATTGCAACTTCTTGTTTGATCAACTATATTATGCAAGGGCCAAACAGGGATCGAGTTAGGCCTTAGGAGTGTGGAGCAGAGTTCTGTTCTGGTAAAACTTCTGAATAAAAAGAACAGTCAATCTAGTGGTGAAGAGTTTGTTAAGTTGCTTGGTAGAGAAAGACTAGTTATGAAAGAATTAGACGTAGGATCTTAAATAATTAAATCCAGTTGGGAAGAGCGTGGTAGAATTATTTGTACAGACAGTTGCAATCTGGTTGTCCTTCACTCGGGTTCCAAAGAATTATAGTGGTTCAGGTTTACCATTTGGCAATACAAAGCTCTTGTATTTGAAGTGCCTATGTAAAAGGCAAGATTGGTATGTGTCTATGTGAAGTAAGAGAGTTGGTAGGACCGTGGGGGTTACTGGTGGTGGCGTGAGCGGGACTGTTGTGGCAGAGGCCGTAGAGGGGGAAGGGGGTTACTGTAGTTTGGGTCCAGGAAGCTACATTATGTGATTCTCTCTGAATATATTGTTCTGATGCTCAAATATTTATATCATCATCATCATCATCATCACCAGCTAGCATGAATGGGTTCAGTATGTGTGCACTTTGGATAACATGTTGAAGTCAAGTCCGTCTTTACACATAATTAGTATGCTCATTTCCTATCCAGACCAAGCAAATCTGTAAATGTATGCTTGACAAGTAATTGGCTGGGTTCAAGGAGTGCATTCTATTTCATCCAATCTCACTTGACTGAAATCGTATTATAGTTTCTTGCCTGATCACCAATTAACTTTTTTTTAATAATCGAACCATTACAATTTTACAAGTAGCATTACAAAGCTAGTAAATAAACTATAAATAATCCCGCACTTGGCGAGAATTGAACCTATGACCTCTAGTGTCATGACACCTCAGTCTAACCAATCTGATCACCAATTAACTACATACTGTATTATATGGGTTTTAATTGTGATATTCTGCTCAGAAGTCCAAAATACAGTGCTCTTCTTGAAAAGCCTATTTTCAGTTGTGCATCTTACTTCTTTAACATGGTTGATTGATAGGATGAATTGGAGATCACTGCAAGGCGTTTAGGGAAGCTAGGTGGTTACTCTGGGACAAGTGTTCTGATTCGGAACAAAACGACAGGGGAGGTTGTGGCTGAAGGTCGGCACTCATTGTTCGGTAAGCCCAGCAAAATGTGACTGGAAGCGGAGAGCATTGTTGGCCTTAAGACTAAGGTACCGATTGGTTAATACGTAAAAGGAACGCGGTCAAGGTAGATTTTTTACACTTTGGAGCCCAAGTGCAAAAATGAAATTTTAGACATGTTGAAAATTTTTGACCAAGTTTTGCATTGATTGGTTTCAAGCGCAAACACGTTGATAAACACGTCCAGATGATTGGTCATATTTCTTAATTGTGTTTTGATTTTGTTTTTTTCTTTAAAATTTCCCGTTTTTAAAGTGATTGGTTTTCATATTGTGTGACATTAATTTAAAATGTGTGTACTTTTGAAGTGATTGGTTTATGGTACAGTTCAAGTTAGTTAAATAAAACATATGATGAAAAGAGACAATCCAGTAACTATAACTGCTTCTTTTCGTTTTCAAATAGATAATATATCTATCTGAAAATATATGCGCTAGGAGATACAAAGTCAAATCCACGTAGTATAATATGTCTAGTGATGCACCATTCCGGGGGGCTTGGAGGCAGCCGGTGAAGGTGGAGGCAACGGATCACGCGTGGGCAGTACTACGTTCGAGCCTAATTCTGTAATTTTGTTTTCATTAACTACTCTGTTAAATTCAAATATGTAAAACAAAAAAACAAAAATGATAAAAATGAAAAGAGACTAAGATTAATTAATGCAAATACCTGAAAAAATTCTGGCTTCAGTGTTGATGAAAGCCAAAGCAATCGCGACAACAATGAAAAGAAAGATGATCCTCATGATTTTGATCATACAGTTCATTTGCAAAGTGAGTTTGGTTATTGGTTTGGTACTTCAGTTTAAGAATAACCAAAATTATTATAGAACTTGGATTTATGGATTGGGTTTGGAAATGAGAGAATAAGAGCTGGTGGCCTGGATTAAAAGATGAGACTTAAATTAGTGGTGTTCATTTAGTCATGGTCTCCTCTTGTCATGGTGTGGTACTTCGGTCAGGTCACTCTATTCATTATTCATTTAGACGGGGTCTTTGGAATTTAATTTCCCTTACTTTTCAGCTCTGGATTATATGATTAAAATATATGGATCACATGATCCTACCAGTGGTGTAACAGGAGCAGGGGCCATAATTTGAAATGACACGGGGAGCTTTATATTAGCAGGGGCAACTTTTCTTGGAAGAACCTCAGCGGCAACTGCTGAATTTCATGTTTTATACTTTGGGTTACAATTATGTCAAAAATTGAATTGTGGAAAAATGGTGATACAAACTGATTCAAAATGACTTGTTTCTTGTTTAAACTGGGAGAAAGTAGCTGCATTGCACCAAGAAACAATTCTACAAGAGACGCGTAGGATAATGCAAGCCATGGAAGCAGTAGAAGTAAGTTTGTGTACAGGGAGACTAACAAGGTAGCAAACGCACTAGCTAAGGAAGGAGGAATATATATGAAATTAATATATATATATATGAGGTTTAGGTAATTAATTAGCTAGGTCAAAACCAGCATTCACAGCAGTTTATTGAAATTAATACAGTACAAGTTACACTTTCTCTCTAACGTTATATCAAATTGGGCAATCTATTTTCCACCTAATCTTTCTTTATAATCTTTTTCTTATCAAATTGGCCAAGCTATTTTTCCACCTGATGAAGATAATTGAGGTTTGGCCTGAGCTTGAATTCATTAAGAATATAATTGAACTAGAGGTTCTTACCAATTGAACTAGGATTTCGATAGATCTTTCAGTCTTTACCAATTGAACTAGCTAGAGAGTTCTGTTCATTCTTGCTATTCAATAGTTGGTCATAGGTTTAGGCCAGACAAGAGATGACCGGGGTTGCTGCAGGTTGCGAAATAGCAAGATGTTTGATATGTTGTGATCTTTTCTGAGCTGTGACAAACTAGAGGTAGTTGTCGTAGAATTGGAGTTTGAAGGATCTTACAGTGTAGATTGGGCACTAATTCTACCTTTATGCCATTGTTTCTCTAAGTATAGTTAGTTGTTCCAGCAGGATGTATATTTATGAAAAATATAGGTTGCCCGTACTAATTTCTTGTCTGATCAACTATATTATGCAAGGACCAAAGAGGGATTGGGTTAGGACTTGGGAGTCTAGAGCACAGTTCCGTTCTGGTAAACACTTATTTCCAGTTCTGCATCTGACTTCTTCAATTGGTTAATTGACAGGATGAATTGGAGATCACCTCAAGGCGTTTGGGAAAGCTAGGTGGGTTACTCTGGGACAAGTGTTCTCATACAGAACAAAACGACAGGGGAGGTTGTGGGCCTTGTGGCTGAAGGTCGGCACTCATTGTTCAGTAAGCCTACCAGCAAAATGTGACTGGAAGCCTACAACATCTTTGGCTTTGCTTTAAGAGTAAAAGTGTGTAATATATAATATCGCTAGTTGTCTTCCTACTGTAGTTATTTAGTACTAGTATATACATGTACCTCCGATTGGATCTAGTAACATATTTACTCATGGATTACATGTTCCTATCTAGTAGTATACTTTAGCCACACAGATTTTATCTCCAGAAATGTGATCTAGTAACATAAATAAATGATCATTTTTGCCGTTTTCCCCTGCATGTTACACATGGATTATATGTTCATATATCTAGAACTAGAATATATTTTAGCCACACAGATCATATCTCCAATCCAGAAATGTGATCTAGAATATGTCGGCAACAACAGAGTCCCACTACATTATGTTCTCTATACATAATCAGCTCAAATAATTAAACATATTCGCTCCTTCACAAGAAATTTCATCATCCAATTGCATTTATAGGGTGATGGAGGCATTAGGTGCACAAAAGAAAAAAGTGTGGTGTGTGTTGGATTCCCACTACAGGGTCATATAACACCGATGCTTCAGGTTGCCTCAATTCTTCACTCAAAAGGCTTCTCAATCATTATCGCACACACAGAGTTTAACGCCCCAAACTCTAAATACTATCCTCGTGGCTTCACTTTCGTACCATTACCAGATGGCGTAGTAGCGGGGTCTGCTACGTCTGTTAACAATGTACCATATTTGTATTCGACTATCAACTCGAATTGCAAGGACCCCTTCCGGGAATACATGGCTCAGCGGCTGGCTGAGACAGAGCTCTATGGTGATGTAGTATGTATAATCTATGATGCTCTCCTGGAGTTTGTTGATCCTGTGGCTGTTGAACTAAACATACCAACCATCATGCTACGCACTTCTACTGCAACCTACATCTACTCATACTTCCGCACCTTTCAACTTGAAGAAGAAAATGTTATTCCTTTGCCAGGTATGTATGTGATACGGGATCATCAACATTATCTATCTTTATATATATAAAATTATTTTTGCCGTTTCAAAAAAAAATCAACATTTTTTTTTTGAAACGGCAAATATTGCAACTACATTCTCTTTGTTTGTAAAGTGGTTTAGAATGTTGTTTACATACTTACATATAGATACACTATAATTCTTAATTAGTGTCGAAACAGTGCACCAAATTAGCAAAATTCAAAATCATTTGGGATCAGATTTGCGAAGACCCGTAGTTAGGGAACCAAAAATTCAATTCTCCCTTAGGGGTAATGCTACTGATGATCAGTTTCTTTTTGTACAGAATCTCAACTCCAGGAAGTAGTCCCCAACTTCGATCCGTTCAGGTTTAAGGATCTCCCTTTTCCTGCTACCATATGTATCCCGGAAGGTCCACGTGTTTTTTTCCGTAGTTTTCTGGACATAAAATCATCCTCAGCTGTCATTTGGAATTCAAACCGGATTCTTGAACTTCCATATGTAGACCAACTACAGCAAAACTATTGGCAAGTTCCCTTCTTCACTTTTGGTCCTTTTCACAGAGTGGCTCCGGCGCTATCAACAAGCATAATGGAGGAGGACACTTGTTGCTTATCATGGCTAGACAAGCAAGAACCTAAGTCAGTCATTTATGTAAGCTTAGGAAGCATTGCGACAATAGATGTAAAGGCACTAACTGAGATTGCATGGGGGCTTGCCAAAAGTGAACTCCCGTTCTTATGGGTAGTCCGCTCATCTTTATTAGGCGGCTCAGATGCAAGTGAGTACTTACCAGAAAATTTCTATGAAATAACCAAGGGAAGAGGTTGCATAGTGAAGTGGGCACCACAATACAAGGTTTTGGCACATCCATCGGTGGGAGGATTTTTTACGCATAGTGGTTGGAATTCTATTCTTGAGAGCATGTGTGAGGGAGTCCCAATGATATGCAGACCCGCTCATGGAGACCAATTTATATGTGCAAGGTATGTGACTAATGTGTGGAAAGTTGGCCTTGAATTGGAGGAAGCTACAGAGGGAAGTATTAAAGAGGCTGTTAAGAAGTTGATGATTGGTGAAGAAGGCAAGGAATTGAGAAAGAAAGCAATTGACATGAAACAAAAACTAGAGGAGTTCATAAGTAAAGGTGGTTTGTCACATGATGAATCTGTAGAGCACTTAGTGGAGTTTATCAACTCTTTGTCGGGTAAAAAGAAGTGACAAGGATATCATGTTCGTGAATTGTGATCATTAGTCAGGCTCAGTTTCAAGAATACATAGTGTGTAACTGTGTATGTACGTACGTAGTACAGTATATTCGTTTTTGCATATTTAAACAATAGTATAAAAAATCTCAAATTGACAATTGTGCTTGTAGGTGGTGGTTTGGTTCGGTTCAATACATTTAAGCAGTGTTTGATTTTCCTTTCTTACTTTAACCGGTTAGGTTGTAGGTGATAGTCTAATTGCATGTTTTCCGTCACTGATTGATTAAGTGACGACTTTTGGGTATTTAGTGACGGAATTTGTCGTCAAAGTTTGACTGGTTTCTTGTATCAATACCATGAGTTTAAAACTCTGCAACATATTATCATGTGCTAATAGATAAATTAGTTTCCACATCACATTGGAATATTTTCAAAATTTAAAGTTCTCATTTCCATCTATGAATTTCGTCATCTATCTCCCTAAAGCTTGCCATAAATTCTTAATTTGGTATATTCGTTTGATAGAACATTTTAAGTTAGAAGTTATAAACCTTTTTTTCTTCCCAAACTACTAAAACTATGCTGACATTTAGTCTTTATTAATGTATAAAAATCAAATTAATTAGTAAATCACGGCTATTCGTATTTTAAATTGCAAAGTACGTACTATATACAATCATGGTGCAATGGTCTTTTTTTTTTATTGTTCTGTGCAGGATTATTCCAATAAGAATTTATACATATTTAATATGTGTAATTTTATTGGTTTATTCTATATTGATCAATTTTATATATTATATATTTGATTTGATTTATTCGCTAAATTAAATGTGTATTTCACATATTCGAATAATAACCAAGTATTAATCTGAAATTCTGAGTAGAATGGGTGTGGCCAGCGGTGACATATTTGGCAATATACTTCATCCTGCCAAGGAGTAGTATTTCATTTTTGATCAAGCGAGAAATTCTCTGAAGTACAAATGGAGAAAGCTAGAGAGTTCCTGGAGAAGTTCACAACCAGCGACCAATCCGACGCCGTTTCTCAGCTCACTTTCCCAGCGCATCGACCGCACCACGAGTCCAGCTTCTTCGAGTACCTCGTCCTCAAAGGCGTCCGAGTCGACCGAGTCCAACCCGGTTTCTTCTCCTGCACTTTCACAGTTCCTCCTCGCCTCACCGTAAGAACAAATCCTTCTCATCAGTTTCAGTTTGCTTAAATAGACCGTGATTATTTCTTATGCTTATTTCGAATTGATTTAGGATAGAAATGGAAACTTGGCAAGTGGTGCGATTGCGACTTTAGTAGATGAATTTGGGGCCGCTGTTGTGCGCGATGAAGATGCACCCATGGACGTCTCCGTAGACATGTCCATTTCATTTATTTCGCCTGCCAAGATGAATGTAAGTCTATATCTATATGATTATATTATATGCCTTTGCTTGAATTAATTGTTCTTTTGCTTCTGTTGAGCTTAGGGTTACTATTTAATGCTATTTTCTGGCTAGTATTGCTAAAATGATTATCCCGGCAATTGCGATGAAGGGAAAGAAAGTCGAAAACAGCTAGAATTTTACCCAGTACTTGTATCTTTGAAGTTTGAGGTTGTAGCATGTAGTTGCAGAGCTGATTAGTTGACTGAATATATAGTGCTATTATATAGTAGTATCATTCTTGAAGTGTTACGATTCTTACGAATAAAAAGAACAGTCAATCTAGTGGTGAAGAGTTTGTTAAGTTGCTTGATGGAGAAAGACTAGTTATGAAAGAATTAGACGTAATTCCAGTTGGGAAGAGTGTGGTAGAATTATTTGTACAGACAATGGCAATTTGGTTGTCCTTTGCTCGGGTTTCCAAAGAATTATAGTGGTTCAGGTTTACCATTTGAGAATGCAAAGCTCTTGTGTTTGTAGTGCCTATATAAAAGGCAAAATTCGTATGTGAGGTAAGAGAGGTGGTGGGACGGTGGGGGTTGCTGGTGGGGGTGTGAGCGACTGAGCGGAACTGTTGTGGCAGGCACCATTGAGGAGGAAGGGTGTTTCTGTAGTTTGGACCCAGGAAGCTACTTTTTATGTGATTTTCTTTGATTATATTGTTCTGATGCTCAAATATTTGTATTATCATCATCACCAGCATGAACAGGTTCAGTATATGTGTGCTTTGGATAACATGTTGAAGTCAAGTCGTCTTTACATACAATTACTATGCTCATTTCCTATCCAGACCAAGCAAATCTACTAATATATGCTTGATAAGTAATAGGCTGGGTTCAACGAGTGTAATCTATTTCATCCAATCTCACTTGACCTCTAAAGTGAAATCGTATTTAGTTTCTTGCCTGATCACCAGTTAACTACATACATTATACGGGATTTAATTGTGATATTCTGCTCAGAAGTCCATAATACAGTGCTCTTCTTAGTTTATACTAATTGAAAAGCCTATTTTCAGTTGTCCATCTTACTTATTTGACATGGTTGATTGGCAGGATGAATTGGAGATCACCTCAAAGCGTTTAGGGAAGCTAGGCCGGTACTCCGGCACAAGTGTTCTTATACGTAATAAAACAACCGGTGATGTTGTGGCTGAAGGGCGACACTCATTGTTCAGTAAACCTGCTAGCAAAATGTGACTAGAATACTTTTTTCCTGGGACTTGAGAGGAAATATCTTAGAAGTGCTTCGGCTTTGTGCGTTCTCTATACTTTCTTCTTGAGGTTATTGTATATAATGTGTAAAAAGATGTGTACTTATTCTGACATTCTGAAGTGTGGTTGGTTGAAATGCTAATCTGCTCTGGGGATCTTCCTCCGGCTGCATCTACATTCAGTTTTATCCTTCTCTAGAAAGGTCCAAATCGAATCATCATAGTAGTGCTTTTGAATTTTGATGCTTCTTTTAGTGAAGTTATCAATTCTCAATGAAAGCTCTACGGATACTATCGTACATGAACTCTTTTTTTTTCTTTTGTAAATGCCATTCATTGAGGGATGAATTTGGCATGTTAGTATTAAACGATTTGTTCTTGGTGGTTTGCCACTGGTTTGATCAATTGGGTTTGGAGGAAGGCGAGCATTAGGATTTTTATTTAGTAGTACTCCCTCTCTGGTTGTTTTCGAGGTGTGGTGTGTTGGTGTTTTTACTTTTGCAGTGTCTTTTAGCCCTTGTTCTGGTTGAGGTCGTCTCACTCTTGTATCTTATATCCGAGATTAATGAATAATTTTTAGCCATTTCAAAAAAAAAAAAAGATTTGTTCCATAATAAGAGGGGTTTTAGGGCGGAAGATCAGGTTATATTTCTATGTCCATGGCATGTTATTATTAAAGGTTTGTTTGATTAAACTGCTTGTTCGATAATGGGAGGGGTTTCAGGCCTTTAGGGATTTTTCGCATACCTTGCAAATAAATCAATAAAATGAAATGGAAACTGTGAAATTAGTTATATGAAAATATAAGGTTACAAATATTGCTATAAGTTTAAGTTTAACAGAAAGTGACATGATTAGCAGAAGGAGGTAGCAGCTTATAATTTTTGTTTAACAGCTTATACTAGTAGCTTTTAAGCCCTTTTGCAGTGTTTGTGTGTAGGGATTCGGCTCTTACCTGACATTTTACAAGGCAGAATGTAAGTAGAATACCAAGCATAAATCAGAACATCCTTCAAGTGCTTATAAAAGACGGGGAACACACAAGAAAGTTTTTTATTTTTGATTTTTTTTTTTTTTTTTACAAGAAAGTTTTCAAATGATTCACAATATTTACAAACTTCTTATGGAGATCTATACACCAAACCATCCCAATGTGTCTTTGGCGAATCTGAACTTTTAGTGGAAATATGGGAGATGAAGGAACATAGACTTAGACTTGTTGGAAATAAGTCACTTTCTTATAATCAATTTTATTTTATTTTGAAGCGGCAAAACGAGGATAAATAATAAGAAGTACTCAATATGTTGTCCAAGTTCAACAATCTCCCAGATTTCTAGTGGTACCATAAAAAGCAATCAGTTCTATGAACATTTATTTAATGCCTGCAGATTTGGCACAATGAAGAAGGGAATGAGGTTCGAACAGTCTTATAGACAAGCTGCTTGTTAGACATTGCATCACCCAACAATTGACATTCATTTGAGATATCTAGAACTATCCCAAAGTATGTCTGGACATCCTCTATTTCCTTCATACGAAGTTTCTCAAACTGTGAAGACATATTCCTTATCTAGTCTCTCTGGCACTTGCATCCCTCTGAAAATGCCTTTGGAGAGTGTCACATGCTTGCTTTGTGTGGGACTATTCTGAATGAGTTTGAACATAGACATGTCAGCCCATGAGAATATTGCATTGAGTGCATTTTCATTGAAACTAGCCAAGTTAGTCTCTTGTAGTGTCCACTCTGATTCAGATTTGTTTGTAACATCACCATCATCATCAGCTGGATTAGTGGGAGGGGCATAACCATTTAGGATAGATCTCCACGTCCTGATATCAATAGATTTGATATAGCATCTTCCAAAAGAAATAATTGGTTCCATCAAAAACTGGTTGCTTTCGGTGTGGTAATTGGTTCTGATCTACTGGTCCTTCTGAGGCTCTTTCCTGGCTTCGTCCTTCCGGGGTGCTGGATAATACTCCGGATCGCACTAGTCCGTTCTTTAGATCACTAGGATGTTCCAGACATATTTTTAGTAAGATCACTCACCTACATTGGAGGACCATGTGGAACACTTACGGTTGGTATTTCATGCCTTGAGGGAGAACGAGTTGTATACAAAATTGGAGAAATGCTCGTTTGCCCAAGACGAGGTTGCATTTATTGCACATCGCATTAGACACAAACAGATCATGATGGACAAGTCTAAGGTGAAGGCCATCCATGATTGGGAGACGCCCAAGGATGTGTCTTAGTTGCGGTCATTCTTGGGGCTGATCAATTATTATCGTGATTCATAAGGGGGTACTCCAAGATAGCCGCACCATTGATAGGATCTCCTAAAGAAGAACCATACTTGGGCATGGGACGAGGCATGCTGGGAGGCCTTTGAGCAACTCAAGGCCATTATAACGGAGAGTCGGTGCTTGCTTTGCCTAATCATGCCAAGGAGTATGAAGTCCATTGGGGGTGTGTTGATACAAGAAGGGCATCCGATTGCATATGAAAGTCCAAAGTTGAATGACACGGAGCGACGATACACGGTCCATGAAAAAGAGATGACAACGGTAGTGCATTGTTTGCGAACATGGAGGCACTACCTACTCGGGAGTAAATTTGTGGTCCGAACGGATAACGTAGCCACAAGTTACTTCCAAACACAAAAGAAGCTCACTCCAAAACAAGCACGATGGCAAGAGTTCTTAGCGGAGTTCGACTACACTCTGGAGTACAAGTCGGGGGTGACAAATTGTGTAGCCGAGGTCTTGAGTAAAACGGCGGAGCTTGCAGCAGTTAGCCAACCCAAGACTGACATAAAGGGGTGCATTCGGGAAGGCTTAGAAAAGATCTAATGGCCCGGAACATCATGGAGTTTGATCGAGAAGGCAAGACACGACGGTTCTGGATACGGGACGACTTGTTGCTCATTAAAGGAGAGCGGTCAATTGTACCCAAGTGGGGAGTTTGAGGCAAGACGTTATGAATGAGTGTCATGACTCCCAATGGGACGAACATCCAGGGATGCATCACACCATGGCGTTAATGGAGGATGCATATTATTGGCCTAGGATTCGAGAGGATGTCGACTCATATGTCCGTACATGCTTGGTGTGCCAACAAGACAAGATTGAGAAACATCAACCGGGAGGATTGTTACATCCCTTACCCATACCAGAACACCCGTTCGTGAGTATTTCCATGGATTTCATCACGGTGTTGCCCAAGTCGGAAGGGTAAGGGTCGATTATTGTTGTAGTGGACATGTTTTCAAAGTATGCTACGTTCATTCCTGCTCCCCCCGATGTGACGGTCCAAATTGTATTTGAAGCATGTTGTGAATCATTGGGAGTTCCGAAGACGATAGGATTCATCGGGAAATTCTGATTCGAGTTATTCAAATTGTTGGGTTCTAACTTAGCATTCTCGACTAGTTTTCACCACAATCCGATGGACAAACAGAGAGGGTCAATGCCCTGTTGGAGTTGTATCTACGCCACTACGTGAGTGCCAACCAAAGAGATTGGGCGAAGCTACTTGCCACGGCCCAATTCTCGTACAACTTGCAAAAGAGTGAATCGACGGGGTGGAGTCTATTTGAGTTAGCAACGGGGCACCAATCAGTGACTCCACGTAGCGTGGCCACGGGGTACACGAGAAAGTCTTTCGGCTTACACTTTTGCCAAGTCCTTACAAGAGGAGGTAGATCTTGCTCGAGTATCTTTCGACAACGTTGCCAAAACGATGAAGCAGTGGGCGGATATTAAGAGGTGAGCGGTCGAGTTCAAGGAATGAGACCGGGTGATGGTGACGTTACTTCCCCAATAGTTCAAATCTCTACGACCAGTTCACAAGGGGCTTATGCGGAGGTATGAGGGGCCATTCGAGATTGTGAGGCGTGTGGGGAATGTTTCCTATTGATTGAAGTTGCCTCCAAAGCTCAAGATTCACCCGGTGTTCCACGTGAGCCAACTCAAGCCCTATCACATAGACAAGGAAAACTCAAGTACGTAGGGGGCAATTGAGTCGGGCACCAACATCGATCGTGACATCCTTTGATAAAGATGTTGAGGAAATCATATCCCACCGAGTGATTCGTAGAAGAGGTGTTCCACCATACCCCGAGTACTTTGTTAGATGGAGGGGGCTGCCCGATGTCGAGAGTAGTTGGGAGCATGAAGAACTTCTTTGGCAATTCGGACACAAGATCAATGAGTACCAAGAAAAGGTTGAGCGGAGGACGAAAACGACTTAGGTGGGGAAAAATGTCATGCACGGTCATTTTCGCGGTATCTCGGTCCCAAGGGTGGCTATCATGTAAATACTTATCTAGAATGTTCTTGTATATTTTAGAATATTTCCAAACTTGTAAGATAAGGAACATGGTAGAAAGATATAGATTGTGGAAGTACCTAGAAGGTCTTCCACAACTGTTAGATTAGATCGATCTCCACATTCCGTTGAGGAGGTGAACTTGTATATATAGACCCTTGACCATTTCATTTGATTATCAAGCAATACAAGCATTCAAACATCCTTTGCTATATTTCTCTCACTAAAAAGTTATTTATTATACACTTAGCAAGTTCGGTAAGCTGACTAGCTAGTCTCGAGGCGAACTAGCCTAGTATTTCATGGATTCAAGTTATTTTGGTTGTTCAAGTTTAATCATGTGACACAAGGGTGACCTGGAATTGTTGACATGGCCCAGAGCACGGAAAATACATAACCATTGACAAACTCAAACTCATAATAACTTTCACTAGATGTATGAATTTTCCAACTTAGATTGAAACAAGTGATACATGTTCTTCATTGACAACTTGAATTGACTTCTGTATGGTGACATGGATCGAAGTGAGATCCCCAGGCTTGACTATTGGATACTCATACGAATCAACCTCCCCAGGGATGTTCAGGACTGCATCTTTCAAAATTATGTTTCCTTGCTTGTCCTTGCAGTAAAGCAAGCCAACGTACTCGAATCCACCATCGACCACAATCAGCACTTTGCAGTTCGCGATTGACTTGGCACACAACAACGTTGACGATCCTAGTCAAGACATCATAACAAGGTTCAACATAATTCTTTAAGCATAAACAACAATAAGATTTTTTTTACGAACGTAACTGGGCATCAGTTGCCACATAATGCAGTAAATGAAACATAGTGCTATAGATGATTGATGACAATACAAGAACGATGTCGAAATAAAAAATACGTCGTAATACCAACAGTTTAACATCAACTATTCAATATTTCCATTTTATCACAGGTACAATAAATCCTTTAAGAACCTAGTAAACAATCCACCAGCCGTACAATGAATCTTTTACAAAGCCGCTAGTAAACAATTTGACAAATAAATCAGGATTTTGTTGTCAAAATAACACTCTCTAAAAAAATATTTGTCAAATTAACACTCTTATAAAATTAATTGTTATTCTAACACTCTATTGCCATGTTGGCATGTTGGATGCCACATGGAGCTAGTTATTCTATTTACTTTTCATTTCTTATGTGTTTTTTATTTTTTCTTTAATAGTTTTCATGTTTACTAAGCCTTCGCTATTTACTTTAATTATAAATAATTAATTATATACACTATTAATTACCTATGGCCTATTTAGTATTTACTTATAAATAATTATCTTTTGAGTTATATAATTAAACTTTCATGCACGGTAGTAAAATTTAAAAAAATTGAGACTCTTTACCCTAAAAATAACAAATAAATAATTTTAAAATTGTTAAATTTACCTTCAAAACATATGATTATTTTACTAAATAATAGTGATAAGATAATTATAAATTACAAGTATATATAATTGTCTGGCTCAATGAAGGTGCAAGTTATTTAAAATATTTATTTGTTTATTTTGGATAATTCATTTATTATATATTTCATACGTAGATATTAAATGATTGTGTTTTAATCATTTTTATCTTAAATTACTAAATATTTTAAAATAATGCAATGAAATTATAAGTGAGGTGACTAGTAATTATTGTTAATTTATTTACAAAAAGATGTGAGTAATAAATAATTTGAAATTAAGTAAGCTCGCTAATTTTATTTTAAGAATTCCATTTGTTAATAGAAGGGGGAGACAATAAATCAAACGAAATTATGAAGGGGAGGTGTATGGTTCGTATAATAGTATAGTGTAGGAGTAGTTGTAATATTTTATGTTAAAAAATAAATTAGAATATAAAATTTATTATATTATTTATATATATAATACAATAAAATATTATTTAATTGAATTATATTATACAACTATTATACTAGCTTGAAAGTAATTTAATTTTTTAATGCAAAGTAATAGTCTTTTAAAGTTTAAGTTATTAATATAATGATTAAGAAAATTAGGATGAAAATCAGAATAATTAAATGGAAATATACTAATTAGTATTGCCATTATTTATGATGGCCACGTGGTGGTGGTGTACATGGTGAGAAAATGATAATTTGACAATTAATTTTAGAAGAGTAATAGTTTGACAAATATTTTTTTAAGAGTGTTAATTTCCAACAACAAGTATTCCATAATTCCAATCCATCACCATACGTACAATAATCTTTTATGAACTAAGCCGTTAGTAAACAACTTTGACGAATATTCACGAATAATTCACAAATGAAGTAAGAAACAACAAAGTATCAACAAACATTCATTATACAACTATTATCTAATGAAACTAAAATGATAAAGTAGAGATACTCATAAACTTCAGCTATTATTATCGACGTAGATGATGTCCAAAAAAGAGGAAAAATCCTGAAACTTGGACTCTGAGCTCTTGTACCAGCGAAGAGCTTCTTCCCGAGAACCAATTTTGTGATGGTGAAAGGCTGCAGAGGTAAACACTACATCTTGCGAATCACGCGTGGGTTTAGATGCATTCCCACCAAAGACCAACAAGAATTTTGCCAGATCTGGGCCATGAAAATTAGGCACGCCGGACCGATAGATCCGACCTCTAAAGTCTAAGAATGCTTGCAAGAAGAAGGTAAGATCTCTATACAGATAGGTCATCTTCTCACCTAGCCTTCTCGACCCTAGCGGCAAAGGCTAATTTCACTGTACTAAGAGGACAGGAAAACGCCTTTCGGAAGGGCCTCTTTCTTTTCTTTGTAAAAAGAGGTAGATGATGTACCTGGAATTTCAGGAGGATTGAAATGTTGATTTGCCATTATTGATCGATTCTACCTTTCTGTAACTGTTAGAACGACCTAATTTATAGTATTTGGCAAGAACATTTGGTCCCGCATGAGCTTGGAAATTTAACAATTGAGGAAAATACTTCTCCTATTCGTCCTTGAATTTTAATCATCATTCCCAAAAGTCAACATGATATATACTTGGATATTGTCATATTTTGAATGCACGCATATATACTCTAATAGTAATAGTAAGTCAGTTATCACCATTTTGACTTTGACCGGTCAGCTATGTTCGAATTTGACTACAAATTACCCTTAAATTATAATAATAAAATTTTTAAGGAATTATATTATGAAAGATGTAGACCTTTAAGTTCTCATATGATTTTATTATTCATTTTATCATTATAATTTAATAATAATTTATAGTTAAAGTGAATCAATATATCGAAATGGGAACATTATTATTGATATTGATAGAGGGAGTGTAGGTACATTCGTTCAACTGAATCACGTTTAAGTTTTCACACAATTCACAAATCACACATCATCATCCACTCTCACTACTCGCTAGTAGTAGTGTGTCCTTCGCATTTCTCTTTTCTGTCAACGTCAATTTCAATGCTATTTCCATGGCCTAAGTTATCTGAAACTCCTCCTTCGTCAGCTCCATAACCCTAAACCTCGTCACCATCAATGGCTTCTCCTACCTCAACCTCTCTCAAACTTAATCACTGCCTCACCGCTAAAACCTCGATCACATACCTCCAAAAGCCTACCAGCAAAGCTCAGAACATCCAATTTCCTTCGACAGCTTTCTCCGCGCCGTTACGACGTCGCTTTGCGCCGTATTTCACTTGCTCAGCTCATGCCGCTGATTCTAGTCCGATCAGGCTTCGTAATTCGGGATTCAGTCGGGCGAGAGCATTGCCGGATGACTCGCAATCGCTGGATGAGCCGGAGCTGCCAGCGTTTGTGGAGTTTATCACTTCGGAGAGGGTGAAGGTTGTGGCGATGCTTGCATTGGCTCTAGCTCTTTGTAATGCCGACCGAGTGGTCATGTCCGTCGCTATTGTGCCGCTTTCGATTTCTAATGGATGGCGGCAATCATTTGCCGGTGTGGTTCAGGTATACTTTTTGCTCGATTTTAGAAGTTTATCGTTTCTGAAGTAGTGCTAGTTTATGCAGCTCAATTATGCTACTGATGTTGATGAGGTTATGTTAGTTGCATTTGTTCAGTGATTCGTGTTGATGAAGTATTATTTATTGAACACTGAGTATAATGTGGCATTTGGTGATTTTTACTTTGTTGTATTGTTTGTTAGTTGAATGCTTACTGTAGGGTGGCATAAACTTTTAGGGAGAATTAGTGTCTTCACTGTTCATGTATCTGATTGATTTGGTAGCTTCTAATGGCAGTCATCTTTTCTATGGGGATACCTTGTGTCACCAATAGCTGGGGGTACACTGGTGGACTATTATGGTGGTAAGGTAGTCATGGCATGGGGAGTGGCTTTGTGGTCTGCGGCCACGTTTCTTACTCCTTTTGCCGCTGAAAGGTCCTTATTGGCTCTACTTTCAATGCGCATGCTACTTGGCATTGCGGAAGGGGTTGCTCTTCCTTGCATGAATAATATGATCGCGAGGTACTTATATTTTTCTATCATTGGAATTTGATTTCTGCTCTGATATTAAACTCATGTTGATTAGTTTAACAATATGAAGCATGATCAGATGAATAACTTTCAAAGTTTCTCTCAGATGGTTTCCTCAGGTAGAAAAGTCAAGGGCAGTAGGACTTGCCATGGCTGGCTTTCAGCTTGGAAGTGCCATTGGGCTAGCACTTTCTCCTATCCTCATGTCAAAGGGTGGTTTGTTTGGACCCTTTGTGATATTTGGACTGTCTGGCTTTCTCTGGGTTTTAGTTTGGATTGCAGCAACTTCAAGTTCTCCTGATCGGTGTCCTCAAATATCACGATATGAATTGAAATATATACAGAAAGGGAAGCCTGTATCTTCTGTGTTGAAAAATGAACATAAAAGCAAACAAATAATTCCTCCATTCAGACGTTTGCTTTCTAAGCTACCAACCTGGTCTTTAATTGTTGCAAATGCCATGCATAGCTGGGTAATATATTCCTTTTCTTTCATTATCAACTCTTTATCGTTGGTGTCATCTCTGCTGAGAAATTTTAATCATATTTAGCTTTTGGTACAAGCGAACACATTCATGTGTTGCATACCCTACTCAGATATCTCATAGTTCATTTCTTTTTTCCAGGGATTTTTTGTCATACTGTCTTGGATGCCAATATACTTCAACACTGTGAGTTGTAGAATTGTAATGTTAAGTGACTTTCAGTTACGGTTATGAAAAGAACCTCAAGAAAATTTGATTGCAGATACATCACGTCAACCTCAGACGAGCTGCGTGGTTTAGCGCTGTTCCATGGTGTATGATGGCTCTGATGGGATACGTTGCTGGCGTTTTGTCGGATATGATGATTCAAAATGGCACAACTGTCACTTTGACTCGGAAAATCATGCAGGTCTTACTTTTTGCCCTTTTGTTTTAATATGCACCCTCCAAAGGAACGAGGAAAAGATAAGAAAGGAAAGGAAATTAAAAAAAAAAAAAAAGAGAAATCAATTACTACTATACTACTCACATGGATGCAAGTTAAAATTTAATTAGTTCATATTTTATACCAGTTCAAATAATCTGATAGTCAAATCTCGGCTTGGTGTAATACATATATTGTGCCATTTACTTCTGAATTTTGTTCTGTCGTATTTCGGTTATTTTGTCATTGTGTTGTTTAATATTCCCATATCTATATATTTTTGCAGTCAATTGGATTTATTGTTTTTGCAGTCAATTGGATTTATTGGTGCTGGCGTGGCTCTAATTGGTTTGACGACAGCAAAAAGTCCATTCATAGCATCCATGTGGCTTACGTTAGCTGTTGGCCTGAAAGCATTTAGTCATTGCGGCTTCCTTGTAAACTTTCAGGTTGATCATTATGTATTTCAGTATTTTGTACTTAACAAAGTAAAGGAAAGTTATTTGGCTCTTCTAACTCATCCCTCATTTCATATTTGACAGGAGATTGCCCCACAATACTCTGGTGTTCTGCATGGTAAGTCTTTTAGATGATCCAGAACTACCAAATGAATGAGAATATGAGATTAAAAAAAAAGTTAATGCTGTGATATGATTACGAATTCTGTATAGAATTTTCTGCATAACATAAATTAACATAAATATGAATGCAGAACTTCTCTCTCTCTCTTTTTTTTTTTTTTTTTTTTTTTTTTTTTTTTTTTCTCATTAGAGAATCCACTTAAATTTGCATCAGAAGTGGGGGGGGGGGGGGGAATGAACTTTATCAGGATCAGTTGTGAAACGGTAGAATTTGTCGAGTTCTGGACCCTTGATTTGATGAAACATTTCAACTTTTGGCCTATTTCTTGCGTATTGCATACTAAAGTTGGCGTGACGTGTTTATATTTTGTCTCCTATTTCCATAATGTTTATGAATTTTGAGAATATTGTGTACCGATTTAGGATAGTTGGATTATTGGATACTCATATGGAAGTTTTTTTTCTTGGAAACGGCAAAATTTTATTCACAAACATCAAATTACAAATATGATGTGCACAAGTTTTGCACAAAGCTAGTCAAAATCCCAAAATGCCTTCGCCCAAAATTAGTTATGGTCAGAATTACACATGACCACCAATGTCGTCTAGTATGTCACCCCACTAGCGAGGAGCCAAGAGTTCAAAGGTGACGAATTGCCCAACGAAACTCTAGCCACTTACATTCATATGGAAGTGGAATCACTTGCCATTGTTGCCAAGAAGTTGGGCAGAATTTTAGTTAAATCTGACATAAATATGCCATATTTATGTGTTTAATTTCATTGTTTGGTAAAATGTGATTAGTTACTCTTATGTGTTTTGCAGCCATACTTCAAGTGTTGTACTGAATGTAAATTTACAACAGATTATACTATTAAAGCATGTCTTTGAAGTATACACGACAAACTGAACATAGCCACAAAGGCTTATTTTGCTTTCTTTCTTGAGTGCGTTATGGTATGTATGTATCTTATGTTAAATTTCTTTTCATACAATGCATTCTCTTTCATATAGGTATCGCTAATACAGCTGGGACGCTTGCTGCTATAGTGGGCACAGTTGGTGCCGGTTTCTTCGTTGAATTGGTGGGCTCCTTCAAAGGGTTTTTGTTGCTCACTGCATTCCTGTATTTCTCTGCAGCCTTGTTCTATAATGTCTTCTCTACAGGAGAAAGGGTCAACTTTGATGAGACTGCTTAGTGGTTTCCTGTCCCTAGCTGCAGAAAATTAGAAATCATGGATATATGTTAGTACAGGTAGACTGTCAATCAAATTTAGTATATTTCTTACTGCATCTGCACCCGCCACCCACAACTCGGAAACTCCTGTGAATATTAGAGTGTTTTTTGTGGTTAAGTTGGTTGACCAGGTCGCATTGCATTTCAGATTAATCACACTACTACTACAACTATAGCATACCTGTTCTGCCGTGGATTGATTTAGGCAGATCCGCCTGTCAATAGTTGATTTATGGGGTGCTGTTGTGTGCTCTAAAAGGCATTTTAAGTAGCTTCGTTAGGCAAATATTTTGCTTGTGTGCTTTAAATTGAGCTAATAAGTTGAAAGTTGAAACGAGTGTAAACATTTCTAGGAGTATCTTGTTAGTAGCTTGACTTGACCGAAGATTACCATATGTAATTATGTATTCCTGTGGCATGATTTGCCATGGGCGTCTAGTGAGTCTAGTCCTCTGCAAGGTCCAAGCTGCAAGATGTATTCTCACTTTGATTAGCAGCAACTGTAAAACTTTACTTGCAACTGCAAATTGCGAGGTGGAAAAAGAGTGATAAGGACATCTAACGGTTCACAAGTCATGAGTCTCATGACACATACTACGTATGTTAATCCGGAATGGCGCTTCTATTCCCAAAGTCACATGAGCCGTTGAATTTCATTTCATGATACTACATTTTATTTTTTAGCGCTTTTGCCTCAATTGTCAAGAAAAGCGTTGCCAACACCACACGTGTCGTTGTCTCGAGGGATAAGACTTTATCACAGAAACCAACTTCAAATCTATTTCAAATTTCAATGAAATTGTAAATACCAGTACTGTATTAGTTTTTACTGATGGGCCAATCTTGTAAAATTCCACCCGGTTCCGCTTTTCCAAATATGGAGTCACGTTTCATCTCCAAATTTTTATACTCTCCCTGTCCCAATATAAATTACCCACTTTGACTATTTAGGTTAACAACTTTCAACTTTGACTCCCAATTACTCTTAAACTATATTGGTAAAATATTTAAAAAAATCATAGTATGAAAATACAGATCCTAAAGTTTCATAATATAATTTTATTAAATATTTTATCATTATAGTATAAGAGTAATCGGGAGTCAAAGTTGAAAACTGTTGACCGAAAAAATCAAAGTGAGTAATTTATAGCGGGACAGAGTGAGTATTTAGTAGTTATTACTTCCTCCATTTTCGAAAAAATTGAAGTTTTAGCCAATTCGAGTGATTTCATATTATTTGAAGCTTTAGGTTTTGAACTCCGATCTTAGTTAAATTTTACCCAAGTGATATTTCCAATGTTACGGTATATCTTCTTTCTCTTGTTCTTTCTAATCCTTCAATTTAAATTCATCTTTAAGCAATTAAATATTCCCTTATTTTTTACACATATAGACTAATCATTAAATTTCTTAATTAAATTTCTTAATTTGTGGGACATTAGTTGAAAACTTCATTTAAAATAAAACGGAGGTTATTTCATCCCAACGAATCTACCCTGCTTTTTGTATATTTTTTCACAAGTGTGTTATATTATATGTTTGATTGACGAGATCATAATAAATTAACAATAGAAATTAGAAAAAAAATAAAAATGAATGTGATTGATAGAAAAGAAGAATGTAAAGAACCCACGTGGACTTTGAAAATTTCGCCAACTTTCAACATAGTACGTATTCACATGATTAGGAGTTTTGATTTTGTGTAAATGTGTAGTTTAATGCTAATACAATATTTAAAATTACAAGAATATCACACGTGTATTCGATGTCAATATATACTATGTTTTAAATTGTAAATTCAAGTATTTTTTAAATATTTAACTCATAACAAAACAAAATGGACAATGCATTATTACATTAAAACATTAAAACATTGAACAAAACTAGAACTTAAATATTTATAGACAAAATTATTTTACACGATTTGGGGCACCATATCTTATCATCTTGCATTAGAGAGGAAAAAAAGAGGGAAAAAAAGACTCTTGATCCTTTCTGTCCGAGCTGAGAATAGAAACAAGATAGTTGCTACCAACTGATTATTACAGTCACAGCCTCTACCTCCGATATTTATTGCCATTGCCAATCTCGAAACTCTCCATCCACAAATCATCACCACAAAACAAAAAGGCTAAGAGAGAAAAAAGCCTTTTCTCTTCTATTTTTTGTCACATTTCACCTTCAAATATCTCCAGTAGAGTATATGCCATCCCACTCCACTCCTTAAATATATCTAAATTCCTTTCAGAAATCACTCATTCCGGTAATGTGCTTTCCGATTAGCTACTACTTCAGTCTTCATGCTTTCCGATTGACTACTGTCTGTGAGAATTTGTTGATTTGCGTTTTGTTTTCTCAGAATTATGGCACCTGGTACGGAGAAGGCGACGAGCGATTCTAGTGCAGCAGCGGTGGCGAAAGTTCCCGCCGTCGCTCATCCGCTGGCGGAGCAGCCGACGGAAATCGCGTCGAATATCAGTTATCATGCTCAATACAGCCCTCATTTCTCACCGTTGAAGTTCGAACCGGAGCAAGCGTACTATGCTACGGCTGAGAGCGTCCGTGATCGATTGATCAAGGTATAATTTACACATTTAGAAACTTGTTTCGGATAGATAGATGGATTTGTCGTGATGAATTGATTAATGCTTGTACTGTTTCATGATTATCTGTGATCATGAAGCAATTTTGGTGTGATTAGAGCTGCTCAGCCTGTGTATTACAGTATGTAGTAAATGTGAATAGATGAAACTTTGCTGAGCATGTTGAGGTTCTGGTTGTATAATTTAGGTAACTATCTCCAGAAAGTATGTATTAACTGGAAAAATGTTAGTACACATTATACTAGCATTATGTGAATGTTGAGGTAATATAGACTGAATAGGTTTTCTCTCAATTTTGTTCTACATCTGTAGTCTTTTCCAATTAGGAAAATAACCAATGGATTTCAAAATCCTGAAGTTGCAATATCGAATATCAAATGTCCAATATTCTCGCCAGCGCTAATTCTGATATTTAGATCTGTAAAAGGTTGCTGCATATAATTATGAGATTAAATTTAGAAATGCTGATGTATGCTTAGTCAAGACACTGAATGTGGAAATCAGGCATCCTGGCTTGCACATAGAGGCTAGAGCATTAGTTCATTGTAGTTGCCTGATCTTCTTCTAAAGCATTGTTGTAATGCATGACATACCAGTACCCAATAATATATGCTTTCTATCACCACAGTCTAGGAAAAGTTAATTAAAGTTGCAATAGAAGCTGTGGACTGTGGTTTGCTTATAATGTATTCTCCAGAACAATGTTTGTCCTATTTTATGTGCTAATGACATATATCCTTTTTTTTTTCCAGCAATGGAATGAGACATATAATTTTTATAACAAAGCAAATCCTAAGCAAACATACTATTTGTCCATGGAATATCTCCAAGGACGAGCTTTGACCAATGCTGTTGGAAACCTAGACGTTCAAGATGCCTATGCTACTGCTTTACAGCAACTAGGACATCAACTTGAGGAGATTGTGGAGCAGGTAATTATGATATGGCACTCCTTATATGCGAGAAGTTGATGGTTTTCAAGAATTTTCTAGCAAGTTGTCCCACTAGATTGTAGTATGAGTTAATGCTCAATGAAAACTGTAGGAGAAAGATGCAGCTCTTGGAAATGGTGGTCTCGGCAGGCTTGCATCATGTTTTCTGGACTCAATGGCAACACTGAATTTGCCAGCATGGGGTTATGGTTTGAGGTACAGATATGGTCTATTCAAGCAACGGATCGCCAAAGAAGGCCAAGAGGAAATTGCAGAAGATTGGCTGGAGGTTTGCTGGCAGCTACAGTTTTATTGATACCTTATAACCTCTGTATTACATACGTGCTAACTCCTTGTTTTCTGCTGAAATGCAGAAGTTCAGTCCGTGGGAAGTTGTGAGACATGATGTTGTCTTCCCCGTAAGGTTTTTTGGTCAAGTCGAGGTGCTACCTTCTGGCTCGTAAGTACAACCGAAAATTCTTGTCCTTTTATCTGTGTACTTAAACCATGAAAAATTTTAAAGAATAATTTTCTCAACAATATTTGTTCACTGATTCAAATATATCTCGTCTTTAGTCGAAAATTGGTTGGTGGTGAGACCATACAAGCTCTTGCATATGATGTACCAATTCCTGGATATAAAACCAAGAACACCAACAGTCTCCGTCTATGGGAAGCCAAAGCTGGTGCGACGGACTTTGACTTATTTCAGTTTAATGATGGACAGTATGAATCTGCAGCAAAGCTTCATTCCAGCGCACAGCAGGTAAACATTTTGTCCGTCTTTGTATGTGATTTTAGTTGTGTTCACATGTGGTTTTTTATGTAGACCTACTGTATTTGGTACTCTCTATGTGATGTAATGTTTGCTATGTGATGTAATGTTCCAGATTTGCGCTGTTTTATATCCTGGGATGCCACTGAGAGTGGAAAACTTCTACGGCTGAAGCAGCAGTTTTTCCTTTGCAGTGCTTCTCTTCAGGTATTGTGACATGTTCTTTCTTTCTTTCAATAGTTATGGCTCTAGTCCCTTCAGTGCATCATAACACTTTTTTTCTTCTTTTCTTCTTTTAAATACCTCCTAGATAAATTACTGGTCTCTCTGAAATTCTAAACACAAATAACAAAGTTTAAGCTACGTCGCATGTTAGATCAACTGTGCTTTAATTTGACAATCACACCCTTTTATGGTTTGGAAACAATTGGAGAGATCTTTGATCAATGTGATGGTAGTTGAGGAGATTTACTCCCAGAGAAAAGTATTTTGGCATGTAGGAGTATTCACTTAGTAATATATCTTCTCTGAATAATAATGCTATGAGAATCAGCAAGAGATTCGTCTGTTCTCTTACAAGTTTACCAAATTTCAGGACATTATCGCCAGATTTAAAGAAAGACATGCAACAAAGGAGATCAACTGGTCAGAGTTTCCTTCTAAAGTTGCAGTGCAACTGAATGACACACATCCTACACTTGCTATACCAGAGCTAATGCGTTTGCTGATGGATGATGAATCCCTTGGATGGGATGAAGCTTGGGATATCACGACAAGGTTGTACTTAGACTAGACTATTTACGTCATTATTTCTGGAAACTTTTGCTTTACCAACTTGTCCTGCACCTTGAGGGTCTGATCGTTTTTATTCTACCAGGACAATAGCTTATACGAACCACACTGTCCTACCTGAGGCACTGGAGAAATGGTCACAGGCAGTAATGTGGAAGCTCCTTCCACGTCATATGGAAATCATTACGGAAATTGACAAGAGGGTATTATTTCTCAGCACTTTTTTACTGAACTTCCATAATCACAAGTTGCTTTCCTGAATTCCTGGGTTTTTGCAGTTTATTCAAATGATAAAGTCGACCAGACCTGACCTTGAGGGCAAATCTTCAGAACTTTGCGTTTTGGACAATAACCCGAAGAAACCAGTTGTCCGTATGGCCAACCTATGTGTGGTTTCCGCACACACGGTAAGAGTTTATTCTCCATTTATGCTGTAAAAAGATGTCTACATGTATGAACAACTGCAGGAGATTTTACAAATAATCATACGTGTAAGCAGATGTCCACGTGTATGAACAACTACAATATATTTTCCATGCAGGTCAATGGTGTCGCTCAGCTGCATAGTGACATTTTAAAGGCAGAGTTATTTGTTGATTACGTATCTATATGGCCAACAAAATTTCAGAACAAGACCAATGGCATAACTCCTCGCCGATGGCTAAAGTTTTGCAACCCGGAGCTGAGCCATATTATAACTAAATGGTTGAAAACGGATCAGTGGGTGAAGAATCTTGACCTTCTAACAAATCTGCGACAGGTATGTATGATGTTCCTGAATTTTTTTGATGATTTATAATGATTGTCATTATCTTACTTGATGATGGCTTTATAATAACTCGATTTTTCCGAAAGTTTGCTGATAATGCAGACCTTCAGTCTGAATGGGAATCAGCCAAATTAGCCAGCAAAAAGCGATTGGCAAGCTACATACTGCGGGTTACTGGTGTGAGCATTGACCCAAACACCCTCTTTGACATTCAAGTCAAACGCATCCACGAATATAAGAGGCAGCTGTTAAACATTTTGGGTGCCATCTATAGGTACAAGAAATTGAAGGTGAGAATCTGACTAAAGCAAAAACTACTATGAGAGAATTGATTTCTTCTGTAATTAACATTTCTTAGTGATTTAGGTGCATGATCCCATCCTTGCTATTCATGGCCTTGTCGTTAAAGCTTCCTATTTGAGTCTGCATGTTGGTGATCTAACCTAGTAAATTCTTTTACTTTCTCGAATATCAATGCAGGGGATGAGCCCTGAAGATAGGAAAAAGACAACGCCTCGTACAATTATGATCGGAGGGAAGGCATTTGCTACATACACGAATGCTAAAAGAATAGTTAAGCTTGTAAATGATGTTGGAGCTGTTGTTAATACTGATCCTGAGGTCAATGACCTTCTAAAGGTAATTACTTGAAACTGTCTCCGATATATTCTGATTTGACTTGCATGTCTATAAGATGTCATGTACCGAGATAGAATTGTGTATACATTCCAGTTCACTGATAGGAAAGTTTTGTCTCCCGTGAAATATCAAAGAAGTCTTGAAAATTGCAGCACTGTCTCCACTTTTATGAAGGTCTGTAACGTAATGAAACTGAGAGTGCTTCATTTGTTGTATAAGGATACTTTTGGAGTAAGAATTTTAGATTCAATAAGAATGTAATTTTATCTTTTCTTTTGATAAATTATAAGCATGCCTCTCCTGAAAATGATGTGTTATCCCCGCTAAATACACACGAACTGCAGAGTCATATGATGGCTGCTAAAAGCCGGCCAAATTCTGTGCTTTATGGGTTAACCTTTTTTGTCTTTTCCTTTCTTCCAGATTGTTTTCGTCCCCAATTATAATGTGTCTGTGGCAGAGGTACTTATTCCAGGAAGTGAGTTATCTCAACATATAAGTACAGCAGGCATGGAAGCCAGCGGCACAAGTAACATGAAATTTGCACTCAATGGATGCCTTATTATTGGAACTCTAGATGGAGCTAATGTTGAGATCAGAGAAGAAATTGGAGAAGATAATTTCTTTCTTTTTGGTGCCACTGCTGATCAAGTTCCCCGTTTGCGTAAAGAGAGGGAGGAAGGGAAGGTAAAATACTCTTCTATACATATCACATAGTAAGACTAGTCTTCTATCTGTTGCAGTAAGTCATGTATAACTTTTCTTGAGTACATGAAAGTGTTACTGATATAGTTTTTATAGTGAGCTTCTTACACACACACACAAAGCCCTGTTTTTCCTAAATATTACCATCCACCAAAGTGATAGGCATTTATTTAGAGTTTTTTCTAGAACTTACTCCGTGCAAAAGCGCACGATAGAGCAGTAACATGATTTGTTGTCATTCTGCAGTTTAAACCAGACCCGCGTTTTGAAGAGGCCAAACAGTTTATAAGATCTGGAGCATTTGGAAGCTATGACTACAATCCCCTCCTTGATTCACTGGAGGGCGACTCTGGCTATGGTCGGGGTGATTATTTCCTTGTTGGTCATGACTTCCCAGCCTACATGGATGCACAAGAACGTGTGGATCAAGCTTACAAGTAAGCTCCCTACAAATACTGCATCATTCTGCTTCTGTCAGTGTACATGCTGCATGAGTACCTATGAATTGATTTGGACAAAAAATGGAAATGCATGCATTAAATATGCTATTTAAATTTTGAATCTTAAACATTTCTGCAACTCACCAGCATTCTCTTTTCTTGTGCATATAGTTATATTTATATTTTCCCTTGCATCTGCCTACATATTATTTGTTTCTTTACCTCAATGGCTACAGTACTTGACAAGAGTATCTCCTTGATACATTTTGTTCGAAAAGTTCCCTTTACAGTTGCACAAATATCAGTCATGATGATATACTGACTCCGTCCTATAAGCATGCAATAGCTAACATAAAAGAAATTATGTGCCTATTATGCCTCGTGGGATCTTTCAGGTGGTTGACATTTGAATTGAAACTTGCAGGGACAGAAAGAGATGGATAAAGATGTCGATACTCAGCACTGCAGGCAGTGGAAAGTTTAGCAGTGACAGAACAATTGCGCAATATGCAAGTGAAATTTGGAAGATAAAGGAGCATCCTGTATCATAAGCATAAAATGATATTCAAAGTGCACTTCAGAAGAAAGGTAATAGAATTATCAAGGACGCCACCTTAAGGACGTACTGTGTTTTGCAGTTTCGGTCATTGCCTTCTCTTAGGTTACAAAATAAACATTTACTATTTCGGTGTATGTGCCCGAAATGGCTTAAGGTGTCCTACATGTTGTCCTCAAAAGCATTCTACTTATATATGTATGTAATAATAGGTTCCCTTTCTATTTCAAAATTCAGTGTTGTGCATTTCCAATTGCTCTTTAGCCTCTTTCCGTGTGGACTGTGGAGGGGGTAGATGCAAGTGATGTGATTCATATCCGTCGCCTATTTAATTGAAATAATATTTTTTCTTTGGCATAGTACTCAAGTTTATGTTCCGTTTGCTCTTATATACTTCGTATTAGATAGAAAATTTAGCTGCAACTTTAATAAGGACCAGTTCACTTGTTTTGTTGCACATGACAGTTTGGTTTATTTTCATGTGAAAAAACACTTCAGATCAAATCATTTAGTATTACAAACAAGTTAAGTTCAGACTACTCATATCATTTCAATTCAATTCTGTTCTATTTAGACTAGATGAAGAAATTCTTGGTACTAAACTTTTTCAGACCAGTCTTTTCTGCCATGAAATTGTGAGCTAACCACGGGCTGGAGCTTGGCCCAGCGAGAGTGGGGTTATGGGAAGTGGTATATCCAATTAAAAGGCTCTGTTCTCTTCGCGCTAGATTATTATGGTGCATTATTAGTTTATGTGAGAATGACATATTAAATGGAGGAACCCAAGAGACTGAAATCAATAAAATAAAATCTCAACTCAAAGAACAAATCAAAATTAAGGATTTAGGAACCTAAATACTTATTGGTATTTGAAATATCAAGATCCTCAAAAGGAATTTATTTATTTTGGAATAACATAGTTTTAAAGCTCCTCAACACAATACAAAAGTCCACAATACATCAAAAAAAAAAAATTGACAAAACTCTAACACTAGCCCACCTAATTTTATATGCAGGGGTAATTAAGCAGGGAATCACATAATGGAACTAGCTTGGCATCCATCATGCAGCGGACCATCAGTTTCCGAACTACTTCACGCAGCAGGGTATTGAAATAATTCATTTTGTCTTTGAGAATTCAGCCATTACGTTCCAACCATATCACATAAAATTCAATTACCAACAGAAATTTCTATTCTTTGGTCTCTTCCCCCAGACCTCTGAACATACAAATTGGATTGTGTCTTTCGACTCTTTCCAGAGCCCATGTGGTGCACTCATCCAAACCAAGTGGGTACCGCTGCCCAGTTTCAAGTTTCAGGCTTTCAGCACAGATTCTACATCAGTTTTGCAGAATAACACATATGGGGCAGACCTGTATATTGAACTTCAGCAGCCTGACTTGTATTAAAAAAGAAATGAAAAGAAGTACAACGAGAATGGAAGACTCTCAGGTTTGATCCACCGGTGGGCAATTATGAGAGAAACCATGGATTTATAATTGTTTATATTGTTAAAAGTGTGATAGACAATCTACTTTACATCTCACAGAGGATCTCGTATTTTATGAAATAACTAAACATAAAAGATTTTATTTCCAAATCATTCGATTTTTCTTAAAAGTCTAATCCATGAATAAGTTCATATACTATATGACTCACAATTAGCAACATCACTGGATATGATTGATATAAGACCAAATGTTCTGCTTATTCATAATATTTCCCCATCTTTAACTACCGCTTCCCACAATGTACAAGAAGACAGAATCGAGTAAAGGAAGATACAACATGCAGAGGCATAACAGTACATATTAACACATGTCAACAACATGATACAAAGCTACAAATCTGGCAACCAGTAACGTAAAGTTGCTTATTACTACTACAAACTTAAGATAGCTGATCCAAAGCAATGGCATAGGATAATAAGACCAATCTTTAATAAGGCTCACTGTTTATTTTTAAACGGCAAATCTCTTATAACGCTCACTGTTCAAGACTTCCAAGTACCCTAAGGTGATTGCCTGGGACTGACAGATCTTGACATCGATCTAGAGGAGGAAGACACACTAGGGCTCCTGGAATGGCTCCTAGAGGAACGGCTTTTGTAAGATGGCGAGCGCTTTTTAGTCTCATAAGATCCTCGTGATTTGCTCCTCTTAGAAGTAGTACGGGCTTTGTAACTTCTAGAGTAGGGAGAGACACTCCGTGAGTAGCTCCTTCTGTAATTCCTTGGAGATACACTACGCGAATAGCTCCTAGAACGCCTAGGTGAGACACTGCGAGAGTGGCTTCTCCTGTAATGCCTTCGATGTCTGGGCGAAATGCTCCGGGAGACTGAACGATATCTTCCTCTTCGATAACCGCGACCAATGGGAGAGTGGTCACGTGAAGCAGATCTGTAGCGACTTCTATAATAGCGAACCTCTGGGGAGTAGTGTCTGCAACAATATGGGGAGTAGGAGCGCTCACGACAGAGTGCTCTGACTGGAGACCTACTGTATGAGCGGGAGCGAGACCGAGAATAGGACCTTCCTCGGATGTCATACGGAGAATATGACCTTCTCCTGCATGGGGAGTAAGAACGCCTTCCTCGGCTATAATAAGGAGAATATGATCTGCTACGACTCCTACTCCTGTCACTTTCTGAAGAATATCGTGAACTTCTCGAGTAACGAGAGTAACTTGGAGACCGATGACGCACTAGATGATCCAAAATAGAAGATAATTATCAAGTTACTGACCATAACAACTCTAAAAGAAAGATACAAATATAAGTAAAATTCTTACCACTTTCAGCCCTCAGCCCAAGATACCTTCCAGGAGTGGGAGTTCGCCCTCTCCTTCTTCTAGCCTACAAATCGAGAACCACTATTAGACAACTAACAAGACTACACCTAGGTAATATATTTAATCAATAACTTTCATAAGATGCACAAAAGAACAAATGACATAGTGAAGTACTTCCCCCGACCCTGAAATAGCCTCCCATTTGATTTTGTTTGCCTTTTTGATGGTCAGTGTAACCACAAACCAATCCTAAATCACGCAGAAATATATTCCAAACACTATTGACTCGGATCAGTTTGTGGTCAAATGGACCTTTAAAAGTAAACATAACCAAACTGAAGGCTGTTTCAGGGACGAAGTATCTAAAAGGAAGCATCATAAGTAAATTTCAGAAGAGAGATGTAGGGCATACAACCCTCTGGCGTAACAGTCTGATATTTGCTTGATTTGTTAAGTTGGTGAAGTGCTGCTACATACAGCTACCCTGTTATCAAAGAAACTAAAGTAGGGAAGAAAATGTTATCACTCCCCAACTTAGTATTAGGACAAGATCACATATAATAGCCCAATTGTACTTCCCAATCGTAAAACTGTAATAGCGTACAAATTACAGGGAAAAAGGAGAAGACGGTTACCTTCTCAACAGTGATAACCCTCCCATCAAGAACGGAACCATCCAAGTACTTGATGCAGCGTTCAGCTTCCTTCAATGTAGACATAGTCACAAATCCAAATCCACGAGATTCTCGTCTCCAAGGATCCATAACAAGATGAACATCCTCAACCTGAGAAAATCGACAATTAGCCCAAGGATATTTAATAATTAGTTCTGCAAGTGAATAAAATTGCCACAGCAGTATGACCAATTCAATTTTAAGAGTACACCAACGAACTAAACAGACATAAGCTGATATATGATATATTTATATACCTGTCCTTCAGTAGAGAAGTGCTTCTCTATATCTCTCTTGGTGACCCGGGCAGAAAGTCCAGTCACATACAAGTTATTTCCAGGATTCTCAACATCACTGGAATCGCGACTCCTGAAAGTTACGCAGCTAGAAAAGTCAACTATGCAGTCCATAAATGAAAAAGACCACTGATGAATGCATTACACTATAGACAGAGTCAGGAATTCATTACCTAGATCTGCTCCTAGATAAGGACCTTGAGATAGATCTGTAGCGCTTGGGAGGAGAAGGAGAAACCGAGTACGAGCACCTACGAGAATTAAAAACAGGAACATAAGAATAAGAATTTCTGCAAAAATCAAACACAAAATTAAATGAGACAAGATGGACACACACCTTGATCTTCTGGAGTGAGACATCTGCACGAACAAACATCAAACAGAACAATAATCAGTTAGAATCTAACCAGTGAACAGTGATTAAACACGGCATAATCGCAAGAGATAAAAACACTGAATCATTCAGAAGCGACAAATATTCGTCATTCATGAACCAATAAACTATCACTTCGTACATGAACTACCCTAACATCATAACCTATCAGATTAACTAAAAATAATTCCAGCTGAAACATAAAGATTTCAGTCATAACATTAACATTCCTAGCTATCACCAAAATTTCATAGCAAAAGCATCAGAAATGACAGAAGAGACGAAATCAAACAAAAGTCACCAAATAACGCTATGTGGAATAGAGTTCTCCCAATTAAAACAGATAACGCAAACAGATAAACGAAAATCATAAGCTCATAGCTCGATCGTGCATAAACATCAGCAATAGCACCAATTCATAGCTCGATCATGCATAAACATCAGCAATAACACCAATTCATAGCTCGATCATGCATAAAAATCAACATTAACACCGATTCAGAGCGATCGAAACCGCATATTATACTAGAAATTGAAAAATGGCAGAAAAAATCCAACAAATTATCAAGCGAGGTGAAAATTCAGAAAAATAATCATATGACGTAAAATTCCTAATTCAACTGACCTTCAACGGCGATAGCTGTTCCGATAACGATTGCAAATCACAATTTGAGCTTTGAATAGAATATGATTCGGTGTCTGCGTTATGCGATGAGGAAAATCTCTCAGCTAGCTCTTAAGGATTGTCCGCTTTTATACGTGGGTATCGGGAATAAAGAGAAGAAGCTTCTGGAGTTGATGACGTGGAACCATGGACTGGGCTTATATATTACTGTACGAAGTAATAATGAATCGCTGGTCGGGCTTAGTAGAGTCCAGTTCGATTTCTGGCCCAGACCATATCATCAGGCAGATTCTGGGTGAATTACCGGCCGGTGCCCAGTTTCCAAAAATTAATCAAAAATACGCATGGGCTGTTTTTTTATTACAATTAAGTGGTTTTGTTTTGGTGAAATGACGCAAATATCCTTCACCGCTGAACCACCACCCAACACCATGGACCACCACCGATGCACCTTTCACTGCCACCCCCACGGCCACCACCGTTGCAGCACCATTCCACCACCCATCACACAGCCACACCAGAACCACCACACAGCCACCACCACCACCACCCAGGTACCACCCAATCAAACGCACTCCACCACCACACAACCACCAGCACCACCACTCGGGCACCACCCACCACAAAACACGACCACCACCTTGCCGGATTTGATCAAAGGATTAGGAAGAGAGCGTTTAGAGAGATTTGAGAGAAGTTGGACCAAATCTAAAAATTCGGATCTTGGGGTATATTTGTAATTTAACTATACTGATTTAATTATAGAATGCCACCAGGCCGTTTTTTGGTTAAAAATCAAAACCAGGGGCCCTTTTTTTCTGATTAAGTTTTCAAAACCAGGCCTCAAACGTAAAAAAACTCGCAGATTCAAATGATTCACAGGCTCACAGTAGACTATTAAAATTCAAAAGCAAAGATTCTAGAAATAAGTTTTGAATGACTTCAAGATTATATGTACATCTAATTTAATATTACGTACGAGTGTAGCAAGCACAAACATTATTTGAATAATTTAAAGTGAGACTACATTAACTCTAAGTGATATCTTTTATTACTGAATCACATGTAATTATGTAATCTAATGAAATTTTATCTTTAAAGTATAATACAAAGGTATATAACTCACGTATTATAGGATAATTGAAAGTTTAGAAAAGGTGAAAAAGTGGTATAATACTCAAATAATCAGATTTTGTGACAAATTTATTTATAAATACCACACACACTACTTGATAGAAGTGTATACATTCTCTCAAGAATAACATACAAACTAAGGCTTCTTTTTCTTGTAATTGTGTTTCATTTCTTTTATTTAATTTTCTATTCGAGCAACGTGTTAAATAAGTTGTGATTGATAATAAGTCGCATTGACGATTACATAATTGTTGTTAATTGCATCAGTAACATGAATCTCTCGTTCGGCTCGTGGTCTTCATTATCTTCACCACAAAAGATCCGTGTGTTATATGTTGATAATGATAGCACTTATGATGTTGATCTATTGAGAGAAATTTTCACACTCGCATCTTGTGAAGGTATGTGTACATTTCAATTTTTCAATATAACATTAATATCGATAAAAAAAAGTTATGAACGTCTTCATGTCGCATGATACTCTAATAAGCAATGTGAAATACTATACTAACCTCTTCTTTTTATTTTATGTTCCAGTGACTATGGTGAAACTCGACTCCACAGCTTTAGAATTGCTATCATATGGGAATCCAAAATTTGATATTGTTATTGAAAACATTCACTCAGCTTGCTCAAATGCGTACAAACTTCTACATGATGCTACAAAAATGGATACACCCGTTATTAGTGAGTAAAATCATACATTTACCATTTTTACAACATATACCATGTGATATTTCACTTATGTACTACCCCTAATATATATGTTTCGTTACCTTTCACTCTCTTTCCCTTTTTGTTAATTAAATCGTAATTTTTCGGCTATTCACTTTTGAAACTTTTGGAAAATCAAAACATCAATCCTAATGCCACTGGTGAAGGTATAAACGTCTATTAATATTCTTCATGGTTTCTAACACAGTGCTGACAGATAATGATGATCATATATTAACAATGAGAGGGATAGAAGAAGGGGCTATATTTTGTATACGTAAACCGATCACGTTGGAAGACACCAGGTACATATGGCAACACGTATCAAGAGAGAAACTACGTAGAGCAAAAAATAATGAAAGATTAAAATATTTGATGGCACACAAAGAGTCACAAAAAAATGAAACTACGGCTCGGCTTCACAATATGGAACAAATCTTTGGATTAATGAAAATGTTGGGAAATGAAACAGACATTATGCAAGATCATACTTTGCTTAAGCCTGGGAAAAAGTATTGTACTGAAAAGACCGCAGAATTACATGCTAACTCAATGAATTTCGTCGGTCAACTTGGAAAAGGAAGTAAGTACAATTTTTTTTCTTTTCTAAACACAAATGGAGGAATAACTATATGAGCATAATTTATCTAACATTGCACCTTTATGTGCATATGATCCATTCCCTATACAAATAGGATGCTTTTCAGATGAGACACTTGAACGAACGAGCATGTCCGATCTTCCAAGAATGCAAGCTACAAGCCACCTCCAGGTATATATGTATTTCTCACGCTTTTGGCTTACACACACAAGAGATTTGATAATCACATATACTCCGTGTGTCCCATTCTAAATTACACGACTTTTAATTTTGGGTGTCCCATTGCAAAATCATAATATGAAATTTTATTACTTTATCTCACCACTATCAATTTTTTCAATGTTTTATTCAAGCAATATCTCACGTTCCACTAAACTTACTAGTTTTACTAAATATTTCATCACTACCTCCACATACCTCACTTTTCTTAATTTTTGTACCCAACGTACTTTGGATAAATCAAATTGTGACCGAGGGAGTAAATTATAAGCACACATTTACACAGTCATTACATTCATTTGCGTGTTGTAGAACCATCAATCTAAAAAAACATGGAATTGAGCAGGTCATGGATGGAAACCTCAATGATGATTCTTTACAAGAAAATACCATGATGCATGGCAGATGCTTTAATTATCAGTATGCAAATAACCACAAAATTGAGGTGAAGGATTTGTACATGCATGATGAACCTATCGTAGTTGATGATCATAATGTTGCGAGCACTAATACTTCTAGAAATGGTGGGATAAATTGTAACGGACAACCCCAATGATTTGACATTGACGATAAGGTTATGTCTCGCTTATTATTTAGTGAGTGTTTTGCACATGCTTTTAGCAGGTACTTTTGACCTACTTTTGCTAAAAGTTAAAAAAAAAATTGATTTTAATCAAAATTGATGGGTGTTTGATATTTTAGTCTAAACGCAGTTTAAAATCACAGAAATATAAGTTATAGTGTTTAATAAATTCAATTAAAACACTTATTTTTAATTTAAAAAGAATTACTAACTGCTAAAAGCATAAGCATGTAGAAGCATCAATTTACATGCTTCTCAACTTTGGCGGTTACCTGCTTTTTTAAAGAGAAGTTGCAACAGAAGTTGTGAAATAAAACACTAAAAAACTACTTTTACTACTCCAAAATCATAAAAGTGATGTTTTAAGCATTTGCAAACACTCATTTATTACTTCCTCCATCTCATTTGAAGCTTATCATTTGCAAAATGTTGCATTTTTTATTGATCATTTGACCTCATATTAATCCTAAATAATACCGGAAATATAAATTACGAAATTATATTATGATTTGTAAACTATTTTTCGGTATAATTTAAAATTAATATGAGGTCAAACGGATCATTAAAAATGTCAACATCTTACAAATGGAAATCTTCAAATGAAATGGAGTAAATACTTATTAACGGAAAAATTATATCTAATAATAATGTATATTAATATATCATTTCCATTTATATGCAGATGGCTATCCGATAAAGAAATTAAACCAGCGAACAATGGAGTAATGATGCATCAAATTCAATGTCACATCGTGAAAAAGTACTTTTTATTTCAAGATGCAATAAAGAAAGTATAAAAAATATCTTATTCATGTTTTAGTAAATCATTGTTGTCATATGATGATATCGAAATTTATATTAATTCTAAATTTATATCTCTTAACAAGATGCAATATAGTGATATACGATGTCTCATTGGTGTCAATTTTTTATTTCATTATTAATACACTACAATTTTGATCTTATTTTAATTGAACCCACGTGTGGAGTTTGGGGGTGGGGGGGGGGGTGAGGGTGATGTCCTTGTTGTAGGTATAGAGTGATTTTTTTATTTTTTTATTTTTATTTTTAAAGATCCACTCCATGTGTAAGCATCCTACACAAGTTAGAAATGAACTTTGAATGAGTTCATGATTATATGTACATCTAATTTAATATTCCAATTAAGTATAACATGTAAAAGCTTTATTTGAATATTTCAAGTTGAAATTGCATTAACTCTAAATGATATATATATTTGACTGAATCACATGTAATTTTATGAAATGGTATCCCAAAAGTATAATACAAAAGTATAACCCATATGGTATGATAATTCAAAGTTTAAAAAGGTGAAAGGTGATATACTACTCAAATAACTAGATTTTGTGGCAAACATAATTTGAAATGCCACACACACTACTTCGTAGAGATGTATACATTCTCTCAAAAATTTCATACAAACTAAAGCATTTTTTTTGTTGTGGTTCATATTTTTGTTTCATTTCTTTTATATAGTTTCCTATTCGAGCAATCGTGCTAAAGAAGTTTTAATTTATAATTAGTCGCATTAACAATTATAGAATTTTTATTAATTACATTAGTAACATGAATCACTTGCTTGGCTCGTGGTCTTCGTCATCTCACCACAAAAGATGCATGTGTTATATGTTGATCATCGTAGCACTTATGATGTTGATCTATTCAGAAACATTTTCGCACTCGTCTCTTGTGAAGGTATGTGTACATTGTAACTTTTGCAGTAAACAAATATCGATTCGTAAAGTTACGAATGTATTCTTAATGTTGCATGATCCTCTAATAAGCCATGTGAAATTATATTTTAACCTATTCTTCTTCCTTCTTTTCCTTTTCCGCACCATTGACTATGGTGAGGCTTGGCTCCACAGATTTAGAATTGCAATCAAATGGGAATCCAATATTCGATGTTGTTATGAAAAACACTCACTCAACTTACTTAAATAGGTTCAGACTTCTACATGATGCTACAAAAATGGATATGACCGTTATTAGTTAGTATAACTAGCATATAACAAATACAATTGTACATTTATCATTTTCACAAAACATATACCATTTGATATTTCTCTTTTACACAACCTTTTTTTTTCATTTTTCTACCTTTTTTGTTAACTTATAATTTTCCTGGCGATTAACTTTTGGACATTTTGGAAAACTAAAACATAAATCCTAATACCATTGGTGATGGTATAAACATCAATTAATATTCTTCATGGTTCCTAACGCAGTGCCGACAGATAATGATGATCCTAATTAAAATAAAAATGAGAGGGCTATAAGAGGGGGTTATATTTTGTATCCGTAAGCCGATCACATTAATTGGAAGATACCAGATACATATGTCAACACGTTTCAATAGAGAATATATGTAGAGCAAAATAGAATGAAAGATTGAAATACTAATGGCACATGTACAACGACGGGTGAAAAAAAGAGACTAGACTTCACAATCTGGAACAAACCTTTGGATCCAATGAACGTGTTGGCAAATGAAAAAAATTGTAACAAATATGAAAAAGACATTATGCGATATCATACATTGATCCTTAGAGGAAGTATGGTATTCAAATGAACCCCAGAATTGCATGCTAACTATGTGGATTTGTTCCAACAACTTGGAAAAGGAAGTAAGTACAACTTTCTTTTCTTTTCTAAACAAAAATGAAGGAATAACTATATTGACAATTATGTATCTATTATTGCACCTTAATGTATATCATCCAATTCCCTGTTATAAATATGGTGCTTTTCAGAATGAGAGACTTGAACGAATGAGCGTTTCTGGTCTTACAAGAATGCAAGTTGCAAGCCAACTTCATGTATATTTGTATTTCTCTCGCTTATGGTTTACAAACACAATAGATTTGATAATCATATGCTCCATATGTCTCTCTCTGAATTACACAACTTTCAATTTTCCGCGTCGCATTGCATAATCATAATATGAACTTTTCCATATTACTTTATCTCACCACTATCAACTTTGAGTTTATTAATATTTAATCAAACAATATCTCACTTTCCACCACACATACTACTTTTACTTATAAATTTTTAATCAATACACCCACATGTGTGTAAAAATCCAACATGTGCTAGACATAAAACTAGTTGATATGGAAGATAAGTAAATTATTGCAAGCTTATATACACTCTATGGAACAAGATATTATAAGTCATGAGTGTATGATTGAGATCCATGCTTAACCATCTTTATTTATACCACTCTTGAGTCATTACCTATAAACATGATACTCCATCCATTTTCTCTAGCTAAACCATCTTCCCATTGCTATTACCGTAGCAATTTTTTCAGAAAATATTTAAAAAATAGCTAGGAATTTGAAAAAAAAAATGTTGATGTTGATTTTATGTGCGCAATGATCTAATGTTCACGTTTATAATCTGCACAAATGTATTTAGAACTTTTATCCAATTTAGTTATTATTCTAGGAACCATTCTAGTAATAGCAATGTAAAAATTTTAATAGATCATACGGGGTATTACATAATTCTATCAAGTAAAGCATGCACGATGGTGGATGGTCGTAGAAGATGGAGCAAAGCTGTGAGGTCAGATAAGAACGGAGATAGTGGAGGCATGATGATGTTTCAAATTAGATGTGTGCACACACTACATTGTGTGTTTTTGTTTCAACCCGCTTTTGTCCAGTTGAATCAGAGAGGATCCGCAAGTTTTTGGTTGGACTTGGACCAAATGCTACTTCCTTTGAGTTCCTTTCTTTTTAAAAAAAAAAAAGATATCTAAAAACTCATGGTCAATCACAAGAGTGGTTAATATTCCATCCAAAGCATTAAATCCAATTGTGGAAACATAGATACGCTATATTTTCATTTTATTTTTTTTAGCACCAAAAAACATTTCATTCCCAAAATCGTTCAGTACAAAAGCTAATCCAACAATCCTAGCTACCAAAACACAACATCACATATCCTATACAAAGAGAAACTCAACAAGAAAGTACCAATCACCTACAACAGTAAACTATAACAAAGAGCAATAAAGTTGTAAACTCCTATGTACCCCTGCTATATCTTTAGTTTTTTGTATGATGTGTTCATGTATACGCATATCTATTTGATTATGTCCAAACAAAACTTCGTTCCTGCACCTCCACACAGTATAAAACGTCTCTGGTACACTCAATCTCAACAATCTTACTTTATTACTCTTACCACCATTTCTTCTTGCCAACCAACTGGAATATGAGAAATCTTCATCCATCTGAGCACTTTACTCCAAATGCGTTGAGTAACTGAGCAATCATAGAACAAGTGATCAATAGACTCTGGTTGAGAGCAAAATACACATAATCCATAAGTGTTGATCCCAAATCGGAGCAACTTGTCCTTTATGTACATCCGCCTGGAACAACCCATACATAATGTGAAAAGTGTCCTTGGACGTGTCAGATTTCCATAGAACACCTTCCGCCACTCAACTGCTGGTTTTTGCTCTCTCGGCCCTCCATACACCTTCTTTTTACAAAATTTACCAATCTTTATAGCATCCTGCGAGCCCTCATTTAGTAACATTAAGCCTCTAATCTTGAACATTGATTTAATAGGCCATGAACAAGAGTTTCTTGGCTGGAACTGCTGCCAATAATTTCCTTTAAGGTAGTAATTATGGACTCATTTAACCCACAGTTTGTCCGCTTTACACGCCAACTTCCATAGCAACACAACACTATAATTGTGGATTTGTTCCATTCTACTAGTGAGATTAAATTGAGTCCTCCTTCAATTTTTGTATCACAAATGTGATCCCAAGAAATCGACGCATTTCTACTAGCCTCCTCATTCCCTGTCCATAAAAACGTTCTACACATCTATTCAATGGAATGTAAAATTTTCTTTGGCAAATAAAAAATTTACAGCCAATAGTTGGTATAGCAAACAACATGCTAGAAACGAGTTGAAGATGGCCCACATAACTCAACGAGTCAACATGCGTGCACTCCAATGTTTTATTCTAGACATGATTCTTTCCAACAGTGGCTCATAAGTGGCAACTGTAATTTTATTGTTGTCTAACAGAATCCCAAGGTACCTCACAGTCATAGGTAACGTTCCAACCGCAAAACCTGTTAAGTGCAATATTTTCTGCTGCATACCTAGATCAACCCCTCCAAAGAAAACTCGACACTTAGCATTACTTGCCCTTAAACCCGTGGATCCATAGAATGAAACCGCTCCATTAATAGTTTCACAAACCACTCACCATGACACAACATCATTAGGTCGTCCGTAAAACAGAGATTTGTGATGCCGAAGGCCTCACACTTGGGATGAAAGTTGAAATCAGACCGGCCCCTAAGCTCTTGCAACACTCGATGCAAATATTCCATTATAAGTACAAATTTTGTTAAGGAAACTGGGTATGAGTGAGCTATTATGTGAGTAAGGAATGAAAATAGTATTATAAGTGGGGTATTATTTGAATAAAGAACAAGAAAAATATGACTTATTGTAGTAAATAATGAATGATGTAATAGTAAAGTTCTAAATATATATGGATGGTAAGAATAATAATTACAATATTCATGTTCTTTTTTAAATAAAAAGCTTATAACGGATAGTTTAAAACGAAAATCATAAAATTTTGGGAAAAGTACGTCCAACACCCTCCTTATGAGCCCACTTTATGAATGTTCCCCGTTATGCAAAGAATTACATCTGGTCCCATAATAAGTTGTTGGAGTTGACCAGCTTATTTGCTACTGTTCCTTATGCTCTGTCCAAACACGCCTTACTTCTTATTTGCAATTTAATCCTTTTTCTTTTCTATTTGTTTCTTTCTTCTCAAATTTTTTGTTCTTGTTTTGTTTAGAGGTGTCGGATTCCGGTCACCGGACCGGAATCCGACAGAGAGCTCCGATCGGAGCTTTGTAACAGAGCTCCGATCAACTCCAGATCTGGAGCTGCAGAGCTCCGATTGTAGTTGTTGCCGGTCCGGTAGATTACATAAAGAAGATGTAAAAAAATTATTGGGGGAGGGGGGCAATATATAATTCAGATAAGATATTTGAGTTTGTTTCGCAATAACTTAAAATTGAGGTTGTTGGTGAAATTTAAAACCTGATAATTGTTGAGGGACAAAAATGTACTTTTCGGGATTAAGAGCGTGTAAAGTCAAGATCGCGGGACTATGTGTAATTAAATATGCATAAGAGAGGAAGATATGTAATTCTTTTAATAACAAGGATAGATTCGTAGTTAGCGAGCATAAGAGGAGGTCTATATCTAAACGGCCCTAAAAGTTTAGAGAGCATGAAAGGGGGCACTACTCCTCGTGTTTTTATAAGATATTTTAGAATTTTACATTATTCACAAATATCAAATATTTTAAGTTTATTGTTATTATTATTATTATAGTATAATTTCAAAATAGCTTCTCTTTCTTTTCACAAACCTTTTTAAAATGCAATAATTAGTGTGAATAAAAAAGTCACAAGTCTCTTCCTTAATACTCACATGTACCAATCAATTCTTTACGTATTATTTTTCTGGACGTCTCAATCAATTCTTTACGTTTATATTTTTGGAAAGTACCCCACAACCAATCTATATTATTTTAAATGTGAAACCCACTTTTACCCTTTTTTATTTCCACTCACATCTCACACTCTTTTAATTTACTACCCCACATTTACATTCAATATTAATATAACACTACCAAACAAAATCATTCATTGAAAACCGTGCAAAAAGCAAACGTAGTCAAATTATAGAGACGGAGAGAGTAACTAATCTGTTAGGGTTGAGATTAGGTAGTATTGAGATTTTCCGTAACAATAATTGTTAGATGAATAAAATAATGTCAACCAATACTTTCCTCAATACAGTATGTGTAACGCCCCAACTTTCAGAGGGCTTAAGGAGATTGGAAACGCTACTCATACCAACAAGGTGCACCTTTTTTTCGGGAATCCATCCATAAGAACTTTAGAGTTAAGTGTGCTTGCTTTGGAACAATTTTAGGATGAGTGACCTTCAGGTAAGTTCCTTGTGCGCGGATTAGAACACGTGTTGATCTGTGGGTCCAACATATCACCCCGAAAAGTTGTCTAGAATTAATTACGCCGGCTCGTTAGGTCGAATTTCGACCCATTAGTGAGTTGAGTCGTTAGAGTGTGTGTGTGTGTATATATATATATGCATTTGGCTAAAAATCTTATTAAGAAAAAGAAACGAAGGGATTACTATATTGGGCCACTAAAAGCTTCGTGTAATTTGGACATGTGACACGTGTCATGATTATGGCACAAATTTTTGGCCCATGTAAAATGGGCAAGAGAGATGCATCCTTTTACGTTACATTATAATTGGCATTTAGCTCTCTTCCCACAAAGACAAGTGCTTGACGACTAATCCTTGCCTGCTGCTCCTAGTTGATAGGTACTGGTAATTAAATTGACGTAAATCTCTAAAACCTAAGTAATAAGCATTTTAGAAATCGTGAAGGAAAATTTAATTTTTCACTATAATTTTAACATGACGATATTCATTAATGTAGATTTAAATTGACTTAATTTGAAATTATTATTTATGAAAAGACTTAAAATATTATAAGTGAAATTCTTGTAAAATGTAATTTTTTCTTAAAAATATAAGAAAATCAATACCTCTTCTACTTTAAGTGTTAGGCATAATCTCCTAATTTATATTAAGGAAATATAATTTTCTTATTGTTTAGAAAAATCATAACTTTTTACAAAAATTACTCATATTATAAATTCAATTAATAAACTTTGAATCCGAACAAAACCCATAAGTTTTCTCTTGGTGGGTGCAAAAAAGAAAGTGAGGCTATATAAATATTTATTAAAAGTTAACTTTAGCAATTAATTAAATTTTAAAATGCTGGCCGATTTCTTCAGACAATGTTAGGGGCGGGGGGGACAAGTTTTTATTTTTTTGTTTTTTTCCAAATGCTGGCTCGACATAGTAATATTATTGTATATTTTATGTAATACATATTAATTTTAATTTCAATATAATGAATTAAAATATATTTACATTGCCCTCTCTAAATATACTTCCATGCATAAAGCTCAAGGGTAAAAGTATATACAAATGCTTAAAAAAGCATTTTGTGTGCTTTTGGAGTATTAAAATTAGTTTTTTAGTGTTTTATTTTATAACTTCAGCTGCAACTTCTCCTGAAAAAAGGAGGTAACCGTCAGAAGCTGACATGCATGTAAATTGATGCTTTTACCTGCTTTTAACAGTTCGTAATTATTTTTAAACTAGAAAAAATTATATTTTAGGGGGTTTTTGGTGGTACTCATATAATTTAAATTCCACTAGACTAGAAATATCAAAATTGGACAACTAGTGACACAACAATTACATTCTAGTCCATTTTTTGGTTGACTGTCAAAATTCAATTGGCAACCAAACATGCTTTAAAACTTTGATTTAAAAAAATATTAAAAACAAAAATATAACTTAAAATATCTATTCTTTTTTTATATTAATTATTTTTCTAAATAACATATGACATTTTTTTACTGGAAGAAGCTATTAAGTGAAAAACCAAATAGAAAAATAACTTCTTTTTTTTCCAGGAAAAATAGGTCTAAGAATTTATTTTTGTGCATGTGAGTGTGAGGGAGCGCGCGCTGGTGGTGTGATAGTGTTCTCTTAGTGAATTTTATCATTTCACTAATCGATTTTATAAATTCCAGAGCTTCGATTTATTGTCCCATTTTGTTTTTTAAATCTGGACCTTGCACACGAACAAAGGTAAAATTAAAAAATAAAAAAGGTTATAGAAAAAACTAAAATAAAATGAAACTTTTAAAGAAGAAAAAAAATAAAAATATTTTGGCATGTTTTTAAAGTGAAAATAAAAAATTCGTTTTTTTGTTTAGGCATGTGTTTTTCTTTCTTTTAAGGCCTAAGGCTTAGGCCTTGTTTGTTTGCAAAATCTGATTTTGATTGGTCAACACAAAAATGTGATTTTGGACTAAAATATAATTGTTAATCTAATGGGATTGTTTTTGTAATTAGAGTCATTAATTGGCCTTAAAAAAGTTATGGACCCTTTAAACTAAAAATAAGTGCTTTGATTGAATTTAGCAAACATTATAGCTTTTACTTTTGTAATTTTAAACTGCTTTTAAACTAAAATATCAAACACATCTAACTTTTGATTAAAAAATGGAGGTAGTAGGTTTTGTTTTTTTAATTGAAAGGTAAGTCAAACAAGTAGGTAAACTATATCGGCAAGTGTCTCTTTGGGGAGGCTAATCGAGTGAAAATTTAATATGGGGCGGAATTTGTCTCCGGGGAGATTCGAATCTAGGTGGGCGTGAACCAGATGGCTCTGATACCATGATAGAATTTCAACTCTCCCAAAAGTTTAAACTGTTAGGAAGGAACGAAATCTAATCATTTATATTAATTCTCCAACAGTCGACACAACCCACTAGTGTTATTGGACCTCTTCAGGTGAATTGGGCATCTAGGCCAGTCGGGCCTATCCGAGTGGCTTAGTTAGCATACATGAGTCTCTTTCTCCTTCGACTAGCTAGTTCAGGCATGGGTTGAAACCAAGGCTAGTTGGGAGGTTCAATCGGACACATGGTTGGGAGCTAGTTGGGACATGTTCTCCGACTAGGTCTTTCCGGCTGGTCTTCCTTTGATTGTCCAGATCATGGTCTCCTGGGGCTCAGGGACTTGGGAGACCATGATCTTGGTCAGCCAAAGCTTACCTAATGTTGTGCCGACTAGTCTAGCTAATACTTCATCATCCTAATTCGAACATAATGTTTTGGACATATATTTTAACATTATCAGTTGTATGAAGAATTTTTTGTATAAAAATGAGAATTGAGAAGGTAGTTGTCTCCATAAACATAAGGTACATTATATTCACCTCTAAACTAAAACCCCATTTGTCCATTAGTATCTAATCGTTAGTTGTATTTTCTAAATTTACATCGAATTAATGTGATATGAAATTTAGTGCGAATTGGGTTTTATGTGGTTTCTAATGTTTTCCAAAATGAAATTTTGCCATATGAAATCTAGTGTGATGATTCGTAAAAGTGGAAAATTCAGAAATAATCACATCCAGTTCGGAAAATTTTCGATTTTAGACATTGATCTTATTCTTGTGGGATGAGACTTATCATTGCATGGGGGGGATAGTGATATTTATGGTCGTATACACCAGAGCCATAGTCGATAGAGAGATGTGTGGCTATGCTAGGCCGCGGCCAGTTGATTCTTTTCTTTTCATTTCATGATCGGATGAGATGATATGGTAGAGCCGTAGAGGTAGCTTTTTCATGCACGCATCATGTTGGATCAATAACTTACCATCCATGCAATTTGGCCAAACAAACCAACAGTAGTAGTTGATGAAATGTCTGATATATCATATCAATTTCTCAAAAAGTATATATCTATCTTCTCCATGTTTTATGCATGATGACCAGTCCTCCTATTTCACACCCAGCCCAGATCCAGCTCATTTCTTCATCACCGTTCATGCATGGATAAACATGTACTGTAATCGATCGATCGAAATTGGATCCTAAGTAAAACCAGCTTCCATAATTCTACATTTCTAACACGCACGACCTAATAGCAGATGCTCAGAATGATAAATTAATGAACAAATTAATACTACCAACTATTATAACTGTAACTTCTCGATCAGATTATATTTTATCTCCGGAATTTAACTATAAAAACATAGTTTTGTCCATAACGGACAATGCAGGGGGAGCAATATTGACGATTAAAATAAATTATGAGATTTTTAAGTGTATACTACAAGAAAAATGTAACATTTGTGACAGGATTATAATCCTCGTTATCCTCGTTTAACCGTGTTAAATGAACATTATTTGTCACGTAAATACCATAACTTTTAATTTGTGTTATAGAAAAATACAAGTCAAACATAAAATGGCCACGGTAGCTATTAGTCATGGTCTAACCGTGGTTGTTAAGCCCACTTCGCCATGTTGGATCATTATTAGCCACAATGACAATAAGATTCAACTATCACAGTTTATTAGCTATGGTCGGACCATACTAATAACCTCATTTGGCCAAAAAAATCTCGTCCGTAAGTATATGCGTTATTAGCCAAAGTAAATTTAAGATGTAATTGTTACTACATTTTATTAGTTACTATCTAACCATCAATAATAACGTCATTTGGAAAAAAAAAATATCCTTCCTATAAGTATAGTATTATTACCAGCTAAATGGACACAATACATACTAATAACCTCATTTTATAAGCTACGATCTAACCATAACTAATAACCTCAGCTAGAACGTATGGGTCAGAATTACATCTTGCAGTCTTTTCTAACGAATTTAATTAAAAAAAAAAAAAAAAAAAAAAAAACTCCAGGATTTTTCGGTACCGGAGCTCCAGATTGGAGCTTAAAGTGTTCCGGTATCGGAGCTTTTAGGGAAGAAGATAAAAGAAATGAAAAAGAAAATAAAAGTAGAAAGAACAAGAAATAAGTAGTTAAGGTGTATAATGTTCCGGTCTATTTATACGGAAAAAAAAAACAAATGATGGACAGAGATAATAATGGTTAGGCAAATATTAAATGTTGGAACATCAATTTACTAAATATTGAAAATCATTTGTAATGTACAAAAAGTTCTTAAATTTCATAATTTATTAAACTTTTTAAATCAACATAAAATTCCTATTTAAATAACTCAATATCCTGATTTCACTTTTCTTAATGGGTTCTTTGTTAATTTAATTCATAAGCGCAACCATAAGATTTCATCCGACTCCAATCGAGATTAGTTCCTCTAAATTATTTCATAAATTTTGTATAACTTTTCGACTAATGAATTTAAAATAAAGTACTATTACCGCATAATCATAATCCACAAAATACTTTTATTATTTATCACTTGAAAATTAACAATCAGTATTATAAATAAATAAAATTTAAGAAATTAAAAAAAAATAAAATTGAAGCAGCAGGCCTGCTGCTACTCAACCGCCGCAGCAGCCTTCTAGGCTGCTGCTATTGATTAACAGCAGCCTATTGGGCTGTTAAAAATATAGTATGATGTAATTTTAAGTTAATTATAGACGGTTTTCCACAAAACTTTACAATTTTTATAGTATAAAATTTTAAAACTTTTTACAATATTGATTTGGGATTAAATATAAATCAAATAAAACCTCGAAAAAATCAACAAAATAAAGTATTTAAGCTAAAATCAGGACAAACAAATGGAAAGGGTTAATATATTACACCAGCTTGCTTCGGGCAGCTTGGTTGGCAATTTAACTTGAAGGGATTAGTTTGGTTTGTTCCTCTCGAATATTGTTACACAAATTACTTGTATTTAATTCGGATAAAATCCATTTTAGGTACTGCAGTGCGACTTGTCCACCTTAGGTACTTCAAAATTGATAGGTCCAGATACTTTATTACAATATACTCTACAATTTTAGTACCTTTTTCAATTTAACATTAAAAAATAAACACAATGCAAGCGTTTGGTATAACCATTCACCTGACGCATCAAAATTTCCGACATAATAGAAAGATGAACAGCATTAAGATCCGTTTTTTACTATACTTAGAATGTGTTTTATATATTTGTTTCCCTTGTTTTTCTGTACATAAATAATAGCAGCAACTATCAAGTTGCAACATTTTCATATTCAAGACTCACTAAATACACTCAGACAATATTCATGAAAAATTCAACCAAACATATAGGGATGGGAGTGGCCCTGACATTATGATTCCAACCCAATAATCACATTTGATTGTATTATACGTTGATTTACGAAATTCTCCTCCGAATTTAACCTAACTATTTGGCTTCTAGTCCCTTTGGTATTCTATAAATGGTACTACTAGGATCTTCCAAGCATACAGGTATCAACTTCTATTTCAAATTCAATTCAACTCTCTGCTCTCCCTAATTCTTCTATATAGAACGTAACTATGCTACCAAATGTCTTGCTTCGTTCCTTTCGATCTGAGAATTCAAGGTTGCATATACTATATATTAAAATATAGCAAATTTTTTTTGTTCGTTCTTCTAGTTAAATAAAACTTTACTTTAGTACACAAGTATAAATATGATATGATTGCGCGCAATTAATTATCAAAGAAGACTCTGAATCTATAAGTTATTTAATGTTAGAACTAATTATGCATGCTGTTAAGAAATAATTATGATTTATTTATGCATGGTTGTGGAAGAGAGAGCCTCCCATATGAACTTTTGAAACTTCAATATCTCACTCATACTATTAGCATTATTTCATTTTTTTATGTATTTAAATAAACTTAATAATAATTAATTAACACCTGTTGTATTTGAAGGGAGAAGAAGAAGAGTGGTATTAGGTCACAAATGAAGAGGGATATTCTTGACCATGAAGAAATACTGGCGATGGAGGAACTGCAGCATGTGTACTCGATCCCATTCCATAGATCAGCCGATCCACTAACCAAGGCCACAAAATTCTCTCTACAATCCCGCAATAGGTCAGCTCTTAATTCTTCCTTGATGTTATTATATTGCAACTACTACACTACCATTATATATTAAACCATCTTATTTCGTCACACCTAAATCAACTTTATTACTCCGTCATCACCATGGATCTGATATACCTCTCCCCTTTCACAGTTCAAACTTCTTAGTGTTGTAGTACCTTATAACTTATGTTATCATACTGTTATTATATGCTCATTTAGTCACTTATTTTCGTTTATTATTTTAAACATCAAAATTTTTATTACTCTTTTTAATCAACAAGTTGTACATGCATAACTGATACTCTACCCGACCTCTCTACAAATATCAAGGACCATATACTAGTATATACTAACTTTTCGGAAAAAAAAACAAAAAAATCTATACCATATGCTAAGTAAATGTTCAAAGTAGTTTTTAGTTCCAAAACTTAATTTTTCCCTACTAAAACCACTACTTAATTAATCTTTTCTACTTTAAATTAATTAATAAAAAAAATATAATAGTTACAATTACTTATAAGACAATTGTACACTAACAAATTAATAAGAAAAAAGGTCATATAAAATAACTATATTAAATATCGACATTTTTAAAAATTCAATCATACCTTATCACACGGTATTACTATTCATTTACTAATTAAGTGTTATGGTAGGAGTTTCTAAAGCTACCTGCATCATATACAACATCTTAGGATGCGATTTAATTTATGAAGGATTGAATACGTTAAAAAATAATAATACTATAAAAAGTCAAGGATAGTCGAAAGAGTTAAAGAGCTAAATAATGAAATAATTGTTAATTTGTGAGCTAGTATTGTTTATACTTTTGTCCGTAAATTAAATTTTACACATGCTAGAGAGGGTGTTCAGATGTGGTAAATTAAATAAAACGACTATATTATTAATAAAATGTAATTTTCTTTTTATGAAAAACACTTATGCTTTTGATTAATTACTGTATATTTTCGCTAATTTACTTCGTGGATTTAGTTTTATCTCTCTCCTAAACCGGTCTACCAAGAATTTTCTTTTTTTTAAATGGCACAAATACTCCTACACAGTAAGTAACGTAGTACTATACAATTTCCTAAACTACGTTATATCTCCGTACCGAAACCATCTTATGTCTACCACCTTCCTTCCGCTAAGACCATCTTATAACTCCCAAATAGGTTGTGTAGTAGCAGGGGCGGAACCAAGGGGGGCCGGCCAGGGCCTCCCCCGGAAAAAAAAAAAAGGAAAAATTTAAGGAAGAATTTATGAATTTTTAAAAATTTTAAAGGTAATTTTTATGATTTTTCTACTTTTAGCCTCTCGAACCTTGAAAAAATGATGTATATATAAGTTCGTCATCCCTAACTATAATTTCTGATTCCGTCCCTATCTAGTAGGATAGAACACAAGACCACATTGCTACTAGGCACTAAACTACCAACCAAATAGGCTAGCAACTCCCTCGGTCTCCCAAGATCTTATTTACTTTATTTATGTTGCTAACTCTTTTGAACAACTCAAACAATTAATCGATCCAAATTCATATCCAATATCTTTAACACAAAAAAAGTTGTATTGAAACCATTTAAGAATTAAACACGCCACACCTTACATATAAAGTTGAAAATTTTACGTTTAAAAAAAAAAAAAACTATATAACTAGGTTTGAGTTGCATTTTCCTTTTCTATTTATTTATTTTGAAACGGTTAAAAAAAATTTAATCACCACAAATCATGCACAAAACCTGCATAAGTTATGCACAACGATACAAAATGGTTTGCCCACACCACTTGAATATTATCAATATATTCACATCCACTGTTATGCTTATGCGCAGTTTTACATCTGAACATATTTTTGCGCTAAGGTATAGTCTCTATCTAATGGTTTGCGCTCATGGACGGAAGCGCAAGTCTTACCCTACCCTTTCATTTGAAAAGTGAACTTTTTAATGTAGTTTTGATAGATTGTTTATATATTTGTCCTAACCATTATTTTTGTGTAATGTGCTAATTTTCTTTTTCATACTTCTTGTGTGTTTTTCCAACTTGCTATATTTTATAAAAAATATATATTCACTTTAGTAATAGAAAAGAGAATCTATAAAATTCGTAATTTTTTTAAATAATAGATAAATTCAGATCTCATTAGCTAGTACTTCATTCGTTAACTTTAATGCTTCTTGTTTACTATTCATAGAATAATTTTTAAAAAATAATTAAAAATAGATTGAACTTTAAGTTATTGTGTACATAAAATCACCATTCATACAAAATTTATAAAACTTTTATTTTTTATTATTGCTTTTTGAATTATGATAAAGTGAAACATAAAAATTTAGAAGGAACGGAACGAGTATAAATTAGTAATGTATGTATGTGTGTGTGTGTCTGTGTGTGTGTATATATATATATATAGTATAATTAGAAGGAGCGGAGAGTATAAATTAGTAATGTATGTCTAATATTGAGCAGAAGAAGTATTGATTTTTCTCCTTGAGAAATCATGAATTTTACAAGCAATATAAAATTCAATTTCACTCTCATCTGAAGACAGAATGAAGACAGAATTATGTTTATGTAGCATATCGAAGGGCCATGGCCTTTCCATTAACTGTTGAGGGCACTGGATCATTTGTCCGATTTCTAGCTCTTGATGTGGAACCGTGCGTTCTACTCATCATTTTTAATCTCTTGTTGTCATGAAGGGATCCCCTGTGTTTCCTTTTATTATGGTGTCATAATACTTCTCAAGTACCATCAATAGAACTAGAATCACTATCGCAATATGTCCGTTTCAAGAAAAAATCACTATCGCAATGTGTAATGGGAAAGATAGGTGCACTTAGCTTGAGCTATCACCATGTTCACTTGATGAGCCGCTAATTTTCCGTCAGTACCTCTGTCGATTAAGCACGAATACTATTCCATTTACTTGTCTTTATATCGAAAGTTTATTCTAAAATAATAGGGGTACCCAAACAATCTGGAAAAAAAATAAATCAATAAGCCTAGCTAGCACTATCATCCTCTCATATTTAATTACTTGCTCAGACCTTTTAACTTTTGACTAGTCATTCGGAGTTTAGACAACTAACTAACCATGCATCATAAATACGACGATATCGCGACCTGGCATTGATTAGTGTTGTTACTTGAATTTTCACTGCCTTTAAAAATAAAAATAAAAAATAGAGAATTTTATCCTTGCCTCGTCATTTTAGAGAACTTATGATCGATCATCTGTTGAGTTGTGATTGACACTCAGTCACTAGTCTAAGCATTTCTTTCTTGTGCTTTTTGATTAATAAAATTTTTGATGTTTAAAAAATAAATAATTATATTGTATGATTAAGAAGTGTAGTTGGTAAAAACAACATTACTTCCAAAATTATGCAATAGACAGGTATAATATTTTTAAAGTTTTCCCTATTATGAGCCCATGCCCCATGCACCGCTGACATAAGCTAGCTAGTCTATGTAAATGTCAAATTCTATATGATTCATACTTTGGTGTCGTTACGTGCATGTATAAATGCTTATATGATGCTAACTATTAGCTGTAAAGTTTAATCTAACTCCCTTTATTTGATTAAAACCCCAAATCAAATTTGGTTTGGATTAGAGTCTTAAACCTCCACGATATGATATGATTTAATTTGACTAGTATATGGAAGTACTCCGAATTTATGGTAAACGATCTAGTATTAGATAGTCGAAAGAGACACGATCTATTATGATTTAAATATTTTTAATTTTGAAATTGGAAGTTTCTAAATTCTGATGAACGTAAAACATGTACAGTAACAAAATATGATACAGTAACTTATTTTGTATTTTGTGTAAGTGCTTTCCCTCCATTAAGAAAGGAAGAAAATATAAAAATAAAAAATGCATAGAGTTCCGTAAATGGACTGAATGACGAATATGCCACTAACATGGTCCATTGACTAAATTACCATCACCTTCTAAAACCTCTCTACAGAAACAACAAAACAGGAGGAATAAAAAAATCAATGGCGAACAAGGTCTCCAATTTCTCCGATCTCATCCACCGTGTCACAGCCGCCTGCCTCCTCCACCCGCTCACCCGCCCCGATTACTCCGACGAAGACGACAAAACCTCCTCCGATTTCAAACTCTCCGCCTTCGATGAAACCGAAGAGCCCGAGGATGATGAAGAGGAAGAGCACGTGCCACTTCCGAGGATAGTAGAAATGGAAATGCTCATGACTCAGGTCTTCGACGCCGTATCGACTATGAAGCGAGCTTACGTCAGCCTCCAGGAGGCGCATTCCCCTTGGGATCCGGACCGAATGCGAATCGCTGACGTGGCTGTCGTGGCGGAGCTCCGTCGCCTAGGGTTGTTGAGAGAGAGGTTCCGGAGGAGCGGCGGTGGCGGAGGGGGTGGTAGGTCGAGGATTGGCGCCGCGGTGCTGAGAGAAGTGGTGGCGCCGTACGAGGCGGCGGTGGTGGATCTTAAGAGAGAGGTGAAGGCAAAGCAGGCTGAGGTGGACAATTTGAAGGAGAAGATTAAAACGGCGTCGTCATTTGATCGGAGTAGCAGCAGCGGAAAGTCAAAGGGGAAGTCAAAGAGGAGAGTGAGCTGTACTACTCAAGGTCAGTTGTTAAATTACCGTTTTAACCTTCCTTTAAGCACACTTTATATAATTATATTGATTGATAGTTTGCTTGTTTTCTATGAGTGGATTTTAGAACGGTTTTTCAGTAGGTTTTTAGAATGCATGCCATGTGATGTTTGATTTAGTGATATTACCAATTAATGATAAAGACATAAAGGTTGCAAAAGAGGTAAAGCTAAATGCTTAAATGAATCCAACATGAAGTTTGATCATACATGAAAAGGAATATGAAACGCGTTACTACTTATTACTAGTTCAAGTTTGTTGCTTTGCTTGTTTGCTTTTAGTGAATGGATAGACATGAAAGGATCATATGTTTCTGGAAAGTATCAGGTACTTTAATTTGCTTAAAAATCAACTAATCCTTTTATCGCTATATGCCAAGAAGTTCAACTTTGAAAGTTATACATGAACTGTAGTTGAAAATGAGGTTGGAATGGGAAAGAAATGTCAAATGTTAGATAGGAGAAGCTTATGCTTATTTTCACGGCATTGTTATCTTAGTTCTGAAGCATAATTCATGTTAGTTGGGTGGTTATGGCTAACAGAATTTTATGGGTGACAGTTGCAGTGGCTCCGGCGGTGGAGCTATTTGAAGTGACAATGGGTTTATTCACGGAGGCATCGAAAGCCTTCACATCCGTACTACTCTCTCTGATGCGCTCAGCTCATTGGGACATCGCAGCTGCTGTAAGATCAATTGAAGCTGCCTCCTCCACCGGCACCCTTGGTGCTTCTGCATTTAGCGACTCCATAGTTGGGGCTAATCATGCAAAGTATGCTTTGGAATCCTATGTGAACCGAAAAATCTTCCAAGGCTTTGACCATGAGACATTCTACATGGACGGTAGCTTGTCCTCGATACTACATCCAGATCAGCACCGTCGAGACTGCTTCACTCAGTACCGTGACATGAAGGCAATGGATCCTGCTGAACTCCTCAGCATCTTGCCTACTTGTAGCTTCGGAAACTTTTGTTTCAAAAAGTATCTCTCGATTGTCCACCCGAAGATGGAGGAGTCTTTGTTTGGAGATTTGGAGCAGAGGCACCAGGTCTTGGAGGGTCACCACCCCAGGAGTCAGTTTTATGGGGAGTTTTTGGCGTTGGCTAAGGCTGTTTGGTTGTTGCACTTACTGGCATTTTCGCTTGACCCGCCTCCTAGCCATTTTGAGGCAAGTCGAGGAGCTGAGTTTCATTCGCAGTATATGGACAGTGTGGTGAGGATTTCTGGTGGGGCAGCAAAGGTTGGCATGGCGATGGCTGTGGGGTTCCCAGTGAGTCCTGGGTTTAAGCTTGCCAATGGTTCGATTATTAAAGCCAGGGTTTATCTGATTTCCAAGAACTGATAGAAGTGCTTGGAGCTGTGAACAGAATAAGGGACCGTGTTTAGATAATGTATCATCAGCTATTCCCTAGAACATAGTTTATTTGTACTGAAGCTAGATTAAGATGTTGGTAATGTAATATTATGTACTTCTCTGAAGCAGTTTCTGTAGAACAGCTTGTATGTGCCTTCAATGCTACCAAGTACCAAGCACTTGCTGGATCACTTCTATATGTCCATCCATGTATGTCCCAAGCAAAATAATACTAGTATAAATAAATGTATAATCTATATAAATATATATATTGAATGTATTTCTATCAGTCAATGGATCATCCAATCTCCGTGGTACAGTATCAGATTTGATGGTATTTTGGAAACATGATCTAAATTTTGATGTTACAGTGCTATTTGCAAATAATTGAATTCTCTGACATGGGAAATAGTCGTCTTCGCAGCTGTGTGTAGAGGCACATATCATCTGCTTCAGTCCAAGATTATGTAGAACAGCAGCTTTTATTCGTTATTTGCATGGTATATGCACTGCAATAATTCCAGAGATAATGTGCATCACAGGTTGCTGGGATTCCTATTTAAAGGCGAATCACTGACTGCCCTTGTTGCCCATCAAAACTATGGTCGAAAGTTTCCACATTGCAGATTTGTCAAAGGAAATAAAATTTCGCCTGTAAACGTAGACATGCAAAATATAATAATTGTCACTTCTCTATATCAAGTTAACACTCTCAGTGAGTACTAAGGTGGACTGAAAATAAATAAAAAGGAAGGGTATGAATCATCTTACTTGTTCGAAAATCAAAAACATGATAACATTCCATGTTCCAAGTCGAGTGAAGTTTGGTAAGAACCCTTTGTAAAAAGCCAACGGTCCCTGCATAATGTGTGAGATGATCATCGTTATACAGGCAGGAAAGTTGAAAATAAGCATATTTTGAGTCCTTCGTGACTGAGCTTTTTGTATCTCTCTATACAGTATTTGTAAAATTGTGAATCATATTCATACCATTATAATTAACTACTTGACTTCAAAGTTTATGCAAATTTAATGGTCAAATTTAAGAGTTACAAGAATGAATGCCTTATTTAATTAATCCCCTTCAGCCATTGGTGGATTCAAAATAATGAAACCTAAAATACAGTCTGAGTTTGATATACACAATGTTGGATGAAATGCAAACATAGGCTATATATTTTTCTTATGAAGCATTTGTATGCATAAAATGTTGTACAATCCCATGACAAACATCAACTTTTGGCATAAGACCAATGCAAGAAAAATTCAGGTCTTAGTTAAGGACAATGCCAAATGGAAATTGAAAGAGATATTCACCTCAGTTTTTAGCATTTTGAAGATGCAATCCATGGAGTCTTTGTAGGCTGATTCACCCATCATTCTAGATTTAACCTGGAAAAGAGCAATAACCAAGTCCACTTGAGTAATGACCATACTCTTGTTAATCTCTTTTACACAAGAAACACATTATCGCTAGATCAGATTTCTGAAAAGAGCAAGCAAAATAAAAAATTATACCTTTGCCTTGTTACCTACAACAATTAATAGTTAACTTCAATTTACCTAGCTCTTACGGCACTTTATGACTACTTTGTCAAGAAACAAATATGCAGAGAAATTCACTTGTTGAAAGTTGAAGCAGTTACAAAACTTTTGATTAGAAATAGACTCCAGTAATAAATCCTGTTGACTTTGATGTTAAAAAATGTATGAACAATATGAACACTGCATCACAAATTTAGAGCTAGCTTACACAATCAATTAATTAAACAAATTACATCCTAGGCTGTCAGTTCCATGAAATTCCCATATCAAAAGTACTTTTGTCAAAGAGATACTTAATCAATTAATTAAAGAAATTACATCCAAAGCTGTCAGTTCCATAAAATTCACATGTCGGGAGTACTTTTGTCAAACAGATACAGTGATGGTTCTTGGCAACCAAGTTACAAACCAAAATCAGAAAGTTCTAAAAGTGATATCACTGGGAAGGAAGATTAATTACCACATCAACTGGAGAGCCAACACAGACTGCAAAAAACCCAGCACCTAAACCAGCAAATATGTGTGTCAGAAAACTGTCGCCAAATCCTGGAATTTCTAAAATGATCTGCATACAACACAGTGATTAGAATACAGCAACATCAATTGAACGCATTGAGTTACGAGAAATAACGTGTTCATCGAAAGTAAAGAAAGACAGATTCACCTCCTTAATGTGATCATAACTTGCTAATTCAGCAGCATTTACAATTGCATTTCTAGCGATGTTGGGCCCAAGCCCTGTCCATAAAGACACCAGCCCTTCCTGTTAATGTCGATCAATTCCACTAGTCCATAAGCAAGTAAGATTACATCAAGTAAATTACGATAATTTAAGCTCACCTGCTTGACTATAGTATAATATGCGTCCATAGCCCCATTATAACGCCTTGGCACTCCTACTGGTAATTTTCCCTCGGCTTGAAGGCGAACTTTGACGAGATCAGTCGGATTAGCCACTGCAATTGCTATAGCACCTTTACAAAGGCAGAAAAAGGCGTCTTATTATTGTCAAATGCTGCAGGCAATCTTACTCCAAATAAAGAATAACAGCTTGAAAAGAGTTATCATTTACCAGTTACCAGAGCAGCAAATATTTTACTGAATAAAGACACTTCTCCAACATAAGAAGTGCCAACCCAGAGAGTCTTCACCTGTCAGATGTTATTGCAATAAAAGGAATTAATTTTTTTTTTTTTTATGCAAGCATGGTAAAGAAGACTAAAAAGGCAACAAATGTGATACATACAGGTTCATACAACGCAATCCTTAAGCCTCCATAAATAAATTGTCGGTGCAAACCCGGTATGATTCCTTTCCAGAGTGCAAATAAACCTTCCTCTCTCGCTATAGTAGCAATAGAACCAAACAAACCCCTATATTTTGGTACACCTGCTGAATCCCCCAGAGAAGCTCTCTTCTGAAGCTGAAGCCTTACTTTAGCCACATCTAAAGGAAGCGTACATAACTGTAAAGCAGTTGGAAGGTCAGTTTTAAATCTCTAAACGATCAGTATAGATTAATTCTTGACAAACAGAAATGGTAACTCAAAAAGCAAAAGGCAGTGTATTTTCACTTTCCAGTAATATATGGTGATCATATATCATATAATCTAGGTCTACACTTTATGAAGACATACGTATTAACTACTTAGCACATCATCAATGCAAATGGTAGGACGAAAACCAGGTCACCTGAGCAAACCAGATGAATTCTCTCCCAAATCAAGGTATAAACTCATAATATCCTTGATCCTTTTCAACGCGAGTCTTACATTCGAAACATGACAAGTTGGTACCAAATGATTTTAATCTTCAACTATGATAACACTAGTCCTAATTCCCGAGTAAATCAAAAGTACAACACAAAGCAATAAAAACCTAAAATGATTCCTACTTCACCATCTCAACGTCAATTGTTTTAGCAATACTGATATTAAAAAATATATATCAATAATAAGTGAATAAGCTAAAAAGGCACTTGTCATAATTTCGAAACAGATAAAATTAGAAAATGCATAACAAAGCATATGAAATCTAAAACCTGATCGAACCAGTGAAGCAGAAAGTGACTAACGCAAAAGCAGAAATAAAAGTGATTGAACTGCAAACAGTGTGAATGCAAAGGAGGGCGGTGGAATTGAATACCTCAGCGAAACAAGCGGCGAAAGCGCTACAGAGAAACACTCCAGCGAACGAGATCTCTGATTGATCCGCCATTGATGAATGAAGTTTAACAACGACAAGTCCACTGCACTAGTTAGTGATTGATTCTTCCCCCAACCGCTAACATGCGATTTTATATATAATAATGAATTAAATTAATTAATGAAGATAAATTAATTAAGAAGTAAAGTGTGCAAGTGAGTGAGTAGTTTAGTTTTCGTCACTGTTGTCATTTCTCCGATTTGCAGGTTGTGTACACGTGTACGATGGAGATAATGAAATCATTAAATCTAACTAATCACTCACAGCTCACCTGTGGAAAGGAATCAACCTAATTACCTGGGGACCAGGTGCGTATTGGTGAGACTTTCTAATCGAAGATTTAACAATTATTAGTTGGCTTTCACTAATAAAGAGTCAATGTGACAAAATACTCTTAGACGGTGTGTTGTGTACTTGTGTTAATCTCTGTTTCATTATGTTTCATTTGTCTGAGTATAAATTTCAAATAATCAAATCTAAACTTAATTAAACTTAACGAACGGAATAAAATTAAATTTAAGTAAAATAAAGAGCCTTAGACCCTAGAATGGTCACGACTCACTACCAGGGTGAGAAAGGAGGACTCAGGGAGGTCTAGACTCTAGTATCTAATTTTCCTTCCTAGATTATTTTGCATTTCCAGAATCCAGCTTATAAATGCCCCTTCACTCCATTTTAGAATTCCAAAACATTGCATGAATCTAAACAATAATCAGAGTGAGATGAGAAGGCAATACAATGTACACGTTAAAGATTACTTAAAGCAGTTCCTACGTTAACATTACCCATGCCAATAGTACTCCTAGCAGAATTCAATGTCAAACTTAGATGGAAATGACTTCATACATGTCATGAAATGTTGCTTCAACCTAGACAAAAGACCACTAAATGTTTCATAATTCATACCAACAGCAATTCAGGATGAGACAGGCAGCATATACAAAACATAAACAGCTCCTCCATAACACTTCAGCACAATTCAGTATCAAACTTCAGAGAGATCCCCATGCTAAATAGCTCTTGGCACAGCAGCTTGGCTCCATACGGCACGTTCGCCCGTACAATGTGCTCAGCAGAATCACACAATCGGCAATGGGGCCCACGAATTTTCTTACCGCCTGTTGGCCTGAGAATCACGTTTGCCATGTTTTTGCACTTCCTGCATACATGCATCTGGGCAGAATCACTGAGTGTGAACAGCCGCTCGTGGAGGTTGGCTGATGCACCATGGGCAATCAGGCAGTCCCGTTCCATCTCACCAAACTTAATGCCTCCAAAACGCTTCCTATCTGCCACAGGTTGACGGGTAAGAGGATGAACTGGCCCAGTGTTCCTGAATTTTACTTTATCCTCGGCCATGTGAGTGAGACGCTGATAAAATGTTGGCCCCATAAAAATCAAGGATTTGATCTTTTCGCCTGTACGCCCATCGTAAACCCTCTCATCTCCCCCTCCCGAAAACCCAAGTCTGCCAGTCAGATGCACATAGATGCTTAGTACATAAAATAAAAATAGATGGAAGCAGAAAGAATATGTTTAAGCGAAAGCAATGTGAACCAGTAAGACGTGTAATTTTCACCAACAGAATATGTGAGGAATATGGAAGTAGTTGAATATATTCTCCACAACATTTGCATACCTATGAAGCTGGGCTGTGACATCATCAACTGACGGTGTAGAGAAGGGGGTCGCATACTTAATAGCACCTCCGAGAGCAATCCCTTTGCCCAGAGCAGCCTCTAAAAGTTGACCAGGTGTTTGCCGAGAAGGAAAGGCATGAGGGTTGATGACAATGTCAGGAACAATTCCTTGTCTTGTAAATGGGAAGTTTTCTTGAGATTCCAGGAACCCCAAAACACCCTTCTGCCCGTGCATGCTTGAAAATTTATCTCCAAGGCAGGGCTTACGAACCTGAAAACAAGGCACAGAATACCAACTAATGAGAATTAAGTGAATTATGCGAAGATTAAATGCTTCCAACATCTAAATGCAACTCATAACTTCGAATAACAGCACAAGTTCACATTCTGTTTGTCTGAATCCTTAGGTTTCTTATAGAACCAAAAGTACGATTAGCTAAGACTCAACAAAATTGACCTACAAATAGTGTAATAAAAAACATATGTCCAGAATCAGTTGTTGAAAGCTCGGAATTTAACTATATTCAAATTTGAAACAAGCAAATTGGAGAAAGAATTGTTGGTTTTATTAGAATTGTTGGTTTTATAGGTTGGAGCTTTCAGCTCTGCTTCTTTCCGATTAATCCGATATTCAGCTTCGAAAATGTTGGTTCCAACTACATGTCAATAGATGTGATCTATACCAAACTATATATTTGAGGATCAAAATCACTCCAACGAATAAAATCCTCTTGTTCCTATCCAAAAAGAAAAAAGGTAACAACCGGACTTTACTGATTTGAAATAGCACACACCATCTGGAAACCTCGTCCCAATTAACACCACAGAACTACTGTATACTGCCTTCAAAACTACAGTGCTCTGAAACCAAGTACTTGGTATTTTACTTTATTATATTATAGTCTCTGCACAGACCCGGCTTTATGCATATACCCTTCCTGGATTAAACGAAGTTATATGATGTGATTAGTGGCAAGGATTCCCTTTAATCAAACAGACATAGTACAGAAGTGCAATGTGTCTACATATATCACCACAACAAATATGTACGATACTTCATCATATCTTTAGTGAATAAAAGTCTCTTCTAATGCTTACAATTTACAAAACGAAAAATAATATGGGAATTCTTAACTTGAACTTGATGGAGTCCTAACTAAAGGCAAAGAAACTCTATAATAATTGCTCTGTGACCCCACCTAACCTATCAAACATATTGTGGTAGTGAGTAGTGACCATCACATGTGGGGGGGGGGGGGGGGGGGGGGTGATGACAGAACAAGAAGCAAATACATAGATATAGTTTAGTAAATTCACCTGTCTTAATGATACCACAGCAAAGTTCTTGCCCTCGTCATTAGCAGACAGCACTACTTTCTGCACCATACCACGTTCAGTGTGCTTTAATTTGATGCTGTGATCAATTCCAGATGCAGCATGCTTTCCGATCACAATGTCACCGGTCTGCAGATTTGCTCCAACCCAAGGAAAACCATCATCGTCCAGGCTGTCTACCCGTCCAATCTTACTGTGTGTCTTTCCAAAGTTCACTAGCTCATCAGGCTTTAGTTTTCTTCCTGGTGCCTCAGAGTTGTCAACTTCCGACTTGTAACTCCGGATATGCTCTGTCCGGAACATACCACGGTCCAAAGATGCACTATTCATGACCAGTGAATCCTCTTGGTTGTACCCAAAATGGACATTCACAGCTACAATCGCACACTGCCCATTGAAATATTCCGGGTGCGGTATCATTCCCTTGTGGTGCTCTGAATACTTTGACTTACCGAGGGAATCTGAGACAATCGTGCGAAAAAGTGGTCTTTGGGGGTAAAAGAGTTGATGGGTGTTCGTGTCAACTCTGATGCCAGGATTTGTGGTGGTGTACCCAATGGCCTGCTGTGAATGTTTCTCAGACTGGTAAAGGACTCGCCTGGCATGATCATGATTAGCAAACGGAATGATGCCACAGCTTAAGCCCAGTAAATACGAAGCATCGAGCTCGCAGTGAGTGTAAGTTTCAAGCTGGTTTAGTTTTTCGGATGAAAAGGCTGCTATTTCCCAAGCAGTTCTGCAATCCTCCTCCTCCTCTGGTCCAATGAACTCTATTATCCCTTGTGCTAGAAGTGATTGAAATGAGAACTCTCCTTTCAAGTCTTTAATCTTCTTCAGATTCCGAACCACCAAAAGCGGACGAAGTATCCTTCCAGCATCGGCAAAAATCCTTACCTCCCCATGGCGCTCATCTCTTTTAATCTCAACCTGAAGGGAACAATATTTCGTACAGACATCTCAGTACAATCTAATGCAAATTATTGAAATTAACAGAATTATGTATAAGACGATACTTAGCAGCAGAAAATGTAAAAAGACAAGCTTGGTCTTTAAATATCTGTCATTCATATTTCCTCCACTATGGACTAATACATTGTGCCGAGTACCGACATATGAACATCAGACAGAACTTTTCAATACCGTGTTATTGCCAATAATGAAACAGTGCCAACTAAATGTTAGTTCAGCATATCTTCTACCATCTGATTCTACTTATTACAATAAAAGTAAAAGTTTAAACTGAGTGCGAGATCACCTGAAAAGGAATGTCCATCCTGCGGCGTTTGCGCCTTAACTTTGCAACAAATGAAGCAGAATCTCTGCACATTCCAATCCAATCACCATCTAAAAACACTTTATCTTCTCCGTCTGGCAGACTTGAACGGCCATCAGCCAGCTTTTCCATTCCACACTCAATGAACTTTTTAAGAAGGCTTTCATGTTCTAGAGCATTTGTACTAACGATACCCATGCTTGCCAGATTTTTAACCAGTCCACAATTTTCTCCATCTGTTGTAGAGAGAGTACATATCTTACCCCAGTGAGAAGGATGCCTGTATTACAAGCCATAACAATTGTTAGATACTCTTACGTTAAATAATGGGTTACAAGAAATAACTTACTATTATAGATGCTACTTCCAACATTGCAGTACGTAAACCCATATAAAGTTATAAACTGGTGGCAAAAATATAAATCTTTCACATTGCCTTCAATATCATAGTTGTCAAATGATTCAGCCATCACAAATGATATGCAAATTTGTAATTTCCAGAAAGAATGTCATACTGAGAAATCTCATACTTACTGGCTAATGGATTTGAAACCAAAAGGGCACAGCAAGCGAAAGAAGAACTTGGGCTTTAAAATAGGCTATTAAAGAATCTGATCGTATCATTCATCTGACTAGAGGAATAACTCCATTATCCTGAATTGAATAAGTAGAGAAGTTGCACAGACAAACTAAAACATTCTGCAAGCAATTCTGGCTCAGGAATTCTATTCTATACAACACCAGAGACTTTGCATTGATTGAACTGAAAACTGAAAGGTAAAAGTAACACATATGCTTGCTAAGAAATATAGTGTCCAAGTTCTTAAACAGCAAGTTTCAAAATGCATCCACCTACGACATGATCAAGTTGCATTATTACTCATATGATGTATAACCTGGAGCACTATATTGCTCACAAAAAGGGGTTCCAGAGAGCATCAAAATAAACAGTTCAGACACAGTTTGCTTCAGAATGCCAATCCATGTGGATTTATTATACAACCAGCAATAATTTATAGTTTGAAAACTGTGCAAAGATACTCTTCACTCTTCAGCTAGCATCTGATCTGGCTTAAGACTTACCGGCTTAGACTCATGTTGTTGCACATAGGTATCACGTTTTCTTATTTCCTCATTCATATTTCACCCATGACCAAACTCTTCAAGCAACATGATTTGACATGAAGATACATATTCTTCAGCCATTTAGCACATAAGAATGTACAGCAATGGTCTACTTGAACAATACTATCCTGTTTTTTAATATATAAGTTTTAGCTACTTGCACACTTCTTAAGGTAAGAATGGGAAGAAAAAAATAGCTAAAAGCAGCTAAAACTTCTATCATTTTGCAAACTACACATTTGCTACAACTTCATTCAATAAAAAACAGAGGTTGTACTACTTTACAAAGAAAAGCAGTCAAATCACTTGATGTAAAACAATAAAAAAATAAAAAATAAAAAATAAAAAGAAGAAGAAGAAGACTGCACAGGAAAGCTAATGAAATAAGATGCATATAAATCCAGACACAACTTACGGGTATCTAGCATCACCAACCCTTCCGGTATATGAAACCTGCTGGCGAGTTTTCCTCATATCAGAAGTTGCCTGCAGTGGATTTGTACGCCTGAGTGTAGCAACTACACCAGAGATTCTCTCCATTCTCTTGTAAGGGTGCGACCAAGCTCCGGTGGAAAAGGCTCTAGAAAGACCATTTGTGATTATTGAAGCATCCAAGTAATGCTCAATTGACCGTACTTCTCGGTCCCTGTAAAGATCCCTCTGTATTGCTTTGGTCAATCGCCTCTCAGCATGCTTGATATGAATTCTTAGTTCTCTCTCAAGTAGCTCACCTGCCAAGTCCAACCTCTTATTCCTAAAATCATCTCGATTATCAATCTTCCGGCGTCCTTTGTATGCCTCCAGTAGACACTTGGTCATATATGCAAGAAATCGAGCCTTCTGACCTGGGCTCTGAAGGTTCGGGAAGAGGTAGTTCTGGATGCACTCTTCAAATGATTCAGTGGGTGGGAACTTGCATTGCTGCATTAGTTCTGCAATGTGTTTTTCAGCAATATCCTTCTTCCGGAAGCCCTCACACTTTTTATCAGCATCATAAATTGAAGAAATAAGGATATTTGAAATGGCAGAATCTTCCGTGTCCATATCTATCAACTTCACCACCTCTTTGTCATTCGGGACACCCAATGCAAAGAACATAACCCACAGAGGTATTTCTACCATGGAAAAGTAGATAGTCAGGATTTTGTCTCCTCCAATTGCATTTTCCAGCTTAGGGACTAACTTGATGTACACTCGTTTTCTTTTTGAAACTGGACGATATGCAACTGCCCAGGCCGGATCCTTAGCTACCCAAAGCCTTTTCAGGCATATCTGCTCCTGGGCAATAAATGTCTGAAGAAAAAATCAAAAGCAATGAATTAATAATTCTACATAAAATAATATTTTAACCAAGTATGTAGAGCCACATTGTGCAGGCAAAGATAGCAAAACCAAGTATGCTAGCAAATAGCTACCATGACTGACACAGAGTACAGCTAATCATCCGTACTGAATTGTGTGGAAAGCATTAGGTATTCGTATGCACACTCTACAGTTAAAAAAGGAAACAACATCTAATCTAATTAAAGAAATATTTACCTGCTTATGAAACTGCACAAAGTTTAATATAGAAAAGTGTCATTAGAAGTTTTTTAAAAATAGAAATAAATAAAGAAAACAAACAGGATATGTACAACAAAATCTTTCAGGATTTATGATAAAACAATACTCAGTTCGATGTTGGCTACTAATTCTGATGTATTATATCATTATAGTATTTACTATTTACTGTATTTCTCAAGAACTCAAATACAACAAAATATGCTGCAGAAACCCTGGCACATAACTTACCTTCTCAGCACCCTTAACTATGAAATATCCTCCATGATCAAATTCACAATCCATATTTTCAAGGTCACTCATCCAGCATAGGTCTGACTTTACCATAACTGGAAGCTTTCCAAAGGGAACAACACTGTGGTAATCATTCAAGGATTTCTTCTCAACAAATTCATCCACACCAGTTTTGAATTTGTCACTTCTTGAGCTACTCATTGTGTACACCTAGCAATTTTTAAGAGGAAAACATGGAAACATTGAATGAACCAATAACGTCAAGAAAATGAAGTAATTCAGAATGGTAAGGGAATAAATCTGATGTATCATGAGCATAGATGGACAAACATTTTATAGTTAGGATGTCTGTCTCATCAACAAAGAGAGTAGATAACTATTAAAGAGTATCATATTCATAATAAACATAGTCCAATAATCAAGTAATCAACTTCTGAACATTAATATCATAAAGAACAATGTAACATAGTTGTAGCTACAACCTCAAGATGAACTTCAACATTAATCCTGGCTGCATAGGTCATGTTCTGAAGACGTGCATGCCGAGGATACATGTCCAGGAACTGTACAGCACCCTCAGCTGCTGCGAAGTTATCACCAGTGTAGAGTGTTGGGCGATCCAGTGTCACCTTCCCAAATTTCATGGATGCGCGCCTCCAATCCTCATCACCTTTTTTTGATGGATCATAACCTGGCTCGATGATGACCTCTCCAATGGAGTCAAATAAATTCTGAATCCCATAGCGAATGAAATCATTGTATGAGTTAATCTGATGGCTGATAAAACCATACTGGTCAAAGAATGCTGCTGACGCCTTCTTTGCAAAAGTCCTTAAGCTTCCTGGGGTCAGGTCTCCGAATGAGATACTCTCGTCATCAGAGTCGGACGATTCAAACTCTACATCGTCGTCATCTATATCCATCCTGCTACTACCATTGGAGAAGTTCCCTTTCCCACTGCTTGGCCCTGCTTCTCCGAAAATATCCGGGATACCCATCTGTATCAGAGTTGAAATGAAATGAGAGATAAACAGTAAAAGCACTAATCAGGTCACACAGATCCGTCATTAGCATGCACGAATAGTGAAAAGAATTTAAGGAACTATTAGCTGAAATTTAGAGGGGTTCCACACAACCATACAAATCTTCACCCTCTCTTGTTGAGCTTCAGGATTGTTCAGATGAAACACGAAAATCTAAACTCTTCTAAGTTATTCATAGATTTTTCTCTTATGTTGCAAGCTAGCAAAATGAACTACCGAATATCTTCAAAAACATGCACGAGAGCAGAAACCAACAAGCAGCATTTCGTCCTGATATATGGATACAAACTTCTAGAATTTACCACTACCTTTTATTAACCAAAACAAACCACACAGGAAAACAGAGGAAAAAACAACCAAACGGGAATAGGTTGGCCTATTAAAATACTTTCTAGGTTTCAGGCAATCAAAAATCGAAATCCCCTTTTCAAAATCTCAGCAGGAAACTCAGTTTTCCACTACACGAAACGTGAAATGTAACAAAGGAAACAAAAAACAAGACATGCATTCTCACTGTTTGATGAAATGCTTCAAACAGAAACTAAAGCTTCACAGCAAATACCCTAACGCTTCTTCAATAACTAACAACACACGGCATAAAACTCGTCCAGAAGTGGAAAATCGGGGAAGTAACACACATTTCACCGGAAAAGAAAGAAAGTAATGGAGCAGAGACTTACCTCGGTTGTTTCTCTGAGAATCAATTAAGCTTTGCTGGTTTGAAAACCCTTGAAATTTCTTAAACCTTCACAGAGTAGACTACTATTAAGTATTAACTCACAGTGTCACACTGAAGGTGTGTATCAGCGAGCGTACTAAACGACAAATCAGAAATTGTAACGGTGCGGTTCTTTACTTCTTTAGGAGAGATTGTGAATATTAAAATTATTATTATTATTTTATTTTTTTTATGGAATTAAATAAATAAATAAAAACAAACGATGAAAGTTTACATGAAATTAGAGGGCAGCCGAGAAACAAGCTGTGCTCCCACTCCCTTAGCAGTAGCAAAACTAATCCTAGGAAAATATTATGAGCACCACGCGCTTTAGTATCCTGAGGCAGGACTCTGACAAGCAACTCAACAGCATCAACACCCAACTCCCCAAGTGTTGAGAAAGAGAAAGGAAGTAATCAATATCCCTTAGTTGCACACAAGTCTCGATACTTCGCACACTTGCGCTTGGCAACATCAACAACCGCATGTCCAGGCACAAAGTCCACCATCCCAGACCGAGTCAAAGGGGAAGACCCCGTCAGATCCACACATACATCTCACCCCCTATTCCAAGCATAAAGGAGCATGTCTGCATGACGGAGGGACCTGTCACTCCCGCCAGTACTCAAACCAATATCCACTTCCTCACTAGCAGAAATGCCAGATCGGAAACAGACATCCAAGAGAGTGTCACGAACGAGGTTATGTCGGTGCTTGATACCCACCACCCCAGCACACGACACCGCATAATCACCAAACACATCTCCAACAAAATCAGAGAGCAAGTAAAGCAGGGCGAAGACACCGGAAATAAGACAACACCAAGCCGATAACCCAGAACACACCTGTAAGTCCTCCCGTTCATAGTCTGTCCCAAACCAGAAATAGGAACTACACGCAACCAATTAGAAGAATGGGCACCTCGCTGAGACTTCCAAAGAGCTACCTGGCGGGGAGATAAAGAGAAAACAGATTATGCAGAAGCAGCAACCTTCGTGAAATATATATCTGTCAGTCTCTTCATAAGTCTGGGGGCAGCGAACTCACTAGGGTTACCCAAAAGGTCAGAACCTGTGGTCTCAACAAACAAAGACAGGGCACCATCAAAAGCACGTCCAAGAGAAGTGATACCAGAAGGACAGAAGAGCTTAGCCTGTAAACCAGCAGACTGAAGGCGAGAAGCAAGGAAGGCATAATGACGAACATCCGCAGCAGTATAAACACTAAGCCCCCCAAAAGAAAAGGGCAAAGTAGCAAGCCGCCACTACCAATCACCAAAACCGGAGCCCGACGCCGTGACAATACGTTCCAAAGAGGATCTCAAAGCCCGATCAAAAGAAAGCTGAGCCGACTGAAAGAAACCCGTAGGGCAAGTACGCAAAGCAAAATAGAGCTTCGAAATACCCGTACAAGCACGAAGCAACAACATCTCACATTGCGGATCGTTAAGCTTCGCGACAAAGTCCATAAGCTCGATGGTCTTGTTCACCCTCTTCACCACAAGCTCACTACTGAAATCGGGACACACACTGACCGAGCCACCAAGGACTTTGACCCCACGGAGTGGCCTGGCGATAGAAGGAGGGAAAACACCAGGAACCCTACTTCTCGAATCTTCGACCGGCCAAAAAATCTCTGTTTTGTGAACATTAAGGTGAAGTCCAGAACGTGGGTCATCCTCCAAGATTAGCTCTAAGACCTTCCCCACATATCCAAATACCAAGCCTGCAAGGATAAGTCAAACGAATCTTTTGTCTTACATACCAACGGGTGTAAAACCAGAGCGAAATAAGAGGACCCAAAGGATCGCCCTGTTGGACCCCCTGACCAGAACAAAGAATGTGCTCCCCATAGTACAACCTAGCCGGACTGGAATAACAGAACTCAACCCAACGTGAAAGAACGGGACAACGATGACGAACCTCAAACAGCATAACCGCACGATCCACCATGTTGAAAGCATTCTGAAAGTCAACTAACAACATGGTCAAGCCCACCTCACTGCCTCTCGCCTCTACAAACCGACTCAAGGAATGAAGAATAGACTCACCTCCACAAGGTACCCCAACACCAAACTGGAGACCGTCAAAATACCCAGATAAAGAGGGGCCAACCAAAATAGCACCCACCTTAGAGACCAGACGACGCCAAACAGTACCCACATCAATAAGATGTATACCACCACCCGGCTTGACTAGCGGAGTGAGAGGAGCACTAGCAATATACTCACCCAAAACATGCGGGCACTTACCCTCCAAGAAAAGATGAACCACCCGAGTGACAGAAGTGATCAAATCATCAGAGAGAGCAACATCAACACCACCCAGACAATCCAATAAGTGTTGAGCTCGCAGACCATCTCGACCACAAGAGGTTCCACGAGGGAAACTACGAATCATATATGGAACAGTAGTACTGGAGGCAGAAAGGGGACAAAGGCCAGCAGGTAAAGGAGGCAAAATAGGGGAAGGAGCAGAATGGTGCTTTTCCTTCAAAGCCTCCAGAGTATCAACCGAATAAGGAGCAACACCAGAAGAAGAAAGAACCCGGACCCGACTTATTATTATTATTATTATTATTATTATTATTATTATTATTATTATTATTATTATTATTATTATTTTTATTTATTTATTTTTTTATTATAACTAGACTGTTATTATTCACACAAAATTGGAAGGGAGTCGGGAGACAATCTGAGCACCCACCCCTTTCTGTATACAAAAGCTAAGTCTAGAAAAAAGGAAAACACCACTCCTAACACCATTGGAATGGCTAACACACAAGCGCTTAAGGCGCGAAAAAGTAGCCAGGGCCTCCTCATCAAGCTCCCCAAAGGTGGAGAAGGCAAACGGGATGAAAGAGTAGCCGTGCTCTGCACACTTAGAAGAATACTTGCTCTTCTTCTTCTGAACGGCAGACTGCAACGCAGCGCCAGGAACCCAAGAAACCAAACCCCCACCAGCAAAAGGAGAGACACCCGTAACATCCAAGCAGGCGTCCCGACCTTGGGACCAATTGTATAATAACAAATCTGCCGGGCGAAGGTCCCGTCCATCATCTGAGAGGAACCCCATAGGGGCCTCTTTTCGCACAGCCACTCCAACCCTTGAACAGATGTCAGCCAAGGTATCACGCACAAGGTTGTGCCGAAACTTCACCCCCACATCAGTAGAACAATGGACAGCGTGGTCACCCCACTGGTCCATCTGTCGCACACGACAACTCGAACAAAAGGAGCCATCGGGGAACAAAGGGACTGCAAGGCGATAACATAACACAGCACGGAACTGACGCGGGTTCATCCGCTGTCCCAACCCATCAATAAGAATGGTGAGTAAGTAATCCTGCGCATGAGGCGCACATACACAACTAAGAAGAGCCTGTTGCCGATGACTCAGCCCAAACCGAGACGTCAGATGTTCATCAATGACACCAAAATAACTCTTTGCCAAATACTTCATAAACTGGGGGGCAGGAGAGCTAGAAGTAACAGAGAGGACATCAACACCACAAAAGGTCGTGAAACTGTCAAGAGCAGACTGATAGGTAGGGCCAGAAGAAGAAACCCCGGACCTCAACAAAATCCGATCCTGCAAAGAGCTGGAATGCAATCGAGAAGCGAGAAAAGCATACTGACTGACATCCTCCGCACACAGGACCCCCAGGCCTCCAAGTCTGATGGGAAGAGTGGCAAGCCGCCACTGCCAATCCCCGAAACCAGGCCCTGAACCTGTAACAATCAACTCCAAGGAAGTACGCAAGGCCTGATCAAACTGGGCTAGAGCATCACCACAAGCCAACGGAGGGCAGGTCCTCAAAGCATAAGTTAGCTTCGCCACCCCCGCACAATTGCGAAGAAGAAGAAGCTCACCCTGGGGATCATCGAGCTTGCGGATAGCCTCCAACAAAGAGATGGTCTTGGACACCCGGCGCGCAACTAAATCAAGGCCAAAACCAGAATCCGCACTAACAGAGCCCCCAAGGAGCTTGACGCCCCGAAGCGGACGAGAGATAGAAGTAGGGAAAAGGCCAGCCACCCTTCCACGAGGGTCCTCCACAGGCCAAAAAAGCTCAGTCTTATCGACATTCAGATGCAACCCACAAGCTGGTCCATCAGCACGGATAATATCGAGCGCCTTGGCAACCATAAGAGTGTCACCAATGATAGTGCAGTCCTATTATTATTATTATTATTATTATTATTATTATTATTATTATTATTATTATTATTATTTATTTATTTATTTATTTATTTTTTAATAAAACTAGACTTTTATTAATCAATCAAAATTGGAAGGGAGTAGAGAAACAAGTTGTGCTCCCACCCCTTTCTGAATACAAAAACCAAGTCTAGAAAAAAGAAAAACACCACTCCTAACATCATTAGAGTGACTAACATCTAAGCGCTTGAGGCGCGAAAGAGTAACCAAGGCTTCCTCGTCGAGCTCCCCAAAAGTAGAGAAGGCAAAAGGGATGAACGAGTAGCCGTGTTCTACACACTTAGAAGAATACTTCATCTTCTTCTTCTGAACAACCGTTTGCAGAGCAGCTCCAGGAGCCCAAGAATCCAATCCCCCACCAGCAAAGGGAGAGACACCTGTGACATCCAAACAAGCGTCTTTGCCTTGGGACCAATTGTACAACAACAAATCCGCTGGACGAAGGTCCTGCCCATCATCGGAGAGGAACCCATAGGGACCTCTTTCCGCACCGCAACACCAAATAGATTACAACGAATTCATGTATGCTCGGTTAACCGTACTAATAGACTTGGACTACAGCTCCATGGTAATCAAATTGTTCAACCAAGGGAGAGCGCATACCAAAATATACAAAACAGGTTTGGGAAATACATAATCGAGAGAATGAGTTAAAGAGTGATATTCGTTCTCTCGTTGCTTCTAAACTTTGTACTTTCCAACTTAGCCAAAAAGTTGTCCATTTGATTCTTTATAGATAAAGTTGAATGTCACCGGCTCAAATGCACGAGTCAGATGTTGGATGTCCTGAAGGAGCGTCTCGTGAACCGCTGTTGGAACCTCGTGACCCATCTTAGCCAAAATGAATGTGTTTACACTTGACACAATATCTCGTATGATTGATCTTAAACTCTCACGGGAGGTGAGGTGTTTGTGATTGCGACAGTACTTAGTGATAGAGTGGTGGATGATCCAATATTATCTGTCAATTAGAATTTATAGATCATGTATGAATCAAATTTCAATTCCACGACTAATTCCATAAAGCACCTAATTCAAGCAAGTTTTAAACCTTCATGAATTGCCATCAATCCAGTTATATTACTAGACATGTCTATTAGCCGCATTGAAAACTTAAAAAAATCCAACGTTCCTGGTTGTTCATAATCAAACCACATGCAGACAATTGCGGAGATCTGCACAAATTGTATCTAATTTCACATATCCTTAAGGTAGTAATAGTGTTAATTACATACTACTTGCAACGATGGTGGTCATATTTTTGGAAATATGTAACTATTGTAATTTTATCCTTAAGGTAGTCTTTTTTATCCTAAGACCATGAATATCGACTTAAGGTTGGCTGGTCAAGAAAAAAAGATATTAAAAGAAAAAGAAAGAGAGAAGCGGGGATGAGGCTGCTCCGGTGGTCATAGATCATCATGTTGGATTTCTAAAAGAGAGAAATTAATTATTTATTGAAAAAGTTGGGCGGTTGTCTGGTTATGGATGTTTAAGAATACTACGGACTCCGGAGTATACGAATACTATGGATGTTGAAAAATCCCAACCAAGCATACTACGGAGTATAAGAATAATGGACTCATCCTCATTCAGAAAGAAAAAAAAATATCGCGATGAACCCTTGATAATAGACACACTTTCATGAGTTCATCAAATCATCATAATTCATAATTCCTTCTAACGGGACTCTGGAATCTAGTAACATTACGAGAAGTTGTAGCTCCCGGACTCAAAAGTCAAAACTGGTTTTGTCATTTCTACATGTCAATGGGATGTGTAAGAAAATACCGATATTATGGGTGGTAACAAACTAAATTGGAGAAAAAAGTACACTTCCAAACATCTCTATTTGCTATTTTCTGATCTGATTAGAAAAAAAAAATACAGTAACCGCCCTGCTAGTGACTTTTTCCCAGCCAGTACCTCCAAAAATACACCCAGGTATCAGATAATGGGACACTCCGTAAACCTCTTAACTCACGGAAAGAGGAAAAGAAAATTGCGATGCAGTGAGAATTTTGGCAGATTATGAACAGTGCCTCCAGTCATCACCAACATATATAGCATGATCCCCCAGTTCTTCCTCTATTCTAAGCACCTGAAGAATAAAAAAAAAATTGCTGTTAGTTGACCTGGTTCAGTACTTCAGTATTTTTCACCTTGTTTCATTGAAGTGCTGCCTAGGGATGGGAAAAAAAGAAAAGACGGAGAGTGTGTAGTTTAATTGGTGATTACACTCTAGCAAAGTCTAAACGTTACGTAAATCGCAATTGAGATATGCCATTGACCGTTGTACTACTAGTGTTGTACTACGTGGATATCATTGAGGTTCTATGATGTTAACCTTGGCCAAAAAGAAGCTCGACAATTAAGAAGTAGAGGAGGAGGAGAAGATAGTGCTAGATGTAAACCTGATTATACTTGGCTAATCTCTCCCCACGGCAAGGAGCACCTGCCTTAATCTGTCCAGTGGCGAGGCCGACACATAAGTCAGCTATGAAAGAATCATCAGTTTCCCCACTTCTTTGTGATATTACTACACCCCAATCAGCATCCTTAGCCAACTTTGCTGCTTCAATGGCCTCAGTTACAGTCCCAACCTGATTAATCTGGATTTCATAAAAGTAGCACTCTGTTAGTAAAGTAATGCATTATCGACCACACTATATTAGAGTACAATTATGAGTACTGCCACTAGCTGAAACCGCACAACAGTTATATGGCACAAGCAAAAAGTGCAAATTTACATCCCATACACTGCAGTGCCAGTTGATAATAGATTCACCTATGCAAAAATAGCATTAAGTGCAGCAGTGTAAAGTATCATTTAAACTTGATAAACAAGACGTATCTCAAGAAACAAGTAATTTGGTAAACAATGTGGTTTCAGTTTAAACAAATGGAATCATTGGTAACAAGGCGGGGGAGGGGATCCAAGCAGTGAAACCCAGTGTAGTGGAGTAAGGACAAACGGGAATTATTTACTTGTTGACTCGTTATCAGAGTCTAAGCATTCACCTGTAAGCTTAAAACCCAAGCATTAAAGCCACTACCTTTAGTAGAAGAGCATTGCAAGTCGAATCCTGTACAGCTCTTTCAATTCTCTTAGGATTTGACATCAGTAAATCATCTCCGACAACCTGAAACAGGAAAGCCATGTCATGTTTAACGATGTGTTACTTCTTTTTCCCCGGAATACTATTCAATCCCTTTGGAGAGGTCTATAGAGTATAGATAATTAAATCTTTAATTCCTTCTATGGCCTTATGGGAGCTATTGAGAACAAGCAAATCTTCCATTCTAGAGTACAAAATTATATAAGCCCTAAGCAGTTCATTGTAGAGCAGTGCAATGTAGCATCTGAGAATATGCATATGACCTAAATTTATACACATAATGTGCAAGTCAGTATTAGAATTTGAAAGCATAACAGTATTGTGGTCAGGTGCCGTAGTTCATTAAATTGCAACTCCAGATTTATCCATAAGAACAGGGGACAAACCTGACATATTCCCAGAGTAGAGAAATACTTGGAATGTTCCCAGTCCTCTTTGTCAAATGGATCTTCAATAGACACAATTGGATATGCTGGAAAAGGACCACATATCAGGATATGCAGATAAATTGTTTTAAAAATTAAAAAATTAACAGCAGTAATCAAGAACAAGAATAGTAATAACAGGGAAGATACCTTGACAGAGTTCCTTGTACATCTCAATCATGTCCTCTCCTGATTTAAAAGTTTGCCCTGATTTATTTGGGGATTTGTAATCTAAATCGTATTTTGTACCTACATAGCAAAACAAGGGAAATCATTTTTGCTCCAACTATTATAATACTCATTACAGGTTACCTATATAATAATAGATGAAAGATTTCAAGTGAGATAGCCAGCCTCTTGGGCCGCATTCGGATATTATGGATCAATAGGCATCTCACGGTGATGATATGACATACGAGGTGTGGATGGGGGTGCATCAAATTTGGAGCTTTGATGTTATCATAGAATGTATAATATACTTAATAGTGAACAGAATACCTATGCAAAATTCAGTAGCAGCAACATCAAGTGCTATCTTTATCTTCTCGGTGTAGCCTGTTCTGTCAATGGCCTCCTTTACAAAATCCAAACCTTCTTTCAAGCTGCAGAAACACAAAAAGTTACAACCAATTTGTTTCAAGGGATGAGACAGAACAAGAAAGCTTGCCTGGATATATTTGGAGCAAAACCCCCATCCTCCCCAACATTACATCCATGAGGGCCATATTTTTCTGCAATAACAGCCTGGAGAAGAAACAGAAATTCAAGAATGAACATGGGTGCAAGAAACAGAGATGCTGTCCAGTAAAAAAGACGGCCAACCAATTTTAAATGTGCATTATTATTAAAATCATATTCTGCATTTTGTGAAATAAAAGAGTATATCAGTCAAGATACTTTCTCATATATATATTCATTGTGAGCACTTCCAAGCAACCACATCTGAATGATAGGTGAGGTATAATTGCAACTCGTAAAGGCGAATTAACCAAGGGATCTACTGTTGAATGATACGGTTATAAACGATGTCCATTTTGAAAGTGCTTCTGTCATGGACAGAATTGAGCGCTAAATAGAATTGATAACAAGATATCAAGGGAATGTATTTTTAAGAATTTTATGCAGAACAATGAAAGGTTGAGGATACTAAACCCTCTCCATTCATCAATCAAACCCCATCATACCCAAATTCTCTGCCACCTCAACATACCACTCATACCATACTCTCCATCTCCAACCATAAATCTCTATCATACAGAATTTACCTTTTCTTTTCTCATTTCTTTTAAAACTTCATATCTCATATTATTTTAAACGTCGTTAACTAATTATAATAACATAAATAAAAATAAAAAACTTACAATAAAAGGAAAACAAAAAGGAAAAATACTACAAAAAATAAAAGGTAAAAAATGAAAAGAAAAAATAAAATAAACAAAATAAAATTGAAAACCAAAAACATTACAGAAGATAAAAAAAAAGAATAAACAAATTTTATTTTTTTTCAAAGATCAAAATCAGACACTATCAGACCATCTCCATCAGACGCCGATGGAGATGGTCTAACAACATAAAGTGCAATACTTTTTTTTTTTTTTTTGGAAAAGGTAATATGAAGTACTTTATTAGAGAGAAAAATATACGGGAGGTGTATTACAGACATAAAGGAAACTAAACTACTGCAATCAGGCAAAGAGTTAGTTGCTGCTCCATCAAAGCTACAAAGTAACAGCCCCAAAAAATTAATAGAAATAAAGCAGTTATTGTACTTGGATGCCCTAACCTTCAAGTGATGATATGTCTCAGATCCCATCTGCAATGCTTCTTCAAAGTTCTTTGCTCCAACAGGAAGAATCATTATTTCCTGATAAGAACTAGTACTCTTGTCAGCCCAGTATGCAACAGAAAGGACTCATGTCCGAATAAGCTAGCAGAGTCCAAAATTGCTAGTTGAAAAGAGATCATACTGCACTAAAGCTACACAGCTGCTCCTACCTGAATAGCTAGATTATTCCCCGCATGTTTTCCGCCACTTATGACAGTGAAAGCAGGGACAGGAAGACTATATGCTGTTTTGCCAGCAAGATCAGCAATATGTTTGTAGAGTGAAACCTGCAGATATAACATTCAATGAAAATAAGAAGGCAATTTCAGCAACTATTTCAGGGAGGCTTGAAAAATGTCCGCTGTATACCTCTTTTTCAGCTGCCCCAGCTCTGCAAGCAGCCATTGATACAGCTAAAATAGCATTTGCACCAAGATCACCCTGCCATGTAGTAAACCATAAAAGTTATTATCCAAGTTCAGAAGGGACAGCATCCAATGTTTGTTGAGGAATGAAAAGCGGAGTTCCATAGCAAAGTTGTGCAACCAGATTCTACGCATAACCACGTAACAACATAAGTAATTTCTACTCCCTCCTAATCAAAATAAATGAACATTTAGCCTTTTGAAACTTTTGCAGAATAAATGAATTTATACATATCATAGCACATTTAATCTCATTTGTACTATTATATAATGAGCCCCAAATTTATTAATCATTTACTTCCTAAAATAGAGACTCTCGGATTAATTATACAAAGTAATTCAGCCATCTAGGTCCACTTTCTATATTTATTTTTATCCTTGCATTAATGAGGGGTAGTTTTGGGGACAAACTATCTCCGTAATTTGTGTGGAAAAAAGCTAGTTCATGTATTTTGAATAGGAAGGAGTATCACAGTCTGCAGAAAGGAGGTTACCTTATTTTCTGTCTTGTCCAAGTCTAACATGGCTTGATCAATTTGAACTTGGAGTGTAGGATCCATGCCAATCAAAGCTTCAGATATTTTTTCATTGATATTCTTAACAGCTCTACTCACACCATTTCCAAGATAGGTTGCCTTATCTCCATCTCTCAATTCAATAGCTTCATACCTGCAGATAAAAAATGCACCGTGACTCCACGCATCATCAGCAAGACAGAATAGAATGATGATTTCAACAATCTAAAAAGATAATCTCTCTTACATAGAATAGTACATAAGCATGGAAAGGTATTATTCACATCAGATGTAATTGATATCAACCATGATGTAACCACAGATACCTCTGGTGTTATTTCCCACAACTTCAACTTAAAATAATTTGATGCAAAAAAAAAAGAGTACGTGACATGATGCATTTTCAACAGTTTCAACTAGATAGGCCCACACGCTCTTCCTGAATCAAGTTCATAAAAATACGTAACTGGCCCGTACACATTGCAGCTACTTGCTGTTGTGCAATATATTTCTAAACTCCATTTTCTTGATTACCCTTATGTACACAGCCATAACGACAGGCTCCTCAGCTAGAAGCCTATAACACTTTCAATCCAAATTGATGAGCCCATCCAGTATCTCAAGGATACCTATCCACTCATAGCAGTAAACAGACTCAATCTATCCAATGAGATTCATTAGAATCATTACTTACAACAATCTCTACAATTTTCTACCATATTTCTGTAGACTAAAACCTCTACGAGATGTAAGAGCTCAACATGAGCAGCATCAATTCCAGTAGTTTCATTTATCATATTTCTAGTCCTATGAGATCAGTGAACCAACTCAACCTCAATATTCCCAGTAGAAACACCTTTACAATTTTAAGGATTTTGTCATTCCTGCTCTAAACCTAATAAGCTTGTGAACAAAAAAGTAACCACAAGTCTCCTATTAAGCTACAGTAAATACGATAAACACATCGATTTCATCATTCATAAAGGTCAAACTTCGACGCACTTGAACTATAACTATAACAAAACGCCTCGCAGTTATCAAACCCTGGATAATCCACACTACCATTGAATCTAACTTGTATTCACAAAGTGTATCAATAAATTAGAAACGCATGTAAGCGCAATAGAGGAAACTAAACAAATAAGTAAAGAGTAGCAGAGAAAGGTTGATTACATTCTCGACGAGCCACCGCTGGGTGCAGAAGCACGGAAAACGCCTTTATTGGTGTGCAAATCAACTTCAACGGTTGGAATTCCTTTACTATCCAGAATCTGCCTAGCTTTAACCTTGGTAATGACCGAGGGAACGGATTTCCTCAGGTGATTGGAGATGAACAGAACTGGATCGGGCGTCTTTGCCCTAACGGCAGCATTAACGGCATCTTCGATTTTCCGAGAGAGCAGGTGCTTGTCCAGATACTCTTGCACGGACATTTTCTACGATTTGATTTCGTTTCTTTCTCTGCAAGTTATTTTAGCTGAGATTTGAATTGTTGTTTATGCAGCTGGAGTGTGAGAGTTGATCGGCAGAAATGTACCGGTGTTTTTCGCCCTCGTCCGGTCTGGTCTGGTGAGATGGATTAGTAGTGTGTCATTTCGGTCGTAACTCGAAAGATACTGATTTTTTACTACGAAAAAAACGTGGCAAGGTTTGGATTTTACACACAATTCAATTTTATTGATTGATTTTTTAGTGAAAACACATTTATAATCCATCTGAGTTGATTGTATTTCTTATACTTATGTGTTTTGATATTATTTTTACATTTCATTATTTAAAAGGATTAGTTCTCATCATTTGTGTAACATTGAAAATGGGTTTACATTTAAAGTAATTAATTGGTTAATGTTATCAGATTGAAATGTTGTTTTTCATGTTCTTCGATATATATCCATGTTAACGATGAATATAAATGAACATGATTGGATAATAGGCTCAATTAACCATATTTTGAGTATATATGCCAAAATCAAATAGGCAATACACATGTATTAAAACTCATACCCGGCCTCCTAGTTCAATATTGTAGGTCAGATCGATAACGGACAAGTTGTTTATGTCAAAAGTTGAAGGGGAGTTCGCCCAAAAGTTAACCGGGGCCGAACTACTAAAAGTCGTCCAAAAACTAGGAAGTAGTTGTCGGCCCAAAAAAAAAGTTATAAATTTAGACCAACGAAAACACACAAAACTGTGTTTCACAATTGACATATTGTTGTTACTCTATTGCACCAGTTAAATTTGAAACTTGGGTTGAATGAATTGTGAGACTTGATTGTTAATAATTCGATAGTGAATTAAAAAGTGATCCTGATTGTTGACAGTGTTATAGACTTACTGTATTAAGTATTATGAGTGGCTCAAAAGTTCATTTTGTATCTTTGCATCAGTTAATTCAGTTATGTTGGCATGCAAAGCATGAATTTATGGACATGACGTCATTCCACTCGCATCTAATATTATAAATTTGAAGATTTTTGTGGATTTTGAGGACATTATTGGAGAGGTAAGAACACTTTTTGGGGTATTTTATCCGTTGGTAATGGATTATGGGAATTTTGCAAGTTGAGTTGTTCAATGAATTTTATGGACTTAGATCCCAACCTTGCTTATTTACTGTTTAGGGGGCTAAGGCCTAAGGAGTTCACTAAAGATGTTTTTGGATTTGTTTTTGTTTGGTTGATTTTGGTTTGGACATAGTTTGGATGGTTTGGGAGGTGATTTGGCTAGCGCCTTTGCTATTATGTCCGTCAATCGAGCATTTATCATGATCTTATTGTAACTTTTCTATTGATTTATGATAAATTTCTATTAAAAAAGAATGTATTTATTTCTGCATTGGTGATTTTGCATTGCCAAAAATCAAACAAGGACCATCAGAGGCGACTAAATAGAAAGTGATCATTAGCTTCACCCCATATTTAATATCCATGGTAATAAAATCTAAATAGATGTTCTAAGATTTGTTAAGTTTTCATACACTAAATTACGATACTCATACTTACACCCTTCCATTATCTCCTGCAAAAGCCGCGACGTACATGCAATCTACTATTTACGAGCATCAGTCGATGATTTGTATCATCATTTACAAAAATTCTATGAGGTATATATCTCAATCTTTAGTTTACCATCTTGGGTTAGGGGTGAAAGTTGGGCAGGCAATATATAATATATGTATCCTAGAACTTAGAGAAAGGCCAACTGGTCAAGTGCAATCTTTGGATAAAACATTGTGCCTTGGCATCTTCACTATATATATTCTTGTACAAATCATAGTATGCATCTTGTCCATTGTTCAAATTAAAAATGGGTCCTAAACACATTCAATGGGCACAAGATTTTAAAAAATTGGAAGTGAAACTTGGCAGACGAATTTATATAATTGTGTGTTGACTGACATACAAGAGACACTGTGAACTTGTGATGTTTCTAAATACTTTGATTGTTATTATGTGTCTTATCTTCTTGAATGAAGGGAGAATAACCATTTTTATTCATCGAGGAACTTAATGGGCTTCTATGTTATACAGAACCAGAAATTTGTGGTACAGTATTATTAAAGAAGGTTGGGTTTTTTCATACCCGACATGTTAGAGGATCAAATTATTGCTTGATTAATGTATTCGCATATAGTATCCATGGACAAGCAAAAATAATGGGCGAATTACATCCAGACCCCTCGTTAGATTAGCTTATTACATATCTTCCCTCCTTAGAGTAACAATTACATATGTTCCCTCCTTAGATTCAATCAATTACATTGAACCCCACGCTCTTGACTTTACACGAATTACATTGACAATCCTTAATTATGAGTATGTAAAGACATGATACATTGTATTTACTATTTATACTATCTGGTGCAATCATATTCATAGTTTATGATATATCTTAAACAACAAGTTTGTTTCTAATGAATAGTGAAGATAAGTTTCTTTGTGACAACATTCATGATCGATAACATGTACATACGAATATTAGAAAATAATATGCGAACATAAGTAGAAACAAACAGGTGTGCACTTACATGATTCAAAACTTTGGTATCTTTTTTACTCAGCTTTCCTTTGCTTGACTACAGTGTTCCATTTCTGATTCACATTAAAGGCCAAGTGGAAAAAAGAGCATGAGGAGATTGAAAAGGAAGCACAATATATGGTAAAATCCAAGTAGATTGACGAATTAGGATAGTACGTATGAGAGTTATCTTCTCGTGTCTGATTAGCAACTGGTGACACACCAGGAGAGACTCTGTGATGAGAGCGGTCTTTTTTCACCTATTCCTTGTATTATAATTTTGAACTTTCAAGAAATTCATTTGCCCTTTACTACAGGTGTCTTGTATTACTTGATCAGTACTCTTCAATGGTTGATGCCAAAAAAGCTCAATGTGAAGTTGAACGATTCATGTGTGAGTGATGACACTTGACAAACTTAATCGGGATTTTCTTCGCAACTTGATATTATATATGCGGGGACAAAGTAATGTAAGAAGAACAATTCACTTGCAAATTACACTTAGTTTAACCGGGAAAATTAAACTCCAGCATGGCAAAGTAAAACATAATTCAGATTCATTATCCTCCACCTCCAAAGAAAGTAGTATGAAAATATAAGTGTACATAAAGATATTTAAGCAGCACAAACTAGCGTGTCTAGTAAACCACCAGACATCACTTAAATTAAGTGCAAATTGTATCTGGACCTAGATCGTCACATAGAGCATTGATATGCCTCTTCGTATTACGTTCGAAACGAGCTTTGGCGCTTTTAGAGTGGAATACGCGCTCTAGGTCGCTCTAGAAAAACATAAAACGCGCACTAAGTACCGCTTAATACGTCCATCGGAAAACCCATAGAAACTTGCAAAATCTGCTCCTTTTACCATGGCCGTTGAGATTTAGCAAGGAGTTTCTTTACCCTGGCTACTCAGTGATCAACATATAGAGGTAGAGAGGGAGACATCAAACACAAAATGAAAAAACAAGGAATTAAAGAGGATGATAAATGTGTGCTTACCATAATCAAGTTAGAGGCTCATATACAAGAGGAATTCTGATATCAAACGCTTGCAATTTTGAAGAGAATGAAGAAGCTTTGTGATAGGGAATGCAGAGAACGGAACAAAAAAGGGGAAAGAGATGGAAATGTTTGTTTGGTGAGGTGAATGGTGGCACGTGGACAAAAATTGGCTGGTATTAGGACCCAGGTATGGGAAATGGAGAGAATAATGGGCCTGCATACAAATTTGGATATGTTTATGGGGAAATGGGCATGCACAAATTGGATCATGATTATATCAAAGACTCTATAACTTTTGAATTTGTATCTTTATTCTACAAATCAACATTAAACTCTATAGATATATAAAAAAAAAATCATTTTTGCGCTTTCGCTCGCGTTTATCGCTCATGCTTTCGCATTATGTGATCTAGATTTGGACCTCTCAGAGATAGATTTTTTAATTACGTGATTCCACTTTTCATTTAACTCCCTCGTTAGATAAATATAATTACATCCAACCCCACGAATTTGACTTTTTGCGAATTAAAAGCTGGAGATGATAAATTTGCCCCCCACTCAAATATTTGATTTTGTCTAGAACCAAACACCTTAAGTTTTCGTTTATTGCACATTTGTCTCTAAAAAATTTTATTTTGCAAAATTAGTTATAAATTATTTAAAATTAGCTCACATAACTTAGTTATATTTCAAAGTGAACTAAAACTTATTGTAAAAGAAGCTCCAAACAAGTTTATATGTATCTCAAAACAACTCCAACAGTTTACGTAAAAAAAAAAAGGGGAAAACCAAGATTGTCTATTGTTCTTTTATATTTTTCTTTAAATCCTTTTTTTATTATTTATAATTAACTAAAAACTTTAACATAATAGATGCAACTCCTGAGTTTAGTTCACTAAATTTTGACCTTTTGTGAATTTTATATTTAAACTTGAGGAAGAGAAATAATTATTTCTTAATGATATCAAAATATAAAATTGAAGACAAATGATTTAAAAAAATAGTTTTTTAAAAACTAGTTTCCTACATGGAGTGCATTAGAAAACTACAACAAGTAAGTATATACAGAGGTTAGACTTTCCTATATAGTAATAAGGCTTTAATCTAAAAAAATTAAAATTCTCGGTTAGGCCAATAAGATCTATCTTCTCTCTTCAAATCAGATCTACTTTCTCTCTCATCACTCGTTTTCTAGTGTGGTTTTAATACTGGTTGGTCTGGTTTTCACACTAGATGGTATGGTTTTAAGACTCCATCATTTGAATATTGATATTTTCGAGTAATTCACCTCATATGTTTTGATTCGAATTTTCACCTACTTATTTACTTGTAATTGTAAGTGAAATAATTCTGAATATCAATGTTTTCGAGTAGCGTATGTTGATTATGTGTTCGTTGTGATATGATGAGAAAGATGAGGAATCTGAATTTCAATTCGATATGGTGTTTTATCAGGGATCCACAATTGTGGTTTTAATAGATTTTTTGGTATGGTTTAAATTTGTGTTGTTGTAGTTTTAATATATATATGGGTCCATAACTTTTTAAACCTAGTTATCGGCTCTAATAACATAATGAACCACCTTATGCCATCAATTACAAAAAGGACCACGAACTTGACCAATTCACGCTCTAGGCACTATTCCTTTTTCAGTTTTTGAGCAAGCCAAACAACCTTAGTATTTAAAAAAAAAAAAAATAATAACAAAAATTAAAATGATAAAATAAAATAAAAATAATAAAAATAATTTTTAAAATAAAATCTTCTTCTTCTCTAGCTCTGGTACCGGAAAAATTTTCCGGTACCGGAGATCCGGCAAGCTCTGGTCGGAACTGTGCAAGCTCCGCCCAGAGCTTGCAAAGCTCCGATCGGAGCTATGCCGGCTCCGATCTGGAGTTCAAAACTCCAGATCGGAGCCTGCAAAGCTCTGATCTGGAGGTTAAACCTCCAGATCGGAGCTCTGCAAACTCCGACCTGGAGCTCTGCATGCTCCAGGCCGGAGCTTGCACAACTCCGGTGAGCTCTGCAAGCTCCGCTCTCCGATATGGAGCTTGCAAGCTCCTTTCCGGAGCTTGCACAGCTCCGGTATCGGAATAATTATTCCATTACCGGAGCTTAAGGAAAAGATGATTAAAAAAGAATTAGAAGGCCTAAAAATTACCAAGAAAAAGGAATTAGAAAAATAAAAAGAAATAAATAGTTAGGCCATGTTTGGTTTGCACATTTTGTGCTTATGACATTTCTGTAAATAATGTCCAGTCAACTATGAAAATGAGGTTTTTGGTCTTAAATGTAATTGTGGGCATATTGAGGTTATTTTTTAGAAGCCTCTTCTTAACGTGGTCTTTTAAGTTAATTTCTCTAAATATATATATATAATGCTATTGTGTTGGATTTGTCGATTGTATGGTTTTAAGCAACATGGTGTGGTTATAAGTATCGATCTTTGTTGTGGTGTTGAGAACTTGTGTTAAGGTTCTAAGTATCCTTGATATATGATATGATTTTAAGAGATATTGGGATGGTTTTAATTTCTATTGTTGTGGTTTTAAGAAATATATATATAATGGTTATGTCCATTGTATAGCTTTAATAGGACATGGTGTGGTTATAAGTATTTTTGTTGTGGTTTTAACGATAGTAGTTATGGTTTTAAGCAGGTGTTGACGAAGCCAATCGAGTTTGATGATGAAAAAAATGCAAGAAGTAAAAGTTTTCCAACAAGTTTATTCGAAAAAAGCACGTGATGCTTCAACAGTGTAATGACTAAAATGTTCAAGTAACTTATTTGTATACTTGTTCATTGATGCCTTAATGGCAATTCTCAAATTTTTAGACTTGTTCAATAGTAATTTTTTTTGTATATTAGGGAATAATTTTAGATTGTCGCTTAAGACTATAACAAACCATTATAAAACCATAATGTAACTTCTTAAAACCATCAGATTGTCTCTTAAACCCACAACAAATGACGTTAACATCATAACGAAAACTCTCAATGCTAACAACTTCAAACCACACCATAACCTCGTAAAACCATATCGTGAATGGTCTGACCGGCCCCGCAGACCAGGTGAGCTATAAAGAACAATTTACATTGATTCAGTATAGGCTGGACTCTCCCTAGATTTCAACATGCAACAAAGCCCTTTGGTCACGTAGCTAGTTTGAATTTGTGGGGAGATTGATGACTATATTTCTTCTTTACTAGAGTGGTGTATAAGAACATTAATGGAGGTCGATTTCTATACATGAAAAAAAACACCTATATTTATATTAGTAATGTGAAATTTATATTCCACATAAGTATTAGAGAGTCATTATTTCATGCTGGTCGGGAACATGGTGAAAGAGGTAAACTTAACTAATTGTTTGATCATAGTGTGCATCTTGATATGAACATACAACTTGTACATCTACTATATTTTGCTAAATATATATTGAACAATGACTATAATGAATACTATGTGAATCTCTAATATTTTAATATGGCGGTAGGAAGAGATTATCAATTGATCAATCTTATTTGACATACTAATTGACTAGTTTTGTCTCTTGTCAAACCAATTGCACAAGTCGAGACTGATCACTTACGTGGATGCAAGTACATGTATGCATGTTTTGGTGACTTATATAGTTTGTTGTTCATAGTACACCAGATCTCTAGAATAACGAACTTGGAGCTGGTTATTGTGGTACTTCCTTTATTGTACGTGAAGTTTGTCGTCATTCGTCGACTATAGTATCTTTATGCGGTCATTTACAATAAAAAAATGCGAATCATAGCCACTTCAGGATTTTGTCGTGTACAATAAAACAATTATAATTTGTTTTTCCATAATCATTTAGAAACATACAAGTATTCATTCAACGAACTTACTAGTTTATGAATAATTGCACCATTATGTCAAATCACTATGATATTGTGCAAGAAGACACTTGAATTAATAAAAATCCACCCCAATTTTGGTAAACCTTTAATATGTACTTCAAATATACCCACATGTAGTATAACATGTAAAGAAAATATTATTTAAATAATATTTTTATATAAATAATTTAATAGTATCTCAATAAATTATATTTTTACCTGATGAGATATATACATCCATATAATTCTTTAACCAATTTGTCAAATTTATCAAAGAGGTAGAAAATTAAATTAGAAAATATAGTAACACTGATCATAATTATTCGATTTTTCTAACTTCTTTAAAAAGTAAATCAATGATTATTTTAGCATTCATTAATTTGATGATAATAATCAATTTATAATTTGCAAATAATGAAAATTAGTAATGACATCTGACCTCTTAATGACACGTTGATTTGATTCTTCTTTAGTTAAATGTGTAAAATTGAATTCTTTTTTTATGTTTTCCTTCTTCATCTGATGGATGGATATTACTTGAAAAAACATATATGCACATTTATCGATAGATGACACGAAAGTTTTTACGTCAACTACATACTAGTTTTTTTTAACTAAAACGTTATCATAAATTTTTGAGAAACAAAATTATTTACGCTAATTTAGTTTAAAAATTGGTTTTCACTGGGTTACATAAGCCACCAACCAAACCAATTTTGTACTCATAATGTTTTTTTTTTTTTTTTTTTTTTTTGTGTGTGTGTGTAAAACATACTCCAACTATTATATTAAATAAAATAATGATTTAAATAAATGGCTAGGTAGCACTAGTTTAATATTCATTATTATATATACTTTAGAAACCTAGTCGAAATCTTTAACTGCTAAGGATCAAATAGAAATAGAAGATTCGGCTAATAACGATAAGCCACACGATTAATGAAGTGTGACAATGACCAACTCCAAAACTTCATCGTTTTATGACAATTGGTGCTACGATATCTTGATAAAATTTTGTTAAGTTACCAAAATACAATAAATAATAATTATACTGAAATCCCATTTGATCAACAATGCAAACACTCGTGCATGTATTTGCATGATATTTTCACATCGCTGTATTTGCTAGGCAATAAAAAGGTGACGGGGTTAGTCAATCCAATATGCGGTTAATTAAGATATTGATCAACCACTACCTTTATTTATTTATTTATTTCCATTGCCATATTGAACTTCACATACATCCATATTTGTAGTCGTTATTCTATACATATTTTACAAAACTAAGTAGATATGCAGATTGTCATAACCAGTAATACAAGATGACCTAACAATTAAATTGAGATCTTTCACCATGTTTCTAGCACACCAACAAGATATGAACAACAATCTCAAGCGAATTCAACTCATAATTAATCTCGCACTACGATAATATACTTTGTGCATGCATATTTTTATAGCACAACTTCAACATCGTGTAATCTAGGTATACACTACTCTTGTTATAAACAACTTTAGTGAAATCATAAACTTAATATAATTACCAATACTCCCACCCCATTCATTCAAACCATATGGCCAGTAAACAAAATTTTGGAGAGCAATGCACATCCACATCATTTTTGTCATAAACTTAAATGACATTTATTTATTGAATCATCATATTTTTCCTTTGTTTGTACTTCTACTTTTCTATGTATATTATTGTCATCATTGTCCGAACAATACAAATTAATGTCTATCCAAAACCGACAAACTATCCAGTGGCTTTTTCTTTGTCATCGTAATTATTCACCCTCATTTCTTTTGTTTGTGGCTTTTTTCAGAGTTTGATAAGGTTATCCAACTTATATATGTGTTAATTATGCCTCTCACAAGTGATGTTGAATATGTTAACATGTATAATTATATAATTGACATAAATTACTATATATTCATTTATGATTCTTCATAGTCTTTTTTTCTAATGTTCAATTATGGTGGTGTCCACTTCTTTAAGTTCTTTATGGTGTAATACAAAATTTATGAACTAGTAAACAAAACTTTTGAAAGTAGGATCCACCAACATTTTTCTTTTTCCATAAAACTTTTAATGATTTTCACCTCTTGAATAATAAAAAATTAATTTATTTTTATTTCCTTTTTTTTTTTTTTTTTAATATAGATAGTTGGTACCCTTGCAAAAACACACAACAAACGACGTCAATCCATAGCCCATCAAGTATCTCATTCGTTACAACCAAAGAGCTTATCCCACCCACTATAAATAAGCACCACCATTCTTCATATCTCTCACTCAATTTCACTTTCATTCTTAGATCTGCTCACTTCACACCGATAGGCAGCAACAAACACACCAATAATTTTTCCAAAACCATTTCTTGCAAAGTTTATCTCAAGTCCTGAGTTGGTTGTGAAAACTTCAAACCAAGCTAGGTAAAATTATTCAATTTTCGTGATTCGTGCAAATTCATTTACCTTGGATTCATTTTTGTTGGTGCTTGATTTTATCAATGCCACTCATTTGCACTTCTTGTACAGGTGTTGCTCATTTCGAGTGAAAAAATTTCAATCCAAACTTAAGGTATAATTTCTTGTTCAAAGATTCCTACAAGGGTTTTGCCAATGTGCATGTGTTCCTTTTTAATTGTTTGTGTTATGACCTTATTGGATGTCACATGAGGTTTTGTTGACTTAAAGTTGTTTCTTTTACCTTTTCTTTTTTTTTTCCTTCTAAAAAAACAAAATAAATTATGTGAGGGTTTGTGTCTTGTTAACACATGTTCTTGAAGATCCACCAACCATGTGATGTGTCATCTATTTTTCATATATTTTTTAATAATATTTTTATTTTTCTTTTTTCAAATAAATTTCAATGATTAGTTGCTTTTATACATTGATTGAATTTGAAAATGTTTAAAAATATTATTTCAAGTTCGAACTTGTTTTTCATTATCGTGTTAAATGAAAGTCTTATTGTTTGTTGTTGAAAAAGGCTTCTTTAACATACCAAAATCAACCTTTTTATTAGTTTTTGAGAAATTGATTGATTCATAAACATATCTTTTTTTTTTTTTTTAAGGATTAATTGATTTTGTATGATGAATGGAACAATTGCTAGCAATTGGGCCGGACTGGTTCACCATTGGATCAGATCTGTATGGATCATATTCATGGTGGATCTATTTCTTTCGGATCAGACTTAGACATGATTTGTGTCCAATTTGATTTTTTTTGAAAATCACAAAAAATATAGCTCTTGACATCAAATCTATTTGGATCTAGCCTGACCAGAACCACCTAGGGCTCGATCTTAATCGGATCCGTGTGTTTGATTGGAAATAAAATTACAAAATCACAAAAATATAGCATTTGGCATCATATCCATTCGGATTTGACCCGACTAGATTCAACCCGAGTTCAATCTAGATCGAACCCGTGTTCGATCCAATTTATTTTTTGTAAACTCACAAAATATATAACTTTTGGAGTGAAATAAATTCATCTAGATCTGGACCGACCAGATCCGATTTGGGCTAGACTAATATAAAATTGAACATGATCAATTGAAACAAATTAGGTTGAATTGAATCCAAATCGAGCCAAGATCCATGGATCGGTTTGAAATTTCCATGAATAAACTGTAAATCTAAAATTTACTTTTCTCAACCCCAAATATGAAAGTGGCCTAGATACATCTTAAAGTTGAAAATAAATAAATAATAATTGTTCAAAATCATGGTCGTAAATTGTACTTATATATAAATACTTCTTTTTTAAACGACAAATCTAACCTACTCCTACATTAATCATGTATCATCTTATAACTTAAAATACACCCATACCACATTATGACTCCATCAACTACTCCAACACTCTATCACTCGACCACCCATATAACTTCTTTTTATATAAAAAAATACCCTACATATCCAATTCTTTCCACTCCCCCATTTTGTTAATTTTTATTTTAATTATTTATTTTTATATGACCTTTACTTTGTAATTCCACCTCTATAATCTTTTCTTTCTTTCTTTTTTTTTTCTTAAAAAATATTCTTTTTAAGGCTTGGGCTGAAGATATCACTCAAAAAAATATAAATCACAAATTAAACTAGTCCTATCTTTTTGTCTTCGATTTCATTTTCTTGTTTTTTAATTGTCCTTATAATTAAAAAAATTATACTCCATTTTTATGTGTGCACGTTTGTTTTGTGTTGTCCGGACCGGTTAGTCCTTACACTAGCTAGAGAATACGACCGACCGACCGGGAGAAGATCTGTTATCGAACCAAAGCGGTTCGTTCTTGACTAAAATCGAATTACTTAATCAGTACTTCTAGTAACCCTAACCATCATCGGTTTCTTCATTTTCCGAGCTCTCTCTTCTCTCTTCTTCTATCCCTATTCACGTACAATCCGTAATTGATCACAGGTAATTGGATCTTCATCATCTCAGACTTTCGTCCGTAATTACTCTACAGGAATTGTGTGGTCCCAATTGTTGCCTCTCCTTGTGCTGTTACTGCGATACTATTTAGTTGGATTTCGATACTATCTGCTGTGTTTTTTCAGTCGTTTAAAATCTCAGTTTATACACTGCTACTGCACAGACTATACCCCTTCGCAATTTCAATGTGTTGATGTGGTGAAGTAATTAATTTAGAAGCTTAAACCCTAAATTAGGTTCTTGAAGGTTTATGATTGGTGCATTCATCAATACAGTTTCTTGGTCAATTGGTTCAATATTCTTGCGCTGAACTATTCATTCCTAGATCAGAGCTATTTGTGTGCAATATTTTTGTGCACTCTGCATTCTTGGCTTGGTGTTTGCATTGTTAGATGAATTATGCTGTGACATTACCTACTGTCTGTTTAGCATTTCATGTTCTTTATCTTTTATCTGCCTGTTGCAGCTACAAGGTTTTTACTGTTCTTGAGGCATGGGTTTCGACATAGAGTGCATTGTCGATATCCATACGTATCCAGGGGAATATTTCTGCCCAGTATGTCGTACACTTGTTTACCCGGGTGAGGCCGTGCAGTCGCAATGCACTCATCTTTACTGCAAACAATGTTTGCTTCATGTGGCAAATGGAACCAAGGCGTGTCCATATGATGGGTATCTAGTGACTGAAGCCGACTCCAAGGTTAGTTTCGACTTCAAGTCTATGTTTGTGTGTTGTGTCTTTATCTGTTTTTTTTCTTCCGAAATTATTTGCTTCCTGAATTGGTGACACTGCTCTGTTCTCTATTGTTGCACTACTGCAGCCACTTGTGGAGTCTGATAAGGCATTAGCTGAAAATATCGGTAAGGTCAAGGTGCATTGCCTCTTTTTTCGGAGTGGTTGCACTTGGGAGGGCGCCCTGTCAGAATGTGATGCCCACTGTTCGGTTTGCTCGTTTGGGAACTCTCCAGTTATATGCAACAGATGTGGAGTTCAAATTGTCCACCGGCAAGTCCACGAGCATGCGCAGAATTGTGCGGTGAGTGTCTTAATGCGCAATAACTATATGTGGTGATCGTTATAGGTGAATTCTTATTTCTGGTTCTGTTCACAGGGTGCTTATGAAGCGCAGCAGGCTGTTGCTGCTGCAGCAGGATCAAACACTGTTGCGACCACTACAAATGTGGAAACAAACCAGCCAGCAGCGCAGGCCTCGAATGGTCAAGTCGTTGCTGCCACTCAAGTGAGTTCCAGCTCTCAGCCTGTGGTTGTTTCTAGCGCAACTTCTGATCAATGGAATCAGCAACAGTATCAGCAGTATTATCAGCAATACTCAGGATACCAGCCATACCCTGCTCAGCCATATTACCAAGTCCAGCAACAAGCATATCAGCAGTACCCACAACAACCAGCTCTTGTGCAAGGTCAGAGCCAACCTGCTGTAAACTCCCATGCCACAGCTACACCCCAGCCACAGCCACAGCCACAAACCCAGACTCACCTGATTTCCCAAATTCCTCAACAGCCTCATCTTCAACCCCAAACCCAAGGACAAGGTCAACCTCTGCCTCAGCAGCAAATGGCCCCTCAAGCTCAGGTGCAAAATTATCCTTCCATCCAGCCTCTCCCCCATCCCCCTGTGCGGCCCCAGACTCAGAACCCCTCTCAATCCGCACCACCATCCGCTCCTGTTCAGGCAGCCTCCCATCCCCAGGGAGTGGCCACGCGGCCAGCTGGTCAAATTGCTCAGATGCCTCAGTACCAGCAGCAGGCGGCTTCTCAAGCTCATATGCAACCCCAGATGCATTATCCTCAGCCCCTGAGCCAGCCTCCACCTAACTCTCAAACGGCGAACCAGCCCTATGTGCAACAGATGTATCACCCTCAGTCCCAACCTTTCCCTCGACCTCCTCATCTGCCCATACATGCTAATGGTCTAGGTATGCAGCCACCGGTTCCACAACCACCAGTTCATCCTGCTGGTGCACATCATGCCTTCCAGCAGCCGATGCATGCAGGTTTACCTCAGCAACATCCCGGTTACCCAAATCCTTCAAGTGGTTTAGCGCAAGTACATGGTCAAGTTCCACAACAGCCTGTACTAATGCGACCACATGTGGGTTCATTGCCCCAGTCACAATCTTCAGCATTGGGGCCACTGCAGAATCAGGTCTCTGGCGTCTCACCTGCACAGAATCAGCAGTTCCCGTCACATGCACACCAATCGCTCCACCTGTTTCAGGGTCGTCCTGCGATGCAGCAAATTCAACAAAATGTTCCGCAACAATATCCTCAACACCAGCTGCAGCCCGTTCATGCTTCATTTCAGGCTCAGGCTCAGGCTCATCAGCAAGGCCCATTAGCTCTTCGTCCATATGGGCCTCCTCACTCTCAGCAATCTCAAAATTATGCCGGGAAACCTCTGATGCCAAGCTCAGGCATGCATCCGTCTGGTGACACTGGTTCTGTTCCTGATTCTGGTCTGGTACAGCCTCAATCTAAGCAGATGTCTGTGAATCAAGTTAATGCAGAGTCTTCTAGGCTGGAGCAGAATTCCATGTCAGAGGCACCGAAATCCTCTACAGACGGACCATCGGACAAGGCACTTGAAGTGGAAAAGAAAGAAGAAGGGAAAACATCCGGTGAGAATTTATCCGAAGGAGGAAGACGGGATGAAAAGATGTTGAAGCAGGAAGGTTCTGAGAATCTTGATATGAAGTCACCAAAGGTAGCAGCTGGCGTGCCTTCTACCAACCCCGGTAAGCCAGGTCATATTGCCGAATCTGGTTCCAGTGCTGAAGGGAATAAACCAGCTCCAAAGTTGCATGCTTCCCTCCAGCAGCAGCATCATGGACCAGGGCCAAGGAGACCAGGTTACTTCGGCCATCCTCATAATTTCGAATCTCATTCTGTCAATGAGCCACAGATGAATGCTACTGCTGATCGACGTGGGAATGTTGGAAGAACTTCCCAACAACACCCTGAAAGCCATTTTGGTCCCCATCATCTTGTGAGGCCAAGTGGAGGTGTGATGTTGAGAGATCAGCGTTCTTATGATGGTGGTCCTCTTAGTCAACCTTATGGTAATGAACCTGGTTTTGCAAGAATGAATGGGGGGCCAAGACCGGATTCTTCCATGTTTGACTCGAGGGGTGAAAAAAGGAAGACCTTTGCTGGGGAGAGCTTCGATCCATTCCCCTTGGAGCAAACTCGATCTCTCAACCCATGTAAGTCACATTAAAGTCTTGATATTTAGGGGGTGTTGGATGGGATTGGCCTTTTTACTTTCTTTTCCAGAATGTTAAGACACTGCATATTTATACTTTTCTTGGAACGTCATGGTTTTATTTTGTAAACACAGCTCTTGGGTATGATGCTGCGCCGAAGCCGAATGCTGGTGGTCTGGGCCCACATTCAAGATTTTTGCCTCCTCCAGTTGGTCCCAGCCGTGTCGGTAGTTTTGGTCCTGGGCCTGAGTTTGGCCAGCATAATATGAAACTTTTGGGTCCAAGGAGTCCTGATAGAGAATATCTTGGTATATCTCCACGTGGACGTGGTGGATCCTCTGTTTTCCCTCGGGCCAATCTATTTCCTGATATTAATGGCAGGGAGGGACATAGATTTGGTGAAGGATCTAGATCTTTTATTCCATCTTCAGATCTTGGGAATCCGTTTCATGATGGCAGGTTTCCTCCCTTGGCTGGTGACCAGCGAAGAGGCAATATTGATGAGTCAGTAAGGTTTGGTGATCATATGGCTCCTCGTCTACTCCACAGCCATAACAGGAGGCCTGAATTTCAAGATGGACCAGGCCATCCTGGGAGCGGTGATGTTGCAGGTCCAGGCTATTTTTCTGGTCAGTTCAATAATGCTGAAACTGCTGGACCTGGTCTTCGAGCTCGGATCGCTGAATTTGGTACTGAAAGTTTTCGTGGCATGAGGAACAGCTTCTCGGCCCAGGGGGGACCTCCAAATGCTGCACATTTTGCAGTAAGTATTTATGATATCTGCATTTTGGTTTTGTTATCTTTGTATTGTTTGGTGAATTAGTGAAATTCTTTTATGTACGCAGTATATATTTCCATAAATTTGTGAACGTAACTTTTTTGCAGGGAGGTATGGATTCTTTTGATATGTCAAGGAAGAGGAGGTATATAAGCGCTGGGTGGTGTCGCATCTGTAATATTGATTGTGAAACTGTGGAAGGGCTAGATATGCATTCTCAAACCAGAGAGCACCAGAAGATGGCTATGGATATGGTCAAAACCATCAAGCAGCAGAACATGAAGCAGCATAGGTAAGTTATTGAACACCTCCATGCAGCCTTAGTGACTGTGAGATGTTGACTGTATAATTTTATTTGTTCTGCAGGCTGCCTGGGGCTCATATTTCACATGATGGTGGAAGGGCTAGGAAAGTTGGTGCCGCGTACCATGGGAACAAACCATGATTCTTCACAGGTGCTGTTATTTGGAACTCTGTTACAGTTGGAACCTGAAGAGGCCTCTTCTTTATCCTCCTCTCTTTTTTGTTTTGTCTTTCGGAAAATGGTTAGTGAAGAATGTGCCTTCGAGCGACAAGTTTGGCTTATCCAGGTATCTCATTTCAGGTTGCTGCCTAGTATCTGGAGATGCTTTTGTGAGTCAAGTTATTGTGGCAGTTAAGTTTGTTGTTTAATGACATCGACTTATTCATATTGGGGGTAGTTTATGATGTAACGACCATTTTGTTAATCCAGACTGTGTTACATCTTGCTTATTATATCATAGTATCATACTATATTGTTAGCTTTATAATTAGGGAAGTGTTTGGTTCACAATTGTGAAATGCATATTCTTCTTCTATCATCTGCGTTGACTCCTGGCATAGTATATGGTGTAAAGTATATGATTAGCTCCATACTTCCCTAGCACTTGAAGTTTGAAAGATTGATATATTAAATAACTATATAAACTAGCTCTCCTTATGAAACAGAACACGTCACAGAGATGATAGGATAACTTGTATTATGGGCATCCTTGTATGAAATTATGTAGCTCTATACCCTTCAAAATAGGATACAATACTAGAAAAACCCCTGCGGACTAGGTCTACTCGTGCAAATGCTTATGTTTTTCTAGATTCTAGGGGAACAGTGGAAGTAATACTCCCAAAATTTGCTTGCTTTCAACCTAAAGCACACACACACATCACACCTGATGATTTATATTCCATAATCAGCCTATACAGACACCACACCACTCCTATATATACATCCTACAACATGCCTTCTATTCCACTAATGACATGGGTGTCATAAAACTGCTCAAACTGACAATGCATTTAAACACCAGACAATCTCAAACCAAATACACCCACAGTTACTGCAATTGCATCAGTGGCTGGAAAAGATCAACCCCTTTAGTTTTATAGGTCCTGAAATCTGACTAGTTTTTGGTTAGTGGGACTGACCTCTATCTGCTTCTGATCCTAAGTTTTTGTCTCTGTATGTGGCATATGATACCAAGTGTACTGGGGAAGTATTAAATTTGTACATGGCATTAAGTGTGAATTTTTTGGACTGCTCATCTGTAATATTTTGGGGTATTTTTGTCTCATAAAAATATAATGGCCGACTCAGTTTTTCATACATGTCTATGATTGCACCATGCTTTGACTATGTTGATCTAGTCTAAGAATATGATCAAGTTGTATTGTTGTTCACATCCTTAATTGATTACGCATCTGTGGTATTAGCTGTAGCCAGGATCATGCCTCGTAATGTATAGACCTAGAAGATAAAGCCGTAAAGTGTAGTGGGGGAGTTGCACTAAAATTGACATATGATACATGGTAGATATAATTGAATAAAATGATTCTTACAACTATGGGATCCATGCAAGTGGCAGCAGTGATTGGAATGTTCGTATGTATTAGTATAATGTGATACTGGCATTGTCATCTCCAAATACCAAATTCCTAGAGACGAGGACTTGAAGTATAGTGGAGAGTAGCACTAAAGTTGACAGTTGACACAAATTAGCAACAAATTGGATCAATTTATTGGCTGAAATTTTTCCTGCGAGATATTTTGTCAGATATTAAACTATTTGTTGATGAATGTCCCAGAAAAACAAGCCTTGAGACTCAAGATGTATGAATTAGGCACCAGTTTATCGCCCAGTTATGATTGTTAAGAATATTGATTACGTGTCTGCCTTTGTATGTCCATTTTTATTCTGGCATGTAATACAGCACATAAAGCTTAACTTGATTTCAGATGATTAATTTACTTGTAAAGTAATGCTTGGCATTTGTTTTGAATTCTACGACCTCTTTTAGGATAATTCAGTTCAAATAACTTAAATTTTTTAATTATTCAGAGCTGTAGGACGATTATCACTGGGTGATTACCACTGCACCATAGGCATAAACCTCTGCAAATTTTTATGGGGTGGTACAGGCGTTTTGCTTTTCTCAATGCACTGTTGGTAGAATATAAAACAAGCATTGTTGAAACACATTGGTATTCATGAAGCATGAGACTATGGTAACTGGCCTTTAAAAAAATGACACTTTGGTAACCGGAATGAGGCCGGGCTCTAGGAGAGATGAATTTTATTAGCTGGCCTTAGGTTGCTTTTCTTTGAGATTAGTTGTAAAATAATGAACTTAATTGTAAACTTTCGGTTTCATCCGATAGATACATAGTAAGAATTTAGAAATCCTTAGTTAAAACATTGCTTATGTAAAATAAATAAATAAATTTAGAAGTCCAATTTTTTTCATAATATTCCTTAGTGTTCTGATTCAAAGTTGGAGCAAAGGGATGATTTGAGGGTATCCTAGGGTGCACATGGATAAGAAAATAGGTTGCGTTTTTTTAGAAGTTGGTCATCACTAAATTTTTCCTGCAACTTTTTTATAGGGTGTTTTATTAATGTAAATTTGACTTGGACTTGTCTCATAGGTGGCATAATTTGTAGAAACAAAAATTCTTTCATCACATCTCACAGTATATTTCTGATTTTGATCTGATTGGTAGTCACCATGAATTATTTTAGTTTTCACTTGAAAATATGAAGTTGAATTTTTTTACCTTGTTGAGATTTCTCTGCAATAGATTATTTCAATTCAACTCAATCCTTCTTCAGGAAAAGGAGAGAAAAAAGGCTGAAAGTTTAGCAGGATGGTTGCTCGCTTTCTAATGAGGTTAAGGGAATGGTTGATGCATAGAGTTTGTCTGGTATCAAAATTCTTAACTCTTTTTGACTTGAATATACCTCTAACTTCAGTTATAGTTTATATTCGTGACTCGTAAGGTTATATTTCCATGATGGTCCCTAAATAAATTGCTACTTTTAGCATTGTGACTTTAGTGGGGATTACATAATTTATTTGGGAAGTAAAATGCCATTTCAGTTATGTATTGATAAATGAATCCCTTGATTTCTAGACTCACACTTCTGTATTTTCTGATTCAATTCCCCAAAATTTTAACCATTATCCCAGCATGAATCTCACCCAACCATGGGGGCTTTTAAAAATTTAGTCATGACACGATGGACAGCTGACATTGACATGATTTCTGTGTGTATTCTCTGTAATAAGCAACACCTAAGTAAGTTTTGAAGATGATTATGAAATAGAACACGACAGAACTTGGACATCCATTCCTTCTTCTATCTTAAACCTCATCTTGCTTTTCCATACCCAGACCTCCATTAGTTATGATGCTGAGACATTTGTATGTTGGAAATTATAATTAAAGCCTTACTAAACAACAGAAGTTGTCATTGGAACCTTAACTTTAGATTATGTGTTATGTTTCTCTTTGTCATGTAGACTTCATGAAATTTGTCTGTTTGAGAATTGAAATTCACACAATCTAGACATATGGATGATGTACTATTAGTTGGGGCCACAAGAAATTTTGGTTTGTAGTGGGGGTGCTAGCTTTATACTTCTGAACTGTTTCCATAACATTTCTTAATCATAGAGAAAAATGTAGATCAAGAGCATGTTACTAGGGATAGTTAAAGCTTTGGATCCTATAAAGACGAGTTAGCTGATTTATGGTTAGTGATTCTGTTTTTCCGTGAACAATTGTTGATTGTTTATTTCTTCAATCGTGTCCAGTATTTGTCATTCTCAGCCTTGGAAACAAAGTAGATGTCATAGTCACATAATCATATTAATGCATCTCTCTCTTCTTTTTATTTTTTATTTTTTTTATTTTTGTAACAAATCAAATTGCACAAGTCTTAACCAGAGATTATGTCTGTGACACTATGTTGATGATTCTGTTTCTCTGTGAGAAAAAGAGCTTAGTGTATTGGAAACATGTTTATATTATCCATTAGGTCAAGCCAAGTAAGAGAGAACTGCGAGGAATGTCACTTTAGTGGAAGATGCTAGTGTAGTTTTGTTGCAGGTTTGAAAACATTAAAGCACTGTTTATTCCCTCAGGCAGTTCTTAATACATGAGAATAGTGAATGACTAGCAACTGTGTTGTTTTAACATGTTGGATGTTAGAATGAGTAGTAAGTTTAATGAGTAATTATGGTGGTCAGAACAATTGATCTTTTAAAACCTGTAAACTTAATATAAATAGCACTGATAACAAAGACAAGGACTGTTAGTTTGAACGTAATAGTGAAACCAGTGACAGGAGCTCTACCCAGAAAAATTTCTTTGACAGGAAGGAGGTAAATGGAAGAATAGGTATCACAGTTAACTGTTAGGCTAAAACATCAGAACTGAGGAATATATCATTGCACCATTCACAAGTTTTACAATATTAGAGATAGAACATGAGCTTGGAAGAATAGGTATCACAATTAACTGTTAAGCTAAAACATCAGAACTGAGAATATATCATTGCACCATTCACAAGTTTTACAATATTAGAGATAGGCAAACATAAAATAATTATCATATTTGCTTCATATTTTTTGCTACTACTCTGCCTGTTTTCATGGATGTTTTGAAGCAACCTGGACTCTGAGGCATGGTGTGTTTTGAAGATCTGAAAGCAAATATTTCTTGAAATCATTTGGCTGCTCACATCAGGCTATTTGCTTCATTTCAAGTTGCTGAAGGTTTATGGGGGTGATTTGTATGTTCTGATGACTATTGTAACGATTCCTGAAGGGAATGAATCGAATGATATCAAATCTATTTGAACTTCTTGTTTATTGTTTGAAATTCTCAGACTTGTGGTGACATTCAAACCCAAAAGTTATTCATGAATTATCACTGTTTAAATTTTGGATTCTGATAAGTTGGGTTGAGCAACATTCTTGACAGCTTACAATAGAAATGCTTTTAGCACTATCAGTTCACGGATAATGCACATGAAATGCACAAATTTGGTTTATGGCGTTTTAGTCATGAATGAGAAATGTACTCAGAATGCGAATTCACAAAATTTTGCACAATATTTGCATAAAACACGTGCATGTATTATGGAATAATTTTCTAGTTAATCTTATTTTCGGCTTTTCGCGAGACTTGATATAATAATGGACGAAACTTTTTTTTTATATGTTAGTGTGGTCAAATGTTATTATAGTTTTAGCCTTTTAGGGGTTGTTAGACATTAACGTTTGAAAATTTATTTATAATTTGCAAAAAAAATTTTATTTTACAAATATTACAAATAAATCTTTGTAAGTATAACAAATTCAATGATTCTATTTTACCACAAATTTCCCATAAAATAAATATATTCCCAGTATAAATTACTAACATAAAATGGCCGCTTGAACTAAAAAGGGTCAAATTATGGTTATGGTGATTATGAAATATTTCTTCTTAAATTATTAAACTTTATTAGTTATAATTTAAATACAAATTCCGTCCAAATTTGAATAAAAAAAAAAAAAGGAAAAAAAGAGGTAGTCGAAGTGCTGCCACTACAGAGGATGAATAGTAGCAGCTTGATGAGCTGCTCCTAGTAGTCCAACATAATCGATTTGTTGTATGGTCAAATCGATGTTGAAAGACTTTACTCAAGGGACGTTGTGTGCATAGTGTTGTTTAACGAGCCAAGTATTGATGGGCTCGGCTCAAACTTGTTAACAAACAAGATGTTAATGAAGTGAGTTTGATTTCAGGCTCGATCTCGAGCTAGTTAACAAACGAGCCGAACGTAATTTCAGGCTTAAGCTCGGTTCATTTGGCTCGAGTTCAACTCGTTTAGCTCGGTTCGTTTGTTAAAATATCATGAAAAACATGTTAAAATATTTAATAAAATATGAAAAATGCATTACAATCAGCTCCCAAATCATCAAAGACTAACAAAATGCACATAAGCAATTCAAGCCAATAATCTCAAACTTAAACCATAAATTATAATACACTAATACTACTATTAATGTACATGATACCGAGTCTTAACGAGCCTAATTGAATATTCACGAGCTCATTAATGGGACGAGCTTCAAGTTAGTCTAGAGCTCGGCTCGAACCCCTTATCGAGTGAGCCGAGCATTGATAAAGCTCGGTTCGTGTAACAACACTAGTTGTGCACCTTCCCTTTGGTTAACTTAAGTGGTGTATGAGAGCAGTTAAAGCTTTATACCTTGGTGTTGGGAATTGCACTCTTATAGGCATTGGTATTTATTAAGTCGAGCTGAGCTGAACTAGACTGAACTGAATGAAGCTAAATTGAATTGAATTAAACTTACTTGTAGTAAAATACAATTAAGTAAATTTGAATTGAACTTAAAATAATTAATTTTCAGATGAAGAAAACATAGCTTAAAAGTGGAGATTTTGACGGGAAAGAGGAAGTACTAATTTGTACGTAATAAAATTATCTAAGAGGAAGAGAAGAGAGAGGGGAGAGAAAGAAGAACTGGTGAAGATGGTAATGGTAAAAAAAATGGTTAGTGATCGGAGGAGGGGTTTTGATAGAATTGCCTGCATAGGGGTGGAAAATGTATACGTGGAGGTGTCAAGTGTTATCATGCTGAGTGTGTTTGTGTCAGCTTCTGGGATCTATCGGCGCTGGAATTGACGGTAGAGCCCTTTTCTTTTCTGCTGAGGGGGGAAAAGGAACTGTTTTCCGAATAAGACGAGAGATAACACCGGAATTGGGTAAAAGATTTTCCTTTCCTTTTGGACGGTCCAGAGTATTTTATTTGACCTAACCTAGCTCAAAATGCTGAATCACCATTTTCATCTATAAATAATTTTTTTTAAACGGTCAAATATAACTTTCAAATTCAAATTTACTCAACGCCCCCGCCACTAATCTACCGAAGGCTTCTCAGTAGGTCACCCATCCTAAAATTAATCCAGAGCAAGAACGCTTAACTTTGAAGTTATTCTAGGTGGATTCCCGAAAATAAATGTGCACCTTGTTGACATGAGTAGCGTTCTCAACCCCTTTAAGCCTCTGAATTTCTGGGACGTTACACATACACTATACTGAATACACCTTGATCAATTAATAATTTCAAACACGCCTAAGTTACATTATGTCTCTGTCGAAGTTCGAACCCTCGACCTCTCATGTGTTATTCTAGCACCCTTACCATTGGGTCACCCTTATAACTCCATCTATAAATCATAATTCATTATCCGGTGGAATAAATTACACCTAATATCAAATTTTCAAAAGATTGATAATCCTTCCGTCCTAATTTTTTTTAATCAATTCAATTCCGTCCTACTAATTTATTTACATTTTTTATGTTTAACTAATTCATTTTTAAAAACTTTGTACGGCTAATTATAGGTCTATCCACATTAAAAATCATACAATAAGTAAACGCAATATATGAATTGGGGTGATATTCTTGTAAATGTGAATTATTGGGGCAATGTGAGATCAGTCCCTTGCGATTCAAATGTTTACTACATTTGACCTCGAAAAAACGTCTTATTACATTTTACCTTAAAAGTTGAAATCATACTCTATATCTACAAGTTTCCATCTGTTATAGTTCCATCATGTCATATTCTCCTTGGGTACACGGTTGTCATCTTTCATGATAAACCTTGCTTTGATACGGCTCATTGCAAACTACATTGTGTGTCTGCATCTGTATTTAGTACGACACTGTCCACCTTAATAGTGTCCAATATTAGAATGGTTTGCTCATACTATAATGGTTTGCTTATACTAATTAAGATAACACCCTAATATTGTAATCCTCATGTGTTTGCTTTAGTAGCCTAGTCATTAGTGTATTGTGTGTCGTGTAGTAGTAGTATTACACTATTGTGGAGATTTTCCAATACATTTGTCTTTTCTAGTTGGCCGACAGATTCCCATGAAGAACAAATTAACTTGACAATGATTTTGAATTTTTGATCAAAATTTAAGCATACGAGTTGGTTATCTAACTATTGGAATTATTTAGAGGCTTCAAGTTGGCTTCACGGTTTATTATCACATATTCATTTTTTAAAGCTTAATTAAAATGGTTTAACCACTTTTCGTTGACTGAAATTTTAGTTCAAAATATTACACGTATTACGACTAATGTTTTGTGAAATTTTACATGCAATATGTATTACTTTTGAGTTATTAAAGGAGCTGCCGAAAATGATTTCATGCCACTTCACTGTAACTAATTATACAAATATGATTAACTGTGTAAATTGTAGTACTACTAATCTACTATGTTGGAATTTTTGTAACGTTATAGTAGTCTAAAATTCTAAAACGTCTCTGCGGCCCAAACCCAAATGCATAATAAGATAAACCGCGTGATATGATTGTTTTAGATAATTTTCCAATAAAAAAATCGACAATTCATCATGTTTTATTTATTTATTTTAAGAATTTGCCATGATTTCGTTGCCGGCTTCAGTTCATCCATTAATATATTTTATTTTATTTTGGTAAAAAAGAGTACTCAGTCCTTAGACTCTATCAAAATTCAAAAAGGGTACAACGGTAGGAGGTGGCAGTTCGCAAAGAACCCCGTTTCCCAGTTCATTCCCTATTCTAGTCAAACAGTCAGCAGACATGTTTGCTGAACGCCTCACCCATCTAATATTAATATTCCAAGGCTTATGTAGATAAGATTTGCATAATCCATTAGTATATAATCCCTCTTGAGATATGAGAGAGATCTCAACATGCTATCACATATGATCTTTTTGAAATGATGAGTAATATATTAAATATTAAAAAGTGCTTACATGCCGATTAGTAATATTGTTATCTAGTTCAAGAACTTCTAACAACCAAGCAGGGCAAATATCCCAAATATACATATTAGACTCTATAGCATGCGAATGAGTATTTCCAAAAGTTCGCTTCCTTCCTTCATTTGCTAGTCGGTCAGCTACTTGGTTTGTTTCTCGATAGTCAAAAAGGACTTACACATATGATCGCGTGTATAAAAACACATGAATTCATTAACACTTAGTATTTAACACATGAAGGGACGGGATATATGTAGGAGTATAATATATACTTCGTACTAACTTAAATACAAATTAAGAGAAAATCAGGTGGCGGTAATAATTCTCCAATCTCCCCGCGCCACCCCGTCTCCAAGCCTGAAGTCCGCATGTTAGAGTTAGAATCTAGAATCTAGATAAACATAGCAGCCCAAATTATATTAATTAAGATAGAAAGAGATAATTAAAAACAAGTTTATCTATGAGTCATAAGGTGGTGCAGCGGTAAGGAGTTGAAGATGTGAAGAGAGGTGCATGGTTCGATCCATGACGGTGACGGAGTTATAAGGTTAGTATAGGTGTGGATAAATAAGATAGTTTAGATGTTTATATAACAGTAGTATATAATTAGTTGTAATATTTGATGTTAAAAAATAAAAAGAAAAAAAAAACAGTTTATCTCAATAAATAATAAATAGTCAAAAAGTTGCAGCTGCCAAGAGATTCCAACGATCAGTATCATTGCCTTGCTTTTTAAGTTTAACTACACATGGAAAATGTAGAAATAGAATATTACTACGACCGTCATCTTACAAAATTTTCTTGGAGAATCAGATCGGAATGCAACTATACTTCCGCTAGGTTTTTGCAATAGTTTCACCAAAAGCAAAAGAACATTTGAACATCTGTCACAAAAAGCAAATATAATGGTGGTGCTTGCAGAAGCACTCATAAGCTCTGATTCTCAAATTCTCTAAAATTTTGTTGTTAGAAGCTGAAACAGTAACTGATCAATCTGCTTCTTGATTCGCTAGTAGAAATTATTCTCGCAGCTTCCTATGTTGTTTATTAAAGTAATTATTTTATTAAATTAAAGTAATATAATAAGCTGATTGATTTACTCAATTGATTTAACTACCAATCAATTTTAACCCGTTGATCTTACTTATCCAATTTCAATTTGGTGCGTACATGTGTCATTAGTTAATTAAAATATGTAGATTCGAATCTTGTTGGCGTGATTTTTCTCCATTATTTTTATTATTATTTTTATTGAAGGTGTTTGGTTCGAATCTTGTTGGCGTGATTTTTATCTATTATTTGTATCATTATTTTAGTTGAAGGTGTTGGGCTCGAATCTTATTGACGTAATTTTTTTCTTTTTTATTTATTCTCTTTTTAAATTTTTATTTTTTAACATAAAGTTGTATGACGTATTATACTTAATTTTAAAAATAATCATGATATGTTCTTATAAAAAAATATATACTTCCTCCGTCCAATAATAAATGTAACACTTGATTTTGTTGAGTTTTTCGATGGTCATTATGACCTTAAATTATTATTAAATGATACAATAAAAATAACTAAAAACATCATATTATGAAACTAGAATGTTTATATGAAACACTTGACAATATATTCAACTGATGAAGAATACCAATTAACATGCGAAAAAGATGCATTGCAGATTTTGAAGTTGAATGTTTCCAAAGTCTAGAGATGTATTTGTTCTTAACTCATCGGTCGGAAGAATACTTTTCGTATGTCTAATATAGTTCAATTCAAAACTATTAATTGCATAACTACAAAAACTATATACATTTATAGCACACCATTTATATTAAGTTTAATTACTCAATTAGTTATTTTTTATTATGTTTGAAGTCATTATGTGAAAATTATATATTCAATCCATTTATTTCAATAAATTATTTAATAAAATAATAATTTTTTACAAGATTACGCTTAACACGCGTATAGCACGGTTCCTAGTATTGAAGTAAAGTCTCAACTAATTCTATATCAAATCATTTTCTACTAGTACCAGTTTTCCCTAAATTTGGGTTCAAAATTTTCATGTATTTCCAATAGGCAACCCTCAAGGCTGCTACTAGACTGCATGTAATATGCTACAAAATGATTTCGACATATAATAAACGTTGACCATTATATTTCGTAACATTTGTGAGTTTTGGTTGTAAACAGTACACACTGAAGGTTGGCAAAGGTTCAGCTGCACACGGTGCATTTGCGGTTTACTGGTCTTGATGTCGCTCCTCCCCGTCGACCTCTTTGGTAATTTTTTTACTGATCAATAAAACTTCCTGCTGCTTTTCAAGATTTGGTGTGGTTGATGACTTGAGAATGATTTTTATGTGAATGCAGGATCTTGGGAGATATGTTCATGGGTCGCTACCAAACTGCGTTCGACTTTGGCAATGAGAGAGTCGGGTTTGCTGATGCGGCTTAAACTTTGACTTTGGCACTAGTTTAAATGTTAATGCACTAGTTTCTACTATCTCTCTGTTTGTGTCAGTAGTTTGACTTTCACCCAGAAGATGATGCTTCATGTCCCAAATATGTAAATATATGCATTGTGCTTGACGGTGTCTAGTATTCCTCTAATAACAAGTAATCCGTTATGTTTTCCATCGGTTTGTGATGTGAATAATTCGTCACTGGTAATCAAATGATGCACAAATTCAACGAATATCGTGCTTCATTCCCTAAAAGACGAGTAGACTTTGAACAATAGCATGATAAAAGTGGCATGGATGTCGTAATGAGAAGTTTATAAAAATGAGAAATGAATAAATGTAGCCTAACTGAGCAATGCAATTAGATGTAGATGTCGGTTTGGTATAAGGTGTTTGATAAAGTATTGAAGATTACTACTTCCTCCCATCACAAATAGTTGACGTTTTACAAAAATGAATATATTTCATATAGATGACGTTTTGGGTGTTACAAAGCACAATCATTACTTTCTTTATGGTTTCATTTATTGGGATTCTAAATTTTCTTCATCTTCTTCTCTTTCATTGGTTAATTACAGTTAACTTTCATGCCATGAGCATTTCTTTTTTATTTTAAATGACATTAATTACTACTTTCAAGAGACAATTATGAGATAACAAACTCTCCTTAAAATTTGTGAATTTCTTAGAACGTCAACTATTTGTGATAGGAGGGAGTACATACATATATCAATCACTTTATTAACCATGAATTACCTTATTTGTTTGTTTTACCAATGGTCTAGTAGTACACATATATCAATCACTTTATTAACCATGAATCCCTATTTGTTTGTTTTACCAATGGTCTAGTAGTACAGTATGGGATAGCGATATCATCCCCGTTTCCCATTTCGGTGTCAAATCTCATTCGATTTGATGAAGGATATGATCCCGTTAGCGACTTGTTATCGAGAGCGCAAAGAGTAGTGGATTGAAAACGGTACTATGCCCGTCGATGTAAATCGACAGGTTAACGAACTACTTAATTTCTAAACTTATACTCCCCACCTTCAACTTTTATAATTTTACATTGTAAGTAAGAACCTGAAGTTGACAATTTTCACAAAACTAGTATAGAAGTTGTATTAGTAAAAATTTGAGACTCCTCTAAAGAGTGATTTGATAACTTAAAATTATATTTCATGAAGTATATAAGATGACCGAATTGCCAAAAACTCCCTTCCGTACTGATGAGTTTTTTTTTTTTTTGAAAAGTTGTTGTATTAGATAGATATATACAAAATCATGTACAGTCGCTCCAAGAGTTTACAGATGAAATAGGGACGACTCTTGGGTAAGACTGACATAGATCGTTCTTTACAAAATTTGTCAACCAATTCGGGCATTGATCCCATATTCGAAAGCTACTCACATGACTAGAACACAAAACGGAAAATGTTAAGTCACTTGGATCCAACTTGTCTGGCAACTACTGCTGCCTATGTTCGGCCAACCCTTCGCTTCCAAATTTCGCCAATGTATCTGCAGCTTGGTTCACCTCCCGATAGACAAAAAACCACCTACATTCTTCAAAACGGTCTGCCAAGGATATAATTTCTTCAAGAAGCTGGAGCTGCAACTGACCTGCGGCGTGCTTCCTGCGGATAGCCAACCAAACATATAATGAATCAGTTTGAACAATAAGCTTAGTCATATGCAGTTGACTTGCCAAGAGAAGGCCTTGTTTGATAGCCTGTAACTCAGCTATGTTATTCGTACAAGAACCAATGTAAGCTGTTGCAGCTCTTACAAAGTTTTCGGCATTATCTCTAAAGATAATGCCGATACCTGCATCTCCCGGGTTACCCTTTGATGAACCATCCGTGTTCATAGCTAGGAAACCTGGAGGAGGCGGTTGCCACTTACAGTAGATTGTTCTTTTTTGTTTCACATGCACCTCATGTAAAATACTTTGAGATTTCATCAATCTTTGCAAATGATGATAAAAGTGATGCGAATTAAAAGGTTGCTGCCTGAATATGACATTGTTCCTGTAAGACCAAAGCAACCAGAAGAAAGTGCAAAGGAGCAATTGTTGATTTGCATTGATAGGAAAATCACAAAGTAAAGAAATGAGGGAGGGTGTTTTATCATTCCAGCAAGTAGGCCATACTATTTGCCTGAGAAACAATAAAGCATGACACTCAAAAAATAAGTGATCAACTGTTTCAGGTTGCAAGCCACAAGAACACAAACTGAATCTGAAACCTCTCCCCATGCACACAATTTATCCCTTGTAAATAATTTGTCATGTAACCACAACCAAAGAAAAAACTTGATGCGTGGAAGAAGCTTTAGTTTCCAGAGTTTAAACCAAGGCACCTGTGGACCAGTTACAGAATGAAATAAATTTTGATAACAAGATTTTACTGTAAAACATCCAGAGGGATGGTGTGCCCAAAGTAGAGAATCTGTGCCAGCATCTTGTCTTAGTGGAATGCCTATTATCTGCTTAACAAGTGGAATAGGCAAATTTTTAGCTAATTTACCAACATCCCATTGTTGATCTCTAATGAACTCAGCAACAGATACAATATGATCTATGGGGTGTAAAGACCAAGTGTTTAGTTTCTTATTTTGAAACCAAACATCATCCCAGAACTTAACAGACTGACCATTGCCTATGTTCCATGCTAAATGTTCTGAAAATTGGGGTATATGTCTTGCTAGTCCCTTCCAAATCCAACTACTTGTCAACCTTGTTGTAGCCTGGAGAAGAGAAGTGTGTGGGAAATATTTGGCTTTTAAAATTTTAGCCCAAAGAGCATTTGGATTTGAAAATAGTCTCCACAAGAGCTTCCATTGAAAAGCTTTGTTAAAAAGCTGTAAATTTTTAAGCCCTAGTCCTCCTGCATTCTTAGGTGAACAAACTACAAACCACTTAACCTTACTCTTTTTCTTTCCAGAAGGTGAGTGATTCCACAAAAAAAATTTATTAAGCTTATCTATAATTTTCAAAGTAGTAACAGGAATATTAGTAATTGACATAAAATATGCAGGAATGGAAGAGGAGACAGACTGGATAAGAACTTTCCTACCCTCATAAGATAGAAATCTATTGTACCATTTATTGATTCTATTCTGAACTTTATCTATAAGAGAGTGAAAAAGCTCTAATTTATTTCTACCAAATAAAAAAGACACTCCCAAATATTTATCTTGCATGCTATTGTATTGTAACTCCTAAATAGTGGTTAATCCACCGGTTAAGATGTATAGGAGTGTTTGGGGAGTCTACTGATGAGTTCTTTATATTTGTTTCATTGAACTTTTTTGTTTCATTTTATATGAGTAATAGGTCAACAAAATAAATATAATAATGGGAAATTTTCAGAATGAACCCCTGTTAGTGCACCTCATTTCATTTTTCCCCCTACTAGTTCAACTATTACGTTTTACCCCAATCGAGTTGACCAAGTCCAAAATTTTCTGAAAATGTGGCTAGCCAAACACTCCCTTAACTTATTTTATTTTCTTTTTCCTTTTTCCTTTCATGTTTTAATTTTATTTTCTTTTTACTTTTATTATTTTCTTATTTTTTTTTAAGTTCTCTTCTTCTCCAGCAGCTCCGGCACCGGAATTTTTTTCGGAGCTGCCGGAAAGTACAGCTCCGGTTGGAGCTTTTACAGCTCCAATCGGAGCTGTTTAAAGCTCCGAATCAGAGCTTTCAAAAGCTCCGATTGGAGCTGTTTAAAGCTCCAATCGGAGCTTCCCATTGGGCAGCTCCGTTTGGAGCTTTAAACAGCTCCGATCGGAGCTGTCAAAAGCTCCGATCGGAGCTTTCAAACAGCTCCGATGAGCTGTATATATTTTATTTTTTTTGTTTTTTTTTGTTTTTTTTTAATTTGTTTTTTTTTCTTTTATAAATAATATGGAGTGAAATATGAATTAATAATTGTGTATGGATCATTTTGTTATAATATTTAAGAACATTTTGAGATTTAGATAACTAATGGGGGTTAATTTAAATAATTAATAGTCAATTTTGTAAAATAGAAAAATTTAGAGTCAAATATGTAATAAAATAGAATTGAAGTTGTTTGGTTTTTTTTTAAAACTAAAACTTAAATGAGGGTAAAATGGTACATTCCAGGCCTTAATTCGCTAAAAGTCAAGATCGTGGGTTAAAATGTAATTGATTTGCACTAACAGGCGGTAATGCGTAGTTGTTGAACTAGTAGGGGTCAATGTGTAATTGATGAAACTAGCAGGGGATCTTGATGCAAATTACCCTATAATAATTGATTGGGACTAATGATGATGTAAGTTAATAAAAAATAGTCAACCAAATAGGATTCGTTGAGTTTGTTAAGAAACTCATCAGGATTTTACATTCGATTGGGACTAATGATCGTTTTATAATTTTATTCATTAATGAATAACTGCAACTGATGCACCAGATTTGCAATTGTGATGGATTCAGCCAGGTTCAGAGGAATTGGGGTGTGATTAGAGTTACAGATGGATAAAAGCTAATCACCATTAGGTAGTATATGTGAAACAGAAACATGCACAATGCAATGCGAACTGGACGAAGAATAACAAGAATTAACGGAATGGATATTATCAGTCAACTACAAAAACTAAAACATAACAAGAAAGCATTATGAGAAACATTGACAAATGGGCAGGTGCATGTCCTTGAATTTAAGGAACTCTGTTTTTCTACAAGCTCAAACAAATATAGACTTGAACTTCTGCGTCCTTTGTAACACACACTTGAGTGACCTCAGAGGAGAAGAAAACGGAATCACAGAAAAATGCAACCTACATGGAGAAGCAGCTCTGATAACTAAAAGTGCTGGACGCTGAATTTCCACTCTGCTAGAATCGGATTATACGAAACAAATTCAGCTCCTTGCTCAGTGGACATCTTCATCAACTTCTTTTCCAATTCCTGCACCAGAGGTCCATCAGTACACTGCTTCCCTGTCTCTTTGTTGATGCATTTGATGTTGAGAAGAGTGATTTCAGCTGGGCGATTGAGGCCTTGCCCCACCGGGGGCTTGTGCTTTTCATCCGAATAAACAATCGCTTCACGTTCATTAAACTGGACAATCGCTGAGAAATCAAGATGGCAGATGTCTGTTTCTCCAAAAAACTTGATGCTTCCTTTACCTTTTCGTCCCTCCACAAAATTTTTCACACGACTGCAGAATCCTGAGTCTACTCTTTCCTTGGCTTCCAGCTCTTCAATGGAAGGCTCTGTGTAGTATTCTTCAGGTGGAAGCTTTGGTATTAGCGCTGAAACATTAGCAACGGAAGGATTATCGGCTTTACTCAGCTTGTCTGCTATCAGAGAGCCCTCCTCTTGCAAGAAAGTATCATCATTAACATCGATAGAGTTTACATTCATTTGGAAGCAAGGACCTGCAACTTCAACATTAAATAGTCAAAAATCTATTAACATGAAATTACAAATTAATGGTAATTATCTGGCCTAAGTGGTTAATAAAACATGTCTTGAGTTCGATTCTCCTAGTGATATTATTTATCTGTCAATAATTAGTTCGTGTAATTTAAAAATTCATTTCATAGCTCTTTAGATTCAATGTCATCACATAAGATTTTGCTCGAGAAAAAAAAAAACTGACCTTTCTTGCTTGTATCAGAATGAGCACGGTCTGGTACTTGCACTGTGTTCATGAATCATGACCCAGGCCCTAGGGTTTTTACGTGGCAAAGGAGCATTGAAACAGGGCCCATCTTCTTTATCACTAAAAAATGGAACCTGTAACAAATATTGCAGGTAAGAAACAGTACTTGTAAAATGTAAAAAAGGAAACAAGGATACTGGCACGGTGGCACCAACAATCACCCAAAAAGGTCCATAATACTTAATACATGGATCATGACTCATGATTATTGCTCTCACCTTAGATCCACTGCTCTGAGCTGGTAAACTGATGCCTCTTGACATGTGGCGATTTCTATACGAGGATGCCATAGAAGGCCTAGGATTATCCAATACCTGCGTTTGTGTATCAGAAACAAAGGAGAATAAGTACTCAACACAATGAAAAAAATAACACCATATCACTGCAGCAGGACCAGTCGAGACTTACAGGCAAGCTGGAAATTCCACGTACCACTCCCAGGGTGCTTGAAGATGCACACCTATCAACATCAAGAATCAACAAAATAATACAATTAAAATGATATGTTAAATAGTTTCTAAAATGTAGATTCAAAATACCCACAGATTTATAAGCTAAAGAACTAAACAGAGGAAAGAAATCAATGTCTCTTACTGCTGTCCATGGCTGCAAGGAAAGAAGTATTTGAATCTGCATTGGATTATATGAGTAGGATTCCCCTACATCTTTCGGTTGCTATCATTGGAGCTGGTATATATGCTTGCGTTCCGTATATGACGGTTTCCTTGGGTCTTGAGTCCCTTTTTATTGTTATCTTCCTCCACAAGGTGTATGGGATGGACTTTACTCGTTTCAAGAAGGAAATTGGGATTAGAAAGGACAAGTTGCTGAATCAGTTTACTACGGAGTCTAAGAAGTCTCTTTTCCAGTCCATGTAAGTCTCTTTTCCAGTCCATGTTTATCCAACTTTTCAAGTTTGGACGTGAAATTTACTTCACAGGAACTTTGATGCAACTGAGGGAAAATATTGGGAAACCGGAGGCAGGGGTTTCCCAATATGGCTTATTTAGCCTGGTACTGGGATTTCATTAAGCTCTTACTGACGTTATCGGCAAATGTGACCTATTGGTTACTTTTGCGAGCTGCTGGATCACTAGCTCCCAGTATGAAATTGTTCGTAAAACCATCTATTCAAGTGCTTTTAAGAACTTCGTGCTCCCCCTTTATGAGTGGGTGAAGTCACAGAAAGTGGAGAAGCAGACCGGTAAATATCATACACGTCAATGTTGTCTGTCTCTGCTTTTTTCAACTGAAGTTTTATAAAGTGTTTTTGTTTTCTTGTGATTCACAAGGTGTGGGTGAAGGGAAAATTTCCTCTGATGCTTCACAGCCTGGACAAGTTTGTGCTACCATCCCAAATCAACGAGCAAACGGTAAGTGAACAACTCTTTTATAATTTTATTATCTTCATTTGTGTAAATGAGGTAGAATTTTCATTCATGCGACTAATTTTGTACTCTTCTTTTCTATTTTGAAAGTTCCAAGCAGCATAACAACTGTGGCAGAAGTTGGCAGCCAGAAGATCAATTGTCAGGTCTACAAAATACAAACATGGTCAGGTCTACAAAATACAACATAATTTGCAATAATAGAACGATTATCCGCTCAAATCTAACTGCAGACCATTGACCATGCTTCGAATTATTGAACAACTGTAAATGAAGATCGAAAATTGAAATTAAAATGGTAATCAACAACAACAATCAACCGTAAAGATTGTAACACTAATCAACAACGACACTACTGTAAACGAATATTTAAACAGAATGTGCTTACGGTAAGGTTTGATTGACGAAGAGAAATCAAGGTCAGAGAGATAATAGAATTGACGAAGGGGAGTTTCGGAGCTTCGATTATACAATCAAATCTAAATGCAGACCCTAGGCTTCGAATTATTGAACTGTAAATGAAGATCGAAAACTGAAGTTAAAATCACTTACCGTTTGCTCGTTGAATTGGGATGGTAGCACAAACTTGTCCAGGCTGTGAAGCATCAGAGGAAATTTTCCCTTCACCCGCACCACCTTGTGAATCACAAGAAAACAAAAACACTTTATAAAACTTCAGTTGAAAAAAGCAGAGACAAACAACATTGACGTGTATGATATTTACCAGTCTGCTTCTCCACTTTCTGTGACTTCACCCACTCATAAAGGGGGAGCACGAAGTTCTTAAAAGCACTTGAATAGATGGTTTTACGAACAATTTCATACTGGGAGCTAGTGATCCAGCAGCTCGCAAAAGTAACCAATAGGTCACATTTGCCGATAACGTCAGTAAGAGCGTAATGAAATCCCAGCACCAGGCTAAATAAGCCATATTGGGAAACCCCTGCCTCCGGCTTCCCAATATTTTCCCTCAGTTGCATCAAAGTTGCATCAAAGTTCCTGTGAAGTAAATTTCACGTCCAAACTTGAAAAGTTGGATAAACATGGACTGGAAAAGAGACTTCTTAGACTCCGTAGTAAACTGATTCAGCAACTTGTCCTTTCTAATCCCAATTTACTTCTTGAAATGAGTAAAGTCCATCCCATACACCTTGTGGAGGAAGATAACAATAAAAAGGGACTCAAGACCCAAGGAAACCGTCATATACGGAACTCAAGCATATATACCAGTTCCAATGATAGCAACCGAAAGATGTAGGGGAATCCTACTCATATAATCCAATGCAGATTCAAATACTATTTCCTTGCAGCCATTGTCAGGTCTACAAAATACAAACATAGTCAGGTCTACAAAATACAACATAATTTGCAATAATAGAACGATTATTCGCTCAAATCTAACTGCAGACCATTGACTAGGCTTCGAATTTTATTGAACAACTGTAAATGAAGATCGAAAATTGAAATTAAATTGGTAATCAACAACAACAATCAACCGTAAAGATTGTAACACTAATCACACTACTGTAAATGAATATTTAGACAGAATGTGCTTACCGTAAGGTTTGATTGACGAAGAGAAATCAAGGTCAGAGAGATAACAGAATTGACGAAGGGGAGTTTCGGAGCTTCGATTATCCAATCAAATCTAACTGCAGACCCTAGGTTTCGAATTATTGAAGAACTGCAAATGAAGATCGAAAACTGAAGTTAAAGTCGTAATCAACAACAACAATCAACCGTAAAGATTGTAACAAGGACACTACTGTAAATGAAGATTTAAACACAATGTGCTTACCGTAAGGTTTGCTTGACGAAGAGAAAGCTAGGTTAGAGAGATGAATAGAATTGACGAAGGAGAGCTCGGTGAAGGGGGTAGCTCGATTGTTAATGGGCTAAACGCCTAAACTTATACTACTATGCTAATTTTAATTCCAAAATACAGGAACAATGTTTTCTATTTTAACTTCACCGTATTCAATTGGATCGACTATCACAATCAAGATAGGACACCCTTTGGGGCTGATTGGCTAGTGTGTGTTTATAAATGTGGTCAAAGGCTGTTTTATGGATTTGGGCCCCCAAATATAAAATTTTATTCTGCAAGTGTGTTTGTCCAAAAAAATGGACCGATTGGTTGTCAGAATTGGACTGCGTTTGGGCGGAAAGATTACATTTGTGAAACACACATTTTTGATTGGTTTGCAGCATTCTGCAAGTGTGTTTGGAGATTATGTGCATTATAAAGTGATTGGTTTGGATTGTAATGTTCATAGACTGTGTTTACAAACTCGATGATTGGTTCCCAGTTTAATTTTTGGTTGTGTTTTGAAGTTTTTTTTAGAACATAACAAGAACAGAAGAACAGGTTTTGAGGTTTTTTGATGAACAGGCCAAGAACAGCAGAACAGATTTCATCAGAAGAACAACAGATTTCATTGAATGCCTGGCCAAAAGATTTCTTTCAACAAGAACAGAAGAACATAATTCCTTCATCTGCAGTCTTTAACAAGAACAGTCCAGGATTAACCAGAACAGTTTTTAACAAGAACAGAAGAACAAAAGAACAGAATTCATTGAACTTTTTACGCAAAGTTTTTAACAAGAACAGTCCAGGATTAATTAATTGAACTTCGTACATACGACATAACAGATTCTACTAATAATTGCAACCAACAGTTGTTACTAGACTCTATATGTCTACCGATATAACCTAGACTTTGTACATACGACATAAAGTTGAACATCTTTCCTACATCAGAATATTGGAGCAAAACATATGAAACCACAAACAAATGCACCAGCAACTGTCATGAAATAGAGGTCTGGACTTTTCTCTTCCCATGGCAGATTCAAACTACCTACATTTGTTGGCTCTGGATCGACATAATCAACAAGTTCAGGCATCTCAGCAATGGAAGAATCAGCCTCGTTAACGCAGCTCCCAATTGTGACTTCATCCTCATCTGCAGTCTGAATTGGGACATGAGTTTGTGCACAAATTTGTTCCTTCAGCTTCAGTTCGTTCTTCAACCTGAGATTTTAAGCTCGTAGTCGATCAATCTCCTCTGCTAGCCCCCGATTTGCATCTCGAAAGTTGTTGATCACCTCCACTGACCTTAGAGTAAACGCCCAGTCAGTCCACTCCTAATAGTTGCATCCACCAGGCGGCTGATACATGAAAATGAAACAGAAAAACAAGTCAGTGGAATAGTTTTCACAATTGTAATGCAAATGTGATGGAATATGAGTTTCTTACATTGTATCTCTCACACCGTTCAAATCGTCTTCCCGGGTTTTTTCTAGTCCATGATGTGAAAGAAAGTTTCCCCAAGGGACAGTGGTGAATCCGACTTGGCATTTGAGGCTCCATGCTTTCTTTTCGAGTGTTTAGTTTGTATGTTTTTTGGGAGGCAGAATTGTGAATGTTGCAATCTGATTTGGGGGTATAAATAAGAGTTGGAACCCTAAATTGGATAATATCTTTGGTGACTAAGTGGGGAGCTGCCACTTGTATGGTTGGATGTTCTCCATCCATTTATCTATCAAGTTTCCCTCCAAAATTTCAATCATCCCTCCAAGAATGTTAGTTGTGTTTCGATACCTTACATTCGACCTCCGTTGAACATAGAACAAGACTACGAAACTCAAACAAATGGATGATTTGTCATTTCAATCTGTATAGTATTCGATACCATATAACGTTTGGCTAGTTTTCAAAGCACTGGTGTTTATTATATGGAACAATCACATTGAAGAGTTATTAGTATTGGCCATACGAATAAAGTAACACATATTAACAATGTGACATGTCGACTGTAATTGCAAGCACTGTGCCAATTAGTAGTTGTGTTATACGTGTTTGTTTTGTGATTTTTGTTGTACATAACTTCATTAGAAGACAAGTAAACGGAAATTAGAGTCGTATACTCGTATTGATAATGTCGTTTAGTTTGTATCTTTTAGCAAACTCTGTTATTGACTTTACCATTCTTTTAAAAAGTCCATGCATTAAAAATGTATTTCTAACTATAGTTTAGATAGGAATTTGGCTAAGTTTTGTTGATTATAACCACCCCTTTCATTAACATAAACTGAGATCTTACATGCCAACTAGAAGAACTAAAACATTAAATCACTAAAGACAACAACGACCAATTAAACTCAAACGTAGCAGCACCTAAGCTCTAACAAGTTCTAAAGCAAAATACTTAGACGAACTTAAAAAACAATATGCATGGTGGGGTGGTTTAGGAGATCAACATAGAATTTTGGGGAGCTCTGTATCACTTATGGCTCTGGACAGCAGAGTGATCAGATTCCACCAACTCCTAATGAAGATCCTGGAAACTTGGCACACTTCTGCCTTTTGGTACTGTTTCCACTGTGCTCCGCCTGTCCACTGCACTCATCTTCATCCTCCGAGTCCTTTGCAATTAGTCCCTCAAGCAGCGGATCAGTTGATGAATCTGATCCCCATCCATCAGCCACACAGTCGGTATCATCAGCATGCTCGCCGTGCCAGTATGACCATCCTTCAAAGATGCAAGATAACTCGTCCCAAAGAGGCTCACCATAATCGCGGTACCAAGCATAGCTTTCATTCTCCTGCCATCATAGTTGAAAAGTGTTAGAGATTGTAAACCAATTTTTTTATTATGATTTTCCAGCTTATAGAAATCATTTATCATCCAAGTTGATTATTACCTTGATGAGCTTTTCCCAAACATCTTCTTTGGCAGCAACAAACTTGTTATCCTCATGGTTCCATTTGAGATCTGTCATAGCCAGCAGTCTTGTGAAAAGCACGTGACGCTTGTGAAGCATTGTCACGATCTCCTTAATCTCCATATCTGAGTAAGTCAGGCTGAGATAGGACTTCAAATAGGAAGCGACAGCCTTGTAGCCTTTGTCGACAAGTCCTGGCCACTGCCAATCTCCTGCTACACACATTTTTTCCAACTTCCTTGCAATGAGCTGAACATGACCCTTCCTTTCCTTTCCATCAGGACCCTACCAAGCTTCGTCTTGTGAAGCCCAAGGGGCAGCCATTCTGTTTTTTGGAGTAAGGTTCTTGGTTTTCTGTTTTCTGATTTTCAGTTTGGATGGATGTGTTTATTTTGTGTTTTCACAAGTGAGGTTATATAAACAATCTAGTGTGGCAGCAAGTTGTTGACTCAAGCAAGGTGTGCTCACAAGGACTTTTTAAAAAAAACGAGTCAATAGAAATTTAAAGGTTCGTATTTTTGGTCTTTTGTCGGACCAGAAACACATGTAACCATGATATTTTTCCTGCCTTAATAAAAATTTATGATATGAACTTGTGAACATAATTACAAGTTCTGTCAAGATCAATCAGGGGTCAAGAAATACGAATGACCAGATTAGCTAGGCACAAAATTTTATAGGTCGATGGCTCGAATTTGTGTATGCAACAAATAACAATATTTTACAGATAGCTAGTGAAAGCTCCATTGGTTGTTTTCTGTTTGCTAATTATCTCGAATGTAATTAAATTGGCATGTAACGTAGTAGCAGTTGATTTTGCAGATTCAATTTTACGAAACTTTTAAGTAGTCGATATCTACGGAGATAATTAAGAGACCATATCTTAAAGGTTATACTACTTACCATATTTATTGTGATAAAGATTTACCCTACCAGTATCAAGATCAACGGCTTGGATGGATTACATTAACCGACCAATAGCTTTTTAACTCACAACGCACGCCTTCAGAACGGCATTAACTTCTCTCTGAACGTGTATCGATGGTCATGATGGTTTTGCATAGATAAACACTCAACCTATTCTCAGTCTAGATTAATTTGCTTTCAAACATCAGTAGGCAACCATTCTCTAACAAGCTTTCTCATCAATCTCTCATAGGTTCATTTACTAGTATTACCGGAAATGGAGGCACACCGTCCTGGACCTTCAGATTTAAGCAAGAAAGGTGCTACTTCTGGCTCTGGACAGAAAAGGGGTAGGGGAAGGCCTAGGAAAGATGAGAAGAAAAGAGGAGTAGGCCGTCCAGTTCTGTCAAGATCAATCAGGGGTGAGTAAATTTGAATCCTCTTGCCTCAACTACATTGTTAGCATTCAATTCTGCTTTAAGCACTTGAATGTTATGTATCATATAATTGGCAAGTCTGTGAAGATTCCTGTGATATATTTAATAGTCTGTGTTAGTAGTTGGATATGAATTTGTAAACATAATTACCATATCTTGTTAATCTAGTTAAGCTGATAATATTAGAAAAGTAAACTAGAATTTCATTGACACTTTTAATACTCTTTTATGATAAGAGTTGCATAATTTTTTGGTTAATGGAGACTGTCAAGGTGATTTAAAATTGTGACTTGCGTGTACATTTCTGGAGAAGTAGCATGAGTGTCAATGCCCTGTCTTCTAATACTGAAGCTATCAAGAGTTATTTTTAATAACATTAGTACTAGATAGGGTGTTAGTAGTTTGGTTTGAACTTTTTGGAAGACAGTGTGTTAGTAGTTTGGTTAGAACTCTTTGGAAGACAGGGTGTTAGTAGTTTAATTACATTAGTACTGGATAGGGTACTAGATATGGAACCTTTTGGTCACATAGTTGTCCAGTTTCATTGATACGTGTGTGTTAGTATTTTGGTTTGAAGTTGCGGGGAATTGATTACCATATCTTGATAATCTCTTGCTATATCACAAATTTCTTATGATATGAGACTCTGTCCTGCATGTACATTTGTTGGTTAATGGTTTAATTTCTAAAATGATAAATTTGTTGTTGATGATGAAAGTTATATGATTCCAGATCATGTTTGATGACATTCTAAGTTATATGACTAATTGCTGTTTGATAACACGGTCCAGGTCCTCCTCCAGAGAAGAAAACAATAATTGTTAAGATTGGCGGTAGGTGGGATGAAGTTCCTGAGCTGAACTTGTATTACAGCGGTGGATATACGCGATATCCACAACTGTGATCCAGATTCTTTCACTGTCTGCGACCTGCTCATTGCTATGATGAAGATCGTGTCTGATGTTGATCAAGTTGTTCCAACTCGATTCTGGTACCACATCCATGGAGTGGCTTACCCAGGAGGACTTAGAGTGATCCAAGATGATAATGACCTCTCGACTTGTGGGAAAATGTTCTGCAGCACAACGCAAAATGTGCGTGTGTGTTTGCTCAAGACTTGGCAGTGGATCCATCAGAGGACTATGTAATTCCAGCGTCTCTTCCTCCACCAACGGGAAACTTCACCCCAGCAGTTCTTTACGACAAAGCTTTTGAGAGACAGCTACAGAAGGAACAAGTTGGACCTATCGTTCTGTGGGAACAAGAAGGTGTAGGGGAGGACTGGTATACCTCTGCAGAATCAGTTCCCCGTGTCTACGGTGCCTGATCCTTATATTAAGTTTGATGGAGAATTAGTATGTTTAGAGATCTGTATTTGCCTTTTGTTTATCAAAACTGATTCAGCTGTTAATGTCGTTAAGATCTGGACCAAGTTTATTTTGATCATCTTTCTGTCAGCTAGTTTCTTTAAGTTTGTTTGAGGATATTTAAGGTTCAAAGATGTGATTGTCCAGTTTGATTGTATTGAAATGATGAACCTCTAGTAAATGCCAAACTTCTGTGAATTACTATTAACTTTTTTTTGGCTTTGTTTGGATATTTTAGGTTCAATTTCTTAAAGTTATTTGAAGAATACTTAACTGTTTTTTAATAGATAGTTATCTAAATATATGTTGTCCCTTTAGATATCCTAGTTAATATTATCAGTCAATACTTTAGTTTTTCTTTCACTCCTTCACATAATACTTGATGATTTTCTGCAACCATGCTTTGACAAATCCATCCCTTTCATTAAAAACTGCTAGAAAATTAACATGATCAGGTGATGACACACTGATCCAACCTAGAACATGTCTACTTGACCACTTAACTAAAACCAAAACCAAACTGCAGGTAATCAACTACCGATCAAACTTACGAACTAAGTACTTCAACCACTGTTGGAACCATACTTGGAAATGTAAAAGATACCTTCATAATGCCATAACATCAAGTTAAGCATTAGGATGGTGGGGATGGACTTGTTAAACCTAATTAAGCTAACTACTTCATGAACTTGGCTCTGAGCACAGTCCATGCATTTTTTGAGCCATCTGAATCACTTGCCTCATCTGACTTGACCTCCTCAGTCTCTTCTTCCTCCACCACATTTGCAGATCCCTCAGCATCCCCACCGAGTTGTCCAGTTTCATCACCAGCACCAATAACAATTCCACCTCCTTCAGCAACTATGATAAATTCACCTGGCTGAGCAGCCTCAAGCATAGCACCGGCAGCACTTCCTGACCCTTCACCATCCAGGTTTGGAAGGTTAAAGTGATTGTAGGTCAGATGGAGAACAAGCTTACCCCCATCAGAGTCTGTGTCAGGGTCCACACGCTTAGGCTTGAAACTGTCCTTGCGTGACCAGAAAGCAGTTTCATCAAAGATAGCATCTAGTAGCTCCCACATCGGTTCCCCGTGGTCACGAAAAATAGCGTAGCGTGAATCTGCCTGTTATGAGAAATATAATAAATATTAGTAATTTAGTAATTCAATCTTCTGCTTAACATGTTTCTTATCTTAAAGTAACTTATCTTCTGCTTAACAATCTCTGCAGCTCCAAATTAAACTATGTCTTATCTTAATCAGCATTGGATTCTCAATTCTCTCCCAGGCATGTTTAAATTTTGAGGAATCTCGAATAAATGCCTTTTGACAAAACTTGAACATACTCAACTGAAATTCATACTCTAGACAACTGTTTCTAATAACCACTATAAAAAGGACACTTAACTTCTCAGTATTTCTATACCTAAACCAGAACATCACACTTGAAGAAAAACTATCTTAAGAGAAAAATACCAAAAAAAAAAAAAAAACACCCTATCACTTGCACAATGAGTCAATCAGACCGTCAAGCCATGAGAGAGCAGGATGAGATCTTCTACGATGACTCATTCCCCAAGCCACAAGTTGAGTTCCTTGTTGTTCAGTTGCAGCGTCTTGCCGAGAGTCACTGCGACTGGGAGTGGCCTGACAGGACCGGCATGTTTCAAATTGAAATACTCCTTTGCATTCTCAGGTTGCCTGTTAGACTCTGCCCAATCTTGCAAGTGATATCTAGTAGAATCAAACGGAGGTAAAATTTCAGGAGCATTCATGTAAGCAGCATCAGCCAAAAAGTAAGTTCCTGTTACATTCAAACACAAAGTCAGAGGATGGGAAAAGTAGATGTTTGCAGATGTACTTAATAGCCAATTCAATTAAATATATCAAGAACATGAATGCATAAATATGTTTAACCACAACTGAAGTTTCTATTTTGTGAAAGAACACTGACTAATGTAAGACTCGGAATCTCTGCAAAATTACCAGAGCTAATTTCTGTAGATGTTTGCAGTTGTAGTTAATAGCCAATTCAATTAAATACTTGCCTTTTTTAATACGCAAACCATCCTCACGATGAAAAGCATCACATAGAACCCGTCCATCTCCTGCTGATCCTTCCCAACCAGTGAGGACATAAATAAACTTCATGTTCTGGTCACAAGCACCCAAAATATTGACTGAAACAAATCCCTTTCGATTCCGGTAGTGTGCCTGAATGCTTGGAGGAGCCAGAACCTTGATGTAGGTACCATCAATTGCACCAACACAACCCTTTCAAGTGAAAAAATAGTCAAACTAATTAGTTTGTATGTTTCAGAAAACAACATTAGATAAATTTCTTACTAAATTAAAGGGCAGACCTTGAAATGACACCAAGGTTCCTCAACACATGTTGGAGGGACAGGAACAGGTTGTGCAATTAACACTGAGTGGAGCCTTAACACACACGCTAAAACTTCTCTGAAATACGTACTGATTGTGTGGCCTGATCTCCTAAAACATAACTTAGCTACCCTTTGCTTAGTGTGGTGACCTATTATAGCCAAAAAGGTGGCAACCTTCTCCTCAGCAGTCACATACTTACTTCTAGTCAGGCCACCCCTATCCGTAAGCATGTGAACAAACCTAGCAAAGCTGTCACGCCTCATACACAACACATTCTTACAATCAACATCATTCGCGGTGGTCAACCTTTCTATGTACTCCTGCTGCTCCTTCATTTTTTCTATCAGTGAATACTTGTAGCCCCGTTTATGCTTCCCCAATATTCGAGGCCTAACATGTTTGTTGTAGTACCAGCATAGTCCTAGCATTATAGCCATGTTCATGACAAGAACACCACGATTTGTAGCAACCCGCTGGGACAAAGTAACCATGTCTATGGAATACAAAATTGCAGAGATATTGCCATTATAAAGTGCAGATAAGCCTTTTTATACCAAGACAAGCATAAACAACATGAAACTAAAATTCACATTTTCCAGCATTAAACGCAACAGTATTCAATGCAACAGTTAATTAACACAACAAAGATTTTGTAGACAAACATTCCTTGAGACAGACATTCAATAGCATTCAATGTAATAAACTTCCCACAAATTAAAACAGACAGTACAAAAACCCATAGAAGCCAACTCACCTTCCAACGGCAATAACAGATAAACAACGGCAAGAACAGATAAGCAAAAAGGGTGACCGCGGCTGGATCTGCAAAAACCCGTAGCAAATTAGTAAGATTCAGCAATTAATTTCTGCAGATTGTGTTGAATTCAGATGTGAATTGAAGGAGGGAGAAAGCTAGGGTTTAAAGAGAAAGCTGCTCACGGTCACGAGCTGAAAAACGATGGAGAGCAGAACAAAACGCAGGTGTGAAAAATTTTGGATTTTGCCTTTTATAGTGGCACATCTTATCTTATGCCATTGTGTGATTATGGAGAAGAAGGAAGATTAACATGGTAATTTTAGGTGGGTGTTGAAAACAGACCTGTTGGTGTGTTTCAAAACCGGGCACCCCCCCCCCCCCCGGTTTAGTTTTACACCTGTTGGTGTGTTTGTAAAAGATTTCGGGCTGGCCCGGCGGGTTGCAAATACACTGAAATGAGTAAACAATCGCTGTGTTTCGCGCGGTCAACTGTAAAATTTTGCGAAACACAACAAACCAATCAGGGCCTTAGTCAAATCGATGTTTTGGAAATTTTCGTAGATGTTACTCCCCTCCATTATAAATTCATGGGTTGGTTGGCATTTTTTGAAAATAAAATTTTGAATTAAGGAGAAAATTGAGTTTTTGGAATGGACTTTGAAAATTGAATTTAGTAGTATTAAATTTTGCTCTACGGTAAATTTTAGTTGGTTTTTATTTTAGTGTAATGCCCTACCCTTTGATTGGCCGAAAGTACGATCCTTTGGGTTTGGGCTGACGTGGTTACTCCGGCTGCTTTTAGGGTTGATATGCTGGCCTACAAGCCAATAATGTGCTTTTCCGCACAATTTGCGTACCGGGAACTTTATGGCAGATCACCCATTCCAAAATTGATATATTCTAAAATTGCTATAGGGCCAAGCTCGCTTAATTCTATAATGGATAAATTTAAAAGAAAAAAAAATGGTGCATCTAGTTGTTGATATAAGTATTATTTTCTATCTCTTTAAACTCTCTAACATTTTAAGACGTGCTTTGACGACATGAAGATTTAATAGTTTAAATAATGATTTGTACATGTATAGCTGTTATGTAAGTTAATCTAGTTGTATAGGATACTTGGACTGGCTAAGAGATCTAGTAGTAGCTAATGACTTAGACCACTTCGGACTCAATTAGGGAATTTTAACATAATCTTTTTAAAAAAACATAAACACTCACAAATGAAGTATTCAATGATTTAGGGGTTATTTGGAACTTTTTTGTGTCTCATATGTCACATATTATTCGATATGAGACATATTCCTCTGTATTATTTGTGACTTTTTGTGGGTTTTATATTTGGGGCGGAGATTATTGGGTTGAGCAAGGAGTGCTTATAGGGGCTATAAAAGGGCTTATTTGAGATTGAAAGTACCAATTAAGCCTCAAATATCCTCCAATGAAGACTATAAGGGGCAACTAATTAGTTCATGACAATGGACTACTACTAATTAGTAGTCCAAATTTAGACTCATATATGGGACCTACAATAAAATTTTCAAATAATATGGACAAATGGACTACTACTAATTAGAAGTCCAAGCTTAGACTCATATATGAGACCTACAACAAAATTTTCAAATAATATGAACAAATATGTGACATATGTGACCGTGACCCACAAAAAAGCTTCAAATCATTAAAAACTTCATTTGGAATGGGCTTTTATGTCAATAGCCTCTAAACCCAACCATGAGTAGTGCAATCACTGAGGACGGGTTTTTGGGGTTAGCTTACCCTCGCGGGATCGCGACCCTTTGTCCCAGCCATTGTAGCACGTGTGTCGCCCAGGGCATGAGGGGCATGATGGAAAATCTATAGCCTTAATTGGAGAATATTTGGGGATATATTTAGAATTTTAGCTCCAAGTAAGTCCATTTATAACTTTCGTAAGGAGGAGTGATCTTTAGTACTACAGTGAGTTCATCGTTGAACTCAAAGGTAACATAATTTAGAATATAAAAAAACTACTTTTAATTTTTTTTTTAAAAAAAAAAAAAGAACAGTTAGACGCCCTGGATAAACACTTACCCGCACAATTACCACGCGTCCACGCCTATAGTATCAATCAAATCCATCAATCACCTAACTTAACTTTAACTACAACTCTACAAGTTCCCAAATTCTCAAAGTACAAACCTAGCTTAACTTTAACCCCAAACTCCCAACTTACACGATATACAAAATGATGAAGTTACTATTGAATAATAAAAATGGGTGTAAAGAAACAAATAAAAAATAAAAATAAAAAAACGTGACACAAAAATTAACATCACGTACTCACAGAGTAAAAAGGGGTTAATCATGTACTATTTTTAAATATATATAAATATAATATAGAAGATAGAATTAATGAAATTATTTTTTACTAAATGGAGAAAGGGAAATGTCACTAAATTTTTTACCAATCATGATTGAGAATTGACAGTATTTTTATCCAATCAAGAATGGACGTATGGTTAATTGTGGTGCTTAAAATTAATAGACTACAATTCTAAAAAAATAAAAAAATTAATAGATTTCATTACAAACCAGCCATTTTAGTTTAGGTCGACTAAATCTAATATGCTTAGTTTCTGCACTCATTTAAATTGAACATAAATTATTATTTGAAATATAAAAATAACTAAGTAAATTATGAACTTCAGTGTTTTTCGAGAGGAAGAAGCAAAGACTCGGGCCCTGTTCTTTTCATATGAAAAACACTTTAATCCAATTTAATTAAGATCAGCTTAGGCTTTGTTCTCTTCGTCTGAAAAAGTCTGAACTGAACTTATTTGTAGTACAAAATACTAATCTGAACTGAACTGAACTGATATGAAATAAATCAATTTTCAGATGAAAAGAAGAGAGCCTTAGTCAATTTAATTTAATTCAATTCAGATTTTCTTAATTATTTTTTATATTACAAATAAATTTAGTTCAAATATATTCTATTTTATTCGGACGAAGCAAACAAAGAATTACAAGAAGAGTACATACTACTTCCTCTCATTTGAAACTTCCCATATGATCAATGTTGATTTTGTAAGGCTTCGTTTGACCTCGTATTAACCCTAAATCATTATACTATAATTTAGGAAATTTAGGAAGTTATATTATGATAATGATATTATAATTATCACCTTCCTTTTCTTGTCTTTTTCTTAAAAAAATTGAATTTCGTAGTATAAAATTAAAAAAGTGAGTCGTTTAGGAAACACTTTTCACCAAAACGAGAAAAGTTTTAATCAAATAAACAAAAGAGAAAACGTAGCCGTTGGATCACATCCATCCGTTGGAGATGAAAGAAAACCCTCGGACTGTCCAGCCTGTCCGCCACAAATTCCAGCCCATGAGCCCATAAACATTTCAAATTTCAAATTTCAAAAACTCTTCCTCTAATAAGCCGTTGAAAAATCAATCAAACAAACAACCATTTCAACTCCGTTCATTTCCCTCTCTCTCCTCCATATATACTCTCTTCCATTCCCTCTTCTCAAAACCCTCTCGCTCATCCCTTTTTCTGCATTTCCTTTTCCCCTTCCTCAACCCGAAATTCAAAAGGAAATCCAGAAAACCAAAACAAAAAATATCCAAAAATGCGTGAGATTCTTCACATCCAGGGAGGTCAGTGCGGTAACCAGATCGGTGCCAAGTTCTGGGAGGTTGTTTGTGCCGAACACGGCATCGACACCACCGGAAGGTACAATGGTGACTCAGATCTACAATTGGAGAGGGTTAATGTTTACTATAACGAGGCCAGTTGCGGAAGGTTTGTTCCTAGGGCTGTGTTGATGGATCTGGAGCCCGGTACCATGGACAGTGTTCGCTCAGGGACGTACGGTCAGATCTTCAGGCCGGATAACTTTGTGTTCGGTCAGTCTGGTGCGGGGAATAATTGGGCGAAAGGGCATTATACGGAGGGAGCTGAGTTGATTGATTCCGTTCTCGATGTTGTTAGGAAGGAAGCTGAGAATTGCGATTGTCTGCAAGGTATATTTTCGTTATTTGCTTATGCTTTGAGGATATACTAATTATGACGTGTTGTGATAGTTTTGGTTGATTATGGTTTTGTCCTGTATGTGTTTGATGAAATGTCTCTGTGGATAATTTGTGTTTAAATTGGCTCTAATGATGTTGTTTGGTTGGTTAGGGTTTTATCCTGTAGGTGTTTGATGAAATGTCTCTGGATAATTTGTGCACGATATTGGCTCTAATGATTATGCCTTTTGTGAGTTTGATAAATTGCCTGTGTTGGTGGTCCATTTTCTGCTCAATTTTGCTGGTTAAATATATGAGATGTTGGAATTTATATTGAAGCAAATAAACACATATTCGGATATTTAAGTTTGTTCAAGAGATTTTGCTTGTTGTATTGGTCCTACTATCAGAAAATGCTCGTTAGGATGTTGGTAATCATTTCCGTATTGATTAGAAATGTTAGCTCTGGCTTAGCCTTGTTAATAATTATGAGATTTGTTGCGAATAGATGTGAACTTGTAGAGATGTGTGTATCTTTTCCTTGTTGTAAAGCTAGCTAACTTGCTGTTTTCAATATGAAGGTTTCCAGGTCTGCCACTCTTTGGGAGGAGGAACAGGGTCTGGTATGGGTACCCTGCTGATCTCGAAGATCAGGGAAGAGTATCCTGACAGGATGATGCTTACATTCTCGGTCTTCCCGTCTCCTAAGGTGTCTGATACCGTTGTGGAGCCTTACAATGCCACTTTGTCTGTTCATCAGCTTGTTGAGAACGCAGATGAGTGTATGGTGCTTGACAATGAAGCTCTGTACGATATCTGCTTCAGGACGCTTAAGCTCACGACTCCCAGCTGTAAGTGTCATTTTAACGATATCATCTGTGTGCATATATCACTGCTAGATTCTAGATAAAGAATTACACGCTGAACACATTTTTTATGTTTTCCTTGAACAGTTGGGGACTTGAACCACTTGATCTCCGCAACCATGTCTGGTGTTACCTGCTGTCTGCGTTTCCCTGGCCAACTTAACTCTGATCTACGCAAGCTTGCTGTGAATCTCATCCCCTTCCCTCGTCTTCACTTCTTCATGGTTGGATTCGCTCCCCTCACCTCTCGTGGGTCTCAACAATACCGCGCTCTGACCGTCCCAGAGCTCACTCAACAAATGTGGGATGCTAAGAACATGATGTGTGCTGCTGATCCCCGTCACGGCCGTTACTTGACTGCCTCAGCCATGTTCCGTGGAAAAATGAGCACTAAAGAGGTTGATGAACAGATGTTAAATGTTCAAAACAAGAACTCTTCATACTTTGTTGAGTGGATCCCCAACAATGTTAAGTCAACTGTTTGTGACATTCCCCCAACTGGGCTCAAGATGGCATCAACTTTCATTGGAAACTCGACTTCCATACAGGAGATGTTCAGGAGGGTGAGTGAGCAGTTCACTGCTATGTTCAGGAGGAAGGCTTTCTTGCATTGGTATACTGGTGAAGGCATGGACGAGATGGAGTTCACTGAGGCTGAGAGTAACATGAACGATTTGGTGTCAGAGTACCAGCAGTACCAAGATGCTACAGCAGATGAGGATGCAGAGTATGAGGATGAAGAAGAGGAATACCAAGATTGATGCTGCTGATAATATTGGTTGTTAATGAACTTCCGAGGAAAATACTTTTAATTGTGGTTGTAATCTCAACTGCCAAGTGTTATGAACTTGCCAAATTTTCTTTTGTAATTTAATATCATTTCTCTACTCCTTTTTTCTTGTTGGGTTGGTAACTTAAGTTTCGCGTTGGTATCGCATTGGATTCACAAGACAACTTTAATACTTCGTAAATCTGAACCACATATTATGAGAAATCGGGGGCACGTCATGTAAAGGAACCTTGATTGGCAACAAATGAGATATGAAATATGAAGTAACTGAAGTAAATAAATGGTACAGTTGCTGAGTGATTAAATTGACCATTCTGCGTAGTTTCAATTCTGGTGAACTGCAGAAATGAACTGTAAAGCACTGGATCAAAGAGAATAAGAGAACATTTGAGCCTGGTGCAGCAATAGTATCTGAAATGGCAGCATTATCCCCGTTAGTACTAGTGAGTTTATCTGAATCCATCTTATGCTTGCCATATTCAGAGAGCTTCTTCTAATGGATTCCATCTTTAGTTTCCTACACCCTTTAATCTTCTTGCTATAGAAGATTAGCAAGAAGATTATTTTGCATGCAGGGTTGAGAAGCCAGAACTAGAAGCTCTTGTCCATGCTCATTAGTGATGACCAGTTGATGAAAACTAATGATGGGGATGATGATGAATTCAGGAGCAGAAAACATATCAACAAAGTAAAAGAAATATAGAAGCTATGCTGAGGTCCTCAATCTTCTAATTGGCTTGAAAGTTGAAAGAGCATCACTTTGTTTAGCACAGTTAAATGAATGCATACTGTATAATTTATGTTTTTGAAGTTATTTTTCACTTGGATGTCTGTCTGATTTATCCTGGGAGACACTGTTGCATCGACGTATTAAGATGCCTGAACAAAATTGATACCGAAAAGCCTTAATTTAAGACCCATGTGTATTATTCTTCTGCTTGGCGCAACATGGGACAGTCCGATTGAAAACAGTCCTGCTCTGCTCTACTCCAGAGATCATTTACACGGATGTTATTATCTCACTCACATAACCATCAGAGAAACATAAAAACAAGCCAGTCCCTAAAGTGCTCATAGCATAACTTAGCCACATACTTGAGTTCGAACATCTAACTTAACTTTTGGAGCCATTTTTCGCCCCAAATCTGCAGCCGCAAAGGTTGAAGAATCCTGTTATGATCATCAAAGAGGCTGCTGCATTGTCAAAACTAGCGGACTTGTGACCCTATGTTTTCCATCAGACCACACTATCGACCCACTCTTCAAATGTGAGCTCCCTGGAGAAAGCAGCTTCATTGCCTCCACCTGCACCCTTACAAGAAAATTCAACTTCTGCCCGACCCGCCTGAATGCAAGCCTTTCCGGCTCAACCGTCACCACGGCTCCCCGTGGTGCCCGTATTTCAACTGTGTACACAGAGCTTGGGTCGCCTACATTCGTCACTGTCCTAATGAAATGCGTTGACATCTTATGCTTGCCATATTGTTGAAAAACCGCTGTTAAAGATGGGTAATTCAAGTTCCCAACATGACCTACTCGCTTCGCACCCCTACAATCAGCTACCTTCCTAGTCACTACTTCAATGTTTTTCACTGTGTAGTTCGAATTACACAAGAAATCGACATAATCATAGGAACTCAAGTCATAAATTAGCCCTGGATCCATAGCCTTAGTCGGATTCACGTGGCCCGCCCCATGATCCATCACAGTCGACGAATTGCCTGTATTTTCATCCAATATCTTCCCACCAAGGTTATCAACCTTATAAGCTGTCGTCATCAAAGCGGACCTAATCGCAGCTGGACCCCAATCTGGATGAGCCGCCTTCAACAATGCAGCCAGGCCGGAAACATGCGGACAAGCCATCGACGTCCCTGACAAAATGTTAAACTCTGTTTTACGCTTATCGGACGGAATGCCACTAGGACCAACATTATCAGGCCAGGCAGCAAGTATGTTCAGCCCCGGAGCAACCAAATCCGGCTTCAAAATCTCCGGAGTTTCAGGATTCGGCCCACGGGCAGAAAACGAAGCCACCACCGGTGCTGGCGATACATTAAGCCTAGTACCATGAAAAACTATAGTTGCCATTGCCGGCGACTTCGATGTTTTCATAATGTACTTCCTAATTTCCTCTCCTGCAGTCGAACCGACAGATGTTGCCGGCAACACGTGGCAATCCGCCACCAAACCCTCACCATCGAAAACACCGTTCGCCAAAATCATTCCAATTCCACCTGCCTTCTTCACAACCTCACCCTTAGCAGCCCGCGAGTTGATACCTCTATCACACAACACTATTTTACCCTTCACCAAATTCTTATCCAGAGAGCCTTCCAAGCATAGAGAAGACGAGTAGCCATCACTACCGGCGTAAATTAGCGGGTAGAGCTTATCAGGCGACAGAGTAGGCCCTCCATACACACTTACACCAGATATCACCCTTCCATTTCCAAGCTTGACATCAGCTGGAAAATCCCTGTCCATACTACTTGCACCAACAGTGGTCACCCAAGGAGCAACATTCGTAACCGTCAATCCACCTGGTCCGCCATTTCCGGCAGAAGCAGAGACGAATACCCCAGCGTCAAACGCGCCAAATGAGGCAATCGCAATTGAATCGAGATAGTACGGTACTACAACTCCACCTACGCTCAGCGAGATGACGTCGACGCCGTCTGCAACGGCGGCGTCGAAAGCCGCGAGAATGTCGGAGTCGTAGCAACCGGCGTTCCAGCAGACTTTGTAAGCCGCGAGGCGAGCTTTGGGCGCCATTCCAGCCGCCACGCCGCGAGCGTAGCCGAGCGTGGAGGCTGGGAAAACGTACCTACCGGCTGCGATTGAAGCCGTGTGGGTCCCGTGGCCGTCCGAGTCACGAGGGGAACGAATCTCGGTGGTTTCGTTCATCCTGCCGTTAGATGCTTCGTATCCATTGGAGAAGTATCGAGCTCCGATTAGCTTACGGTTACAGGTAGTGGAGGGGAAATTGCTGCCAGGTGTACATTGGCCTTTCCATTTGGAAGGAATAGGACCGAGATTCCTGTCATTGAAGCTATCACGCTCAGGCCAGATCCCGGTGTCGATAACTCCAATGACGAGATCCGACCCGAAGTCCGACTCGTGGAGTAACCCGGTGTTATCTCCGGTTTTCAGCCCGAGGAATTCAGGGGAGCGTGTGGTGTGGAGTTGCCTCACTTGCTCCGGAATTAGTGCGATTACACCGGGAGAGGACTCGAGTTTTTCAGCTTCGGAGGAGGTGAGTTTGGCGGCGAAGCCATGGAAAACAGAGGCGTAAGAGTGGATTAGTCCAGGTGAGGACTCCGAGGCGGATCTGAGAGTGGATTCGTACCAGTGGACGTGAGTGGGGAAGATTGAGGGCTTAGCTTGGTGCTGAACATGGATGATGAAGGTTTTGCTGTCATGAGCTGCTGAAACAGAGACTGTTACTACGAGCAGCAGCAGGAGGAGGAGGAGAGTTGGTGGTAGTATGGGGAGAGTTGAAGATGATGATGAAATGGCCATTGGAGAGGGTGAGAGTGAGGTGGAGAGTGATGATGCAGTATCCGAATTAGTAGTAGCATTTGTTGGTTAGTAGCTATACTCGATTACTGAAGATAGTGGGTTGCAGTAGCAGTGAGCTGGAAAAATGTTGTTTTGTGGACTCTGCTTTACAAGTGTGTACTAATTTTGACTGTGTGTTATCACAAAACAGTTGTTTTACCGACAATCTTCTCTAGATGACTGGATATATTACTTGACTACCAACACTATACATTCCACACATGGGTTAATAGTGCTCCCGTGAATTCAAAGGGGGATATAGTATGATGATTATAATATAAACTGCAATTTTGGATTTTTTAGGTTAGTTGGTCAGCCTCCAAAAGGGCTCAACTTTAGTGCTACTTAGTTTATGTATCTTTAATTTATACTAATTAATAATGAAGAAGCAAACATCCTCTTGTAATTCCTTTTCTCTTTGGACTTTAGAGTTTAGAGAACAACCCACTCAATTGTAATCATGGTGTAAAATTAATTACTACTAATGGTTCTAATCTTTCATTTTGTGATCAGCTCCAATGGCATGTAAAATTACAAAGGAGGTGTAAACTTATGGTCTAAAATTACTACTAGTGGTTCTAATCTTTCATTTTGTCTTTCCAATGGCATGTATCAAGCCATTATGCAAAATTTCAAAGGAGGAGGTGTAACAACAACGGTTGGTTATGGTTATTAACGACATCAATGACATCGTTCATATCAATTGTGTGAGTCATTGTATAGTGTTCACCTTGGGCCCCACAGTTCGTTTTCCTACCCTGCAAGGTTCCCGAGTATGAGGAATGTGAAAATTAAAGAGCAATTGTATTTTGTCAGTGGCATTGCGCATTATTGGAAAACTAAGAATAATTAAATTCACCTTACGCGATGAAATGTTGATCCCTCAATAGCTATATTGAATGTTTCATGCTTACCATACATTTTGAACTCTCTGAAACTTGGGATCATTGCAAAGAGTATACCCACTTCATCGTAGTGTAGCACTGAACTATACCTATTAGGTTGGTACACAATTTTAAGTACCTTACTTTTTTAATAATAATATTAATATCATGAGATAAAATATGAATATAAAAATGCACAAAAATGTAAATGGAGCATAGTTTTACGAGACACTAAAAAAATGAAAGGAAATATTGTTCTATGCACTTGAGGGGGTAAATTGCAACAAGCAAAAACATTGATGTTGCGCCCCAAATTACAACGCGACATCCGTCACGATCCATTGCTACTGTCCTGCGCCGTTTGGGGATTCACTCCCTTCAACCAATGCGAGCATATCGAGAACGTGGAGTGAGATTTTGATGAAATAAATATTTTCTTTAATAAAAAAGAGCTTGTTTTGACTGGATTGACATACTAAGCATGATAAAATAAATGTGAAAAATGGGAAAAGAGCAGAATAAGCCTACTAATGCTCCGCCATGGCATTCAAAAGCACGGCCGATGGAGAATTCTACCCAACATTGGGTGGGGTTGGCGGGGCTTCAATGGAGTGTGCGGATCGATTGCGGAGTTTTTACTTAAATATAGAAGGAATCCTTCACTTTCTCACAACTTTTTCGGGAGTAGATGTCCTCTAATGGTTTATTTACTTTATTTTTATTTGTTTTCCTGAAAATTCTAGTTCTAAGAATAAACTTTAAAATCATTTGTAAAAAATCAATTTATAATGTCATGACGTCATAGGGGTGGGCATGTAATATATGATTAATGGTAAGGGATGGCATTATTATATATCAACGAAAACCTGAACCTTAGAGTTGAGTTCAATAAACTCAGGGGTGTATACATAAATTGCCCAAGAACAATCCCTAAACATCTAAGAGTCAAGAGGGTTTATGCTCACTCTCTTTACTGAATCACAGACGTATTATTCCCAAAATCTGAAAATGGCGACTCTTCTCAGACCGAAAACATCATCTTCCCTTGTTAGAATCTCATCCAGTTTCCTCCGCAACTTCAGTAGCACAACTACTCCAGCCGTTGCCGAGGCGGCTGGCGGCGGGGCGGAAGCTGCTAAGCCGAAGAGTAATCAGAAGAAGAAGAAGAACCTTTTCGAGGTAGCTCAGTTCCTACCAAATTGGGGCATTGGCTATCACATGGCTAAATCGCATTGGACTGACGTTTCTTATCAGATTACTAAGATAAACCTCTATAAGGTAATCAACCGTTGTTTTGATTTCTTCATATAGGTGATGGCTTATCTTACTATGTAATGTCTTCATATGTGCCAGATTGCATTTGTTCATTACCTTCTACTTTTAGGGATCAGCAATTAGCTCATTTAGTTAGTTTTACTTGTGATTTTGGACTTAAAAATATGGATATTGGTTGTTATTTTGTTATGTGTTATTGATGTGTTTCTATGGCTTTTTTGCAGGATGGAAAGCATGGCAAGGCTTGGGGGATTGCTCACCAAGGAGGTACTCTTTTCGCCTTTTCAAATATTTTTAAATCAGTCATATAGGAAATATACTCACCTATAATTAGTTTGGTGGAATTCGGCCTGTTTTTTTTCCTTTGGCTGTGAAGTTTGTTTCTAGTGGTCTATGTTTGGAATCAAATAGGTAGTGCCTGTCCTGTGGATGTTGATTTAGACGAGCGTTGTTTTGTTTCATATAGTTGAGAAAGTATGTACCTATTCTGAAGTTCTAGGGATTACCGGTCTCACATTTGCTATATACAGGATTGAGATAAGAGAGTGTCAGCCTTTTGTGCTCTGTCTGTTCAAGTAAATCCGATTTTGAGCCACATTACTTTCGCTCATCTTTGTTACGATGGATGTTATATAGCACCGTTTAACAAAGAGAGATACAGACAGATCATGTCTAGGAAAAGATCATCACGAGCTTTAATCAAATAGAATATGACGGATAGATAGATATATACCAATTTGTGTAAAGTTGAAATGATGTCTATCAACTGATATGGTGCGCAGGTCCTTCTCCACTTGTTTCCTGGTAAATTTAGTGAAGCAAAGCCTAAATATCATGGATAGTTGTGATTGAGGAAATAACTGAGCTTATGACATGTAATAGGTAGAGTGACTGTTAAGCTTAGCAGATTAGTGAATAGTGACTGAATATGTACTAGATTGTAGGGCAGTCATCTTTGAAAAGTTAAGTCTCACCACCATCAGCTGACACGCTATGTATTCTAGTCTTTAGGGACCAGAAAGCTCATGTTATTACTATGATGATGCAAAAAGGAAGATTGAACTAAAGCAATTTTTCAGTAGGTTTTGATCTCAATTAGTTTGTGTTTGTTTGCCCTAATCTGTCAGCCTTTCCTTTGTAGCAATTAATCACACTGAGCTTTGGAGCACCATCTTATGAAGGATTATGGAGCTCTTATTAAAGTCATTTGAAACAGCCTAATCTGATTTACTCGGTTACTCCCTCTGTCCCAACTGGTTCTATACGTTTTCCTGTTTGTATACACTTACGTTTTGGTAAACTAAATTCTCCTTAATTTAGTTTCAGGTCCACCATTTTTTATCTAATAAACAAATACACCTAACTCACTTTATCACTATAATCTAGCATTACTGCATCCTCTTGCTTATCACTTATCTAATAAACAGTATACCACAAGCTCTCTTAAATGACGGTGTAAAAACCAAACGTGTACAATTGGTTGGAACGGAAGGTAACTAGCTCTACTCTTATAGTCTTGTTCTAGAGAAACAGTTTATGTGAGAGTGAGTTTTGGTCGACGATCTTATAATCTTTGGTTTAATTTGTCATTGCAAGACTAAAGTATTGCTGCAGCAATTTAAAGAATCTTTGATGTCTAGTTTATGTTGCAATTGCTTTCGTCATAAGTCATCATGAGCTCAAACTAAATCCTCCAATTGTTCCATTCTGTCATACAATTTTCATAAGCCATCATGAGCTCAAATTAATTTACCATTTCAATGCTGAAGTATAGTTTTAGAATAAGAAAGAAAGGTTGGCCTATGCTTTTCTTTTGGTTTATCTACTTGCTAGTTATTTAATGTTGGTACCCAATTTCGTGTTTAATGTGTTCATATTTTTTCGGTTTTGGCCACACAAATTACAAGTGCTAATTTGATATATTTGCTGCAGGTATTCCAATTGCAGATGTCCCAAAGAAAATAAGTGGGGTTCACAAGTGCTGCTGGAAGTATATCCGCCACTCCAACAAAACGGAAAGTAATATTCCAAAATTGAGTAAACCTGAAGACAGTACACCCAAACCTGAGTTGCAGACTGCTTGATTGAAGTTACAGTTTTCTACGACTGGACTAAAGAATGCCGGAATAGCATGGTCAGATAGCTTTGGGAAAGGATCCTTCACCCTAGAAAGTCAATTGGTCTTGCATTGTAATAGATTTTAGACACAAGTGATTGCTGAATTAGAAGCTTCCTTATACAAGCTATCTTCGTCTAATCTTGATTCCATTTTGGTTGTTTTTGCCCAAATAATGATGATGTAATTCTTGTGTTCTTTTACCTGCTAGTTTGTTCTACCATTTACTAATTTTAATTATATCCCTCACCTAGTGTTCAACTTCTATGCGGAGGCAGGATGTTAAAAATTTGAACCCTTTCACTTTGTAATGATGTTCTATTAATCAGTTAAAATAATAGCGTACATTCAAAATTGAAGGTAAGCATTTTTGTTCGTCTTCATAATATAGCCTAAATATCTGAATGAATCAATATACGACCACTATGAGTATGAATCACCAACAAAAATGGCATGAGCAAAACTTGTTACCCCAGAAACTGCTTTCGCCACATCTCTGCAAAGGCTCCAAGACAAATGGGCGGTGATTTACAGCATGAAGGCCAAGTGCTGTATTCAATCCTATATCTCCTGCAGTTACTCTTTTACCCATAAGCAGGTCATCTATCAATAATGGTGCTTCCAAGTTCCAAGCATGTGTAAATAATTCTCATTTTTCTTCACTAACAATCTCATCAATCTCAGATTCCATAGCTGCTCCGTCCCGGAAACTTCCTCACTGAAATTGTTACAAGTATGAAACATAAACTCAACTAACATCCAACCCGTTGAAAGAATTGTCACCAAGATACCAATGCACATACAAGATGTTATTAATGTGCTGAGTTCTTGTTTGTCCCACTGAAGTTGGAAAATTTGTAGTAGATCATGAAGGCATCATTATCCTCCTAGGACACTATCATCTATGCTTCCACCTTGTTTCTATTCTTTTGCTTCTCCTTTTTCTTCGTGTCTTTCTTAGTTTCATCAACTGTGCTGCTCTCTTCGGTCTCAAGTTCAATTCTAGCAAAAACAGGTTTGGGCTGTGCTGTTACGTGGCCATGCTTCAGCCCACCCCATTTGGTATCATTCTGTAAAAACCGGTGAGCAAATGTAAATTCCTAATGCTTTTCATGTTAACTATTAAATGTAAACTCTAGCAAATGTAAATTCCTATTGTGTGGAGAGAGAGAGAGAGAGAGAGAGACTAACCCAGGTGATAGCATTGAAATGGTCCTCGGAGTATCCCAGTTGTGTGTATATTCTCAAAGATAAACTCGGGGTAACTGGGGATAAAGCAATTGCTACAATTCTCATGGCTTCCAAAACAATTACCAGGTCCTACTCAGAGATTAATGGAAACGGAACGTGGTAAGCACACAGTTATATGTTAGACAAAACAGAACAGAACAGAACAACTTTCCATAAGCACATAAGCTATACACACATGGTGTTCCAAGCCTTTTGACTCGGTGCAGAGATACAACAGATTATTAGAAACTGATCCTATAGGTTATTTAATTTCTGTTTGAAAAACTGATTGTAGCTTGTGGTTCTCCAAAAATAATCTGAAATAATCAATTTAAAGAACCAGTAGCTTATTCTGCTCTAGACTATGGTCTTTTCTGTTTTACACTGTATTTCATTACAGACACCCACCAGGTTTCTTCAAATTCACTTTCCTGGACCTGCCCTATTTATCAATTCAGGTTACTTGAAAGTTTTTGCAAACATGCATTTAATTTACGCCTTTTGATCAACCAGAAAAAAGACATACTACTATTTATTAGGAACTTGTCCGATAGGATTTATTTGCTTTTCAATATTATGTCACATACTCATTTAAGCATCTAGTATCTCTTATGAAATAAAGGTGAGTCATCCAATGCACATGTATTAATCTTGTCCATATGTTGACAAATGACAAAGATGTACAGAAAGTAAAGAGACCTTGGAGGCAGTCTCGAAGCCATTATCCCCTTGCTTAAAAAGAGACCATGGAGCCTTTTCATCTATATATGCATTCCCAGCATTACCAATCTCTAGCACAGCCTCACAGGCTGACGAAAGTTCAAGATTTTCATAATGTTTCCTCGCTTTTTCAACCTGAATTGAAACAAAATGACAACCAAAGTTTAATATGTCGACTGTGAAAGAAACTACAAGCAGATAATAATAGTTCTTGAACTCCTCACTACATCCCAATTTCCACACACCGAAACCAAAGAATGTTAATTGATTTACTATTGGGACATCACCAGATTCTCCACACTGTCCTTGAATGCAATTCCTTCTGCAGCAGTTGCTGAATCAACAGCAATAGTTGACTGGCAGTTCTTTCGCAGAAGTCCAAGTGTACGATTAAGAAGATTGCCTGAGAGAAAATTGATTATATTCATTCCATTATAAACTAACACAGTGAGCTCTTGAGCAAGTAAGACATGCCAAGCTTTACAAATTCTGATCCGAAAGCTATCATTCTATACTGAGGTCTTTAACCCAGAAGAATGTGTGGTAATCTCTATTATGCCAGATAGGCTTTGACTGCAATTTTTTTTGTGAATTTGATTAGCATATAATCTAAGCCCTTTCATTTCTTTACTATATTAAACTACTCTGTCCAATTATAAGAGGACCTTGGCCTTGAGAAATGAAGACAAGTACTTATCATACTAAATGAGGACCTTGGCCTTGAGAAATGAAGACCTTGACCTTAGCATACTAAATGAAGACAAAAAACAGGACCTTGGCCTTGAGAAATTCTAAGAGGAAGAACAAGTACTTATCATTTTTTATAAAATCCAATGTAGCTGTTAATGTAAAATTCTTAATGTCCCTACAGATTTATCCTAGAAACAGATACATAATATTCTTTACCAAAAGAGAACAAGAAATGAATTAGTGCATTGTAAGTTGTAACATTAAGCATGTTTAGTGTGAAGAAAATGTACACTGCTGTTACTTAAATAACTTCTCTTGCACCTAGCAAATGAGCGTCTGTCAAATATGCACAACACACAGACACACAAATAAATAACTCGGTCAAAACTAATTTTCATGTAACCTTCTAGTGAAGCAAAAATATAGCAAACCAGAAGCACATTCCAGAATATGAATAAATATAGATTTTTTTAGAAAGCAATTGAGCATTTATACTGGAAATATAGATGGGCATACCAATGGTATTTGCAAGATGTGCATTGATAATATGGATGAAACGGTCTTCTGAGTAGTCTCCATCATTACCAAATTCCACCTCCTTAAGGAAGAAATACCTTACTGCATCAGGTCCAAATCTGCTCACCAAGTCAGTAGGTTCAAGGGTATTTCCCAGAGACTTCCCCATTTTTAATCCATCCTGGCATATATGAAAGCATGTCAACATTATAAATAGGAACATACGCTTTATGATCAAATATGTAACACAACATAAATTAGAGACAACAAGAAAACTAATTTTCATGCTACTGGTTAATTTGTTGTCAACTTCTTTTTTATTTTTCGTATTTTTCTTTTACGATGAACAACATTTACTCCAGAATGTAATGCACAATCACATTATATCTGAATTGAATAGAAATGCTAATCTACATACAATGACGTACAGCAGATACCATACAAATATTGCATCGAACATCAAGACAACAATAAGGTGATCTCAAAGAAACCAGATAAATTATCACCAAGAACATAGCATTAAAAACTGCAGCAGTAGTCAAGAGTCTGCAGGTAGCAGTGTAAGATAACCACAACTTGTAGATGAGACTCAAATATTACATACTTTGATCATCCCATTTTAAGATCACTGACTATTTCTTTCTCAGAAATGAAAATGTCAAAGTCTTTGCCTTCACAAGATTAGTTTAGAACTAGTAGAGTTTTACATAAATGAACATGAGGGTATTTCTTGTGGATTTCTTTTTGTTAACTAAAAATAATCAAGATTCAAGACATGAAGGGCATACTACTTTTTCCATAGAAAAATAATGGCAAATGTGATTTACAAATCCAAGACAAAGAATGTCTATCAAAAAATCCTCCAAGCCAGCCAGAAGGTAACTGAGTTACTCTGAGTAAGGATACAATAATAGAGTATCATTTAGAGTAACTCCATACCTTAGTCAGAAATCCATGACCAAACACCTTCTTTGGAAGCCTGAGCCCAGCTGACATCAACATTGCTGGCCAATATACTGCATGAAACCTTAATATGTCCTGCAAGGTAAACAAGATCAAACATCAACTGCAGTCCCCTACAACAATTTCTGAAAAAGATGATATCAGCAGAAACATTTGATCATCCAAACATCTACACCATGTGTGTGTGGTGGTGGTGGTGTGCAGCTAAAGTGGAGTAAATAGCAAAGCGGCCTTGTTTCATAGCTTTTCAAAGAAGATAAGGTTCAGATTTGTTGGAGTAAATAGCAAGCTTGTATCACAACATCCAAATACAAATAAATACAGAATTACCTTGCCGATCAAGTGCAGTGATGCAGGCCAACCGGACTCAATGGCTGTTTGTAGATTATGTTGCTCCTTGTCCTCCAGGAGAGCTGATATATAACTGTCAAATGGAATAAGAGAGTGGAGAATAAATATTACACAGAGTGAAGCCAAGGTATCTAATATAGAAACTGTTCTATTGAGATGCAAGCCGTTATGAACATTGCCAACATTTTCATCTCCAATTAAAGTTTTCTACATACATTGTATTATGTTTTAATTTGAAGATTTGCTTCTTTTTTAAAAAAAAGAAAAGAAAAACTTTAAAAGCTACAACCGCAGAAATGAAACTTACAAACAGACAATAGATGCATAAAACAGGACAGCATGAGGCTAATGCGGTGCAAACTGCAGAGTTTCATGTCATCAACATATGTGAACCAATGGATAATCGGGTCACAGCAAAGTCAAAGGTCGACGAGAGAATGAAGTAAAAAGAAGCAGCATGTTCAGGACATATATTGGTGGATGGGAGATGATAAAGGCAACCTTAATGGGGTGAAAAACATTATGTAGACAGAGATCCAAAAAAATGAAAGGATTTGTTTACATGTCATTCAGTAAATACTTGAGGATTCAATTAATTACCCCAACAAAGCATCAAACCATACATATATAGTCTGCTTGGTATCATTGGGCACCGGAATACCCCACTCCACTGCTGCTCGAGAAATGGAGAAATCTCTCAGACCACTTTTGACCCAACCTTGCACCTATGAAAGAGTTTGAGAAAATACCAGTCAAAAGGGAGAGAAGCCGTCAACTGGACTTGTAAGGAATGGGTTTGCTAAGTCCTTAAAGCAATACTGTAAACTAGAAACAAATAGCCCTATGAGATGCTAAAGTTAAAGCGAGTCTTTGCACTGTAGATTCTCTTCGATAAAGAGTTACATGATATAATATTATATAATTATTATTAATAATAAAATTATTTCTGTATCCTAAAGTTATACCTGACTCTTATGGTCCTTCAAGGTATGATACTTTACTCGGTTACTTGTGGAGTCTGCTAAGTTTACAACAAATATGGCATGTATGAAACCAAGTAGACATGTAACTCTTGCCATTAATTGAAACAGTAAGTCTTGCTAACATAACTATTGTTCACCTTACTATCTCATGATCCTGAGCCAAACAATAATTTAAGGAAAACAGAAATTACAATTTGTAAAGTTTTTTAACTACTTTTATTTAGTCAGTTGTATTGCTGCTTCAATTTGACACTGTACTTCCGACTTCTCCTGATAGATGCACGAATCACCAGATCTTCATCAGAGCTTTGCGTTTCAACTAGGACTACCAATATTTCTTTTATGTTGCTTATATTGAATCTAAAATAATGATCCATTTTAATATGTTAAATGATAATTTCAAAGTAAAAAATCAGACTATCAGAGTGTAAGATAGTACCTCATTTAAACGATAAGTGGGCTGCACAAACTCCGGGTTTTCTGCTAAAGTCTCTTCCAGACGTTGTTGATACTTCGACAAGGCAAAGAAGTAATTGTCTTCCTTCCTCTGGAGACATGGCTTCAAGTGCATGGGACAACAGTTACCGTCCAGCAATTCCTTCTCATCCTACAGATTTTCAACGGCCAGCGTAAAAAATCCAACCAGCATATAGAAGGAATGAGTATAAATAAATTTAGCAGCATTTGTCAAATAAGCTGCATACATTCCGAGACCTGAATTCAACATATTGCAGACTTATGAAAAGTGTTAATAATTGCCATTCATGGTAAAATTGATGAATTTATGATAGTATATATTACTGTCTGACATAAAACAATAAGCTATAGCATTCCAAGTCATACATGAAAATAGATCGTCATATCACAGAGAAACTCTATTTTTGTTTTTTGGAAGAAGAAACTAATGAGAAAAATCCATACACCGAATCATATTCTTGCACAGAATACACTTGAAATAATCCCTCAGCCCTACACTCTTCTTCCTAATCGGGTTCTGCTACAAACCTTCCTCTTATTGTACTTCTTCTATGCAGGAGAAAAATGTTTTAATTGCACTGGCGAGACCATTAACTGCAATTCCGCAAACTATGAGCATGGACTATAGCCTTTAGGTACAGATTAAGGTGAAGGAGAAGTAAAATACAGGAAAATGTTTGGAGATAATGTCCAGAACGAAGGATCAAAATTCATTAAATCCTACATGCTACAAGAAGTATTTCTTGATCTGAATGTCCAAAAATAAAACCTACACAAATAATGGATAAAATCCTAGGCATTAAAGCCTGTCAAATTTTCTCATCACTAGACAACTACATTTCACCATTCTTCACATGAATAAATTTCTAGAAACTTAAGCATTACATAATTTTTTTTTTAAAAAAAAAAATCCACATTCACTCAGAATACCTTATACTCTTCACAATTGACACAGTACAGCCCCTCATAGTCAGAGCGATATATATCACCACTGGCAAGAACCTTGGAGTAGAACTCCTTGACAATACTTTCATGAGTTGAATCCGTCGTACGAATGAATCTGTCATAAGCTATGTCTAACTGCCACCACAAATCCACAAAAAGACTGTAAATCAAACAAACTGCTACAAATCATTACAAATAGTCTCACAACAATAAAACACTAACGATGATACCTCTCCCCAGAGTGCCTTGTAAGCCTGCGAAACCGAATCACAATGCTCACGTGGACTGGCACCATTGGCAGCTGCAGCACTAGCAATCTTTTCTCCATGCTCATCCGTTCCAGTTATAAATACAACCTTCTTTCCCATAAGCCTCTACAGTTAAAACATTGATCACACAGCTCATTAACAAACTATATTACAGTACACAATTAACTCACCAACACAGACAAAAATCCCCAAACGCTTCAGCCAGATTACTGTTAATCAAGTCGCGAAACAACGTTCTACTTAAAAAATCCGTTCAGAAAGTTTCATTATCTTCTAGTAATCTAAAACATGATAGAAACTTTAATTGATCAGAATTCAGGCTAGAATTTACCTGAAAACGGGCAATGGAGTCGGCGGCAATGGTGGTGTAGGCGCTGCCCATGTGAGGAGGGGCATTGACGTAATAGAGAGGAGTGGTGAGGACGAATTCATCATTTGCTGAGCTGCAAGTGCAATAGAGAGCTCTAGAGCGAGGGGAATTGAACAAGTATCTGCTTGAATTTCGAAAACGAATTTTTGAAGTTCTGATTGAAATTGGGGAATTAGGAGATGAGGCGAAGAATCGAAGGCTGCTTTGGACGGAATACTGAACTCTGCAAGCCATGATGAATGGTACAAGGAGCTTGGAGCCACTGCGAGCTATTTGGCTTTCCGGAGAGGATAAGGCTATAGTGGTAATCTTACTAGAAATCGACCGGTTTGGACCGGTGAAATCCGACCAGTTCAACTTCTTGTGTAACTTCGGCAATTAGCCGGTGTAACTAGTTTTTCGGTTCATTTGTTGTCGGTAATCGTATCAATCTCTCCAAAGTTGTTTGTCGTGTTATACGTTTTTATCATCTAGGAGGTGTTTGGTTTTGTATTTTATCTAGATAAGTAAATTTAAGATAAAATGATGAATAGTGAATTGTCCAGATAATGGGCTTTATCTAAAACTTGGTTTGGTTCAATTTTTTTGTGATTTTGGCCCAGATAACTAGTTATTTTGTGGGGATAATCCTCATGTTTGGTCCATTATCTTAGCCCATTCTCTAATGTCCAGATTTTGGGCCGTCTAAGGAAATTACATGTCTGACCTCAGCTTACTAGGGATGTTCCAAAAATAACCCCCAACTACCTATTTAAATTCAATCTTTTCTGTAGCTTCCCACACAACAAAAAAAAAAACGGAAACTAAATTATGTATCCAGAAACAGAGTCCCATTGAGACGCGATTTTCCTCCTAACGTCCTCCTGAAACGGCGACTGAACAGTGACGCCGGAATCGCAGATCTTGTACGGTAAGTAAGTAGATCGAATGCATACTCTGTTTTCTGCTTCAATTCGGTTCCTTTCCATCCAATTCGTATGGTCCTTATCGCAATTTACTTGTTTTTTTGGTGGATTTTCTTTTTGAATGCATTACTCCCAATCCGCCATTACTGCTTGTGGGTGTATGAAGTTGTAGATCTGTGGGTTTATTGTACTATGGTCATCGCACATGATGGTGATTTGTACATTGTTTATCGTTTCTCAATTACTCCATCTTTAACTATATTATGCTATGCAGATGCAGCAGTATTTTTGTAGGTTCAATTGATTTATGTAATCCCCCTGAATAGTTTTCGCACTTAATTACTCATGTTCCGCTTCATGAGCATCATTGGACCTGGATTTGTATACCTGTTAAGAAACATTTAACAAAGACTTCTATTTTAACTGGTGTGTATCTTGTAATATTGAATTCGAAATTAACTTCAATGTTGATAGAGTGCATGTCGAGAAGAATATGTAATAACCTCAGTTATGTTATTGTTTTATAAGGTACTCGTTGGATTAAGGAATATTTATTGGTTTGTTTTGTGGTGTTTTAAGGCAGTACTTTTACTTCTGTTTAACTTGTGCAAAATTGTGAAACTATGATAAGTTATACATGTATACGCCCTGATGTAGTTGTAAAAAAAACTTAACCCGCAAATGCGCTGTCAACAAGAAATGTGAGTTCCATAATCATTGTAATAGGTTCTGCAAATTCTTAATTCTTTCAAATTTGTATTAGGAGTTGTTGCTGACTAAGTTAATGAATTTTTCAACGTAGAAAATGGCTTGTGTTAATCGTACAAGGCAGAACCGTTTGCTACGGTTGGCTGGTTGGAAAAGAGCTGAGGACATTCTCCTTGTTCGTATGTTAGATGAATTTGCAAATTGTTCACAACTACAAAGCAAGCAGGATGTCATTGCTGTTTTGAGGTTCTGTGCGGCCGAAATCAGCGAGAAGTTGCGAAAAAAAGTGCCCGTTTCTTCACTGATAACAGCGTTGGCCTCAATCAGGCGTAAGTACACTAAATTCAAAGAGTTTCTGGAAATACCAGGTGTTTCCTACGCTATGAGGCGTAATCGTGTGTACGCTAGAGAGCTCTACTGGAGTAGCTTGGGTGGGAAGGTAATCCCTTTTCAATCTCTTTCAAATTAAGCTATATATTATGTGCCACTTGTATGAGTAACACCCCTTGTTGCATTGTCGTTATAGAATGAGAAAAGATCTGCTCGAAGTATGAGAACTAGAGGAGAGCCACTGTTTCGTCAATTGCGAAACATCTTTTCCACAGATGGCTGTTTCACTCTACTGGATGAGTACTCTTCAGGAGTTGCATTCGAGGTCGACAATGAAAGCTTGTTTGAAGGGAAGAAACTGTGAATACTTGAGTTGGTTTACAGTAATCACTACTACAAAGAAGTGCTTCTTCGTTCATCTGTTTGCAATTAGTTTGCAAGTTACCTGGAGTTAATTTAGTATGTCCTGCCTACCATCTTTGTGTGTTAATTTATTAAACATTCGGTAAACAAATTATTGTAAGATTAACATTGCATTTCGGTTCGGTGATGGGGTATGCATTTGTTGGTGGATTAACTTAAGTGGTTGTGCTTCGTATCATTAGTAGATTTAAATGCTGCAGTATTGTATTGAAAACAATTTGTTATTCCTGTATAATGCGAATAGTTGCACTTTAATGGTGTGGTCATTATTACTCTTTCTTACAATAATTCGAGAAAGGTATATAGAAAATACGTTTAATAAGAACACCACAATCTTTACATTGGTTGGTTTAATTAAATTGTGCATTTGAAATTCTCTGCTAAGTTTTTGACTGACGGTTGGGAAGTATACTATCTGTATGGTTCATGTGATTGAAAAAATAAAAAATTCTCAAATTAAATTCGAAACTTCAGCAAAGTTGATGTGCATTTAGTGCTTTTACTGCAATAAAGCTACTAAATGGACTGGAAATTTCATAGCTGAAGGATGTACTGTCCATTTATGTGACTGACTTTGGTAGTTGATGAGCTTTAAATTTGGATGGATTTAAGTAAGCTTTTTTCAGAAAAATTGGTTGTGTCTACACTGCTGAATTGTTGAAGACTTTTGTATATGTAACTTTACGTACTACATTGGCTTATGTCTATCTGCAGGCATTTATGTTAACTTGTTCCTTTAGTAAACATCTTAACACAATCCTGATTTGCATTGAAAGGATGTGTGAATATGGCAGGTGGATTTTTTTTTTTTCTTCTGTGAATTATCTAGTAAAACTAGTTTGTTCACACTACTAAGCCTGCCCATAGGTTGTATAAATTAAGAATTCAATGACTATGAAATTACTAAGTTGGTAGTTCATTCCTATTACCTGTAATACATACTTCTGTATAGCCTTCATCTAGCCATTGTTAGGAGCTATAAAGTACATGAGAAACTTGTCAACTCACAGCAACATCAAGTTCACAGGTACTCTTCAAACAGAGCAAAAAAGATTTGAATTAATGGCCAAATCTATTGCCAACTCTTCCAACCTTTATACAAGCTTACAAGCAATGAATTACATTGAATTTCTGCAGAGTACTTTCTTATATTGAGGCTCAAAATAATCAATAGTTTGCACTATAAATATAAGGTTGGTTCAAGGTTCATTCTCAACAACCAAACACACAGAGTTAGTATCTTTCATATTTCTAAGTCTTCTTATTAATGTTATAGCCTCTGAGGTTGTTATACTATATACTGTATGAATTTCATCTTGAATACTAACTTGTGCATCAAATTTTGCAGGCACACATCAAGTCCATATGGCTACCTCAAACATGACACAAGATCACATGTTCTTCCCTGAAGGTGGCGTTTGGACCAGGGAGCATGAAGAGTACTTTGTGGACATCCTTTCTGAGCATGCGACAGCCAACAATGTTCGTATCAATGAAGGCTGCCCGTCCTTTAAACGTGCACTTTTCCTTCTGAACAAGAGGGCAGGAGGTCGTTTCGGGAGGACTTCACTTCTCCAGCGGTTTCGCATGCTCAAACTCCGACACGAGGAGTTTGCTCGGATCCTTAGGCTTCCCGGTGTTTTGCACGACACTGAAAGGAAGGTGCTTGTGATCTACAAGGACATTGTTTGGAAGGATATCAAACAGGTTGGGTTACCTAGCAAAAGTTAATTAAGTGTCCCTTTCAAAGTTTAATTACTAACCTTATTTTATATATCGAATACTCCGTCCTCACTTATTGTCTATTCCACTTATTTATTTTCAGAACTACTTGTATGGAAATGCTTATGTCGAAAAAGGAGAGCAGCAGTGGGAGGACTTGGTTAACATTTTTGGTCCAGGGCCTGGGGACGATTTCATCGAACCAACTCATTACATAAACATAAGTTCCTCTGAGTTTGAGACTCCACCAAAACCTGCTTCACCTCCTCGTGGAAGGAGGAATTTTGGAACTCGACGTGCCACGAATGTAACTGGGAATACAGTTGCTGGACCCTCAACTGCACGTCCTCCAGTCCGTCGTGCTTTGTTGCCCGCTTCAGACTCTGTTCGAGCGGCCGGGGGTGAAGGAGCTGTTCCTCTTGGATTCAATGCATACCATTCTGCTGCTACTAGTGAGTCTGTTAGCTCAACCGGGGAAGGACCCATGTGGTATGGTGTTGGTAGGTCTGCTGCTGAGTTGATGACAAGTGCTTTTGAAACACCAGTTCTTTACACTTTTGACGAACTCAGGGGCAGCACCGACTCTGGTTCCGCTGCAAGTAATCATCCAAACAACGACGCTCGTGGTCAGGGTGCGTCTGCTCCTTCAACTTCGCCCTTCGACTTTGGTCCTTGGGGACTTTGACTTTGGATCCATGAACGGTGGTAGCAAGGGAATTTTTATGCTGTTGTTTACCCTCGGTTTCCTACTAACCTTCACGAACAATGATGTCGGTTAAATTTAAGTATGTTGTTTTCTATTAATGTATGCATTGTCACTTTTATTCTAGGTAAGATTGCATGCTCAATTTCATTTCATTTGTGATAATCGAACAATTCGAATGTTGAGATTACTGATGAGGATGAATGATCTAGAGGAATTAAATTGAAGTCATGAAATTGTTCCGAGGCAATATTAATACTAGCTAAGTAACTTTGTTACAAGTTCCATGTTGTTGTACGTGTCGTATTTTCATGAAGTCCTGCTTTTACTTGGTGTTATTATCATATTTTATAGGTCTACGTTCCTTGGCTCTTCAATACTCTGCAACAAGTTAAACTATTATCGATTGCCGGGTTATGTTTAGTTACAAATTAAGATTCAGTTGTATAATTCTGCCAACTATTGAGGGGGCACAACTACTATAACTTTTGTCAAAGTTATACCATTGATTATTTTAAGTGACTGGCTTAATACAGAATCGAAGTTCCACAATCATTAAACAGTCATTAAGCAACAAAGACAACAAATAACTAACAGAAACAATCTTCCACTTTTATCGATAATCTTCTTAACTTCAACGTACTGTCTCTTCCAGTACTTAAGCTTGGATTCAATCTGTGACTGAACCACATAGCAGCCAGCAAGCCTACTCCGCATCATCTTAACCATGGTTGTGTGCACGTTAGTCATTTTGTTACTATGGTCACGCATACCCAGGTTCATAACTTCCCTCATGCAATCACATAGAGTTGAAGTTGCCTCATTATCCCACACAAACCTAGGTACTTTGGGCTGTGAAAGGGAACTTGGATCTAGAGAACCATGGGTTGGAGCTGATCCTTGCTGCAGGTAATTATACGTGGCAGGGGTATGGATAGGCGCCACTTCATCAGCCGCTCCTGAAGTCGTACCACTAACCTGACTTGACCCTGGACTTGCCGTAGGAACATACTGGCCTCGTAGTGAAGCCATACTGGGAGGCCGAGCAGATTTGTTTCCCAATCTGTACACACCTTTCATATGGAAAAATAATGACTTAATTAATAACAGTGTCCCAATGGCAGGTTAATGTATACCAAATACAAAAGTACATACTGCAGGATATACTTAAGTAACCAACAGTAAGTAAGAAATACTATTCACAAATAATAATACTCCAGGCATAAATGTATTTCAACGTTATCACCAAAAATTCAGGAGGGCATGTATTACAAGACAAAACTAACACTAATATTTTAGTACATGAACAACAGAATAGCACATAGCTGTTACAAACAGAAGGTGACAGGAAACAAAAGAAAATGAGCCCTTCCATGTTCAGCGCACATAAGATATGTTGACAAAGAATTCTAATTCCATGTCAGCAACACAAGTGGACATGATGTCATTAATTTTAATGCATTAATATGAAGTTCCTAATTTATTTTAAAATGCATGCAAGTGTAAGCAGTCCTAATCATGGCTGGCCGCCACGGATAGCTAGCCAATCATCGTAAAGTTGTTGTGCCAGATTGTCACAGAAGTCGTCCCATTCATCAGATCGTCGAACCACTTGGACATAATCAACCGAATGGTCATCTTCCATAGGATCGTCCATGTCTTCATCTAGTGGTTCATCCTCAGCCGGATCCCGGGACATGTTTTTCCTTATGAAGTTCTGCAGCAGACAACATGCAAGTATAACTCTACCCTGAGTCTCCACCGGATACTTAGACTGCTCATCCAATGAAACCCAACGTTTCTTTAGCAACCCAAAACACCTCTCAATAACATTGCGAGCTTTGGAGTGAACCATGTTAAAGAACTCTTTCTTGTCCTGAGGTGCATCCGTACCATACCCCCATTGTTGTAAGTGGTATCTCGTGCGGGTGTACGGAGTTACAAATCCCTTCCCATGGGTGTAACCATTGTCACATAGATAGTATTGTCCTGTAATGTCACAGCAGAATTCAGAAACCAATCCCATGGGTTTAGAGGCAATTATATAATAACATCTTTAAGAAAATATAACTGATTGGCGAGGCAACAATCTATCTAACAAAACATAGTAATAAATTAACCAAACAGTACCATTGAAATTTGCTTTGTAGTATTTTAGCAATTACTACTAGTCTACCAACCAGCCTCGGTTCCTTTTAGTGTTTGATTTGAGAGGAAGCCTTAAAAGAACTTTACAACAATATTTCATGTTCATTTACAGAAATAAAAACAAAATGGTGACATCAGTTGTATTTGTAATGAAATTGTATAATGTGTATTTGCAAAAGTGTAGCAACACTCTTACAACTAATTTGTTTTTTAAACACTTTACATCTTTTTTATCAATGTGGAAGGAAACAGGTATGTCACATATTACTTAATAGTATATCTCAAATAAAAATGTTAAATTAAAAGATAACTTTAACCCATTTGCAAGCAATACATGTCTCACTGAAATTAGTAAGAAATTATGAGTACTACAAGTAAGCATGTTAGTAAAAAAAGAAAACAAAATAAAGGTGATTCAGCTGAACCACACAACTTTGAAACCGTTTTCCAAATAGTCCAAGTACAGGTCCCTCGTATAAATAAATACATAGTTTGCAGCCATGTTATAAATAAATACAGTGCTGTCCCCTGTAAATAAATACATTTACAGCACACTTTACTCACTAAATGGGATGAAATGTTATAATCCATAGTTTGCAGCCAAGTTATAAGACAGAAGTCCTGTGAAATTTACTTGTGGAATGCAAAATTAAAACAAACAGAGAGCCTCTGATTCTGACCTAATACACATTTCTTGTAAAATCAAAGATACAACTACGTACTCACAACACAATTTACAAAACTTAATTCAGTAACATTTTTTCCATTTTAAAATGCACCTTTGTAGCATTAAATGTTTAATTACAATTCCCCTTTAATTATTTCTGCAGAAAAAGCATCTGTTGCAATGATGTATTGTTCAATGATTTCCATCAATAAGCAACTGATGCACGTATTTTCTGCATGGAATAGCCCTCCTTATATAGATAAACTATGTCTGGGCAAAATTTTACTGTGCAAACCACTAATGGTATGAAATGTTATTGCATTTCAAGATAAAGGTCACTTGTATACATGTGAGCGTCTCTTCTATGGTTTTCTGTCACCATATTGTTGTCTTTCGCATCTTTGAATATTATTGAATTTTTAAACATTTCAATGAACACAAGATGCAATCAACTGTTCCAAGAAGATTAAATCATAGTAGCAGTGTTGCATAAGTTGCTTAATTAGGTACTTAGTCACTTTGAACATATGGTTAAACACCATGTTTTTAAAGCTACAGATTTGGAGATAATATCTGCATTCAAAGGCCCAAACACAGGTCATAAAGTAATGGGACGGAGTACAACACTGCGGGATTAGACCTGAGATGTTTTCTGGAGTGTTCATATGCATTTTGTTGTCTGATAAGTCAAAATCTGCAGTATTGAAATGAGATCTATTTTCTGTCAATGTCTGAGATGAAAAAGAGGAATTCATCATATGATCTTGGATGAACAACAATAAATGTTCCCCCACCACTCACTTGATATTGCCAAACCAGCTCACACACATTAAAATCTCCCACTTTCAATGGTGCTCTTCAACTTGGGATTCCTGGTTTTAGGTACACTCTATTACCCTCATTTCAACTCACACTTATCGCATGCATGTTACTCTACATTCCATAATACAATTCTGCATAACACTACCTAGTAGTACTTTGTTGAGTGCATGTTAGCCTTATTAGGAGTGTGACAGTATTCTTAATTTGTTGACACCTATATAAACTAACAAACCAGCACAAGGAAGTTATCTTTACTTTCACTATTTTAAGTAATGTCTTTGTTAAATATTTATACTAGCAAGGCAACAAGGACAAGGAATTTTAACAGAATGACAAGAAGTACGAGTACTTACCATCTGGTACACGTAATCCGTCACGTCTAGCGAGAGCATTCCTTAGAACCCGACTATCAACCGCTGACCCTTCCCAACCGGAAAGAACATATGTGAACTCCATGTTCCAGTTGCATGCAGCAAGTACATTCATCGTAACAACACCTTTACGCCCACGGTAAGGCATCTGCCTGTCTTTAGGTACTAGGACCCGGATATGAGTCCCATCAAGAGCACCAAGACATCCCTGAAAAAATGTACCATTTAAGACGTTGAAAAATTCATATTAGGGCCAGCATTACAAACAAAAGTACCGAACATACGATGGTACAAGATACAACAGTATGTTCAAATGGTCAAACCTGGAACGGTTGCCATCTTGCTGGTGCATTATCGGGGGTGACAGGAGTTTGCTTAACCAATAAATCCTTGTGCACAGCCAAAACAGCCCTTAAAACCTTGTGGAAGTACTTACTTATAGTTTCGCTTGATCGAATGAAGTCGAAATGGATTATCCTCCCTTTCTTGTTGTGTGCAATTATGGAAAGGAAGATCCCAACCTGTTCCTTAAGTGACACGTAAAGGCCATCCCTCAAACCACCTTTCGTGTGCAACAACTCACATAAACTGTGGAAACAGTTACGGTCCATGCGAAGATTGTTTATGCAAGCTTTGTCATCATCAACAAACAGGCGGAAGTTCCGATCAATCTGAACATACAGTCGAAAACGCATATTGTATGGCATTGCGTTCTCATGCTCTATAAGCCGCATCCTGTAAACTCTCATGTTTACCTCAGCCGCCAAGATCCCGATGGCCATGAACAATTCCATGTTCATTCTGTTAAACTGTATTAACATCCACAGTAGTTGCCGACGCCTCAAATCCATCTATGTTTAGATTGACGTAATGAAATGCTTTAAATTTTTAACAAAGTAATGTTGGTTTCCCATTAAACGTCTATTCAGCCATTGTCTAGCAATATGATAGGTTTTTTTTTTTTAAATCACTAGTCTTCAACTATTTGGTTCTTCAGAATTTCATTTCTTATCAATTGCATTAAATTGGTTTAATGTAATTACTTCAAAATCAGTGAGCTACATGCCTAAGTATTTCACAGAAAACTGGCATCACTACAACTGACTTTTTCTAAACCAAACCAACCTGAATGTTTTAACACTATTTGTGTACATCCTTGAAAATTACAATACCCCAGCAGCAGGAAGTAAACTACCTAAACCCTTACTTCACATGAAACTTAAGTAATTACAACATTTCAGTAATGCTCAAATGTGGAAAACATGTAGTGCATTTACTAGAGGACAAGAAGTTACCGTAACCGTACTAGCAGCGGTGAAGAACGCGTACCCGGTAAGAGTAGGAGAGCTGGAAACCTGCAACTAAAATATTTGCACGGGTTAAATGACCTCATTAACGAAAGATACGTACAGATCCATCCACAACAGCACAGATACATGGGATGGAAAACAAAATTTTGGAAAAAACGAAATAACAATGATGAATGGCTGGAGACAATGAAAACGGACCTTGGAAGCGCAGACGAAGAACCCTAAAGTCGAATTCGGATTGTGGAAGAAATTGGGGATTTTTTTTCTTTATAAATGGCCAAGTACAGGGTAGTAGCGTAATTGAAGAACAGAGCACTGTTGCTGCACATGGTGGGGACTTCAGTAGTGACGTGAAGAAACGTCACAGATAATGCGTTATCGATGAAAAAAGAGGGAGAAAGATAACGGCCGGATAATTATCCGTCTTGCCAGCGCAACAGCAACGGACCAATCAGAGGGCTGCCCAGCCCAATTATCTTGGGCAGCCCAATTATCTTATCCCCCATTCTCTACTGGACCAAATTGAATTTGCTAATTATCCAACAGTGCATAAACTCAATTATCTACATAACCAAACACCTCCCTACAGAGTACTCGTATTATTTTTCTTGAGCACGGGCGGATAATAGCGGTTTATGTATACAAACCTTAAGTCCATCTCCAGTAGTGTTATGTTGGCCTCAACAGAACCCCAACAGAACTCCAATAGTGTTTTGTTGGATTTAATGACAGAACTACATAACCGATTTTGTTGGGTTCTGTTGCTTTTTTGGGTTTAAATGGTGGTTTCTGTTGGGTTCTAACTGTTGTAGATGGTTGATGGTGTTTGGGTCTGTTGAGTGGAAAGCTGATGTGGCATGAGAGAGAGTGTATTTTGGATTCTATTGGATTCTATCTGCCGGAGATGGCCTAACCAACCCATTATAAGTAGGTGATTTTAAGTATAAATCGTGGTGGGCACAATAATATTAACGTTACACCTTGATTAATTGGTAGGTACCAAAATCCTGAAAGTAAGTTGTTACTATGGCGCATAAAAATGGTAAAGAGCGAAGACAATTCATAATTTTGATACTTTCATCCATTTTATTAGTTACTTCCTAAGTTAGAATTTTGACTAACTTTCATCACAAATTATTTCCAAATTATGCAAGATTAATAAATTAATAAAATTATATTATAAAAGTAAATGAAGTATAATTTCAAAATTTAATTTCACTTTATATTTATTATATCTTATACAATTTATGAGTAATTTGTAGTCAAAATTGAAACTTAGGAAATAATTATAATAAAATAGAGAAGTAAGTAATTAACTACGGAGGAAGTAACTAATAAAATTGGTTAAAATTAAAATTTAGAAAATAACTAATAAATAAAGTAGTCAATATTATATTTATTATACAAATTGAGTTTGAACCATATAGGCTATATAGATTGTCTCGTTTAGTCAACTTTTAAAATAGTCTTTGATATCATTCACATGATATGGTAAAATTTTATTAATCAAGAATGACATTCTCCAAATCACAAAAATTATTTGGTGTAACTTCACAATCTAAATCAATTAAAGCAAAAGCCACTAATATCATCACAATTTCACCATATATAGATTGTTCTATATATACATGAACTCAAAGCCTTTGCCTAGCCATACGTACAGATTTCAACCTGTTGAGAGAAAAGAAAAGAGTAGAGAAAATGATGAAAGCTTTCGTTGCCTTGATGTTTTCAGCAATGCTGCTTTTGACTGCACCATGTAAGGCAGAGAACTTTTGGTTTTGTTGGTGTTTCAATGTTCAAACTTATTAATTAGCCATTACTGTACATATTTTTGTTTAATTTTTCTTCTAAAAACCAGTGATGGATAAAATTGTTAATTCTAAAGCAATTTTGTGTATTTTCACTAATGATTTAGGTGTTATAAAAAAGTAAATTACTTATTAACAATTGTTGCTCCGAGTCTGGGATTATTACTAGCTAAATTCAATCGACTACTATAACTTTTTTCTCTCTCGATTTGTAGTAGGTGCCTTGTCACAAGATCTATGCCATGATTCGCTAGATTATCCAAGATGTAACCCCCGGGGATGCTGGGAGCTTTGCAAACTGAATAAACGCGTGGAAATGTTTGATGCCAAATGTTTGAAAAACTATGAAACCGTTGATAAATGTATATGCATCGGTTCATGCCCTCCTCCTCCTACTATGTAAAACCAATTTCATACTGCTTCAATCATATTCCAACTTGTAATAGTAATGATGCTACTTTGTTCAATTTCGTGTTTGAGTATTAAATTATCGAGTGAATTAATAAATTCATTTCACTTTATTATATCAAACTAGGATGATTCAATTAACATAAACTATATCGATAAATGATTTTTTTTCCCACTTACCTTGTAAAATAAGATAAGGAGATGCTCCACACCCTGGCCACTAATGGATCGAATGTCTGACCCTTTGGGTCGGCACGATTACGCATAAGCTGCTATCTGGGGTGATATGCTCGTCTCAAATATCAACATGCGTTTTAATCCGTGCACTTTTCCTCAGTGGTGCGCGCACCTAGAACTTCCCAATAGTCATGCATCATAAAATTACTCCACATTTAAGGAGAGCAAGCACCCTTCATGACTTCTCCAACAAAGACTGATGAGGTGCTCTTCTCAGCCTCACCCAGTGAGTCGCGGATGAGCACATTTTACTTTACTTCTTTGTTTTGTTTCTTTTTTTTAATTTTAAACTGTATCTTTTATGTTCATTTACTTCCTTTATGTTCATTTTATTTTGTTTCTTTATTACTTAAAATGAAAAAGGGTGAGATGAGAGGGTATGAGTGTTAGAGTAGTTTGGGGATGAATAATTGGGACACTGACGTGGCATAAGAGAGAGGGGATGAGAAAGGATGACTGCCGGAGATGACCTGAAATTTTTCTAGAAAAATTCCAGAAAAGAAAGGTCTGGAGTTCTTTTGGATAAACCCGAGAAAAGAAATTATTTACCCTCCAACTAGAAAAATATAATTAGTCAACCTAGCTACCATTTATACTAACAATAAAGGAATGATTGCAATAATAAAAGTTAATCATTAATTAGGATATTTTATTACTTTTTTTAATAGGCTAAAATTTTATTAATAATAAAAGTTAATCATTATAAGTATCACAATGAGTAATGAACATAAGAAAAATATCACAATGAAGAGTTTCAAATCAATTACAATATCAGTTATACTGACATTAACCTACATTATTTGTCACCTTATCCGATCTTGTCAATTTTCAGTTTCATTATAAGTATCTTCACACAAAAACCTTTTCTTCTCACCTTGTATTTATTTTTTGTTACGGGACTAGAGAGCATTGTAAGATTGGTTGCAACTTGCATGGTTTCATTTAGCCATCAAACTCCACATGTTGTCTGGTTGAGTCTCTAGCTAGAGCTGGGAGGATTTAAGGCAGTCGAAAATAGGCCATAGAGGAAATGTCCAAATTTAAATTGAAACAAAGACAACGTGATAAATTGACTTGTTCCTGCAGAAGATACGATTGGATAACTGAAGGCTGAATATGGGTTGCAAAGGGCATAATCCCCATGTTACTATAATAAATCAACAAAACGACAAAACAGGGGAAACAAACACACAACTCCGATCCATTTTAGATTTCATTTTGTGTTCTTTGATTGTATTAGTTTTGTGAAGGAAAAAAAATATCAGAAGGAAAAATTTGAGGTCAGAAGATTGATTGTTGGTTGGTTTTTGACATATATTGGTATATAGTCCAGAGGAGCTCAAGATCCACAATTCAGGAAATCTCAGTATGTCCTAATTTGCTAGGACCTTTTCTGAATTTCGGTAGACATGCCAAATAAGTAATGTGTAGTTTAATTGCTATCGAATCAATTTATCATTTCGATATGTTTCACTTTCAAAGCAAACACAAAACGTCACGTACATGCGGAGAATTTTCTACCTATGTGTCGGGCATTGGAAGGTCCTAGGGTAGAATTTGAACTTGTGACCGTGAAATGAACTTATAATTATGTCGATTGGTAGTCTCGCTATACATAATGAGAGAGAACTCGAAAATTACAAATGACACCAAATTACAATGAAGATAGAATCTAGGCGTATGAAAACCATTTTATTAATACATATTCGTCTCTTCATGTACCATGTTTAAAGATCAAATGTATGTTTATTACTCAAAGTGCGACGTTAGAATAACAATATCTACATGATTTTGGTCGAAATGGTTGACTCAGTTGGTTAAAGAGAGAAGTATAATTCTCTTGGTCACATGGAAAGAGAATTTGTGATTATGTCATCTTAGATCAAAGACGGTCGCACTTATGCGTGCGGTTGACTACATTAATGTCCCGTTAATATCTCTTTCTTTTGAGTGTTTGGTGGTAACATTTGGTATTTGAGAAATAAAAGAGAAAGCCACATTTATGGAGATTATGTAGATCAGTATCTTAAGGTTTCGAATTTTCTAACAATGCTATTGTTTGAATGTGGGGGCTACAAGTTCTAATAAAAAACAATAGAGTTTGCACCTAAATGATGATATGAATATATAGTGACTATCATATGTTACTTACTGCTAGTAATGATCATGATTCATGCATACATGATCAAATTCAAATGGAATCTGGTGTATTATAAGAAATAATTTCCAGTTTCTTGACCAGAATGATTTGTCGTGGACATGGGTGATGTACCTACTTTAGCTATATGCAAACACATTTTAATTTTACTTGGATCACCTAAACGACATATTATCCTTCACAAATCTCTTGTCTTGAAGTTGGCAAATTCATTCATTCATTCAATCGTACATTTGGGCATTTGGCATCTTATCCTCCTCCATGTCCAGATAATTAATAATTTTACCAAATCTTTGATTCCCGAACTAATCCTAATTCCTAACACATTGCATCCACACATCAAACAGATGCCTAACTATTGCAACCACAAAGCGCTAAATCATTACCCAAATAGACTAAATTTGAGCATGCTCTGACACTGACTCAAACTGGTGTTCCACTTACTACCAGATAGGAGGAATCTCATGTACAGTCGGGAATATAATACTCTTATTAACATAGATAATGAGCTCATGCATTCAGTGAATATTATCGGAGAGGAGTCAATTGACAGCCTCTTGTTCTATGGTACACTTCTACACTCTGGGTTCTATACTTCCATTTAACTTTTGGGTGGTCCATACTGTATAGCCAACCCCCATTTAAAATAAAACCAATTATATAAGATTTTGAATTCTAACATATATATGTTGTATAGTAGCTTTTTCCCATCACAATCACAAAGCATTTTATGGCATTCCATTATGAACGCATAACGTGGAAAAAAAAATGACGTTCCATGTTTAAAATTGTCCACATGTAATGCCAAAAAAAAAAAAAAACTAACATACACGATGAGGCATGTAGACATATCCAATATGCCAAGAGGGTATTGTTTGAAACTAATTTAAAAATTGAGGAGGGAAATCAAAATTTTAAGGTCAACTATGGTAAAACGCTCCTCTAGTTCGGATGACGCTTCATGTCCGTCCCATACATGGGGCTACTTGCAAGGGTGTTAGTTTAATCGGTGAGTCTATATGGTCAGGTCGGAGCTGGATCTAACATACTCAAAGGAAACTATATATATGAGCCTGTCCGAGGGAGAGTGACCGACGCGAGGGGACTGGTTGGCTCTCTCTCAATTTAGGAGTTTGATAGATGTTAGAGCATACCTTACTAGTAAAACCTAAGCGTTGTATTTAGGTTAATTCGGGGGACCATCCTTAAAGTGCAGGATATTGTCCAGTTGTGAGATGATGTCAAGTCCCTGATCCATCTCCAAAGTTCCCAACTTGGACATGACTTCTGCCGTCGATGCCTTCGGTCCGATGGCGAGGTATGATTCATCCGGTGACATGGTCAGATGCCTTTGGTTTGAATCTAGCCTAGGCCCTATGCCTTCGGTTAGGTGTCTTCCTAGTGTAAATAGGTGTCTTCCTAGTGTAAATACTTGATATTATGGGATCGACTCGCATTGGCTAGCTATGTATATTGCTCACCTTATTATTATTCCTAGTGTTTCCCTTTTATTTTCTTTTTTTCCTGAAATTATTATTCCTAGTGTTAACTAGTAGTAGTAATATGCGTGCGAGCCAAGAGAAATAAGCCACGATAGCAAAAGCAGAGCCATAAGAATTCCTGGCCTAACACTATCAGTAAATACCAATTCCACTGGATCTTATTATTATTCTCTTCTCGTCTTTCTCTCCATGTGGAGGAGTGGATACACAGCCGACTCGGTCTCTTTGCCAATTATCTGGACACAACGAAATAAACAAATGCGAAGAACGTCCCCACAAATTTTAGTTCAATCATCCCCCACACCTAAGTCTTGAAAAAATAATAATAACAATTTAATGGATACACCGAAAACCAGCAACTAGAAGTAACGCCAAAAAAAGGGGTCCCTTTTGAGTAATATTAAAATTGAAGTTGCTTGTACAATGTAAAACGAGGAGAAAAGATAAAGAAAGAAAGCGAGGAGGAGGAATATGGATAATGATGGTGGCTTTCAGGCTGTTTGCAGGGGCAAAATGTTGCATGAAAATGAATAATTGAGAAAAAGGGTTGCGCGTTGCATTTTGCATTGCCATTCAATTTCGGTGCAAGTGGACGGTGTGGCCTTTGTGGTCCTTTTGACTCTTACTGCATTTATTTGGCTGTTCATTTAAGTTTTAACTTAAAAGTCAAATAGTATTACTACCTTAAGTGTGAATAAGAATGTGTGAATAAGAATGACATTCTGATTCTGCACTGCAGATGCGCTAATGTGGTTTGTGACTTTCAAGGATGAAATCGATCATGATCAGACATTCTCAATGCTACGTTGATTTTGACTTTGTAATTTTTTTACACACTTAAAGTTAAAAGGGAGGGGTTGTTTGCTTAGAGGTAAATTAGTGAGTGTTATACTACTAGTTAACTTGATTTATGGTTCAAGTCTTGATGACTTATTCTAGATTAAAGTGGAAGTGTAAAGTCAAATTTCTCTTTTTATTATAGAGAATGGATTGACATTCAGTTCTTTGCTTCTACTTGAGCCAAACATAGAATACTCCTACGTAGTAATATTCATTGGATCGAACTAAATTCAACGTGAGTTAAGGTTTTAAATTTAATGATTGGACAACTCAAACCTTCCGTCATATTTTGTTCAGATTGAATTTGATTTGAAATGTACTGGAGTCATAAAACTTACTAAATACTAACGATTTATAATTAAATGTAGTAAATAAAATTATAGACACATTTACATATCTGCAGCATTTTCAATTCTTTAACTATAAAAAAGTCACATTTGCACCGGAAAGAAGATTACAACTTTATCATCAATAATTGTTTTTTGAAACGGCCAATCTATTTGTCGGGGTTCGAACTTCGAACCCATAACCTCCCCTTGCTACTCTAACACCTTTACCACTCGACCACCTTATAACTATTATCATCAATAAATTTAATTATGACGACCTTCATTTCAAACAAATATTCACTCATTTTGGTGATTAACCCGTAACCTCTTTGAGGTGTCTCAACTTGGCACTCATCTACAAATTAACGTTTTACTACGACGTGTAAAGTTGTAATCGATCGGCCCTCCAAATTAGAACCGGACACATACTCTAGTTGTTGTTAAAACGATTCAAAATCACAACCGCCCCTAGCTACTTATCATATGATGTGATCAATCCGTCTTAGCTTAGCTTGTCTCACAAAGCTTTCACAAAAATTCGACAAATGTCAATCACTCACGTCACACGTTAACTTGGGACATTGATCTATCTGTAACCGAACCGAAGCCTTATTTCTAAGGTTGAGTAGATAATTTATCGGCACCGATTAATTAAAGGCCCCTTAATTAGACAGACGTAATTCGGCAGAAACCAAACCATGGCCTATATATGTTCCAGCTCACTTCCTCCGAACTAACTCAAACATTCTCAAGCAAATGACATGTCAGCTCCTCAGCCAATTAATCACATCAACAATTCAAGACCAAGCCAAACACTTCCTCTCTGTCACCATCCACAACACACAAATTAACCGAATCACACCGATCCTTTTTTCCGGATAAGGATTCAAACCCACGATTCCAAGTTTCATCCCTTTTCCTTTACTAGTATAAATACCTCTCTTTAACTCATTTCATTTCTCTCAATACCAAAACACCAAACAAATAATAGTATCAAAAAATATGGAAATACAAACCACCAAGCATTGGATCAGGGGAGCCTGTATAGGCAGGGGAGCTAATGGAACAGTCAACTTAGCTCTCAATCTCTCCGACGGAGCCGTTTTCGCTGTCAAGTCCGTCGACTCTCGCACATGCCTGCCTTCTCAGCTTCAGTCGTTAGAGAACGAAATCGGAATTCTAAGAACACTCTCCTCTCCTTTCGTCGTTGAATTTTTAGGAAACGACTCGACTGGGACGTACAAGAATTTGCACATGGAGTATCTGCCAGGTGGCACGGCTGCTGACCTGGCAGGTGAGTTTGAACCGGTTCCGAGCTACACGTGGTGCTTGCTATCGGCGTTGAACTACATTCACTCGAAAGGTATTACACATTGCGACGTTAAAGGTAGAAATGTGCTTTTAGGCCTGGGGACCGCCAAGCTGGCAGATTTTGGGTCTGCCATGGAGGGGTCGGTTTCACGTGGACAGACACGTGGCAGTCCACTCTGGATGGCGCCAGAAGTTATCAGGGGAGAGTATCAGGGGCCGGAATCTGATGTGTGGTCCTTGGGGTGTACGGTGATCGAGATGATGACGGGTAAGCCCCCGACTTGGGGAGGCGAAGCGGAGGCGGTTAGGCGAATTGGGTGGTCGGAAGAGCTGCCGGAGTTTCCAGCAGAGATGTCCAGCTCAGGATGTGATTTTTTGGAGAAGTGTTTTAGGAGGGATTTTAGAGAGAGGTGGAGCTGTGATCAGCTGCTTCGGCACCCGTTCGTGTCAATGTGTTCCCGGAAGGAGCCGATAAGTGATTTTTCCCCGCGGTGTGTGTTGGATGGAATTTGTTTGAATTTTGATGACGAGGAGAGTGACGTGGAGGAGGTGGATGTGCATTTGAATTTGCGGGTGGAGGAGAGGATTAGGGGGTTGGCTTCGGGGATGGCGGCAAATTGGGAATTTTCGGATGAGTGGATGGTGGTGAGGGGTGGCGATGAAGGGGCAAGTTCGGGATATTATGATATGGGAGAGGTAGATGAGGAAATTCAAGAAGTGATTAGTGTTGTTGAATCAAGTTTTAATTCTAGTTTTAGTTCATTGTTCATGTCTGATGTACAAAATTATAGTCTCGAGTCAGCTCAATACTTGTATGATTCTAATGTAACATGGAGGCCGGACGGCGAAATGTATCACGATAACAATAATGAATTCTTATTTTCATCAAAATTGTGGTTAACTTTTTTGCAAGTCTTAACAATGCTCATGGTTGAAATTTGGTTATAATTACTAACTAGAACTAGACGGAAACGAATTAAACTATATTTTGAGGATTAAAAGTTACCTAACACGTGTCTACCTTCACTTGGGACAATTACACAAGCAAGAACCAAAGATAATTTGCACCTGGAGTTATGAAGTTAGGCAGGAATAGCTGAATTATGTTCCCATCATTGTGTAAAGTCAATACGTGTTAAATTTAAGATGAATTCATGCCATCTTGGTGCATTGTGCCATTGTGTGCCAATAATGCTTCTATGACAATTAACAAGTGATTAATAAATTTTGGTGACGTACAAATGATTGGTAAAGCAAAGTGTAGGAGAGATTTTATTTTGTAATGTCATGTTTCATGCGAGAACAATAGAAATCAGTTCCAATATACAGGTATCATTAAAAAAAAAAAAATTAGTATAAGCTGGAGCGGACTTAGGATTTAACATTATATAGGACATTATACTAATTTTTCTCTCCTTTAAAATTTTGAGAAGTAATTTTTATATAGGTAATAATACCGATCTTTCATAATGTTATTTCTCCTAACTTTCAACTAATTTTATATGTATGTAACTTCGCTTCCTCCAAATTTTATATCTTGAGTTCGCCCTGAGTATAGTATATAGTAAAAATAATTTAATATTACACTACCACTTAAGATATATATATTTTAAATACATTTTTATGAAATTTTGGTTAATAATCCATACTTCCATATTCCAAACAAAGAATAATATCGAATTCCTCCTATCTAGAAAGAAGATAAACAATTTTGTGGATTCAAATGGTCATGAAATCGTATCCGTGTACAAAACTTTATTCTTAAGAAGAATATTAGTGGAATTTCCAAACATAATAAATGTCATTGTTATTAGGCTTTTGAGTTACGGATAGATGTACGTACTAACTAACGAACCTTTAATTCGGATGGAGGGTGATGTGCGCCATATATGCACGATAAGATAAGATTAATTAGACAGACGAAAGGAGGACATGGTTATTGAGATTTGAGGCTGAAATTTCCATGCCTTTCCGCCTGGAATCTTGACGTAACCTTCCACGTTAAGCTGGAGGAATCTTAGTGGACAAGATAGACATACCCATCAGTACGTACTCCATTAAAAAAAAAATGTTACATTTTAACTTTTAACTTTTCGTGTCGTAAACTAATGTTAAGTTTAATCATAAATTAATACTATTGTTGGTTCCTTAGACAACAAGTAAAAGATTAGAAGGGGATGAATAGTATTTTAAAACTTTTTTGGTGCATAAAACAAATTAGTGCGGAATTAGTGTTTGTTGATACTTTTAAAACTTTTAGTAATTAGTGTTTGTTGATACTTATTAGTCAGAGTGCGGAATACTTTTACAATTAAATGTGTAGCAAAAACAGTTTATCAGTAAGGAGTTGAACAATTAAATGAGTTTGGGAAGGTGAATAGTAGTAATTGATATAAATATGGGTTTAACATTAGATCAAGATCTCTTGCTGGTTTAACACGCAAGCAGATTCATGTTGAGTCTTTTCAGCGAAGGATGTTTAGTGTGTGGAATGTGGTGTGGGCTGCTGTTTTCCATCATCTTGAAGATAGGTTTGTTGTTCAATGTGGACATGTTGCATAGAAACGTCGTGTGCTAAGACGGGAACCTTGGGCGTTTGATGCTTGGTGGTATTGCGTAGGCCTGGGCACGGGTCGGGTTTCTCGAGTTCTAGGGTAATCGGGTTTGGAATTGGGCACCCGAGGTTGGGTACGTAGTAATACCCAAAAATTTTGGGTATCCAAAGCAATTCGGCTACCTGATATCGTAGACCCAATCTCTAAATAAAAAAAGAAAACCAAAGAATTAAATAGTAAAACTACAAGACAAAAATTATAGTTTTTCTATTGTTTTAGTGCCATTCTCCCGTGTTGCCTTGTTCCATTCACTTAGGATTCCTGCATTCACTTTAATAAAATGTAAGTGTTAGTAATTCAAGATCATGGAATAATTAACGGGCTCGTAAGGGATAACATTAGCACCATGTGCCTATGTCAAATTATTCACGGTACGACTGGAAGAGGTACTTGTATTCCGACCAAAACTCATATCATGTCATGGATGACCTTGTACTTGCCACGTATCCATAAGGATATAGGGTGTAGGAGGTTGGCTAGGGATAGTAGCTCGTAACTAAAAGATTTGATGGTTTGGTCCTTGGGTGCGAAGGAAGCTTATGGTCTTGTCTCTGTTTTAGCCTTGTCTGTTTGAGGCTTGAAGGCGCTCGTCCTCAATGTTCCTGATAAGCAGTGTGCTTGCTTGGCCCTTTGATGACTTCCTGCTCCTCCAAGTATTCTCAAGTTGTGTTTTGGTTAGAAGTTGATAGCTAGACATGTACTATTACAAGATAATTACTAGCTGGTTTCTGTGTTCTCGATCCTTTTGTCCTTGTTTGTTTTTAGTAGTTTAGCGGTTTGGATGAATTACCCGGTGTTGTCCGGTCGGAGTTGTAGTTGGATGTATCCCCTTGAGTATTTCTTATACTCGTTTTATTAATAAATTTTTTTAGCCGTTTCAAAAAAAATAAAATGTCATGGATGGCCCCGTAGGCGACAGTAGAACCTAAATGACAAGAATCGTGTCAAGTATCAAAGATCAAGTCAATTCATGTTTTAAGCCAAATCAAGTCATGTTATAGTTTAGCTTGCATTGCACAGATTTTTAAAAGATGTAAAATACCCAAAGAATTTTTAGGTCATGACAAGTGCATGGAACTTGCTTAGTCGGTGGTTTGACTAACCCTTTTATTTCTAAATAATTTTAGGTGATGAGATCGAGCTACTTGGATCGGGGACGAGCGTTCTTGATCATCATCATGGTCTATACTCACTATCATTCGTTGTATTACATTTTGACTCATGTGTTTTTACAAATTTGAGAACTTTATTTAAGCGCGGTGTTGCGCAATACTTGCAATTAAGTTTAAATTTCTACACTTTTATGAATTATGGTTCACGAATTTCATGTCATGAACGTCGGTGGCTCGTTGCATTTGCATGGTACACGGTTTAAGTTCTTACTTCTTAGTCATAAAAGTTGTTTTTAATTTTTCAAGTTTTAGCACGAATTTAGATATTTCATAGTTCGTTGATAATAAAAAGGTCGTTACAAATAAATACTTGTTAGTTACCTATAAATAATTTCCCCAAAAATTGGATATTCAATCGATTATACACACTATATTCTTTATTTATTCAAATTCGTCCAGGGCTGTAAAATTGTCCTGCGGAGATGAAGCCTGTCGGAGAAGGGAACCGAGGATTGATGATCCTCTTTCATGAAAACAAATGCAAATGAGTTTTCGGATTGCCACCGGAAGAGTATGGCGGATCAGTATGTGTAGCAATTGCGAATAGAGTCTGCAATGGACGTGACGAACTTAGCTGTAAGTTTACTGAACTTTCTTTCAGTACTGAAGCAGTATTTGTGAAATTTAGGACGATGAATATAGCCGTGTAGATAAGTATTGCGTTGGTTGCACTTGGGAATTCTGCTTTGATCAGCACACTAATTAATTGGTTTCAGCATTGCTTATATTTTTGTTTTGATTGATCAAATGGCTGGGCTAACATCAATAGGATTGCTTATTCATTGCCAGAAGTAGTGTTCTGGTAGAATGTCATGCTCATAATGCCCTTCTACTGCAGATCATTGTGTTGAAAGAATTCTGTACATGTAGATTGTAGGGTTGTTGTTGGTACATCATATCAAACTCAATTGATTACCTATTTAGATTAAGACTGTTCGTAAATCGTAATTATTACTTGTTTATCAAATAGAATCAACATAATCAGGCATGCTACTGCTGCTTATTTTTCAGTTTTCAGTAACAAACGCCATTCCCTTCCCAACATCACTTATGTTACACATTTGCAAAGTCGATTTATTAACCCACACTGGGGTCGAAAGTGAATGCTTATGAATATGGAGATATTGTGACTTTTTCTATGACAAAGTCATTAGAAACTCCACCAAGTTCTCCAGTGATTTGTATGACAAGCCTCCTTCGTTTATGGAATCCTCTAGCTTCTCTTTCACTTCAGTTGCCTTCTTTCTCAGTTCTTTGCCTTCATCGTTGACCATTAGCTTCCTAACAGCTTCTTCTATACATCCCTCTGTGGATTTCTCCAATTCAAGGCCTATTTTCCACACATGGGTCAGGTACCTTGTGTTCACCATTTGGTCTTGGAAAGAAGGCCTGCATATCACTGGTACTCCTTCACACATGCTCTCAAGCGTAGAGTTCCAACCAGAATGGGTGAAAAATCCTCCCACTGATGGATGTGCCAGAACCTTCTTCTGTGGCGCCCACTTCACTAGGCAGGCTCTTTCCTTGGTGATTTTGAAGAAATCCTCTGGTAAGCATTCCATTGGATCTGGACCATTAAGCAAAGAAGAACGCACCACCCACAAGAATGGTTGTTCACTTTTGGCTAGCCCCCATGCCATCTCAATGAGTGTCTCTTTATCTATTATTGCCGTGCTGCCTAAGCTTACATATATGACCGAATTAGGGGCTTGATTGTCTAGCCATGATAAGCAACTCGTGTCCTCCTTCATTATGCTTGTTGGTAATGCAGGAGCCAATTTCTCAAGAGGACCAATGGTGAAGAATGGGACTTGCCAATGTTCTTGCTGCAGCCGGTCTAAGTCTGAATGGTCAAGCATCTCCACGGTGTTCCAAATTACAGCTGAGGATGATCTATTATCCAGGTAACTTTTTAAGAAATCCTTTACAGCTTCTGGCAAATCTTTAATAGTAGCAGGAAGAGGGAGATCCTTAAATCGAAGAGGATTTAGATTTGGAACAATCTCCTCAAGTTGTGACTCTGCATAACAAGAAAATCATCTTAAGTCAACGATTCAGCTTGAAATACTATTAACTTGATTTTCATTGAATTCTGATGGAGGGAATTTTACCATAAATTTTTATTTATTTCACATCATCATGAAAGTTGGCATCACACCAAAAATTTATAGCCTACCATATGTAGTGTGCTCACATGGCCTTATGGTGTTCAAAACATTTTCTATATGTCCTTATCTACTGCAGTACACTTTCAGGATTTGGTTTAGTTCACTCCATTAGATACATAAAGATAAGATTGCATATGATCTGATAATATTTAACATTGCCACTTTCTTCATCTGAAAAAACTTAGACATGGTGACTTTCTGTTACGCATACCTGTCACGGGAAGTACTTTTTCCGCTTCAAGTTGAGACATGGAAAGAAGTGCGTGCAGGTAGGCTGCAGTAGTAGTGCGTAAAACGATGGTTGGTATCTTCAGTTCAACAGCCACTGGATCAGCAAATTGCATGATGGTATCGTAGATGATACACACTACCTTGCCGTTTAGCTCTGCCATGTGTTCCTGAAATGAATCCTTGCAGTTTGTGTTCATAGCTGATATTACATTCAACTTATTATAGAAAGACATATCATAACTTTCTAGGTCATCTGGTAATGGTATGAAACTGAATTCAGGGTGGTTCTTCGGATTTGGGGCATTAAATTCGGTGTGGGCGACAATGATTGAGAATCCCTTTGAGTGAAGAATAGAGCCTAGCTGAAGCATTGGTGTCATGTGTCCCTGGAAAGGGTATGGAACAAGCACAAGACTTCTTTTCACCCCTAATGCTTCCATTTATCTCTTTAAGTTGTGGAAACTTCTATTTTTTTTGTTTGTGTGTGTGTGTGTGTGTAGTGTACGGGGTAATATGGATTTTCTTTGATTATAGGCTTGGGATCTTGAGAACTTGAGTTAAATATCTGGGGAAGTAGGTTGGGTGAAGTTTCCTAAGTCATGTAACTGTAGTTCTGGCTGATGATGGAAATAGGACAATGATGTGCGGCTGATAATAACATCTTCCAACTTATTCACTTATTTGTTTGTCTTTGCTGGATGAAATGGTCCATCATATTGTTTTTTGGCATATACTGTTTATCCTGAAATGGAGTATCTCTCTGCAGCCTTTCCTTTACCAAAAAGAAGTTTGTAAATAAAAAGGCAAATAATTGCTTCCTTCAGTTATTAGTGCATATAGCTACTTTACATAGTCAAAAGATTGCCCAAGGACCCAACAAACTATTTCAACAGGAAAAGAAAAAAGTTGGAAAATACCGTCTGAGGTGATCAATTTACCTGAATTAAGAATGCAAGAAAATTAATTTTAATCACACACCATTACCAGGAACTTGGAATGTTTATTTCCTATTTCCAGAAAAGCTAAACTTAGGAATTTCACTAGGTCTGTGTACCCTGTGTTTACCAATTCATTTTTCAAGCATTGTCGATCCAAGGTCTGATGGCTTGGAATTTTCAAAACTTGATATTCTCATTGCCGGAGGAACTAATGGCGGATGTGCCCCAGTAGTTTCCTGAACATTGGTTTCTCCTCATTTATCGAATTGATAATATAGCGTAATAAACTCTGAAACCAATGCATTGTAGTAGCTGTGTTTTTGAAGAAAAGAACTTCAACTCATTCCAGTTTACTGCTGTACCATTGCTTGTCATGTCAGATAGTTGCCTATATAGATATATAACAATACTTTCATAGTGCATATGGATGAAATCTTGCCATCAGATTCCAATTAATTTGAAATGCTGCTCCTGAATCTTATTTTTCAATAATAATGCTCTTGCCTGTCCACTATCTATCCTTTATGTGCTGTTACATCTCAAATTTATTTAAACCTCTGCAAAGTTGTAGTATCCTATACTTATTGGAAGTGTATCTACTGCAAATATTATTACTCTTGTTACTTCTTCCCTGAAAAAGAGATGATGAATTCCACCAAGTTCTCCAGTGATTGATGTGACAGACCTCCTTCACTTATGGTATCTTCTAATTTTTGTTTCATGTCAAGTGCTTTCTTTCTCATTTCTTTGCCTTCTTCACCAACCATCAGCTTCTTAATAGCCTCTTCTATGCTTCCCTCAGTGGCCTGCTCCAATTCCAGGCCTACTTTGCATACATGGGTCAGGTACCTTGCATTTATCAGTTGGTCTGAAAAACATGGTCTGCATATCATTGGAACTCCCTCACACATGCTCTCAAGTGCAGAATTCCAACCACAATGTGTCAAAAACCCCCCAACCGATGAATGTGCCAAAACCTTTGTTTGTGGTGCCCACTTCACTATGCAGCCTCTTTCCTTAGTTATTTCAAGGAAGTTGTCTGGTAAGTATTCACTTGCTTCTGGGCCATTTAATAAAGAAGGGCGGATTACCCATAAGAATGGTTGTTTGCTTTTGGCAAGTCCCCATGCCATCTCAGTTAGTTCCTTTTCAGATATTATTGCCAAGCTGCCTAAGCTTACATAAATGACGGAATTAGGTACTTGCCTGTCTAGCCATGATAAACAATTAGTGTCCTCCTTTATTATGCTAGTTGGTAATGCTGGAGCCAATTTGTGGAAAGGACCAAAAGTGAAGAACGGGACTTTCCAATGTTGTTGCTGAAGTTGGTCTAAGTTTGAATGCTCAAGCATCTCAATTGAGTTCCAAATTACAGCTGAGGATGACTTTATATTCAGGTAGTTATGTAAAAAACCATCTGCAACTTCCGGGATGCCTATGGTAGCTGGAAATGGAAGATCCTTAAATCTGAAGGGATTTAGATGGGGAACTATTTCCTCCAGTTGAGACACTGTATAAAAAAGAAAATCATCACTATCATTACCATGCTGCATTTAGTGCACTATTTATTTGTTCAGATTGATATTGGTTTTGATCTTTTGGCAAGCCTATAAAAGTACCATGCTGCATTTAGTGCACTATTCATTCATTCAGACTGATAGTCATTTTGATATTTTGGTAAGCCTATAAAATAAAATTGATATTTGACAGAAGGGACTTATCTTTGCATGTGCTTCGCTCGCATGATACTGTAACCAGTTTCCTGGAAGACTAAGAGTTGATAGTGTTTTATGAAAGTTCTATGCTAGCATGCATGTGCACCTATGGTGTTTATATGTATCAAGTATTTCTCAATTGTATGATACTACATTTTTGCATTGCGTTGCATACAGATGCACACATCTTATCAGAGATTCTCTGTTAGACATACCTGGCAAAGGAATTACTTTCTTTGCTTGAAGTTGAAACATGGAGAAATGTGAGTACATGTATGCTGCAGTAGTAGTGCGTAGCAAGATGGTTGGAATCTTTAAGTCAACTGCCACAGGATCAACAAACCGCATGATGGCATCATAGATGATACATGCTACCTCACCATACAGCTTTGTTTCAGCCAGCCGTTGAACCATGTATTCCTGAAAAGATTCCTTGCAATTTGTGTTAATAGCTGATATTACATTCAACATATTGTAGAAAGACATATCAGAGCCTGCCATGCCATCAGGTAATGGTACAAAAGTGAAATCAGGGTAACATTTAGGGTTTGGGCGGTTCAACTCTGTGTGTGCTACAATGATTGAGAAGCCCTTGGAACGAAGAATAGATCCCAGCTGAAGCATCGGTGTCATGTGTCCCTGAAAATGGCATGGAACTAGAATCACACTTCTTTGTGACCCTACTTTGCCCATTTCTCTAAATTGCGGATACCTTGATGATGAAATTCACTATCTTGTTTATGCCATAATAAAGAGTTCCGTAATCTTAGGTTTTTAAGTTAAGCGATGAGAACTAGGAGCTTATACATGGAGAATAAGATTTGGCAGGTTGTTTTTTAAAGTCATGTCAAAATGTTTGGAGCTAACGATGCTAAGGGAAGAATAATGTATTGGCTGTTTCTAGCACGTTCTTTCTAGATGCATGCAGATACATTTGTAGTTATGAAGGCTATTTGTTTTTATTGTTTGTCTTTGCTGGAGATTTGATGTCTTCAAAGGCTATGTTTAACTATATGGACTTATTAAAAATTGAAGTTGAAACCAGGGTTACTTTTTTGTTCGAAGTAATGAAATTGAGTTTCTTTATTGTCTTTCTTCTTGTTTCTGTCAAGTGATACAAAAGACAGGGACAAAAGGAATATTATGGCCTGTTTTTAATTGACTCAAAGGCAAATAATTGTTCATGTACTTTTGAAAGAGACTTTCTTACATTGTCAAAAGCTGGGAAACACACTGATGGTTTAACTCATTAACTGGATTGGTAATGCTAGGAACTTACTTTTACTTACAACACTGGTACACAGGCAGGCAATAGAACATTCATATCCAGTTTTCTACATTCTGTTAATTCTTCCTAATCATGAATAACAAACATAACTATTCTAGTTTCTTCAGGTCTATGTACCCTTAAATTAATGGTCACCAATAACACATTCTTTTTTATGATTGATCAGGGGCTCTAAGATTAGATGGAGATGGGCGAGCCTTTTTGAGTTAGTTATGATGCAACCTGAGATTCACCGCATGGCTGACTTGCTGCCTAAATAACTAATGGTGGATACATCCTATATTGATCATGAGATGGTCTAAAATGAGCCTTCATATACTACAAAGCGTGCTGTACATTTACTGAACCTTCTTTTTCTTGTTTCCTTTCCATTCAAGTATATTCTTATAATTTAGGATGGTGCTTAGCTGCAAAAATTAGATTATAGTAGATTTGGAAATAGGCATATAGGTATGGATTGGGTTATCTGCACCTAACTATCTTTGTTAAGTAGCCTACTAACTGCTTCCTATGTTTATTGATCATTTGTTAATCATCATATAGTTGCAACTGTAGAATTAATGCACTATAGTTGTGTTTGCTAGAAGGAAAGAGCTTCAATTCATCGTTTGTTTTCTGCTTTACTGAAGATCATCATATCATTTTGCTTTCCTATTTAAGTATAACAGCACACTGATTGTGCATATGGATAAATTTTCTGGATCTGTAAGTCTGTTCATTGAATTTTCTTTATTATTTGTGTAATGTAGGAAGTTGTTTAGTGGCAAAATAATGATTCAGGTGGATTTGCTGCACCTACAATCCTAAGCAACTAGCCTTTTAAATGGTTCCTGGGTATATTGATTATTCAATTCATCCATGTTTACTGCTTTGCTGAACATCACTGTGCCACATTTAGTTGCTTATCTGAGTATAACAGAACTCTTATAGTGCATATGGAATAACTCTTGTGTTTTAATAATGATGCTCTTGCTTTTCCATCCTTGATGTGCTGTTGAATTCAAATTTATTGGAACATATGCAAAACGAATATATTGTATCCTACATACATCCTATATATTCTTGAAACCGGGTCTGATTGTGAATGATAACATTTCACAAACATGGTATCCTTGTCACATCTTTTTACCTGACAAAGATATGATAAACTCCACCAAGTGCTCGAGTGATTCATGCGACAAACCTCCTTTACTTGTGGTTTCCTCTAGTTTTTGTTTCATGTCAATTGCTTTCTTTCTCAGTTCCTTGCCTTCTTCACTAACCATCAAATTCTTAACTGCCTCTTCAATACTCCCTGCTGTAGCTTGCTCCAATTCAAGGCCTACTTTCCACACGTCAGTCAGGTACCTTGCATTTATAATTTGGTCTGAGAAAACCGGTCTGCATATCATTGGGACTCCCTCACACATGCTCTCAAGAGTAGAATTCCAACCACAATGCGTCAAAAATCCTCCCACCGATGAATGTGCCAAAACCTTCTTTTGTGGAGCCCACTTCACTATGCAACCTCTTCCCTTAGTTATTTCAAAGAAATTATCTGGTAAGCATTCACTTGCATCTGAGCTGCCTAGTAAAGATGAGCGGACTACCCATAAGAACGGGAGTTCACTTTTGGCAAGCCCCCATGCCATCTCAGTTAGTGCCTTTTCATCTATTATCGCCACGCTTCCTAAGCTTACGTAAATGACTGACTTAGGTGCTTGCTTGTCTAGCCATGATAAGCAGCAAGTGTCCTCCTCCATCATGCTTGTTGGCAGCGCTGGAGCCACTTTGTGAAAAGGACCAATAGGGAAGAAGGGGACTTGCCAATAGTTTTGCTGTAGTTTGTCTAAATATGAAAGTTCAAGTATATCGCTTGAATTCCAAATGACAGCTGAGGATGATTTTGTATCCTGGTAACTATGTAAAAAACCAGTTACAACTTCCGGGATACCTATGGTAGCAGGAAAAGGGAGATCTTTAAATCTGAACGGATCGAAGTTGGGGACTACTTCTTGTAGTTGAGATTCTGAATAAAAGAGAATTATCATCAGTAGCATTAATGCCTTGTAGGATACATTTGTTTGCTATCTCATCATGTTCAAGATCCTGTATTAGACTTACCTGGCAAAGGAATAACTTTTTCTGCTTCAAGTTGAAACATGGAGAAATGTGAGTACATGCAAGCTGCAGTAGTAGTGCGTAGCACGATTGTTGGTATCTTTAGTTTAACAGCCACAGGATCAACAAACGCCATGATAGCATCATAGATGATACATGCTACCTCACCATACAGATCTGTCTCATCCAGCCGTTGAACCATGTATTCCTGAAAAGAGTCCTTGCAATTTGAGTTAATAGCTGATATCACATTCAACGTATTGTTAAATGACATATCAAAGCCCGCCAAGCCATCAGATAGTGGTACGAAAGTGAAATCAGGATAGTATTTAGAGTTTGGGGGGCTATATTCCGTGTGTGCGATAATAACTGAGAAGCTCTTGGAATTAAGAATTGATCCAAGCTGAAGCATTGGTGTTATATGTCCCTGAAGTGGGTATCCGACTAGCACCACACTTTTTTTCCTTTGTGCACCTAATGCCTCCATCACCCTAAACTGTGGAGCGCCTGGATGATGAAATTTCTTGTCCCGTTTAGGGGGTAATAAGGACTTCCTAAATTTTAGGTTTCTCAGTTGAACGATGAGAACTATAATTTGAGCTACATAGAGAAAATAATGTACTGGGCGTCTAGGCCTACCAGCTGTTGCCAGCATATTCTACATGACATTTCTGGAGATATAATCTGTGTGGTTAAAATCCATGTAGGTCATTTCTTTTTATTTGTTTGCCCCTTGTAAAGTATTGCTGTCCTCATCAAAGGCAGTGTATTGTTGCATTGACAGATGCATAGACTTTGAATTAGAAACCAAGACAATGTTCTTTATAGCTTGTATTTATTTTATTTCTATTCTGGAATTAATCTGCTGCCTGAAGCTCTCTCTTGGTGGCTGAGCTGCAGCAACAACATTTTTTTGATATATCACAGGATGGGCATAAAATGGGCCCTTCACAGAATAAGGATGGGTATTATCAATTTAGAGATAATCTATTTTTACATCATACAAATAATACAAGTCATCCAGTGATACCATAAACTTTTCATGCATTGTTACAATTACTACTATTTTTATCCATGCAAATTGATTTAGATTCATATTTAAATTTCTAACAATTGATATGATTGTGAACGTTCATGATGAAACTGCAGATCCTTATTATTTCATCCTTGACAAAGAGATGATAAAATCCACCAAGTCCTCCAGTGATTTATGCGACCGATTTCCTTTCATAAGGGTACCCTCCAGTTCTTGTTTCATGCCAAGTACTCTCTGTCTGATTTCTTTCCCCTCTTCACCAACCATCAGCTTCCTAACAGCTTCTTCTATACTTATTTCAGTGACTTGCTCCAATGCAAGTCCTACTTTCCACACATGGGATACGTACCTTGCATTTATTATTTGGTCTGAGTTACACGGCCTGCATATCATTGGAACTCCCTCATACATGCTCTCAAGAGTAGAGTTCCAGCCGCAATGAGTAAAAAATCCTCCCACCGATGAATGTGCCAAAACCTTTATTTGTGGTGCCCACTTCACTATGCAGCCTCTTTCTTTAGTTATGTCAAAGAAACTTTTCGGCAAGCATTCTATTGCTTCTGAACCACTAACCAAAGAAGGGCGTACTACCCATAAGAACGGCTGTTCACTTTTAGCTAGTCCCCATGCCATATCGGTAAGCGCCTTTTCATCTATCACCTCAAAGCTGCCTAAGCTCACGTAGATGACCGAATTGGGTGCTTGCTTGTCTAGCCAGGATAAGCAACTAGTATTCTCCTTCATTAAGCTAGTAGGTAGCGCTGGAGCCAGTTTGTGAAAAGGACCTACAGGGAAGAATGGTACTCGCCAATGTTTTTGCTGAAGTTCGTTTAAGTTTAACTGGTCAAGCATCTCGACAGTGTTCCAGATGACCGCTGATGATGATCTTATATTCAGGTAACTATGTAAAAACTCACTTACAGCTTTCGGTATAGCCATCATGTTCAGAGGAAAAGGCAGATCTTTAAACCTGAGAGGATATAGATCCGGAACTAGTTCCAGAAGTTGAGACTCTGTATAAAAAGAAAAAATCATTATCTCAGCACCATAACGGGTCGCTTAATCCATGATTTGATCAGAATTAATATTGTACTTGAGACTTTTACATGCCTAAAAACTCTCTCTGTATAAAAAGAAAAAATCATTATAATCAGCACCATAACGGTCGCTTAATCCATGATTTGATCAGAATTAATAGTGTACTTGAGCCTTGACATGCCTAAAAACTCTGTTGATGTCTGACATTGGAAATTCTGTCTCTACGTTTCATAAACTCAATCTCTTTTATTTTCTATGCTACTTCATCCCCTTCCCATGAAATTGATGGTGTTTGGCGTAAATTATATGCTATTATGTGTGTGTAGTACATTTATCCATTACAGAACATTGTGTATGATGGTAGAGATATAGATTTACCTGGCAAAGGAATTGCATTTTCTGCTTCAAGTTGAAACAAGGGAAAATGGGCATACATGTAGGCTGCACTAGTAGTGCGTAGGACAATGGTTGGTATCTTCAGCTCAACAGCTACAGGATCAACAAAACACATGATGGCATCGTAGATGATACATGCCACCTCACCATGTAGCTCTGTCTGATCCAGCATTTGAATGATGTACTCTTGAAACGTATCCTTGCAGTTCGTGTTAATACCCGATATCACGCTCAACATATTGTGAAAAGACATATCATAACCTGCCAAACCATCAGGTAATGGTACGAAAGTGAAATCAGGGTAGCTTTTAGGACTTGGGGAGTTAAATTCTGTGTGTGCAACAACGATCGAGAAGCCTTTGGAGTGAAGAATAGAGCCCAGCTGAAGCATCGGTGTGATGTGTCCCTGGAAAGGGTATGGAACTAGCACAACCCATGGTCTCCGTGCCCCTAATGCCTGCATTATCACTCCTAAATGATGGGATACTTTGGTTATGAAATTTCTTGCCAACTTTATGAGATTTAAGGGAGTTCCTAGACTGGTGTTTCTCAGTTGAAGATTGATCCTATTTATCCTGGAAAGAGATCTGGTGTGGTTTTGACTGATTGAATTTTTGGGCTCTTCTTGCACTTAGAATAGTAATATACTGGCGGATAGTAACATCTTCTAGGCGCAGGTACAATTTTTTGTATCCAAGAGTAACATGTGTTAGATGCTTGCATGTACAAATTTTTAGATCCAATCGGCTAGAACGGCCAAATTCCAGTGACAAAGGATGTGAAAGTTAAAGCCATATGGAGGTACATATAGAGATATTTTCTGCTTTGCCGGCCAAAATGTCATGGAAAGAGATGTAAAATTATTTTTTTCTGATAATGACATAGAACTGAATCAGAATCCAAGGTTACTACGTAGTTTTACCTTTACCAAAAAAAAAAAAGAAGATAATAGTAGTTTTACTATTTCAAAAAAGAAAAAGAAAAAAGCCATTTATATCCTTTTTTGTTTGTGTGTGTTGTTTTTAAACTAAGTTGGTGGATTATCCAACTTAGTTTACCTTTACCTTAGCCTTGGTTTCTCCTTCATGTTCTATATATTGTCATAGCAAGTTCTCCACGTTCAAGAAATTTCTTAGCCTTATTTTACTCCTAGGCCTGCAACGAATAAATGGAGGCAGTAGAGGCACGGAAGCGAAGACGTGTGGTGCTCGCACCATTCCCTTTCCAGGGCCACATAACACCGATGCTTCAGCTAGGTTCGATCCTTCATTCTAAGGGCTTCTCAATCATTATCGTCCACACAGAGTATAATTCCCCAACTCCTTCAAAATACCCCGATTTCACTTTCTTACCGCTACCTGATAATGTATCGGGTTGTGATACTTCTGTACAAAATGGGCTGAATGTAATCTCAGCTGTTAATACGAACTGTAAGGCCTTGTTTCAAAACTATATGGTTCAGATGCTGAGGGATGAAGAGCTGCACGGTGAGATATCGTGTATTATCTATGATGCTCTCTTGCAGTTTATTGATCCCTTGGCTGTTCAACTAAAGATCCCAACAATTCTGCTACGCCCTTCTTCTGCTGCTTATGTTAACACAATAAAAACCATGCTTCAACTTCGTGCAGAAAAAGTTATCCCCCTGTCAGGTATGCCTATTACTAGTGATTTTATACAGCATGAGTGTACTGTGTAGTAAAACAAAGCTTTACTGATCAGCTTGTGCTCGGCTCAATAAAAGCTCGGTTTGTCGTTGAATATGTTAGGAAAACGGGTCTTGTTAACTTGTTTAAGACTTGCTCTTCATGAGGGGATTTGTCATGATGTTGTGCAGATTCTAGGTGCCTAAAGCCATGTTATACATAATTTTGGATGCATAGTGATTTGGTCTTAGTACAGTTATTATTGTTCTTATAATGATAAAGTGTCTTCTTTTCTAATTGGACAGAGTGTCAAATGGGAATTGCTATTCCAGATTTATATCCTCTTAGGTTCAAGGATTTACCCCTTCGAGCTACTACTGAAATCCGAGAACCAGTGGCAGAATTTTTTCAGAATTACATGGATATAAAATCAACCTCAGCAGTCATTTTGAACAGCACAGATATGCTTGAACGGGCCTCACTGCAGAAACTTAATCATCAACACTGGAGAGTTCCTTTATTCCCAATAGGTCCATTTCACAAAATGGCTCCACCATTACCGACAACTAGCTTAATGGAAGAAGACACTAGTTGCTTATCATGGCTTGACAAACAAGCTCCTAACTCGGTTCTTTATGTAAGCTTAGGCAGCTTGGCCACAATGGACAAAAAAGAGTTGAACCAGATGGCACAGGGACTTGTCAAGAGTGAACAGCCGTTCTTATGGGTACTCCGACCATCTTTACTAAATGGTTCAGAAGAGATTGAATGTGTACTGGAGGATTTTATCGAAATGACTAGAGAAAGAGGATGTATTGTAAAATGGGCACCACAGAAGAAGGTTTTGGCACATAAGTCTGTAGGAGGGTTCTTAAGCCATTGTGGATGGAATTCTATGATGGAGAGCATTTCAGAAGGAGTTCCGATTATATGCAGGCCTTGTTTTGGTGACCAGATAGTGAACGCGAGGTATCTTGTTCATGTGTGGAGAGTAGGAATGGAACTGGACGAAGTTGTAGATGAAAGTGTTGCGAATGCTGTTAGGAAGCTCATGGTTAGCGGAGAAGGTGAAGAAATGAGACAGAGGGTTATGGACGTGAAGATAAAACTAGAAGGTTCCATGAAGGAAGGAGGTTCTTCATTGGAATCACTTGAGGATTTGGTTAAGTTTATCATCTCTTTATCCAGGTCAAAGTGAAACCATTTTGTTCTGATGGGGGTGGAACCGAAGTGCATAGTGGAGTGTCAAAATCCCCCAATTTTTTTTCTTTTAATGTGATTTTTCAATAATTTAAAATCTCCAAACTTCGAATCCTATAGGTATGCCTTTTCTGATGATTATAGACAAAACCTGTTTTATAGCATTGTGGGGGAAATACAAGTAATGACTTCATTCTAGCTCACATATTTCATGTTCTTAAATGACATATCAAAGCCCACCAAGGAATAAGGTAATGGTACGAAAATGAAGTCAGGATAGTACAGAGCTTTTTCTTTGGGGGGGGGGGAGCTATAGTGCTATACTCTATGTGTGCAATAGTATATGAGAAGCCGTTGATGTACGGTTATAGTTGCACAATTTTATCATTTTTGGCATTCCGTTAGAGCATCATTTCATTTCTTTATCATATTTGAATAAGGTTATAATAATTTTATATCCCATCAGTATATTTTTGTGGCCATAAATTTAAAGTGAAATCAACCCCCACTATCAATATAACTCAATATTTAACTATTGTCCTTATGTTTTGTGGTGCACTGTTTTGGGACAGGGGAGTAATTATATAATGATGAATGATTTTCTTATTTTTCCATGATCCTTGATGTAATGTTAAATTCACATTTATCCTTGTCATTTCTTTTTACCCGACAAAGAGATGATAAAGTCCACCAAGTGCTCTAGTGTTCATACGACAAACCACCTTTACTTGTGATCGCCTCTAGTTTTTGTTTCATGTCAATTGATTTCTTTCGCAATTCCTTGCCTTCTTCACCAATCATCAACTTCTTAACAGTCTCTGCAATACTTCCCTCCGTAGCTTCCTCCAATTCAAGACCTACTTTCCACACATTAGTCACGTACCTTGCACATATAAAATGGTCTCCGAAAGCCGGTCTACATATCATTGGGACTCCCTCACACATGCTCTCAAGAACAGAATTCCAACCGCTATGCGAAAATCCTCCCACTGATGAATGTGCCAAAACCTTGTTTTGTGGTGCCCACTTCACTATGCAAGCTCTTCCCTTGGTTATTTCAAAGAAATTATCTGGTAAGCATTCACTTGCATTTGAGGCGCCTAATAAAGATGAGCGGACTACCCACAAGAACGGGAGTTCACTTTTCACCGAAGTTGTTGTTATATTATTATTATTATTATTATTATTATTATTATTATTATTATTATTATTATTATTATTATTATTATTATTATTATTATTATTATTATTTACTCAACAACAAAATAAATAAGAGAATGAATTATGCGGACAAATATGGCAATGAGAGTTTCTAAAATATTTGGGGTTCAACATTCAGGTGCATATCCATTTTTATGTCGGTCATGGTAAAAATAGGTGGCCTGAAGTCTATGCTATAGAAAGGGGGTGGAATTTTAGACTCGTGCAAAGAGTGGATCTTAGAGTTTCAGACAATCAAATAACCTAACGCAACCTGCAAATTAGCAAGATCAACAACAATCGCAATTCCCACCAAAATCGATCGCAACTCTATGTCACCATTCAATCAATCAAACCACAATTCACTAATCAATTAACCAAGTAAAATAATATTTCAATAAAAGCACATGAAGAAATAAGTTAAGACGGATTATAAATAGTCCAAGAAAATATTACAATCAAATAATTCCCATCATCTGATCATGTACGGTGATGATCATTCCAGTAAGTAGGCAGCGCCAATGGGTCGCAACTTGCAGCAGGTGGGGGCGGAGTGGAGGAGGTTGATGGAAAAGCCATGGATGGATTTGATGATTCAAATAATCCTGGTAGAGGTTCCAGGATGTCCCAGAAGTCATCACCTGTCCCAGCAGAAGACAAGAATGGCACCCCAAATTCATCATTCTCTGCGCAATTCCATGGTTTAAAAAATTCATCATCCATCCAGAAGCTGCTGCTGGGATCAACCAATGCTGGATCAGTACTGATATGGTTATCGAGGGCATCAGAGATGAAACCACCAGCCGGCCACACGGGTGGCAATGGAGCTAAATTGGCATTGAAGCTAGCTGCTGGCAGCCGGTCAAGTGTTGACTCAAAAGGAGCACATGGTACTTGAGGCTGAGCCATGGTGGGAGCTGGATTGATCAACATGTTGATCTCATTCGGATTAACAAGTCCACTTTGATTCGGGCTATTAACAGCCTAACAGCCACACGGTTTTTCATGCCCGCTGTTTTGCACAAGTTCCGGATATCATTATCAGTTCTTCCAGGAAGATGCCTGGCTATTTCAGCCCACCTGAACCAAGAAAGATTTGAGATATAGTTGTCGATTTCCAAGCAAAAAGAATAGGAAAATTCATTGATATATTGATTTAATAATAAAAGTTTTTGCTGCTTCAAAAAAAATTGATATATTGATTTGTTGAACTAGCTAGCTAGATGATTGTTCATACCTGTTTCCTAAGGTATTGTGAAGCTCGATGATGCGATCGATGTCTTCGGAAGTGAACTTGTCTCGTTTCAGACCTGGTTTCAAGTAGTTCAACCATCGACGTCTGCAACTCTTGTCGGACCTTCGCAACTCTGTTGCGCATATATGTAGAAGCGAAACAAATTAGTGAAATTGTAAGTGTGCGCTTGATTGTTCTTCTTTAGCGCAAATCATAAACAACTCAAAGTGAAACAAGAATCAAATTTACCCAAACTCAACATACGAGCAAAGAGTGTTGGAATAATAAAACACAAAGGTTGGTAATGAGTATGTGAAATGGCCCATCGCTATTTTTTCGGAAGAAACCCATCCGGGCTCGTAATTTTCTGAAAATTCCACCCATTTCGACTAGGATTTTACTTTTTTTTTTTTTTTCTAGAATTTTTTATGGTTGGATCCGGATCCAACCAGACCTGGTGTACGTGATTTAATAAAAAATAAATAATAAAAACGAAGATAAGAGGAAGGATACATATTGGTAACAAATTGGGAACAACTGGTATCAAATACGCATAGAGAAAAATACGTTGACCATTTTGGTACAGGTGCTTCCTAGGCGATAAATTCTACTAGCAAGTCATGTGTTGCGCTAGTTCTAAACTAAAATATGAACCAGATTCGTCAATCACAAAATGAAAAGGGAGAAAAATCTACCAGGTAGACATGAATTTCTGTCCATTTTCTTTCGCCATACGTAGAAATACAGCTTGTTAGTTTTGCGTCTTCCTCAGCTGACCAAACGCCTTTCTTAACTTCCTGTATTCCTCCCTCCTGCACCATTTCTCCAATTCTTGCTTTTCTTTTTGTTCTGTTTTATTGATAAAGAGCAAGAACAAACAAGAACGAGTAAGTTGAAACTAGTTTGAGTTAGGGTATATGCAAGAACATAAACAAATCTGAAATAAACAATAAATCAAATCGGCCAAGATTAAGTGTAGGAAAAGTAGATACCTGTTGGATTCAGGATGTGAAAGGAAACAAAACTCTGAAATGGGGCGGCGCAGGACTAACCCTAGTTTTGGTTTCTTGTACTTTTGTAATGAGAGATGTTTTCTCCTAAATAGTGTATATTTATAATTTACAAATCATGAACACAAAGGTGCTATATGTGGGAATTATGTTTGCTTATAAATTTATTACGCGTTTAAGAAAGATGCGAATGAATTACACATTCATAAATGTTCGTAAGTCGCTAAATTGTTGATGATGTCAAATCCGTCTAAGTACGTTTGGGACGAACTACAACGATCTTGAATATGTTCTAGTTGAAATTGGGCCACGCCCATCAAATTCAACATCAGGCTTAATCTGCTCATCTTAGAAACCGACACTTGTCATCATCGGATTGACAGAGTCAAGAGCTATTATCTTATGTAAATAGCACGATCCCCAAGAAGGGAAGGACACACAATCTACTACTGTTCAACTGACATGATATGTGACTCATGTGGTGTTTACACACTCTCATGGTGCACTTTGTTTGTCATACAAGATCGAATATCAACTACCCTCGAATAGAGCCTCTTTACTCCGATTTGACCATACGACAAATCTGATATCTATTGCACTAACCTCGCTATTTTAGCACATTTCGTGGAGTTTTCTATTATCAGTATGTCATTCGAATGCCTGTCACTCAAATGTAGTTCACGAATTAGAGCATCCAAATCCAGTTCATAGTCATCCCGGTAAATCGTTAGTGATCTAGGGAAAATTCATTCTGGCACCGTCTATCAGTCCATGTTTGTTAAGATTCGAGATGGGAACATCCTCGGATCAGATACTTCACCAAGCATTTGCACCCTTGAAACTTCAAGTGGAGAGACTTAGAGTTTCACACAATTGCCGGGAACCTTCAATCTCATACATAATTGACTACGGCCCTAACATGAGTAAATTACGTTTTTGATATGATTTATAATTAATAAGATGTGAGAAAAAAAGTCAACCGGAAGCTTTCACCATTCCATGTCTCCAACCGTCTGTCTCTTTCACATCGAAGAAGAAATCCAATCCGTGTGTTTGAGCCATGAATTGGTCATGGAAACACCGATTCCTAGGTCTTCCGGGTATGGGTCCGGCAATAATGTGTGCGCCAATTACTAATTACTAATTGTAGGTGCTACGAGAAACAACTCGTTCAATTTGAAAAGGTTAGTGTATTGTTGTTAGTGTTTTATGAACTCAAGTATATCCATTTCTATCTCTGTTTATATGTTTAACCCTCAGATATATGAGGTGAATTGTGTTAGATTAAATTTAATTGCGTTGAACTCTTGATCTCTTTCTGATTTGCTTGATTTTAGAATCTCCTAAATACTAGTATATATATATTTATGAATTTAACAAGCATAAACTATTGGATATTATTGACTTATTGTGAATCTGCTTTTGCCATCTGTTTGTGAAACTTCATAATTCCTCTATGGGGTTTGTAAACAGCTAATAAATTTCTGTGAACAGATAAGCTTCAAATCTTATCAACCAAACACGAAATGTTCTCAATAAGAAGTTGGTAGATGATTTATAGTGAATGATTTGAACTTACAGATTTTTTCTTATAATTTGACAGGAACCTATGGATAATTTAACAGATTTTTTTCTCGTTTTTAGTTCTTATTTCTGACACCTGCTGCAATTCTCATGGAAGGCGTCAAGATTAGTCCTTCATACTTGCAACATGATGTAAATAGTACGCATCAAATTATCTTATTTCGTACGTTCAGTTATTGTCTATTGGCTGTGATATAATGTGAAAGAGTTGATTCTGAGATTACTTCTATTTGGTTTCTGCTTCCACAGTTACCAACATGTGAGGCCTAAAAGGAACTAAAGCACCTATTCATGCGCATTGTTAGTGCAACTGCGGTTACCAAGTTTCTCGTGGTTATGCAGATGCATGGTTAGTGCCTCTCCTTCGGTTAATTTGTAGTAATAAATGAATTTAGTTAGACTTGGGCATATGATGTGTTTTATAAACTGGATTTGCATGGTACATTCATGAGTTTTAGGTTGTTCGATGATTTCAGTGTATGGATTTGATCTGAAGAGTCCTGTGGAATTCAAACATGTTGACCTGAAAATTGGAATTTTAGTGAATATTGTATCTTAACTGAATTTACAATTACTACTCACTTACAGCTTTGGGTATAGCCATCATGTTAAGAGGAAAAAGCAGATCTTTAAACCTGAGAGGATATTGATCCGGAACTAGTTCCAGTAGTTGAGACTCTGCATAAAAAGAAAAATATCATTATAATCTGCACTATAAGTCTATGGGGTGTTTCCAATAGCTTCAAGTGGATTAATGTAAGTAGGAGTTGGTAAAATTGGTTATTAGAGAATTTGATGGGTATTTGCAAATAAGTATATAAAATTTAGATAAGTTATAGAATTAGTGTTTGCAAACCTAATTTTTGGGACAAAAATAACTAAAATCCAGCTTAATTTAAGAAAAAAGTTGCTTATGTAGTTACAACCCAACTTCTCTAGTTTCAACATATGCAGCTTAATACTGTATAAGAGAATCTGACAACTTATAAGCTGTTGCAAATACTCAAAAAACTATTTATGCTTAAAATAAGTGATAAGCTGAATAAGTTAAGCTGTTGCGAACACCCACTATATTGTTGATGCCTGATATTGGAAATTCTGTCTCTACGTTTTCATAAACTCAAATCTCTTTTATTTGCTATGCTACTTCATCCACTTCCCATGAAATTAACGGCGTCTTAATTACGTGCTATTGTGTGTGAATAACATTTATCCTGCAGTACAGAACATTACGCATCATGTTAGAGATCGATCTTGATTACCTAGCAATGGAAGTGCATTTTCCTTTTCAAGTTGAAACAAGGGAAAATGTGCATACATGTAGGCTGCACTAGTAGTGCGTAGAACAATGGTTGGTTCAGTTCAACAGCTACAGGATCAACAAAACACATGATGGCATCATATATAGATGAGACATGCCACCTCACCATGTAGCTCGGTCTGATCCAGCATTTGAATGATGTACTCTTGAAACGTATCCTTGCAATTCGTGTTAATACCCGATATCACGCTCAACATATTGTCGAAAGACATATCATAACCTGCCACACCATCAGGTAATGGTACGAAGGTGAAATCAGGGTAGCTTTTAGGATTTGGGGAGTTAAATTCTGTGTGTGCAACAACGATAGAGAAGCCTTTGGAGTGAAGAAAAGCGCCCAGCTGAAGCATCGGTGTGATGTGTCCCTGAAAAGGATATGGAACTAGCACTACCCATCGGCTCGGTGCAGTGCTCCTAATGCCTGCATTGTGATTCTGATCTAAATGGTGGGTTACTTGGGTTTTTGAAATTTCTTCGCCAAGTTTATGGGATTTGAAGGAGTTCCTAAACTTGTGTTTCTAAGTTGAAGGTTGAACTCTCTGATTTATACCTGGAAAAAGATCTGGTTTGGATATATAATCTGTTTGGCTACAATATACTTGATAGGAACATGTAATATATGAGTAACATGTTACTTGCAGGTACAACTTTTTATTATCCAATTACACATTGAGATATTATTTCGTGCGGTTCCGATTGTTCTAAAATCTCAGGGAAAGAGATGTGAAATGAATTTTTTTCATGTGTCGCTGTTGAATCATCAGTCTTCAAACGTAATGTTTTTATTATTTACTAATTGGAGTTGGTGAACCGTGTTAAAGCGCAGTGTCCTTTTATTTATTTATTTATTTTTAGGGTGGAGTAGATCACTAACGGGAGGTTTTGGTGTTGTTTTTCTTATTCGTTGGTTCTCCTTGTTCTCATCCGTTTTAGCTCCTTGGGTTCTCTTGTCTCGCCGGTTTTGGTCTCATCCGTTTTAGCTCCTTGGGTTCTCTTGTCTCGCCGGTTTTGGTGAAAAGCTTGGAGTGTTCTACCTTTGGCTTGGTGTTGAGGCTTGCTTTGGTCACGCTTGTTGCCTCCTTTCGGTTTCACTTGTATTACAAAGTTTGGATAGGATTGTTTTTTTTGGTTTAGACGTTGTTTGTGATGATTCGATTAGAGGCACCGCCGTTTATTAGGGTGGTTGTGCTTTTTCTTGTAATTTTCCCGAGCATGTCTTATGCTCTTTATTAATAAAATTAATCTTTAGCCGTTTAAAAAAAATAAAGAAAGATATCATTATGATAAGGGGATTTATGATGAATCATATGATGATATGCATTTTTCTTCCTCCAAGCCTCATTCTACCCAGTTTTCTGGACACCGAAAGCCCTAGCACGAAATTTGGAGACTTTGTTCATCACTTGCCTTGGATTCTTGTTGAGTTTCATATCGAGACGATTTCTATTCATCACGATAGCTTAAGACTAATTAATTCATTGAAGTATTTCCACGTTCTTACCTTTGTGACAGATTGGTAACAAAATATCTTCCCTTTGATCTTTTATCTAATACTTCTATATATGATGAATGTTTTCATTGTTGATATTGTGTATGTGACAACCATGATTAGACAAAATCCTTCTCGTTAGTGGTACAGATGTAGCAAGATTAGGATTAGGGTTCTTGATAGCTTTGAACCATCTTAATCTTCTTCAGGTCAACTTGCATGATTAGAAAGATATATAGGTTAGTATGCATGATTAGGTTTCAAGATAATGCCAAAATCATCGAATGAGATAGTGACAATCTTGGTCCCAAAACACTAATCATGATACCTATCTTATATAGGCATGTTTAACTAGTCAGCCGTAAGGATTATTGCCTTCGAACTATTAAGAACCAGACTCCTAACTTGTCTCTACCACGGACGATTCTCTTTATATTGTAATCAAAAGTATTTTATCTCTCCGTTTACTATTTTATGAATTGATGCTTTACGAACCAAATCTTAGATCATTTAGTTAAGCTTAAGCCCAAAGCGTTCACGCGTATACTCGACTACAACTTAGTTAATTTCTTAGAGATCGACACTCGGGATCAACTTGCAGCTGTACTATTATTTTAGTACTGTAGTAGAAGTTGGTTTTCGGCTACAAATAATTTTAAGTTTCATTTTGACACATCGGTTAGTATTTGTACGTGGATAATTTTAAGTGTCTTCCTTATCTGTAACAAGTTAGAGTAGGATCAGAAATCTTATCCATGGAGATAAAGGCGAATAGATTTAAGATTTAGATTCCAAACTTCCTTTACATTTTAAAGGAAAAATTGCAGCTCGACTGAGTTAGAAGAGGGGTCGTGGTCCTGGACCATTGCCTTGGAAACTAGTTGAGTACTATGCATAGTGGTGAATCCAGAAGCAAAATTCAAGGGGGTCAACCTTAATCTTAATGATAATGATAGGTAATAAAAATTATGAAAAGTTACTATAGATCAGAAATTAGAAAAATAATTTGCTGCCATGGCCGATCGAACTTGGGACATTTAGTTCACCAACGGGGCCAATTTCCACTGCACCACCTGATAAATTGTGTTTTACTACTACATACTATAACATACTGGATCAAATCTCGGGGGTGGGGCCACTGGACCCCATGTGGCTCCGCCGCTGACTATACACCCATTCGCTTGACATGAATCACAGGTGTGCCTGGAGTTCACTAGGAGTAGGAAAGTTAGGCAGTTTCATGTGTTTTAAAACGCTATAAATCGAAACTTTTAGCTGGAGTTTGTACGTTTGTGCCTATATGTTCTTCAACCACTAACTGTTGTAGTTAGCTGGGATTTCTTTCAAGTACTTGTAAAGGAAATTATCATAGAAATGTTGTACACATTTGGGGTATGCCCCTCTCAATACTTTTACATACTTTTAGGCTTTAATGGATTTAATGCTTAAAAAGATATCGGTAGAGTTGTAGAAGTAAATATATCCCTGAAATAGACTAATGCTTCACCTAAATCAGTTCAAATTATCATTGTACTACGTGAAACTACTAACTAGACTTGTACTACATTCAATCGAAAATCTAAACTAGCTAGTACAAACATGAAACTACAAATTTCACTTTGCCAATTTAATGATATCAATAAAGTTAAAAGTACGTGCATTATATAGCATAGTGTCATCAATAAAGTTAAAAGTACGTGCATTATATAGCATAGTGTCAATCAGTGGTGCGTATCATGCTACAACTTGTAAACTTTTTAGCATGAAAGCATCAAAAGTTATTATAGTGCACCATTTTTCTTTGTAAACAACTTCTACTAAAAATCGACTAAATCAGAAAAAGCAAATTTACGCAGTACAAAAGCAGACCCAACATGTACTAATTACACACTTTTTCTTTTTTTATATAAAATTAGACTTTTATTAATCACTTAAAATTGGAAGGGAGTCGAGAGACAAGCTGTGCTCCCACCCCTTTCTGAATACAAAAGTTAAGTCTAGAAAAAAGAAAGATACCACTCCTAACATCATTGGAATGGCTAACACACAAGCGCTTGAGGCGCGAAAAAGTAGCCAAGGCCTCCTCGTCGAGCTCCCCAAAAGTGGAAAAGGCAAACGGGATGAATGAGTAGCCGTGTTCTGCACACTTAGAAGAATACTTACTCTTCTTCTTCTGAACGGCAGTCTGCAAAGCAGCTCCAGGAACCCAAGAATCCAAGCCCCCACCAGCAAAAGGAGAGACACCCGTGACATCCAAGCAAGCGTCTCGGTCTTGGGACCAATTGTACAACAACAGATCCGCGGAGCGTAGGTCCCGTCCATCATCGGAGAGGAACCCCATAGGAGCCTCTTTCCGCACAGCAACACCGACCCTAGAACAAATGTCAGCCAAAGTATCGCGCACAAGATTGTGTCGAAACTTCACTCCCACCTCGCTATAACAGTGAACATCGTGGTCACCCCACTGGTCCATCCGACGGACATGACAACTCCAGCAAGATGAACCATCATGAAACAAAGGAACCGCCAGACGATAACACAACACAGCACGGAACTGTCGAGGTTTCATCCGCTGCCCCAACCCATCAATAGGAATGGTGAATAAGACATCTTGCGCATGAGGGGCACAGACACAACTAAGAAGAGCCTTCTGCCGTTGACTCAAGTCGTAACGTGACGTCAAATGTGCATCAATGACACCAAAATAGCTCTTTGCCAAAGACTTCATGAAATGGGGGGCAGGAGAGCTAGAGGTAACATAGAGACATCAGCACCACAATAGGTCGTGAAGCTGTCGAGAGCGGACTCAAAGGTAAGACCAGAAGAGGCTAATCCAGACCTAGTCAGAATCATATCCTGCAAAGAGCTAGACTGCAAGCGAGAGGCAAGAAAGGCACTTTTAAATTTATTATTATTATTATTATTATTATTATTATTATTATTATTATTTATTTATTTATTTATTTATTTCTTTATTGGTATTGAGTATCGACACTTTTACAATGTTAATGTCTATTACAATGTGATGAATATGACAACCACATTGCAATCAAATTGTGATAATGTTTCTCATGGTCCCAATATTATAATCATAATAATTTAGTATGCATACATAAGTTCTTTTCCTAGACAACAAAATGAAAAAGGGAAAAAAAAAAAAAACACGCACGAACCAACTATATAAACAATGATGATTCCATAATCCATACCAAGGCAATTCCATTTCTCTACTAATGGAATTTAGACCCACATTCTTCTTGAGCAATGGCACTGAAAGTTGGTGGCTATACTCAGTAGATTTGCTAATAGTGTTTCTTCTATCTTTTTGTGTTGAATGGCTCTCACACACAAGATTCTTGAATGAATACTCAACTTCCAACAGGGTACGAGATGGACTCGTGCAGACCGGTTTGTACATGGTTCGGACCACCATGGCGTACTTAGTGATGCTTGCGGTGATGTCTTTTAATGTGGTGATCTTGGTTGCTGCTGTCGCGGGTTATGGAGTCGGGTTTTTGGTTTTTGGGAGCAGAGTCTTTGAAAGAATTGAGATTGTTGGATCCTATGAGAAGCCATCTGATATTCCTCCGTTGAATTGCTAGTTCTTTTAATAGGACTACAAATTAAGGTCTTTTCCGTCACTAATTAATTTGTAGGACTCTGTCATGTGATACCAAAATGTTCGTTGAGCACTGAGCAGATTGTAGTTGATGAATCTGCGGTGTATAAATGAGAGAAGTGTGCATGATTCATTGCTCATTGCTGCTTTAATTTGTTGTTCAAAAGCTTTAACATTTCGTTCCACACTATGTTCATCGAGTTATATACTCTATCCAAGCATTTGCGTTCCGCATCTTCTTAAAACATTGTTAGATTTAATTATATTTTTCTTGTTTTCCATGCGTGAAAGATTTATATATGGTGTTCTAACACGTTCGAAAAACAATTGAGGAATAGGCAGAAAAAAAATTAGAATAAAGTTTTCTCTCATTAATCTCAAAATCAAGAGAATGTTGATTTTCTTATGTGTTAAAAAATGTAAATTAAACTTCTATTACTACTATATTTTTCATTTTCTTATTTTTCCTTAATAAACTCATTTTTTCCCTAAATGCTGGTTTGTTTTGGAGTTTTTTGGACAATGGCAAACTTGTAAATAAATGAAGGTCAACGCAAAAAACAATAATTTTGGACTAAAATGTACTCGATGAACTAAGATGATTATATTTAGAAGTACCCTCATAACGGCCCTAAAAATAAGTTTTCTACTATTATTATTTGGAATAAAATTAGTTTTAATTCCAAGTATAACGGTTCAAATACAATCTCTCAAAACAAAAATAGAGTTCCATAACAGGGAGGCCTTTGCAAGCTCAAAACAAAACTGCCACAGCTCTATAACCTTATCACTGAGTATTTACAGTAGGATAATTAGTTGCATAAACGAAACAAAATTCCTACATCTTTTCTGGAAATAGACTTCTGGCCAGGGATCTGTGCAACCTCCTTAAGAATGACATCCAAGGTACATCTTGTATCTTGAAAAATCCTGAAATTCCTTTCCTTCCAAATGGCATGAACATATTTTGTGATTAAGACCTTCCAGAACCGCTTAGCCGACTATTTCCCCTTATATGTTTGATGTAGATTCCTGAGAGTAATCACAACAGTGCTGGATTAGTCTGTCCACACTAGCAAAGCTTTCAAACCTTTTTGAACAAACTCACATTCAAAATACAGGTGCTCCAAAGTTTCATGTTCCTTTGAACACAACACACAAACTCGATTAGGAACCACAATGTTAAAATGAACCAATCTACTTTTTGTAGCCAACCTTCCCCATAGAGCAACCCAAAGTATGAAATTTAGGAGTGGCCATGCTATTTAGTATTAGATCCCTCCAGCTCACTTTTTCAATTGCATGATGCAACATTTTGTAAACAATATTCATATGATATGATTCACACCGCAGTTGTTGCTCCCAGATGCCTTGACTTGCACCACATTACGAACTTTCATCAAATTCTTGAAGAAATATGAGGAATCAAGTGGGATGCTCATACTCATGATGTCTTGCCCTTTCATATAGTAAATGTGCATCCATTCTACCCAAAGCTTATCCGTTGTAGCACTTAAGGCCCATAACAATACATTCCTTGTTCCATGTGGGAAGGTGTAACAAGTTTTGTCCCTCTTCAGATCTTGGCTTGCAGATTGCGTCCCAAGAAACTAAAGATTTCCTCGATTCACCTACTTCACCCGTCCAAATTTTTTTTCGAGAAATGGCCTCAACTGCTCTCGACACCTTTTTGGGAAAGAAGCATATTAGACTTGAATAACTTTGTATAGCATTGGGTACACTCCGTACTAATTGCACTCTTCCACTATAACTAAGCAACTTGGAAGTTGAATGTATTACTCTTGCAATCATTTTCTCTAACGGTTGATATATTGTACATTAGATAACCTCTTGGCATTAAGAGGAATCCCAAGGTATCTAAATGGCAACACCCCTCATTTATTAATTGCTCCTTATTTTCAATTTCAACCCTTCTATCCTCATGAATACCTAAAAAGTAGATCTCACTCTTCCTCTTGTTTGCAACCAGCCCTGATGTGGAACTAAACAGCTCAAACTTCTTCAGCAAGGCATCAACAGATGAGGAATTACCCTCGAAGAAAAATAGAAGGTCATCAGCAAACATAAGGTGAGTGATATGCAACTTGTCACACTTGGGGTGATATTTAAAACCAGGATGTTGCTGCAACGAATTCATAATTTTGCTCAAATATTTCATACATAACACAAATAAGTAGGGAGAGACATGATCCCCTTGACGTATCCCTTTCTTCCCATGGAACGAATCAAGAAGCTAACCATGCATTCAAGCAGATTTGGTAACTTACTGTTGTTATAAAAGTAATCAACCATCCTAAAAATAAGTGTGGGAACCCATAACTTCGCAACAATTGTTGCGCAAATTGACAACTAATTGAGTCGTAGACCTTTTGCAAATTCATTTTAATCATACATCGAGCAGACATGATTTTCCTCCCATATCTCCTAATAATTTCTTGTGGCAACACCGTATTATCATGGATATATCGGCCAGGAACAAACGCAACCTCTTCTCCAACTGAATAGCTCATCATACCACTCATCCTATTTGTTAACACCTTAGATATGGTCTTGTATAGCACGGTCCAACATGCAATTAATGAACCGATAATCCTTAATGTTCGCAGTAGAAGACTTAGGAAGTAGAGTAATTAATAAGAGTAACATTCAAACTTCGAAGCAATTTACATGTTTGAAAGAACTTTTGAATAGTAGCACAAACTTCATCTCCTATTATTGTCCACAAACTCTTGAAACACTTTGCAGAAAATCCATCAATGCTGGGAGATTTATCATTTCCAATGGAGCACAAGGCATCCCAAATCTCATGTCTATCAATTGGTCTCAACAAACAGCGCCTCTGGCCAAGAGTCAGTACCTTACCAATATGAACTGTATGAATATTAACCGCCTGAGATGTAATAGCAGATGTACCAAGCAAGTTCTTATAAAAACCTAACACCTCCATTTTAATATTAGTAGGATCCGTTAATTTTCTTCAAGCAACATCAATAAGAATAGACATCTACGTTTTAGGCTAGTATGGATGTACTTTGTATTACTATCCTGGTATCCCCACATTTGAGCCAGTGTATTCTTTAAGTAAAAAAATAACAACAATCTCCCAATAAAAATTTCCCTAAAACAATTTTAAACTCATTCTCTATAATATTTTAAGTATTTATTTAACATTCACTAAAATCAAATTTCCTTTAGGCTCTGTTATCTTCGTCTAAAAATTAATTATTTTAACTTCAATTCTGATGCATTAAGTTCATTTCAGATGCATTAAGTTCATTTCAGATTTGCGAAATACTACTTTATACTACAAATAAGTTCAATTCTTATCAGTTCAACTTCATTCAGTTCAGTTTTATTCAGTTCAGCTCAGTTCAAACGAATATAACATAACTTTAGTGATTTTAATAACCACATAATCTAAATATAGTATATAAATTAATGATTAATGTGCTAAAAAATGGTGATTTGGCACGTATATTGATATTTTGGCCCTTATAATATTTAAAAAAAATCATTTTAGAACCCCATCTCAATAATGCATACACTCGGAACTAGAACCCCGAAAATTAATGCGAACTCTATCTATAAAATTAAAGTTTGACCATCCCAAGATAGTGATGACCATTTATAACTCATCAATGAAATTTTTTGACAAACTTTATGAACCAGAACAGTAGAACACTACAATGAATAAAGGGATATTATGTTTACAATCCCTCTTAAAAGCCTTCATTACAGATAAGTACATTATAATTCAACAATTACGTTAAAATACTTATTTTATCCAATCCATTACATAAATAGCTTAATTTGATCACAACCAAGGAGATTACATTATTACCCTTAGGGTCATTTTTTATAGGGTCCCTTAGCATCCCTAATAATATAATAGTCCCCATTAGTTTAACAATAACACTTTAGGCCATAAATTTCTGGCGGTCTGGTGGGTGCATACAGTGTTTGGGCCTCTTCAAAGTTCCGCAAATAATTCTGCACAAACATAGTAGACTCCAGTGGTTCATATACCTCCCCATCATGAATTTTGCGGTTTTGACTCCCCCATACTGCCCAGCACGAACAGAAAAGTACTTCCACCTCTTGTTTCGACAACCTGCTTCTGACTGATGAGATCCACGCACAAATATCCTGATCATCTGTCAAGAGAATTGAATTAGGCAAGTTGGAGCATGCCCAGAAGCATCTAGCAAAATGACAATCCTTGAATGTATGAATTAAAGACTCATTAGCACAGTTACAAACAGGGCAAGCAAAATCAGTAAGTAAGCCTCGACGAAAAAGAGTGTCTAGTTCAGGAAATGCCCGGTGGAGTAATCTTCAAACAAAGATTTTTATCTTATTTGGCAGTCGTAGATTCCACACCCAGTTCCAATTTGCACAAAACTACCACTACTCCCTCCCGTTCTGGCCTCCTGATCTCCCTGCTTTAAATCTCTTGCAAGGTAACTACGGACGATATAAGTACCAGTTCTAGAATAATGCCAAATTCTCATATCCTCCACCTGTGTTGAAACAAGAGATATCTGAAGAATACTGTTAGCATCTTGGTCCCATATCCCACACGCAAAATTCTCCGGGATAATTAGTATAAGGAGACTGGAAAGTTCCCCATATTATGAAAATCAGGGGTTATAGGCTTAAGGTTAAAATCTCTTGGCAGCTAGTTATCCTCCCACACGCTCACATTCATACCATTGCCAATCCGCCAGCGCACACCAGCTGTAACAAGAGGTAAAGCTGCAAGAATACTTTTCCAGGTATAAGACGCAGTAAACTTCTTAGGAGCATCTAAAATATCACAATGAGGAAAGTATATTGCCTTAAAAACTCAACTCAAAAAGGGAATTTGGAAACTCAATAATTCGCCAAATCTGTTTTCCAAGCATAGCTAAGTTTAAGGAATGAAAGTCACGAAAACCCGTTCCCCCATCTCTTTTACTATTACAAAGAAAGTTTCAGTTGACTCAATGAATCTTTTTATCTTTCTCATTGCTCCACCAAAACTTTCCTATCATCGACTCTATGTCCTTCAATAAATAGTGTGGTAACTTAAATTAAAACATTCCATAACATAAATAGAAATGCCTAGAATTACCGACTTTATAAGCACCTCCTTACATGCCCTTGACAAAGACTTGTTCCCATACCCCTTGACTCTACTCCTCTCTCTCTCTCTCTCTCTCTCTCTCTCTCTCAACCAATTAAAAACTTACCTTTTAGACCTACCCATTCCAGTTTGTAAACCCAAGTACTTTTCATGTTTCTCAGGCCATCTCCAACAGTGTTTTGTTGGCCTCAATAGAACCCGAACAGAACTCCAACAGCGTTCTGTTGGGTTCAATGACAGAACCTGTTCTGTTCTACAGAACCGGTTCTGTTGGGTTCTGTTGCTTTTTTATTTTCTTTTTCCATTTTCTTTATCTTCTTTTTTATAACTTTTTATTTTTTCATTTTATTTATATCATTCAATTTCATTTATTCTTTTGTTTTATTTCCTTTTCTTTTATATTTGCATTTTATTATTCCTATTTAAAAGTTGATCTTCAATTTTATGTTTTAAAATTATATACCAATGTTATTTCAAATTTATACTTTGATACTTGAACGAAATATTCACAACGGAATTTAAAATCGGAATAGATGATAACTTTATAAATAATAATACATGAGAATTTAAAACTCACTTTGCTAAAAATTAAAATTACAAATCCTTAATAAAAAAAACTCCATACACTTACTTTAAAACTAAAAATTCTACATCATTCAACTCCATGATTTTGCCACGTTAGTTCGATCAAATCCTTTTGCAATAACAAAGTGGAATATTCTTGCCTTTATAGCAAAGTTGTGAAGAAGTACCAAAGCAAGGTGGAGGAAGGAACACCGGTTAGTGAAGTTGAGACGATCGAGCACACTATTGAAGCATGTGAATTTTTAAGCCATAACGAAAAGGAATAGTATATTTATGTAATATTTAGTACTTTTATGTTATCGTGGTAGTTTTAAGTTTCTACTAGTATGTTTTTAATTTTTAATTTTTTTGTAATTTTTATTTATCAAGTATTTTAATTTTTAAAATTAATGTAATGTTATTATTATTATTTAGTAGTGTTAAAATGAAATAAAAGAATGAGTTTAAAAGAGAAATGAAAAAAGAATGAAATAAAAAATGAGTTTAAAAAAAGAAATAGGAAAATAAATTAAATTGTGGATTTTGTGGGTTCTAACTGCTGGAGAGGGTTGGTGGTGTTTGGGTTCTGTTCTGTGGAAAGCTGATGTGGCAGAAGAGAGAGTGTATTTTGGGTTCTGTTGAGTTCTAACTGCTGGAGATGGCCTCAACTACCCTTATTGGAAGAAAATCCCTCACCTCCTCCACCCTCACTCCCCGTGTTCCTACTAAAAACAGCCGTAGACTTATCAACATTAATCACTTGTCCAAAAGCTAAAGCATATTTATCTAGTAATGAATGAATTTCTCTAGCAAAATCAGCATCAACGTTACAAAAAAGTAAAGTATCATCAATAAATAATAAGCGAGAGATCCTTGGTGCAGTTGGAGTAACATCAATACCCCTCAACACCTCCGTTTTGCTAACACTTTCATTCCTATAAAAATTAAAGACATTTCCATTCATTAGTAATCAGTAATCAAATATTAGGAATTTTAGTGAACCTAAAATTCTTCCGGGTAGTTTTTAGTAGGGTAAATTACATCCACCCCCTTGTTGGAGACCCTAATTACGGATCCTCCCTTTCTAGTTTAACAATTACATGTAGCCCCAGAGACCGGAAAAAAGTTGACTTCGTCATTATTCACTTTTGGGTTTTCTCCGGCCAAGCAAGGCCTTAGGTATTTAAAAGTTATTTTTCCTTTTCTTCTTTTTTAAATCTTTTCTCTTTTCTTATTTTTTTATCTTTTCTTTTTTGTTCCACCATCTTCTTCTTCTTCTTCCCTACTCTTCTCGTGGCTGACCCTTTTCCGGCCGGTACCGATCAGCTCCGATTGGAGCTGTTTAAGAGCTCCGCCGGGAGCTGGATACAGCTCCGACGGGAGCTCCAAAACAGCTCTCTAGAGCTGTTACAGCTCCGATCGAAGCTTTTTAACAGCTCCGACGGGAGCTGGAGCTCCGATGATGTGAGCTGTTTTTTTTTTATGTTTTTTTTTTAAATATGTTTTGGGGTTGTTTTAAAAGAAAACCTTAATTTGGGGTTATTTTATAATTATTATTTGTTCATTTTAAAGTTTATATAATTTTTGTGGTTAATTTGAATAAATTTAAGTTAATTTTGTAAAATAAAATAGTTTAGAGGTAAATGTGTAAATAATGAAAATTTAAGGTGTTTGTCTCAGGTCAAAATCTGAAATTCCGGCAGGGTTAAATTTCTAACTTCCAGCTCTTAATTCGAAAAAAGTTAAGTTCGTGGGCTATCTGTAATTGTTTTTGTCTAACATTGGACTACATATAATTGTTCAACTAAGAGGCAAGATCTGTTATTAACCAAACTAACAAGGGGATAGATGCAAATTACCCATTTTAGTATATACCGTGTGTACTCTATACGTACATTTTAGTAGTACTACTAGTCTACTGCCATATATAACGCCAATTTAATGATATCCCGATTCCCGACAAACTTATCCCCTCCCCTCGTACCACTACCCAACACCACCACCAAAATTCACCAATAATAGCCTCTCCAAAAGAACAAAAAAAAACTCCTCTAATTTTCTACCCAAAATTACTTAATTAATTAAACCACCATGAACACCGGCGGACATCATATGCCCGGCATGGCGGAGCCACCACCTCCCTCCGCCACAATGAACATGACGGCACCCCACCGGCACATGATGATGCACATGACATTCTTCTGGGGCATAAACACCGAGGTCCTCTTCCACGGTTTTCCAGGCTACGGCCACGTAGGCATGTACGTGCTGGCTCTCCTGGTAGTGTTTTCTCTCGCAGTTTTCGTCGAGTGGCTTTCGCATTGCAATATCCTCCGTGACAAGACGGGCCAGCGCTCCATGGCCCTGGGCCTGGTGCAGACGCTCATGTATTCGGTTAGGATAGGGCTGGCCTATCTTGTCATGCTGGCGGTTATGTCGTTCAATGCCGGGGTTTTTCTCGTTGCGGTGGTGGGCCACGCTGTTGGGTTTTTCTTGTTTGGGAGTAGGGCGGCGGTTGTGGCGGTGGAGGAAGGGAAGACCAGTGATTTGCCGCCGCGTGGCTGTTGATGGTCGGTGGAGGATTGCTGTTTGTGGTTATCTATTTAGGTTTCATATATTTTTTGCAAAAGCAAAAAAAGGACAAAAGAAAATCTGTTACCGTATCTTTAATTTATGTTATGTTTGAGCTGAGATAAACTATTGGATAAGGTTTTCTTCTATTCTTATGATAATTGATTATTTTAAATTCACATAAGTTCAGATGCATTAAATTCAGTTCAGATTTGTCTAATAGTATTTTATACTGTAAATAAGTTCATTTCAGATTCATTCAGCTCAGATCAGTTCAGGCGAAAATAATAGCCTAAGTAAGTAATGTAATTTTATGTTTGTAATTTTCCATTGAATAATCTCAATAATCTCTCTAATTCCTTGAATAAATCTTTGTTCTCCTAGTCTGAAAATTGATTATTTTAAGTTCTGTTCAGATGTATTAAGTTCAGTTCAGATGCAATAAGTTCAATTCAGTTCAGATTCACCTAATAGCTTTTTATACTACAAATAAGTTCAGTTCAGTTCATATGCATTAAGTTCAGATCAGTTCTGTTCAGTTCAGACGAAGAGAACAGAATTTAAGTACTAAGTAATGTAATTTTGCCAAGCATTAATCTGATTGAAAGTAAAATGAATAGTATTTCGAGGAGGGCAACAGGAGCTCAACTCCTTTTGTTGTGTTGTGAAGAGGAGCGTAACCGGCCGGCTCACCGAATTTCCCGGGGTCTGTAGCGGTTATGGGGACCTCTGGCTAGATGGCGGCTTTTAGCACATAAAAACCGTGGCGGTTATGGGGACCTCTGGCTAGATGGCGGCTTTTAGCACATAAAAACCGTGCCCAGTGCTTTTCCGGCTAAACTGGTTCGACCTCCTGGTCGGGCCCGCTTTTAGAAGCATTATTATCTGCATGTAGATCAAATCTCCAGCCTGGAACGCCAGATGGCCCATATCGGTGCTTTAGTGCTTCAACAGTATTTTTAATTTAATTTGTTTTTTTTTTGCCTTTTTTATTTTTCTATTTTTATTGTTTCAGACTTTATAATAGTCTTTTTTTTTGGTTTTACCTTTTGTTATTTTTACTAGACGTTCGTGCAATATGTTAGCACACTTACTTGCAAAAGACATTTTTGTTGACAGCTCTGATTTATCGATTTTGCCTTTTGTATCACCTGATGACGTTTAATTTTGATTAATGAAAGTTTTTTACCACTCATGTTTAGAAATTACGGGCAAATTAATTCTATATCATAGGTTCATTTAAGATCGATCGATTGTGCAACAAGAATCGATCGCCATAGAGTATTACTCCTAATAGTTGTAATTTGTATACAATTTTTATTGAGAGAGTAGTCCAAATTGTAAACTTTGGCTAAATATGAATTGAAGGAATGTGATAGATATATGCAAGAAACCACGTGAATTTGAAAATGGTTGACGTATCCACACTGATATGGGAACGTATCCTGGCGGATACTAGTGGGATACGTATCCGTTTATATATTTTTTAAATTAAATCCGCAATGGTGTGTGTTTATGATAATGATGCGATTGAGATACAAAATTTATTTTTAATTTATTGGACATTGATGTCTTATTTGGTTATTGAGTTTCACTAAAAAATTGTTTTAGCTTAAATGTTAAATAAACTAAAAAATATATATAAAAACTAAATATATCCTACACGTATCTATATCCTTCTTTTTTAATTTTGACGTCTTCACATATTCGTCTCGTATTCATATCTGTCGTACCCGTATTCGTCTTCGTGCTTCTTAAGATATATGTCAAACAGTCAAAGTGTCTATAGTTATAGTTAAGTGGTAAGTTGAGACACTCCTCATTTAAAACTTTATAGGCACTACAAAAAACTCGCTACAATAGCAACGCCACAGTTGCCACATACCGTCAACCGTGGCTAGTTCTTTAACATTTGCAACAGGAAGGACATTGCAATTGCTCACCGTGGCTACTGAAGCCAGTCAACGATTGCATTAGCCACTGCATCTAATAGCCATGGCTTTCCTGACACTACTAAGCCTCCGCCAGCCGAATCATGGCTTCAATTTCCCTCTCATTTCGTCACCATCCTTCAATTTTACCCACCAATTTGTTCATTCACGTCAATCCATCCACTCTCACACGATTGACTGTAAATCCAACTCCCATTTTCCTTTCATGGTCTCACGCACCCCTTCTTCTTCTTCTTTACCTCCACTCCTCCACGATCTATTTCCACGAAAAAAAGACGGACTACATAGTGCGTATCTTCCCATTCTTCTACGCTCCCCACTGGAATTTTTAACAACCATAGATGAAGTTGAAGGTATCTTCCCATTTTTCTTTCTTATGTGCTCTGTTCTTATTTTCGGAAATCTAAGTATATCGAGATCGTTGATTCAATTCGTTTAAGTTTTATCTCTCTGCGCTTCCTCTACCATGCATATACTGAATTTGAAGAAAGTCTTAGGACAATGTGGAAGTATTTCTGCTGCAGCTGTAATTCAGCATAGTATGTAGAGTTCTTTAAGAGGCTGTTTGGTTCACTAGGAAAAGGATAAATTTTGAGCAAAACACACCTCTTTTCCATGATTGGTTTACAGGAAAAGGCTATAGGAAAAGGACCAATCCGGTCTGACCAGTATTTATCCTCTTGCCAACCGGAAAAGCTGATGGGGGATTTTTGTGCATAAAAACTTAAAAGTTTTCCTAGTGCAAATACTAGGGGGGGGGCATGTATTTGAAAAAAGAAATCTCCACATTTCTGTCTTTCCATTTGTACCCATGGAAACACAAATTTTCTCTCAATTTTATCCTCAGAACCCTACGTAATTACAAACCTAATTCCCCCAAATATCAGAAGCAAACTTTCCCTCCCATTTCATTCGACTAACACAGCAGAGAAACTAGGGTTCTTCTTCGAGCGCAGCCGTGGACGGTAAGTAGGCGAAATTGCCTCACATTTTCTTAATTCCCGGCTGAAAGTGTACTCGGCGTTTATGGGTTAGTCGATTAGAGCTGTAATGATACCGATTTGCCTTTTTTGCAGAAAATTTGGTACTGGTCTCCTGTTGTCGTGCAATTGAAATTCTGGTAAGTCTCCCAGACCATTGAAATTAACTCTATACGGCATTGGTAAACCATAATTTGTGTATTCTTGATGCGCATGTTTATGCTGAGCAAATGCTTTTTGTTATTGTTTATACTGTGAACCGCTTTAATCCTCGCCCTTTCTGTGTAATGTTTGAGTATAATGGTCGTACTCAAATTGATGAGAAAAGATATAGTTAGGAGGTAAATGGATATCTGCTGGATTTGTGCATGTTGGAAAGTTTTGTGGTTTAGTTAAGATGAGTTATTTTATTTGGTTGTTTGTTATTTAAATTGAATGTGTGTTAAATCTAGTGTTTGTGCGTTTAAGTAATGTGATCTATGTACTGGGATTTTGGGGTAGTAAAACATGGATGCCTCCGATGAATCGAGAATGAGGGATTATGAGAGGAGAGTTACCGTGGTGATGATCCTCTTTTGGTATTACATGACTCGAATTCGGGGCCGTGGGCGTAGTGGACTAGGACCTATTAGGTACAGTCTTAAGGCCAAACAGCCACTGCAGTGGCGCTACATAAAGAGGATTTGTTATGAGAATGACGTCAATTGCAAGAACGTGTTGAGGATGGACCGATATTGCTTCCGTGAGCTGTGCAATCTCCTTCAAGGTGCTGCCGGTTTAAAATCCAGTCAGTGGGTAACACTTGAAGAAAAGGTTGCTAATTTTCTCATCATCATAGGGCATCATATGAAGAACAGGCTGAATATGTTTGCCTTCATGAGGTCCGGTCACACGGTTAGCACTTACTTTCATGAGGTGCTTAACGGAGTTCTCCAATTACATGAGTTGCTCCTAGCCAAACCCGAGGCTATTACAGCTGAGTGCACAACCGAGCCCCTCAAACACTTCAAGGTATGAGAAGTGAACTAAATTGTCCCATGCTTGATTCATTTCCTATTTGTAATACCAAGTCATTGTTGAATTAAACTCATTGCTATGATTGTAATAATTTTGTAGGGCTGCCTTGGAGCATTAGATGGAACATATATCGAGGCAACTGCCTCTAGTAGGCGTTCATGCTGGTATAGGAGCAGGAAAGGATCTGTGTCAATCAACATGTTGGGCGTGTGTGACTTTAAGATGAGGTTTATATATGTGTTGAGCGGTTGGGAAGGTTCAGCGGGTGATGGCAAAGTGTTGGCAGATGCAATAACACGGGAAGAAGGATCATTGAAGATTCCCGTTGGTAAGTTTTTTTGTATGATAATTAAGTTGTTGTATCAATTATGCAACTCATGCTTTATTTCGGTGAACTTATTTCTAGTTTTGTCTATGTGATGCAGGTAATTATTACTTGGTTGACGGTGGATATGGACACGCTCCTGGTTTTATGGCCCCTTTTCGCAATACCCGGTACCACTTGCAGGAATGGGCTCGGGGTGATAGGGCTCCGAGAGACCAGCAGGAGTATTTCAACCTCAAACACGCTGCTGCTCGGAATGTGATTGAACGAACATTTGGCCTCTTGAAAAAGCGGTTCGCAATACTCCGGTCTGCGTCCTTCTACTCCATTGACACTCAAAACCACATTATTCTAGCCTGCTGTTTGATACACAACTTTTTACGCAACCACGCCCCGGATGATATTCTTGAAGAAGAGGACTCGTCTGATGAAGAAGATAACGAACCTCCCGCCCAAAGGCCTCGTAACAACCCAGCCCCACGTCCAGTTATTTCTCAGATCGATCTTGATCAACCAGATTGGGATGGGTTGCGTGATGTTATGGCCACTATAATGTTTCAGAGATACAAGGAGTATCTGATTTCACGGGGGAGGGGATGAAATGTGTGAACATTCAAGTTGGAATTATGCCCAAGCTGTTGAAGTCTTCCTATTAAGTTCAATCTTCAGTTTAGCTGAACATGCTGTAGTAGGCGTTTGTGTGTTGATTGTTAATTGTACTTCCTATTTTCATTTTGTTGTATTGACTTATTGTGCCGCATGTATTTCAATGTAACCGACTTGTTTGATGGCGTTTGTTTAATGAACAAACAGATTGGTAAAAGTGGTAGTGTTTTTTAGATGGATTAACTCATCTCAGTTTGTTTAATTACATTTTTGTTGGTTGTTTACATGTTAGAACTGCTTTCAAGATTGTATGATCACAGTAGGGATCCAATCTAATATGTTTATGTGACCTGACTTGTTGTTTGATCGTATTATGTGCGATTTTTTTAGTCTTTTTTTTTAATGTTTGGAGAAGTCATTTTCCAGTTGTGTTGTTTTTTTTTGTAATGTTAGAAGCACTGCTCTGTATTGCCATTTTGTTGAAGACTCAATGTGAATATTGTGGCTTGATGGGTTTGGGATATGATTGAAGTGTTGCAACTGAGTATGTTCTTGGTTTGGGTGTTAACTCATCTTGGTTTGGCCTTATGAGCTTTTGTTATTTCTTGTAAAATATGACCTAATAATTTTCTTTCTTACTCACAGCTATGGAGGTCGGAAATGCATCCAATGCTGCGAAGAGTTGCAGCCAAGAGCAGGAACAGAATTTGGACGCCCTGCATGCTGCTGCAGATGAAACTACTTGCAAAAATGTCTCCCAGAAACTACCAAGTGGCCAGAAGTTTACCCCTCTCGGAAAACACAACGTTGACATTGATGAGCTTGGGAGGAAGAGCAAGAAGAACAGAGTCCCACCCAAAGGTTCCGGAGCAAAGGCTTCTGGTTTGAAGGCGAAGAATAAAACCAAGGCCAAGGCACCCACACCTCCTGTAGATTCCGGTGAAGAAGGAGATGAGGAAATTGTTAAGGAAGTCGAATCAATCAAGGGAAACCACGACTACTTCATCTGGACACCGGAGGAGGATTGGGCTCTTATAGAAGGAATGCGTCTTGCAAAGGCAGCCAGTCACAAGTCTCCTCAAGGCTTTAGGAAAGAAGGCCCTCCGATGATGCTAGAGTATATCAAGTCCAAGTTTCCTGGGATACAGCTAACACTCGATAACGTGAAGCATCACATCAAGAGCTGGAGGCAGATTTACTTGGCTATACTTACCGTCAAGGGCTTGTCTGGTTCGGGCTGGTGTGATGTTGAGAAGCAGTTCTCGGCTGACAAGGACGTGTGGAAGTCGCTCACATCTGTAAGTGTTTATATGTTTTGTTTAAATTCATTACAAATATTAGTTTGATCATGCTTGTTGTAACTTAGTTTGAGATCAACAATTTAGTTGAAGCTTAATTTTCTGTCATGGTCATTAAATAAGAATTTAACTTCCTTCTACTTCTTCTTCCATGGTTTCAGAAATATGGAAAGGCTATTGAGGGGAAGAACAACAAGCCGCTTCCGTATTATGAAGCGTGGGTGGAGATCTATGGTACCGATCGAGCGGCAGGAAAGAAAGCTGTGGACATTATGACGGCAGCCAAGAGAGTTCTTGCCAATGACAACTACCGTTCCATTGTGGACCAAGACCTGACAATGGATGAGGATGGTGTAATCTGCACGGGAAGCAATCAACCCGATGCAAGTGATTCAACCAAAAGAGTTAAGCGCAGGCGTGGTTTCCTTGACGCAGAGCTCCTTGAGACTTTCAAGGCCATGGTTGGGCCTCCTCCGGTCATGGTTTCTGCCGAACATTCGAAGATGCGTGCTGGTCTAAACGAGGAGTTGATGAAATTCCCTCGGCTTGAGAGAAGGGAGAGGCTCATGGTTGGGGATATCATTTGTACTGTTGAAGGTAAGCTGGATCATTTCTATTCCCTACCCCCTGAAGACCGTGAGGAATACCTGACAGTTGAGCTGTTGAAGATGAATAAGGACTACTAGGTTGAGTAGTTGTTGCATCGGCATGGAGGATGATCAGGTTCTTTTGACAAACTAATTATGAGTTACCTTTTGAACACATGACCTGCTTGAACCATAGCTTGAATTGAGCCATTTGAACTGCATTTGAGCACATGATTTGTTTTTATGATATTGCTGAATTCTGGACATGTACTTATAATCACATATGTTTGATAAACTCAAATTGTATAAATTGATTCTAACCTGGTTGTATTAATCCTTCTTAAGTGTTACCTCATATTCAAAATGAACTGGTTTGGTTTCATTATACATATCTTATTGCATGAAAAACATAAATCAATGGACTTGGCTAGATAGAACTTGTCACATTTGCAGACTTGCAGTTTGTTTGGCTAATTTTCTGGATGAAAAACGGAACCCAATGTCTCACAGCAAACCAAACAGTTGTCACATTTTCTGAGTTGCAGATTTATTCTTATACCATACTCATACATTGATTTAACTCATCACTGCATGGACTATCACACCAATGGAGAGGTAGCTTGCTGTAGTGACCAAGTTATTGGTTTTATTGGAAGTTGGCATTGTAAGAATCCTTCATGCATTTACTCTGCTGTCCAACCAACAATCTCATTTGTGCAACCCTATAGCTTCCTTTTCCTTCTATATATACAACCACATTATTGCTTAGCAACTCACTCACCCTTACTCTAGCCTTTCACCACTCACACACAGAGCTAGTTAAACTTAGGATCTCAAGCAACTCTTGCTCACAAGAAGAAGTGATGGCCGGTATGTATGGGTGTAACTCCCTTCCCTTTCCACCGGACACTTTTCTCCCGGGTAAGATTAAGCCTATTATCACATATTTGTTATTTAATTTCCTGCATCCATTTTTTTCCTTCTGCAATATTGTTTCTAACTATTAGTAACACCATTTGCAGCCCCATTTGCACATCTCCGAAGCCTCCGAGTTCATTTTGGTGGACGTCTTGAGACACACATGGAACCTCACCATGTGGACTATGTTGGGGGTGAGGTCTGGTACATCCACAACATTGATCCCGAAAGGTTTAGGCTTGGGGACTTCTTCCACTGCATCCTCCAGCTTGTGGCTAACCCTGACGATTTGCCACATGCCCCCTTCTATGCTAGAGCTTTTGAAGAATGGCCTCAAAATCTCAGGCCACTCAACAATGATGATGCAGTAGGTGCTATGTTCCGTGACCTCGACGTGAAGGGTGCAAGCTGTGGAGTGGTCTTTGTTCAGGATGGCACAACTGAATTTGAGGAGGAAGACGAAAATGAACTGGTGTATTCCCTCCCCATGCCACTCGAAGACCACAATGATGCATTCATTAACATGGCTGAGTATCATGTTTTGGCAGAGGATATAGCTGATTTTGTTGAAGATCTCGGGCCTGGCGTTGGAGATCAGCTTGTCTATGAGCGTGAGCTACCGGAGGTTACGAGCAGCCCAACTCCTAGGCCTGCCGCATGATCTAGTCTCTGGTTGTTCATTCGAATTTCTAGTCTTTGGTTGTTGTTAAGAATGTAGTGCCATTCTAGAAATAGTCTAGTCTGTGCTTGTAGTTTCAATTTCCCAGTTTGTGCTTGTTGTTAAGAATGTAGTGCAAGGCTAGAAGTAGTCTAGTCTGTGCTTGTTGTTAAGGAATGAAGTTCTCCATGTTGTATCCTTGGATTAATGTCAATGTTATGAATGAAATCTTCACTTTATTTTCAGAATTGATTTGAGGTGCCCTTAAATCCCCAACCAATTGCTCCAAGTTTCTACCATTCAGTATTCCATTCATCCCAATCAATACTGGACAATTGCCTAATTAGTTTTCATTCGAAAATACAAGATACTTATTCATACAGAATTGACGATTTCATATTGAATGATGAAATTATTTCATGTTCACATTGAAGTTATTTCTTTTTTCCTATTATTGAAATATTCACAAAAGAAAAATGATTTTTGTAGCGAACTGTACATTTGTTCAGTTCTATTTTCTAAACTAGCATTTTATTGGCCACTCCATGATAAACAGATTAATACTCTTGTTTTTCCCATTTTTTTTTTACTCATTGTAAGTAAATATTCCATTGAGCTGTGGTTCAAATGTTTTAGCTTTTAATTTTACATATCCGATAGTACAATTTATGAAGCCACGAGTACTAGAGGAGATACTCGCGTTTTACGTTATCCAGTTGGATAAAAAACGCAAAAAAGATTATGACAACTTTTCTTGCATAGGAAAGAAATGACCCTAGCTAGTTTCAACAACTAAGTTTTAATCTGTTACGCATGAGTCTTCTTCACAGCTCTGATGATGAGTTACGTTACACAAATCGTCGGTTTGATTAATGAATTATCTCATCATCTAAGTTGTCCTAGTGTTAGTTTGTTAATGAAAATAATCTTCAAGCTGCATTTTCATACTTGTTTTAGCAGCAGTTCCGTTATCAGGTAAGGGAATTAACTTGGACATGTTGACAAGACAATTTCGAAATTAAACAAACACATTCATAATTTCCAACCACACTACACTTCTTCAATCTTCCTTATCGAACCTCACAGGCTGGTTCTACTTGAGATCGAAAAGGAAAAAACGACCTACAAATTGAAAGTAAAGTTCCACCATGGCTCTTCACAGGGTCGAGCGAAAGGGAAAGACAACTACGTAAACGACTATAGCTACGAAATAAACTTGTGTTCGTGGTTGGAAAAGGTTGAAACATTGGACTTCTACTCCTCTCTCTTCATCTGCTTGTCCGAGAATTGACGAGAAAATGCACGAACTCTAGTCATTTCTGGGCTGCTTCCACTCGAGCTATTGCCGGGAGATCCCTCCATGTCCCACATGAGTTTCTTTTTCGAGTCAGACTTCTTCTCACTTCGAATTCGGGATTTTTCCCACTCAGCCTCATCAATCTCCTTGATGGATGCAGGAGAGCTATTGGCCGGAGATGCGAACCTCGTCGGGTTGAGCCTAGAAGGAGAACCAACTCCAAGGTTCCAATTTCCGGGTGAATCTGGGATGGTGCATGCGGCCAAAGCCTTGGCCTTGCTGGATGGTGATGAAGACGTCATGTCCTTTCCAACAAGATTGTTGTGATTTCCACCACCAAGGAAGGTGAAAATGTTGTTCCCTATAGCAGAGTCACCAATGGAGTTTGAGTATTCGGAGCAGCTGTCGGAAGCTATTCCAAACCTGGTTCCTTTGAAGATTAGTGCAAGCTCACACCACAAAGGATCTCCAGCAACATAGTAATCCAAAGCCTTGTCATCTTCCTGAGAAACAAACAGAGATGTCAAATAAACACACGCTTACACACAAAATAAGAGTGAAAACATAAACATTTTGGGATGCTTAACACTAACCTCAACAATTTCTTTCCATAACTTAGAAGATCCAGCGAACGAATTGGTCCTAGCATCCCAGACCAAATCTGTCTCATGGATCAACCATTGCATCACGGTATGTCTCTTGAACAACTCGACTATAACATCATGTATCTCGTCAATGCTATATTCCTTGTGAAACCTTTGTGCAAGTTCTGACTTGCACTGATCCATGCCCCTTGTGATGTTTCCAGGCCATTCCCATGCAGCAGAGCTCCTAGCCAACCTCTCAAGCGTAGTTACCATGGCAATAACGTGTGGCTTGGGGAATTTTTTGGAGTACCACGAGCTGTCTTGCTGTTTGGTGGCTACTTGGGTTCGAACATCGGTAGGAGACATGTTTCAGGAAAGACTTGGTTATTTTGTGTGAAATCTTATAAGTTTTAGCTGTTTACGAAAGAAGGAGGTTTGATGTTGGTGTGGATGCGGTGTTGGGTTTGGCTCCTATTTATAGGAAGTGGAGGTAGGCAGTGGTATTCAAAATGAAAGAGTTTAATGTACACAACTACCCGGCTTAATCCACAACAACTACCAGGCTTAAATTTGGTGGGAAATCAACACAATCAGGAGGTTTTATGCTAACCTACAGGTTGTTTAAAGGACTTGTGAATATTGATGGACCTGCTTTAGAGTTGGAATGATGCTTTTGATTGTCAGTTTTGGTTAAAACTGATACAGCTGCTTTGCTACGACAATTTGCTTTCAATGTCAAGTATGGATGAGACTTAAAAGTTATCACCCACAGGGAACTAGCATGCCTTTACTTCCATTCCATTTTTTTATCAGTTGCTTCAAAGCTATCAAGTTTTTTCAATTCCAATTACAACACCTTCTCAAACAAAGCAATTAATACAAGGTCCTTTCAACATCAGATTCTACAAGCAATTGGGTCACTTCAACTAGGTTATACTAATCCCTACTTCATTACTAGACTTTTTGTTTGCTTGAGTGGTGAATGAATTCAGTAGATATGCCATATCTCCCTTGGTTATGATGCATCTAGTTAATTGAGATGATCAGGAATTGTCCCCAGATTTCATCTCAACACCCTCCTCATATTTATGACCCATACAATGCTTACACGCCATATGCCTATGATTTGAACAATTGGGGGCTCAATATCATGAAGTCTAATCTGAACAGCTACTTCCAACCTCACCACCATTTCCACAAGGAAACCACAACTAGTTGTACACATAGCTGTTAAAAAATAAAACAAACAATTTGAATCTTTCCTATTGTTGTTTGCTACTGCACTATTATTTTTTATTCCTTCTACACATATCATGTTATGAGTTCTTTTTACACACAGAATATTTCAATCTTTGCTCCTCCAATTCAATTTCTTGTTAAGCTATATCTTCACACACACCTATATCTTCACACATTTTTATTACTTTTTCCTGTTTGCTCCTTCAGTACAATTTCAAGCTTTGCTATTGTTGTTTGCATGGCTAGTAATGTTAATTGAAAAGACCCACACACCTAATTTACAAGTACTGAGCCTCCATAAAGATAAAGCCAACAAAATTCTTATAAAGGATACAACTATTCGGCAGTCTTCCTTAATTTTACTCTGCTTCCTAGTACCTATTAAATGGATACACATCCTTTCAACAATAAATGGACAAAGCATCCATTTACCAGTAAGTATCATGCATTCACTGCTGACCATCAACCATACCTTATTAATTGGAGTCAACACCCTCATATTATACAAAAGAGCATGTACCTTTCTTCTGCCATAGAAAACTGAAAAAGCAAACATGGCTGATCCTCCAAACCCTCCTCAATCAAACAACCAAAATGACATTGTTCTTTGCCACTGCAACAGCCCAACAGTAGAAGACTTCATCCCATCTGACCTAGAAGCACCATTTCGTCGATTCAACAGATGTCCACACTACATGGTAATCTATCCTGTGTGTTTCTTATTTTCTCTTCACTGGTGACAGGAACTATCCTCATTCAGTTTCATAATTTTTTTTTAAACAATCACAGCTACCGCATGGATGCAACTTCAAGCAATTCACTGATGAGGCCTTGTCACCTTATTACCAGGCTGTAATCAACAAGCTCCATTCGCAACTTACATTCAAGAAAAAGGAAATTGATACACTCAGAGGATGCAAGAAGAAGTTCGAATTGCGCCTCCGAGTCAACAACCTCCGTTGGGCAGATAGGCTATCTAGGGCTCACAAGAACCATCTTCCGACTACATCCACCGGAGGAAAAGGAAAAACACCACCCAAGGCCAACAAAATCGCCTAAAAAAATCGCCAACAAAATCACACGATCAGCAGCCCTATTTATGTTATAATGTAATTTAGGCTTCAATCCATGTATGTGCTAGTGATTAATTGAATCAGAGAATTACATCAACAATTTCTCCGCTCTCAATTTTACAGTGTCGAACTGAAACTATATGAACCCTAATTCCCAATGTTGGGAATTTTCGAAATTACATAACAAAACCTTCAATTAACTCATTTTCAAATAAAACCCGGAGGGGCATTTTTGGGAAAATCCTTTTCCGGAAATTGCTAAATTGATAACCAATCATAGAAAAGGAATTCTGGTTCATAAGAGTTTTCCTACTGCAAAATAGCAAACCAATCATGGAAAAGGAATAATTTTCCTACTACATTTCCTACTTTATGAGTTGAACCAGATTTCCTAGGAAAAGGTGGTTTTCCTTTTCCTAGTTAGAACCAAACAGCCCCTAAAAACATTAGTCCCTTTAATATTCTCCATGTCGTATTGATTTTCTGGCGCATTTGTTTGTCGGATTCATCATCTTATTGTGCTATCAATTTTGATTACTTCTCACATTCTATAGATTCAGTCAACATTTTACTTCTTGATTTTTTTCTCTAATGCAGTGTGCACACCAAGTGTTCGACAAAAAGGCTTAACCATTTGTAATACACTGAGAACTCTGGTGAGTATTGTTTGAGTTGCCTCCTGATTATTTTCGAATGATGGCTTGTATATCATTAGTTTAAAGTTTAATTTTCCATTCTGTATTGTCAAGAAAAGATAAAAATCAATCATTTCACTAGGTATTGTAGTCATATTAAGCTGCTGGGTATGTACATCAACATCTACTACAAGTATAAGATCTTGCTTTTGTAAATTAATTGAATTTACTGTTTTTTTCATCAAAAGTTTATGAAAAAGCTCTTCATGAAACTAATAGATTACTAACTGAAGTTCTTTCATACAGAAATCAGACCTTACTGTGAAATTGAGCATCTTCAACTATCTTGATGTGTTGACGCTTTTGTAGTAAACTTGTTGTAACTTATTCCACATAAATGCAACTCAAGAAATTCAAAATTCTTGGGAAAGTAGAATTTTATATCTTTTTAGTGAAATAGAGTACAAAATGAACTTATCTCCGTGATAAATCAGAATTTGTTGTGAAGTTAAGCTTGACCAGCTTGTTTGACAGACTGGTGTCTTTGTAGTAAACTTGATGTAACTTCCTCCACACACATGCAAATCAAGAAATTCAAAATTCTTGGAAAAGTAGACTCATATATCTTTCAATTGAAATAGATTACAAAGTGAAATTATTTCTGAGCGAAATCAGATTTTTCTGTGAAGTTAAGTTGACCAGCTTGTTTGACAGACTGGTGTGCTTCTAGTATACTTGTTGTAACTTTCTCCACACACATGCAAATCAAGAAATTCAAAATTCTTGGAAACGTAGACTCGTATATCTTTCAATTTAAATAGAGTACAAAGTGAAATTATTTCCGATGGAAATCAGATTTTTCTGTGAAGTTAAGCTTGATCAACATGTTTGACAGACTGTCGTGTCGGTACTAAAATTCTTGTAAGGCACTCCACATATATGTGAATGAATAAATTCAAAATTTATAGGAAACTAGACTTGTATATCTTTCAAATAATATAGGCGACGAGTGCAGCTCTTACCTAGAGAAGTCAGATTATTCTGTGAAATTGAGCTTCTGCATCATGGTTTCAACTGTTTCATCAAATAGCTAGCATCAAAATCTATGTGTCCAGCAAATATTTTACCACCTCAAGACTGTAGATTCTCTTCAATTCTTATTGTAAGGTTGACGTAAAGCTGCTTATGTTTTAATTCTATGATCGGTTGACATAAACATAGGTTGTTCGCCCAAATCAGTGATATAGTGAGAATTTTATTTGCTTTCCGACAGTTCATTTTGCTACTCACTTTATAAACATATTGAAATTGTAAATTGTATTTTGTGATGATTGTCCAAGTGTTCTAACATTTTACCTTTTTGATGGAAAAGGAATGTCCCATAAGCATGTGGCAGCTCGCAGAGGAGGCTTACAAAGCCATCGTCCTCAGTCTCAGAATAGGATCCAAGCTGATGCAACTTTATCAGATACGCCTGTTAGTGAGCATGCTACAGCAGGCCATTCAAGCCCTAGAACTTCCCCTGTAAACCCCCCATTGCATCAGCGTTCCACCACATCATCATTGCAACAGCAGCAACAACGTATTGAACCCCCATCATCCCAGGAGCGACGTATTGAACAACCATCATCACAACAACACAGAGGTAGCTCTTCATCTAGCTCTACCACAGAAGATGTCATCCAACAGCAACAACAAAATGACTTGATTGACGATCCTCCATCTGGTGGAGACCTTCCGAGTGCTTATTGGGGTCCCCCTGATACACCACTAGTTGAGGATGACCCTTTGGATACTGAGTTGATTGATCCCGGAACAAAAGGTAAGCGTGGCATAAATAAAGCGCCTAAGGCAAACAAAAGAAGAGAACTTAGAGTCAATGTCACATTCAATGCGGATGGAACATTCGTGGGTAAGGACGCAAACAAGGTGATATCTCACAGAATGAAGTACTTTTTCAATCCTCGCTACAAGTCATGGGAGAAAGTTCCAAAGCCTGATCGTCAGTTTTTGTGGAAAGAATTTGGGGTATGCTTCTCTATTTTTATCATGAATTTATCTTTTTTAAGTAAATTATATCCTGAGAAAGCAGATACATATCCATTATTTCTGTATGAATACTTTTTAATTACTTCGAATTTGGGGTAATGTTGTTTTCATTGTACCCGCATTTATTATCTAAGGTACACGAGGAACCCTTTAATACGATTACATGTAGTCCATGTTGAACTGAATTCTTGGTTTTGGATTTCATCTCATAAGTTTAGATAGAAAATTATTTATGAATGAATGTATGTGCTTGCATAAGTTAAATGTGTTTAGTTCCTTGGTTTTTTATGATCAATGAAACATCTTAACTATTTGCATCAGGTTGCATCACTAAATACAATTTTGTTTGTCTAGATGGCATGTCGCTGGGAACCAGAGATTAATGAACAGGTTGCAAGGCAATGGAATCTAGTTAATGGTACGAAGTATCGAAATATGATGGGTCAGGCCAAGGCACTTGCGGATCAAGGTTTCAGATCAGATTGGATGCAAGTGCGGCATTACTGGATATGTAAAAGGTATTGGGATTCACCCGAGTTTAAGAATTTATCTCAACAAAATCAAAAGAATAGGGGCGTGGAGTTTGATGAAGATGGGAATGCATTAAAGGCAACGCCTACTCACATGGGAGGTCAGAAAAGCATCAGTGAAAGAGGGGATACCCTTAATGCTTATGTGGAAACAAAGAAAAAGGTCAAGCCAAAAATGGGAGAAGGGGGTTCGACCGAGGGAAACAACAATGGATGTCTAGAGGGAGAGTCTGTATCCTTAAATGGCGACTCGGAGCAGGACGAATGGATCAGTGATCAACCTCGGATTACAATTGTAAGTTGTTTATTATGCTCTTTACTTTTTTCAATCAGTATATATATTGCATATACTTTATTATGCTCTACTTTTTTATGTTATTTTGTTTCACTTGGTATATTTTGGTTTCTTATTGGACTTGTTATTGGTGCATCAAATATATGCACAACAGGAGAAATATAATAAAATATTGGACGAGAAGTATGCTGATAGACCTGAAGAACGCCCATCAGACAATGACCCTAGGGATCCTGTTGCATGGGCATTGGCTGTTGGTGGTGCAAAACGAGGGAAAATGCGTGGTGTATCTGAGTTAGCTAATCCCCAGTTGCTAGGCTATCCGACGACAAAGCGGCAGTCCTGCCGTGTTTCAGGTTATGATAACCAAGATCATTTATCTCGCAGTCATATGTCAGCACTGGAAGAGCAGTTGCAGAAGGAGGTGAGGGAGGAGACAGACAAGATGAGGGAGGAACGGGAGCAGATGCGGGTTGAACGGGAGAAACTTATGGAGGAAAGAGAGCAACTCAAGAATGCTAGAAATGAATTGCAAAATGAGAGGGAGCAGGTACAGAGTGAGAAGGAGCTCTTTAAGACAGAGCTTCTCAAGCAAATAGAAGAAAGGATGCAACAACAGATCCGGATGGAGCTATCCGCTCAGCAGCATCAACTACAACAGGTGAAGTAGACATTGTTTAAGTACACAAGAGATTTTGCAATGCTAATGTTTTTTTGTTGGTTTGGAAGATTATTTTTGTAGCTTAGCTTAGTAGCATATCGGTTTCCCTAAGGTTAGGTTCAGTCATCGTCTGATGGATTGTGATACATTTTTTAATGTGGTTGTTTCTGTACTATTTTCATTCTGAAGGTGAACGTAGAAGTTGAGAAGCAGGGAAAAAGGGCTGAAAAACCAAATGATATTGAAGAAAACAGGATGTGTAAGAAAGGGAGGAAGAAAGGATCTAAATGAGGTTTGTATATTTTCTGTTTAAGTGGATTTATTCAAACATTTCTCTTCATTTTGAAGTCATATCATAGTAGTATATAATCAAAATGGAAATAGATGATATTGGTTGAGGATAACACTTCTCTGTTACAATTTAATGTTTGTAGCTGGTGGATGAAGACAGTTTGTGTTGAAGAAGCATATGATTTTGTAGCTTGTCAAAGGGAGCTGTTATGATGAAAGGATGAGAAGTGTTATCTTTTATTGAAAATTTAGCTTGTCAAAGGGAGCTGTTATGATCAAAGGGCTATGCTGTCGCTGGGAACTTAAAACCTACTATACTAGTTTGTAATTAGAATTTCCTGTCTTCGTTTTTTTTTCTTGTTGTATACGAACGTATGGATGACTATGATCTACGTATGTAATTTGAAAGTTTTTGGGATGCAAATTTCCTGATCTAAAAAAAAGAAAGAAAAAAGATTGACCTGTGTACACTTGAAATACTAAAATCATCTTAAAAATTTCATATTATTTTAGACTTCTATTGAAATACACATTATTAATCAAAACTAAGGTTCATTTCAGCTTTAAATTTTATTGCAATAGCTGAAGAGTAGCTCTAATAAATAACATTGCTAAAAAATATAAAAACAAAATGGTTGGTGAATCAGAACTATCATCACCACTCATCTTCTTGTTCTTTAGTGTCTTTGTTGGCAGACTCTTCTTCATCAAACTCTTCTTCATCAAACTCTTGTTCATCAGACTCTTCTTTATCAGACTCTTCTACATCAGACTCTTCATGTTCATCAGCTTCTTCCATTTCTTGCTCGTCAGGTTCTTCAAGAATCACTTCTTCTGGTAGATCAACAACTTCAATCTCTCCATCTGCAAGATCTGGTACGTTGTATTGGCTAAAGTCAATAGCTAATTGTGAAGCTTGGGGTGGATCATCATCTTGGTAATACTCATTCTCTCTGTTCACTTCCATTTGGTTGGCAAGCGATGAGACGTTAATGATGTGACGTGGCCTATTGATGCAAACCGCAAACTTACCTAAGAGAAGAAAACATATGAAACCATATCTTACAAGTTATTATAGACTATGTAACTTAAAGAACAATAACTTGATAACAATTTCTGTATATTTTACCTCGTCTTGGACGGTGAACTCGAGACGATGGATAAGGAGCATAATAGACTTGTGAAGCTTGAGTGGCCAAGATAAACTCCTCATCAGTTTTCAGTTTATGTTGGGGATCGATGTCAACTAGGCCATACTTTGGGTGTATAGTAATTGCTTTGTTATTATGATACCAAGTACATTTGAATAGAACTATCTTCTGATGTGGGCCTGATTTCACAAAGTCCATTTCAATAATTTCCTCAAGCACCCCATAGTAGTCTTCAGTTCCAGAACCTAAAGTAGCACGGACACAAACTCCACTATTCGTTGTAGTCAAATGTCCACATGCCTCCTCCGTGTGAAACTTCAAGCCATTGACCGTGTACCCTCTGTACAATGTAACCAGGTCACGGCTACCAGCAGCTAAAGTTCTTAGGCGCTCATCTACCTCACCTTTGGGAGTTGAAAGTATTTTATTTTCAAACCAATTCACAAAGTTTCTTGCCTGGAAGTTGTCCCATTGATCGTCGTCCACAGTGTCTCTATATTGAGCAGCAAATGCACTGCAAAATCATAAATAAGAAACAATCATTTATAATTTATTGTCATGTACATTCACCTTCACTTTTCTAATGATGCATTTAATAAATAAAAAAATTAACATAATAAATAAATAAATGAATAATCTACCTCATCCAAGGGTCCACTTCTTCACAGTTTGTAAGTATATAGAACATTGCCGCATTGTGCTCCTTCACACTTAGGCCACGAGTTTTTGCTTTTCCAATTGGTTTGCCCTTTGGCACGAAAATAGACAATTGATTTGGGAATTCGGGACCCCATAGAACTTCATTCCTCCTCAACCGTTTCGATCTCGAATCGACTTCACGATCAAAATAATGGGAATAAAAGTTTGAAATCTCGGAGTTTAAGTAAGCCTCACAAATAGACCCTTCAACGCGTGCCTTGTTCTTAACCATAGACTTCAAGACAAACATTTTCCTGCATTTATGATACAACAAAATAATTTTTTAGGTACTAATTATTACATATAAAAGAATTATATTTTATGGAAAAAAGATCGAGTAGAACATAATACTCCCTCCTGTTTCTTTTAAATGACGTTTGCAAATTTTACCATTTGCAATTTCATTGACGTTTGGGATTGTTGCATAATTATCAAGACTATTTTATTCTTCAGTTCTTGAGACTCTAACAATATTTTTTTCTAAATGCACTTTCATTGGATGAGCATGATGACAACATACTTACTTTTTTGTTTTCTATGTCATTAATTATCAGTAATATATGTAATCGTTATGTTAGTCAACATTTCTTAACATTCGGGAAATTGCCAAAGCGTCAAATAAAAGAAACATGAGGGAGGAGAATATTACCTTTCAAATGGATACATCCATCGATAAAATACTGGACCTCCGACTAAAGCTTCGTAAGGAAGATGGATTGCTAGGTGCTCCATCGAATCAAAAAACGAAGGAGGAAAAATAGTCTCAAGCTTGCAAATTGTCTCAACAACCGTCTTCTGTAAGTCTTCCATATCACGACGACGAATTTCAGGAGCACACAAAGCTCTAAAAAAGTTGCTGACCTCTGTCAGTGCACCCCAAATATCATTTGGCAAGAAATCACGAAATGCGATAGGTAGTAACCTCTGCATAAAGACATGACAGTCGTGGCTTTTCATGCCATATACTCTACCAGCTTGCACATCCTTAACACGCCGGCCAATGTTTGACACATGAGAATCTGGAAAACGGAGTTCTTTCAACCATTGACAAACATGTCGTCTTTGTTCTTTACTTAAAGTGTAAGCAGCCTTTGGTTTCTCTGCCTTTTTGCCAGGTCTAGGCTTCAAAAACAATTTTTTCCTCCTCGTATATTTTGGAAGATCCAATCTTGACTTAATATTGTCTTTGGTTTTCTGAAGATCATCTATAATCGTGCGAAAGATGTTTTCAAAAAAGTTCTTCTCGATATGCATTACATCTAAGTTGTTTCGAATGAGAAGTGTCGACCAGTACGGCAGCTCCCAAAAGATAGACTTCTTTTTCCAATTATGATTCTTACCAAACCCATGATGTTTTTGTGCCCCTCCGAGCCACTCGACCCCTGGGATATGCTTTACGCTATCATATACTTCTGCACTTGATAATCGTTCAGCGCACGTACCATTTTCACACCTACCTTTATAGAAATTATGTGTGTCCTCTCTAGCTGGGTGATTTGGTGGTAGAAATTGGCGATGACAATCAAACCAACATGCTTTACCTCCATTGTGGAGCCGGAATGACTTCGTGTTTTGCATGCAATAAGGGCACGCCAACCTTCCATGTGTGCTCCAACCGGACAACATACCATAGGCCGGGAAGTCACTGATTGTCCATATTACCGCTGCTCGCATCAAGAAGTTTTGCTGCCTAGAACTATCATATGTAACAGCTCCATCAGTCCACAATGTCTTCAATTCATCTATCAATGGTCTAAGCAAGACATCTAAGTGCACTCCTGGACTCTCCGGACCTGAAATTATCATACTGAGGAAGATGGACTCATCTTTCATGCACATATCCGGTGGAAGATTATAGGGAGTAATAAATATTGGCCAACAAGAGTATGGAGTTGCAGATTGGCTATGAGGATTAAATCCATCAGTACATAGGCCAAGTCTAACATTTCGAGGGTCTTCTGCAAAAGAACGATGTTTCTTATCAAAGTCATTCCATGCCTTAGCCCCGGCTGGGTGAATAAATACATCTGACTCTTCTTTACACTTTTCATGCCAGGTCATGTGCTTAGCTGTCTTTCTACACATAAATAACCTCTGTAACCGAGGAGTGATTGGAAAGTACCACAATTTCTTATTTGGAATGTCTTTTCCCGTTGCTGATTTCTTCACTTTATACCTTTCTTTATTACAAACAGGGCACCTTTTCAAATCAATACCTTCACCATAATACAAGAAATCATTATTTTCACACACATCATATGTATGGTGCACAAGACCCAATCTCCTCATCAACTTCTTCAATTCATCAAAGCCATATGGAACCTTTTCTTTTTCTTCCGGCTTCAGTAACTCTGAGCTCAACTTCAACAAATTGTCACAAGCTGCCGCTGATATGCTGTGTTGAGTCTTGTAATTCAAGAACTCCGCACACCACTCTAGAACTGTTTTCTCGCTACCTTCATGGAGTGGTTGATTTGCCTCACTAATCAGATTCAAGAAATCGCGCGCCTCCTTATTCGGCTCTTCTGGACGACTATTTAGTCTACTTGTACTCGGCCCAGCACTGCACTCATTGCGAATTTCTGGAGAAAATGCATCAAACACAACATCTTGAAAATTCTCATTCTCCTCTTCTCTAGTTTCATCATTATGGGTTGAAGCATCTCCCATGCTTTCATTTACAACATGATGATTTGGACTCTCATCGTGGCGGTCCCACACATAATAATTTTCCATAAACCCTCGATTTATTAAATGCTTTCCTACATCAAGCCTGGTTCTTAATTTCACATTTTCACATTTTCGACACGGACATCTTATTAGTCCTCCACAATGAACCTTTGGATTGGAAAATGCATATTCTAGAAATTCTTTAACTCCTTGTTCGTATTCGTCTCGAATTGATCTATCACGATCTAGCCTTTTATACATCCAACTACGATCCCGTTTCCTATTCGGGTTCAAATTCCAATTCATTTTCACAGCAACTAAAAAATACACAATGGCGATAGTAAATTAAATGTAAAACATATAAGTACTAAATAAACTTAAAACAAAAAATATAAATTTAGATAAACTTTACAATTATATATAGCTAGCTAAAAGAAAAATTCGAAGGGCATACCTTGCGTATGTATGAATTTCGATAATTGATTTTGCAGAAAGGATAAGCAATGTGCATCCAGAAACTTTAATTTCTTGCTTTCTTTAAATTATTCTTGATATTGTACCTGAAAAATAAGATAAGTAGATATAACTAATCAAATGGTAATGTTATCAACTAATACTAATTATTACTTTTTGATTGATCATTAATCGTTATTAGCAATATAAATAAAACAAATATACCTCTTTATCGGTTTCTCAAGAACAGAATCACCTTCTCTTTCTCGGTTTCTCCACTCACTCACCTCCTCAAGGAATCCAATTATCCAAATACCGAACAAAATCACGTAAAGAAAGCCAGTGCCCTTCGAGGATGAGCTGAATCACTCTAGCTATATGGAAATTGCAAGAAAAGAGATGTATAGAATTAAGCTGAAATTGCAATTGGGTGAATTGATGGCTGTGTTGTGATCGGTGGAGTTAATATATACTGCTAACGGAAGGAGCTTTTGCTAATTTTGGGTTGTAAAATCACTGAAATAGGGAGCTGTTGACTGTTTGTACCTAAATTACAGTGAATTTCGGCTGGGTAGTTAGCTGTAACGGCTCTTTTGCCACAGCTAATACAGCCACCGTGGCTAGCATGAAAATTTGGGGCGGGGAATTGAAAATTTTGGTGCCGCGCGCAATTATTTTCCCAGGTTCAAATTCCCCTAATTTGACTAGCAATCCATTCAAATCCAAAACCACCGCCCCCATCATCTCCCCCCTTACTTGTCCCCAAACACTATAACCTTCATTATTTTCTCTCAACCGATGATATCAGATTGCAATTAAGCTGCTCGCCTGGCCGTGTAAGGAAGGGTAAAACCTTGTTTCTCTCTTTCTTCTCATGGGTTATACTTTTTTCTTTTATTTCAACACTGGAATTTATTTAGATCTAAATCTCTTTGCGTTGTTTGAATTCTTAGGTGAGATGAGGTTTTTGACTAATGTTATAGCCCATTTGCTGAGGTTCGGTACCAGTACAGTAGAGGTGTTGTGTTTCGGTCTAGATTCTGTCAAACAGCGCGCACACCAAGTGTTCGACAAAAGGGCTTAACCTTTTGTTTGTAATAGACAGTGAGAACTCTGGTGAGTAATGTTTCTGTTTGCCTCCTGATTATTTTCGAATGATGGTTGTTCTTGCCTAGAGAAGTCAGTTTTTTCTGTGAAATTGAGCTTCTGCATCACGGTTTCAATAGTTTCATCAAATAGCTAGCATCAAAATCTCTGTGTCCAGCAAATATATTACCACATCAAGACTGTAGATTCTCTTCGATTTTTATTTTAAGGTTGACATAAAGTTGCTTATGTTTTAATTCTAATGATCTATTGACATAAACTTAGGTTCTGCACCCAACTCAGTGGTATAGTGAGAATTTTATTTGCTTTCCAACAGTTCATTTTGCTAATCACTTTATACACATCTTGAAAATGTAAATTGTATTTTGTGATGATTGTCCAAGTGTTCTGACATTTTAACATTTTAATATTCTCCATGTCGTATTGATTTCTGGCGCATTTGTTTGTCGTATTCATCATCTTATTGTGCTGTCAATTTTGATTACTTCTCACATTCTATAGATTCAATCAACATTTGACTGTCCATGGCTGATAACACAGTATGTGTTGGAGTTCTGTGGTATATTTGGCGATTTTGGAATGAGGTGTGTTTTGAATGGCAATGGTGCAAATATTTACGCACTTACTACTCTGTTGCTGCTAAGTTGCTTTTCCAATGTGTACAACAAGCTTGTACAATTTTTTTTATTTTAGATTACTGGTTAATATTACAGCAAGCCTGTACATTTCATTTATTTATGAAATTTCTGGTTAATATCCTTTGGTATCACAACATATATAGGTCCAACATTCTGAATTGGTACTTTGATCTTGCAGGTACGAATTCCAGATGCAATATGGATCTATTGGTTGGTCAGTTGGTGCACCACTAGGCTATACCAGAGAAGCGAATGATTGCTTGCATTGGAACTACACTGCCTTGGTTGATGCAATCCATAATGAAGAAGGCAAATGCTGGACAACTATAGTGTGTTGAAGCTTTTGAGCTACACATTTAGCTCTAGTTTAGAGTGTATATGACTAGGTACTTGTGTACACACTTTGGATGGAGTTTTAACTTTTATGTAAGAGGCTACTAATTATTCAGCTTAAATTTAGCTTTTGACTTGCTGCAAATTAATTTTGAGGAGCAACGTGTAATTTATTTTATTTTATTTTTTATTATTTATTTATTTTTTTATTTTTTTATTTTTTTTTTGTTTCGTGTGGCCAACAATAGCCACGGTTAGCCTGTGGCAAATATTCCATGGCAAATATGGATCCCGACACATTTGCTACCGTGGCAAATAGTGCGTAGCACCTATGTATTAGTGACAACTTAGTGTTGTCGTGGCAATTGCTATGTAGGCTTACCGTCAATAGCTACGGACGGCTGATCCGTTGCTATTGTGCATATTAGCCATGGTTCGACCGTTGCAAATCTAGCGTTGACCAACCGTGGCAAATATCGCTTGCCACGGCTAAGACGTAGCAAATATTGGAACAGTTGCCACGGTCACGTTGCAATTGGTCAATTGCGTCGGAAGCTTTCTTGACGGCCATTTGCAACGCATAGACCGTGGCAATTGCTATTAGCCACGGTGGTCAACTCCTTTTGCCACGGGTTTGGCCGTGGCAAATGCAGACCTTTTTTTGTAGTGAGGGTTCAATTTTAAAAATGAGTGATTAGGTCCTCTATATAGTTATATATAAAGTAAACATTGTACGTAAGCACAAATGGAGGATTTAGAGCACTAGTTACAGGAGTCTTAAAACCTCATCCAATCCTATATTTAGGATGAAATTGTGTTAAAAACCAACGATACTAGTACTCCTAAATTCATTGGGGCCCACATAAATGTAATTGTAAATTTGAAACTCCCTACAAAACTTCCTACAGGTGAGTACTCATTTGACCCTCCATATTTCTTCCTTATCAACCTATGTACTGGCAGGTCTTCTTGCGTATCCCCCTGGCCTAGTGATGGTCCGCGGGTGATGCGGGAGGATATTCTATGTTATATCAATCACCTATGGAGTTGATATCTTAAATACTAAAAGACTATTTAAAACCAATATTATAGAAATATTATAGGTATCCCGTAAAGAGTGCTCCAATAAAATCTAACACAGTGTTGTTAAGCTTAAGCAATTTTAGATATTCAAATAGTTCTGAAAATTCAATATAGAATGTTGCCCGTCACCAATATGTACGGTTCATGTTAAAATTGACTCGTTTGTCCATTATCTTTTAAAATAATTCGAGTACCGACTACTTCATTTGGCTCCATACTTTAAACAAAACTATTATCTAAATAGAATGTCAAGTGTTTTTTGTCTTTTTGTTTTTTTCCTAATAAAGAGCACTATTCGCGTGGAATTATAGAGGAGCTAGCTCTAAACGGCATGAAGCTTGCCTTTCGACCCATTCCTTGACTTTTCATATTATAATTAGAGTAGTATAATAATTAATCTATACTATATACATTTCTGCACATTATTAGAACACGTAGGTTCTTATCTTCATGACTTCATCGTCCTATTTTTTGTATATAAGTCGCAACAAAAATGATCATTTTCTCCACGGATCAATGGATATGGAAAGCATGCCCGGAATGGGTTCGACCGATCACCACATGCCCGGAATGTCCTCGTCGACCATGGCCATGTCTCACATGACGTTCTTCTGGAGCAAGAACGCTCAAATCCTCTTCTCGGGTTGGCCTGGTACCAGCACCGGTATGTATGTCTTAGCCCTCATTGTCGTCTTTGCCCTCGCGTTCCTAGTGGAGTGGCTGTCCAATTGTCGTTGGTTTCATGGTGAACCGACGGGAAAACATCACAGTTCGGTTGCAAGTGGTGTGGTTAAGACCTTGGTTTATGCAACAAAGGTGACTTTGGGTTACTTTGTTATGTTGGCTGTCATGTCTTTTAATGTTGGTGTTCTTATTGTTGCGGTTGCCGGACATACTCTGGGATTCGCTCTGTTTGGTACTAGGGTTTTAAAAAATTCGGATTCCGGTGATGTTTGAATGATATATACTCCAATTGAAACTCGGAGTATGTAGTTTCAAATGTTCCACTTATAATTTGAAATTTAAACTCATGAAGATATTAGTGTAATGTGATGTGGACATTATTACTCTTTTCTCTTCTTTTTCAATTTATTTCGAATTTGATGATCAAGGAAATTGTTCCTTTCGCCCCGCTCTAATTTAGTTGTTTTGACTTTTTCAATCAACATTAGTCAATAAATTTCGTCTTTAACTACTATTAATGATAAAATAATACAATATAGTACTATTACGTAACACAATGGAAACCAAAATGATAAATATCTTATTTCACTCTAGAGTCTAGACACATTTGGACGAATTGGACATATTTGCCTAAGTGCCATCTTACAAAATCAGGAGGGCCCATTAGAAAAATCCTCCTGTCAACTCTATGGAATGGGGCTAGTTAAACTAGATTGGGAATTTGGATTGGATTTACACCTTAATTGGGCCACAGTCTTGGTTCGGGAGGGTATAATAATTAAGTACAGTAAAACCTCTATAAAATAATAAATAATAATATTGAGATTGAGATATCTTGTTAAGAGTCCGTCTCCCAGTAGACCGTCTCTAGTATAGACCAACTTCTACTAATTATAAATCAACCCCAACTAATTAGTAGCTTTTTAAAAAAGCCCCAACCCAGCAACCCGACTCAGAAACGGGTCATAAAGCGGGTTATAACAAAAACTCGCTCTCCAGCTCAAACACAGAAACGAACGCAACTTCGAAGAGAGAGAAAACGGCGGTAGAGAGAGAAAGAAACCACCGCCTCCATCTCTACGTCGCGCCGCCTCCATCTCGACGTCGAAACCACCGCCACGACCACCTACGTTGCCGTCGCCACCTCCAGCTACGCCGTCGTTTCTGCATCTAAATCAAACGTACGTACAAAAAATTCATTCATCTCTGCAATTAATGGTCTATAAGCTTCAATTCGTGATCTAGGAGCTTGGATTTGTGTTTTTGTTACATGATTCATGAACTAGAAGCTCTGATTTTTGATTTTGTAACGTAAATCATGATCTGGAAGCTCCGATTTGTGATTTTGTTACGTGAATCATGATCTCGAAGCTCCTATTTGTGATTTTATTACGTGAATCATGATGTGGAAGCTTCGATTTGTGATTTTGTTACGTGAATCATGATTTGGAAGCTCCGATTTGTGATTTTGATACATAAATCATGATCTACAAGCTCTGTTTCGTGATGTTGCTACGTAAATCATTATTTACAAGCTCTGTTTCGTGATGTTCCTACATAATCATCATCTGCAACCTTTGTTTCGTGTTGTTGCTACTTAAATCATCATCTGCAAGCTTTGTTTTGTGTTGCTGCTACGTGAATCTGCATCTGCAAGATATGTTTTGTGTTGTTGCTACGTAAAATGTGTTTATTGTTGTGATTGTTAGATGTCAACTTCTCAAAATCCTGCTGCTAGTAATCAACAGCTTCCAGTGACTGAAGAAGTAGAAACACAAAATAACAGAGGTTATATCCCATAAACTCAATCATATATCCCATGATATTAAGTATATATCCCATGATATCTAGTACATGCACACATACTGTAAAACCAAAAGTACATGCACACATACAGTAAACTGACAGATATGTCCCATGATATTAAGCATATATCCCATGAAATCAATTATATGTCCCATGATTTCAACCATACCATATTCTCTAGTGCATACACATACAGTAGTACACTATATCATATATCCCATGATATTAAGCATATATACCATGATATCTAGTACATGCACACATGCAGTAAAACTAACAATTAAATGCCATGAGAACAAGCATACATCCCATAAAAATCAACAATATATCCCATGATATTAAGCATATATCCCCTGATATTAAGCATATATCCCATGATATCTAGTACATGCACACATGCAGTAAAAGTAAAAGTTATATCCCATGAAAATAACCATACGTCCCATAAAATCAACAATATATCCCATGATATCAAACATATTTACCATGAAATCACCTATCTTGTGAAAACATATTTCATATGCAGATGTAAATGATCTTCCCCCTGATTTTGACATTACGGGATGCTTAAAGGGAATCAGTGGAACTTTTGATCAACTATACTTCCTGTACAAAAGGCATGCTGCAAATGTTGGATTTTCTGTGAAGAAAGCAACCTCACGTATTAGAAATACTGGTGAAATATGGGAGAAGTACTTTTTGTGCAGCCGTGAAGGTAAATGTAAGGCAAACCCAAGCCCATTACCCATCACTCCATCACCCACTATTGCTGCACAAGACGAAGAAGGTGATGAGCCTAAGAAGATTAAGAAAAGAAGGCAAAACTGTAGTGGAAGGTGTGATTGCAAAGCAATGATGAGGTAAAAAAAACTCACATGTTCTCAACTATATATCCCATGATGTCAACAATATATGCCATGATATCTCACACATGTTTTTATCTTCAGGATCCAAAATATTTTCAAAATCGAGAAATATGTAGTCAAAGAACACAAAATTGGGCACAACCATGAACTGAATAGACCAGAATGGAGTTACTTCAACAGGTCAGAAAGAACGATTGATGATGAGAGGGCAGAAATTATTGATTTGTTCGAGAAAGCAATGGTGAAGCCAACCGACGCGTTCAAATATTTGTCAGCAGCTGCGGGCGGGGAAGAGAATGTTGGAATAATCCAGAGGGACCATATCAACTACATTTGTCGCAAGAGAACAAAAATCATGGATGGTGCAGATGCACAGTGTGTGTTAGACATGCTTAAGCAAAGAAAAGATGAGGATCCGCAGTTCTACTACTCACACAAGTTGGATGACGAGGGTAAAATGTGCAGCCTTTTCTGGAGGGACTCGATGATGAAGAACGACTATGAGCTTTATGGTAACGTCATGATATTTGACACCACATTCAGGACCAACAAATATGGACTAATTTGTGCACCGTTTGTTGGTGTAAATAACCACTGGAACAATGTAATGTTTGCTTGTGCATTCATTGCCAATGAGCAAGCTACATCATTTATCTGGTTGATGGAAGAGTTCATGAAAGCCATGGATAATAAGAAGCCAATTACAATCTTCACTGATCAAGATTCAGCAATTGCAAAAGCCATTGTTCAGGTACTATGTTATGACTTATATGTCCAATGATATTGCTTAAATCTCCCATGATATCTACTTTAAGATATTAACACACACACAAAAAAAAAATGAAATGTATGCTATATTATATGAACTGTATACTACATTACATGAACTATGTACTACATTATATGAACTCTATGAACATGAATAATCTTCCATAATTTCAACTGTTATATCCCATGATTTCATCAATATACCCCATGATTTAACCGATATACCCCATGATGTTAATATATAAGCACATGAATAATCTGTCTATTATTTAATCTTGTGTAGGTTTTTGGAGATGAGACCAGACACAGGCTGTGTCTTTGGCACTTGTACCAAAATGCATTAAAAAACTGCTCGAAGCTTAGGCATGATGACAAATTCAATGAAGTTTTCAATATATGCATCTATGGGTTGTCAAATGAAGAAGAATTTGAAGAATATTTCTCTGGAATGATTTGTGAGTTTGAGCTCGAAAATGAATCTTGGTTCGATCAACTGTATTCTCTAAAAGAGAAGTGGTCACCTGCCCTAAGCAAGCCCTTCTTTTCAGCTGGAATCCTATCTACTCAAAGGAGTGAGAGTACAAACAATGCAATTTCATTCAGAGCCAACAAAAATACATCTCTCACACAATTCTTCAGACTCTTCGATGTAGTGATCAACCGCTGGAGATCAAATGAGAAGCATAAAGAGCACAAGAACACTCATAATAGGCCAAGACTGAACTCTAACAATGCTCTTGTCAAGCATGCTGCTGAGGTATATCTCAAACTATATATCCCATAATATCAACTATATATCCCATGATATCAACTATATATCCCATGATATCTCTCACATGTTTTTATCTGCAGGTATACACACTCAAAATCTTCAAGTACTTACAGAGACAATTTAGGAAAGGACTAGAGACTACAGCTGTTGAATCTGTAACAATTGGCGACAAGATTTTGTATGATGTCTACCCTGATGATGATCCAGAAGACATTAATGGTGTTCTATTCATTAGGCATCCATCTGGTGACATCGAAGTGAGCTGTAAATGTAGACACTTTGAAGAGGTTGGCTGGCTATGCCAACATTGCCTCCGTGTTATGGACAAAAATAACATAAAACGCATACCCGAGAAGTACATACTACAGCGCTGGACAAGAACATCTAAAGCGAGGGTATGGGACCGTGTTGTACATACCAACAGCACAAACAAGAATGCACAGGTATAATAAATTCTTCATTTCTTGTCTATCATATCATCTATATATCCCATGATTTCACTTTAACATCCCATGATATCTCTTTGACATGCCATGATTTCAATATAACATCACATTATATGAAAACAGGAATGCATTGCATGGAGACAGTCAATGAACAGGAGCTTCAATCAACTCATTATCAAATCAGAAGGAAAAAATGAAGCCAGAAAGATAGTAGAAGATGCATACAATCAAGCCTTGATGGGAATAAACAATCTTATAGATTCAACACAATTCAAGGACATGCCACAAGAAGAAGAGTCCGACATACCAACAGAAACTGCTGCCCCGAACACTAGTGCCCCACCAATTGTTCTAAACCCCGCACAATGTGCTACAAAAGGGAGGAAAAAACAAAGGCCAAAGACATTTCTAGAAAGACAACAGAACAAGAAAAGATCAATGGAAGAAAAGACACACTTTGAAGTACCGCCGGACAAACACTTGATATGATTTATAGCAAGAACTTTGTAATTCATCCTATAACGACTCATCTTATTTCATTTTACAAATTATATACATTAATCCTATGTTATGTTTTCTCAGACATATATCTTATATATATAGTTTTGTTGCAAGTCATACTCATACATGCCTCATTCTTATACCCCATGAAATTAGACAAATACCCCAAGATTGCACTTAAACATCCCATGATTTTCCTTTATCATCACAACAACTCAAAACAACAGGCAGGAAAGAAATTACTAAAATGTTTACCACAATATCAACTACATATGCCATGATTTCACTTTAACATCACATGATTTTCAATTTAACATCCCATGATGTCACTTTATACATCCCATGATTTTGCTTTCACATCCCATGATTTTACTGAAACATCCCATGATTTTACTATAACACCAATGATATGAAATCACCTATCTTAATTAACAAGGATGTTTTTCGTCATCTATGTATACAAAGATTTAACATTAACTTCCAATGATTTCATTTTAAACATTCCATGATTTCACTTTCAAGTCCCATGATTTTACTATAACATCCCATGATTTTTCTATGACATCCCATGATTTTACTATGACATCCCATGATTTCACTTTCAAGTCCCATGATTTTACTATAACATCCCATGATTATACTATGACATCCAATGATTTCACTTTAATATCCCATCATTTAACTTAAAAATCCCATGAAATCAAAAAACATGAAAAACAGGACAAAAAATATAACTTGCTCATATCACCGAATATACCATGATCCAAAAGCAGAAAAAACTACATGATCTAATATCCCATAAAAGGTATAAAGTATCCAATGACTTTAACTAGAAAAAGAAACCTATCATACTATTTTAGGATCTTGTAGGATTCTATCAACTTTAGGATCACCATCAACCAAGGAAGCTGCAATAGCATCAGCAATCTCTTTTTGTTCACGTTCAACTTCAGCTTTCCTTTGCTCTTCAAGTTCCTTTCTCTTCTCCATTTCCTCCTTCTCATGTTTATCAGTAACTTTCTTATACTGAATCCTGAGAAGAGTATGTAGAGACCTTGGATTGTGATTTACGTTGTCACTGATTCTTGCTTTGATATTAACAAAAGCAGCAACTTTCTCCTTCAGTGATGGAAGCGCCGAGTTTAATTTCGACAAAGCCAGCATTGCAAGAATTTCAGCCCTAAGCACCTCTCTCGACGAAACCTAAATTAAAAAATATAGTTAGTAAAACTACATAACATATACACAACATATATATCCAGAAAACAAGAACAGTCCATTGAAAAAAAATATATGAAAACAAGAACAGTACCTTGTAAAAGCGCGGGAAATCAAAAAGCCTTCCATAAAACAACTCCATGTGCTTCATCAGATAAACACCACAGTCCTCGGTATCTTTTTCAGTCTTAATCCAATGAAAAGGAATCTTCTCCAATGTAAAATCCCTAATATCTCCATCACGACGCAAAGAATTTTCAACAAGGCACTCTGTGAAAACTTCCTTCTACAAAAAGAGAAAAAAAGGCAACAAAAAAAATTAAAAAAATTGAACTGTAACATAAACTATGCTATGATATAATCAATTTGCCATGATACAAAATAACTTACCAACACAATGTAAAAACTTTCAACGGCCAATGGATCAGTATTCCTATTATCAAGATACTGCACTCTCTTCAATTCCATATTCACCACATAGCAAGTGTAATGATTCCCAACTATCAACGGGAAAAAGAACTACAGAAAAAGCAAATATACCATGATATCAACAATATATCCCATGATATTGGATACATATCCCATGATCTCAACAGTAAGATCTGAAACACAAAAAAACTAATATACCACATGATATCAGACAATATACCACATGTTTTCACTAAAATACCCCCATGATATCACACAATATACCCCCATGATTTCACTAATGTACCACATCATATCAGACAATATACTCCATAATTTCACTAATATACCCCATGATATAGACAATATACCCCATGATTTAACTAATATACCCCATCATATCAGACAATATATATCTGGACCTCAAAAATTAAAAAACATAACTTAATAAAAAAAAACATAGCAACTTACCGGTTTTACACTTCTAATATCAACATATCCTGGCCCAAGAACACTTCTGAAGGAGTAGAACATCATTTCCAACATCTGGAACAAATATTTGTCCTTAAACTTAACACTGTTATCACTAAGCTCCTTTTGAAGTCTTTCTTTTTCATCTTCATCAAACGCATGAGCCAACTTCCTCCATGGATGCTAGAAAAACAGATTAACTACGATTAATAATTGATTGACAAACATCAAAGCGCAAGAAAAAAAAAAAAAAAGAAAAAGCAGTCAGACACATACAGAAATATGGATTGATAACCACATTTGGTGCATCCTTGGCTTAGGACGGAGAATAAGCTCGGTAAAATTCAAATTTCGGATCCAGCAATCAATAACACTTGTGCAAATCCTCTTCTTAGGACACAACGTCCTAATGCTATCTCCATACATGAAATAGCTTAATCCCATATCAACAAACTTTCCCTTGATCCTACATTAAAAAAAAAAAAATGATATAAGGAAACACAAAAAGTTACATGAACTGTAATAAAAAAAACACCCATGATAACAAAGTTATATCCCATGATATCACCTAAATATCCCATGATATAATGTAGAACACAAAAACAGAAAATAAAAAAATAAAAAAATACCTGCTATCCTCAGTTATGAAGAACAAATAGTCAGCCACTTCTTTTCTGTAAGATCTCATATCATTTACGCCCTTTATATACTTCTTAATCACCCTCATAACAGCAGAACCCAACACAAGAGAATCATCAAACTCACCACAATCATCAAAACATCCAAGTTCATGAAAAGAATAGTTGGGGAACCTATCAATGAACAATGTCCGAACCTCTAAATCCACCTCAATCCCTTGAATATCCTTCTTACTAGTACGTAGAAGCAAAACTTCATCGTCCATGAGCTTCTGACTATCATCAGATCCATGATCCTCATCAACTTCCTTACCTGAAGATCCAATCATAGGATTCTCTACATCAACAACAGCCATATCAACCTTAGAACATCCATGCTCCTCCATATCAACTTCCTTCTCCACATTTTTCACTGCATCAGCAACAACTTCCTCCTCCACAACAAATTCCTTCTCCACATTTTTCACTGTATCAGCAACAACTTCCTCCTCCACATCAACTTCCTTCTCCCCCTTGTTCACTGCATCACCAACAACTTCCTCCTCCACATCAACTTTCTTCTCCCCCTTGTTCACTGAATTACCACCAAGCTCCTCCAAATCAACTTCTTTCTCACCCTTCTTAACTGCATCACCACCAAGCTCATTCATATCAAGAACAACATGTTCCTTATCACATCCCTTCTTCTAAAAAACAATCTGCTCATCACCCCCAGTCACCAAAGTCCCATCACCCTCAACAATTTCTTCCGTATTCTGATCACTATCATCATGCATCCCACCCTGCATCTTAACCTCTAGCTCAACATTTCTAGCTATAGAAGAAACATCAATGTTCTTCAGCTTCTCAGGATACAACACATCATCTAATAATTCAAATTCCTTCTCCATACCACTGGTTCCTTCATTATTATCAACCTGAGTCGGACTCTCATTCAAATTGGCAGGAACAAATGAATCACTAGGTGAATCATGCTGAGATGCTCTAATCGACTCCCCAATCTTCGACTTCAATTCAACACAAACATTGTCAACAAATGAATGAAGCATAGGATCATCATAAAACCTTTGAGTAAACCAACTCTGCGATGGTTCTAGTACATCATCCAATTCCTGACCACCAGAACCACACTTCTGCATCCTTTCAAGATGAGCACGCGAAACATTCTCAATATCATTCATGAATATTTTCCAAGACTCTTCAGCAGTCTATAAAAAAAGCCAAATAAGCAAACCAGTGAGAAAACACTAAGTATGTAAAGAAGGAAAAAAAAAATGAAATCAACTATATACCCCATGATATCAACAATATACCCCATGATATCAACTATATACCCCATAATATCAACCATATACACTATGAAATCCTATACACATGCAGTAACTTCAAATTCTGACATAATAAAAACTTCAACAATATACCCCATGATATCACCAATATACCCCATAATATCAACCATATACCCCATGATATCAACTATATACCCCATAATATCAACTACATACCCCATGAAATTCTATACACATGCAGTAACTTCAATTTCTGACATAATAAAAAATTCAACAATATACCCCATGATATCAACTATATACCCAATGATATCAACTATATACCCCATAATATCAACTATACACATCATCATATCATATACATGCAGTAACTACAAATTCTCTGATAATAAAAAACTTCCATAAAAACAAAGTTATATCCCATGATATGACACAAACATCCAATGAAAACATGTACACACAACTAACAGAAAAATAATAAAAAAAAAAAAAAAAAACCATAACAGAAGATTCGTCTCTAGCCTTCTTCGGAACATAATACACAGCACCTTGACCAGGAAGTCTCTTTGTAAGAGGATAGCTGGTATCACGCAATAATTTACCAAAACCTCCATTCTTCTTCTCATACTCGATCCTCTCCGATATCAGACCATCATTCCAGTGCTGAATCAAAGGGAGATCACGACCTTGAACTCGTTGTCTCACACTAAACCTCTCCAAGTAACAACCAATAAGAACCCAGAGGCATCCACTCATAGCATTAAACTCTGAAGTTTTAAAACTCCTAACTGCAGAACCGAGCCTGTCAAGAACAAAACTACACCAGTCATATGTCTTAATCTTCTTAACGTTCTCAACAGCTCGCAACAGCTTCTGATCAACAACTGCTACAGGCAAAGGTGCCAAGAACACCCCACAAACATACAACACAAAGAGCTTCTTGAACTCATCCCCCGCCTCCTTTAACTCAACCAACCGATCAGCAACTGTAGACAAACGAACCTCACCAGATTTGGTTTTATGTTCAGTTGCCCACGTCCAACTGTCAATAATCTCCTTCCTATACCTCCCTTTATCACCATACTTTTTATCCAAAGGCACCTCAACACCAGGATTACGAGGGATCATAAACAGATCGTAAACATCATCACCGGCTATAGGAAACCTATCATCACCAGTCACCATATAATAATTTTCATACTCGAACCTCTCCACCAACGAAGGAGTAAACTTCCTAGGAAGATAATGTACAATAACGTGCTGCAAACCACCAAAACCTATATCAATTACAGCATCCAATTGTGCTGTGTTGAATTTTCCAAACAAGTCCAACAACTTCTCAGCCTGACAATAAGCCTCCATCCTCTTATGTCTTACGCTATCATCAGGCAGAGTAACACAAATCAAGTAAGACTTCTGCTTCTCCGACAACTTATCAAATTCAGCAGCAGTAAAACTTTTCCCCTCCTTACGCCGCTTTTTCTTATCTCCCTGAAAATCTACAACACAAAAAAAAAAAAAAAGAAAAAAAAAATTATTAAAAAAAACATATGAAAACCCCATGATGTTACCAATATATCCCATGATGTTCACAATAAACCCCATGATCATATTTCTATTAATACCAAATACACACAGAATTTACATTAAAAATGCCATGATATCTACAAAAGACCCCATGATATCATCAAAAGACCCCATGATATCCAAAAAAGAAAAGGATACAATTCACAGAATCAAAAACACATAGTAGAAAACCCCATGATGTGACTAATATATCCCATGATATTCACAAATAAACCCCATGATCTTCAAAAAAAATGCATAGACTTACCAGAATCAGACTGAGTAGGTTGCTTCCTTTTATTACTCTTCTTCAAAGCATCACTTGAACTGGACCCTGGCTTAAAAGAAGTAGCTGAAACAGCTCCAGTCCGGCGCATATCAACAACCATCTCTAATGATAAAACAGAAAACAACACCAAATCAAAAAAAGAAACCACGATATACTCAAAACATACAATAATATCACACAAACTTCCCCATAATATCACAAAAACTTCCAAAATATCCCCAAAAGACCCAATGATATCATCAAAAGACCCCATAATATCATCAAAAGACCCAATAATCTCCAAAAAAAATAAAAAAAAATACAATTACCAGAATCAAAAAAAGCAAGTAGAAAACCCCCATGATGTAACCAATATATCCCATGATAATTACAGTAAACCTCATGATCATATTTCTATTAATATGAAATACACACAAAAAATACACTGAATATGCCATAATATTTCAAATAAACCCCATGATATAATCAAAAGACCCCATGATATCACATAAACTTCCCATGATATGACACAAACTTCAAATGATATCAAAAAAATCTATTCAAAATACATAACAAAACAGAACACAAAAACCTTTTAATGAGTCAGGAGATGTCTTCTTTCTCTTGTAAACTAAACCACCACTTGGACTTGCATTTTTCTTCGCACCAGAAGGAGCTCTCGTCCTTGTGCTTGGTTTATTCACAGCAGCAGCAGCAGATGTAGTAGATCGCGTCTTCCTTTTATCACCATCCATATCTAACACACAAACAAAGCAAAAAAAAGGAACAAAGCACCATGAAAACCACAATAACAATACTACTACAAAGCACAAAAACAAACAACAAAGCAAAAATACTACTACAAAAACACAGAAAACGTCAATGCAGAAAACCAATACCACTCCATCCAGAAAAGAAAAAAATGACATAAAAACGTCAATGCAGCACAATACCTTCAATGGAGCACAACAACAGACAACAAAAACCACAACGTATAAGCAAAAAACAAATAGAAACCACCATGTATAAGCAAAAAAAATCAAACAGAAACCACCATGTATAAGCAAAATTCGAACAATTGAGTAACAAAAAACAAAAATAAAACTACTACTAAACATCACACACATAAACGAGCATAAAACAAACACAATACTACTACAAAATCACAGAAAAATAAAGAAAACCACATCCAGAAAATCAAAAACGACCTAAAACTTCAATGGAGAACAATACCTTCAACGGAGCACAAAATCGAACTTAAATACACCAAACAACCGCTGCAAAACCGTCGATGAAGATGAAAACCGCTTCAAAACCGTCAATCGAACGCAAAAACGCTTGAAAAAACCCTAGAGAGAGAGACAACCCGATCGAACTGAGAGGAGAAAAAAAAGAAAAGAGAAAGAAGCCGTGTTTATTGGTTAATATCTGCTAACCCGAATAAGGAACCGGGTCATAAATCCGGATTCCGAGTTTTTTAAATGGGTAGCGAGATTTTGGTTGGTAAATTGCAAAAAGGTCCCGTCTATATTAAAGACCGTCTTTCCTGAGAATTTGCGTCTTGTTAATTTAGTGACATATTATATACTAGAAACTGCGTCACACGCTACGCAAGTGTAATCTTGTAAAACATTGTTTTTTTATTAAATAATATATTAAAACCAATGGGGTAAATATATAATTTTCACATCATGACTTCAAATATAACAAAAAATAACTAATGGAGTAATTGAATTAAACATAAATGGTGTCCTATAAATGTATATATAGTTTTTGTAGTTATGCAATATATAGTTTCGAATTGAACGATATTAGACGTGCGAAAAATATTCTTCCGGTGAGTTAAGAACCATCCGATACATCCGTAGGCTTTGGAAACATTCAACTTCGAAATTTGTATGCAGCTTTCGAATGGTAATTGGTATTCTTCATCAGGTGAATATTGTCATGTATGTCATTATTATCTCTTGCCATTTTGTTTCGTCGATGCCTTTTGTTATGTCAATGCCGCAATATGGACGGTATTGAAATTCCAAGTGGCCTAGTATCCTCAGATTCTCTATCATCAAACCAAAATTGACGTTTTGGTTTATAAATACTTCCTCCCTCCAATAACAAGTGTACCACTTAGTTTTGTTGACTTGTTTAATTAGGAGTATTCACTACAAAAAATCAGATTTTTACCGACGGATAAAACGACGGATTTTATCCGTCAGTAAATAGCGACGGATCGGGATTCGTTAGCGACGGATGACGGATAACGAGCAAAGTTGACCACTTTGTTCGTTATCCGTCGCTAAAAGGTTCTTATCCGTCGGTATTTATCGACGGATAACTTATCCGTCGCTAAATATCAAAACTAAATCAAAAAAAAAAAAAAATTAAGCTTACCGACGGATACGCTTATCCGTCGGTAAGCTCTAAATTTATGACCGGCGGAGATGCAGAAACGCCATTGTTTCTTCTTCTCCTTACTTCTTCTTCTCGTTTTTCTCTCTTCTCATCTCCCTTTCTATTTCAAAACTCCACCATTTTCATCCATTTTGGTAGCAAATTGAAGCTTATTGCACAAGGAACAAGGAACAACCTTCAATTCGAAGTTTTTTTGGTCAATTTGTGCAAAATCAAAGGTATGAATTCTAACCCTTTTTTGATTTTTAATTTGGGAATTATCCAATTGTTGATTAAATTGTCAAATGTATGTTACATAGTAGTTGATACAAGTATATTTTGCTTAAATGTGTAGTTGATTGTTGTTAAAATTGAGTAATGAATCGATTTTGGGATTTTATTAATTTGGGGATTTCTTAAATTATGAAAATGTATGTTAGTATTAAGTAGATATTAGTTGTTATAGTTGAATGTTAGTTTTGGATTATGTTAATTTGGGTTTGTTAATTAAAATCGAGACTTAGATCAATTTAGGGCTTTTTTAGTATTGTATTTAATCGAATTTAATTAATGTTCCATAACTAGGTTATGTACTTATATAAGGTTAATTTTGTAGTTGAATACGATAAAATAGAGTAATTTATGGAAATCGAGACTTGTAGCTGAATTTGGGGGTTTTGAAATAAAGTGAAAATGGGTTCGAGATGATGATATGATGATGATGTTAGGTTAGAGATGATGTTCATATGGTTGTTGTTGACAATGCTAGGCTAGAGATGATGTTGTTAATGGTTGGTTGATTGGTGATAAGGTTGATGATGTTAGGCTAGAGATGATGTTGTTATATGGTTGATTGGTGATATGGTTGATAATGTTAGGCTAGAGATATGTTCATATGGTTGTTGTTGATGATGCTAGTCTAGAGATGTTGTTGATGGTTGGTAAAATTAAATGAAATGATTATAACATAATAATAAAATGATTATAATGTTAACTTCAAATCTGTATAAGACATATAAATATCCTTAAAACTACATTTCAATTCTAAATATGAATATTGAAAATGTATGAATTTAATAATTAAAGAATTTCAGGTTAGTCATTGTTGAAATGGAACCCGATCGGTCTTGGATGTATAAACGTGTTTGAGAACTGTTTCAACACAATTTGCCAAATACCCAACAAGACCAAGGATACAGTTAAGTCTAGAGAGGAATTGGGTGGCTTGTGCAAAAGGCCAGGGTTATCGAAGAAGAATGCCCAAGGTGAATGGCCCAAGGCGGCTTACACGATAGACAAAGATGCTAGAGAAAAATTGTTTGATTGGGTGAAGTCTTTAAAGTTTCCCGATAACTATGCATCGAAGTTGGGGCGTTGTGTGGATCTGAACAAGACTAGGATGTATGGAATGAAGAGCCACGATTCTCATGTGTTCATGGAGAGGTTAGTTCCCATTGCATTTCGAGAACTCTTACCTCCAGCCATTTGGAGCGCTCTTACCGAGCTAAGTTTGTTTTTCAAGAACATGTGCACAAGGGTTGTTGAAATAGAAGTTTTGAGGACACTTGAAAGGAACATACCCTTGATTCTATGCAAGCTTGAACGCATATTCCCTCCTAGCTTCTTTGATTCTATGGAGCACTTGCCGGTCCACCTCCCATATGAAGCGTTGCATGCTGGGCCGGTTCAGTTCAGGTGGATGTATCCATTTGAGAGGTATGATAATGGTTTAACTATATTTCTATCAATATTCACACATTCGAACTTAATAACAATAATCTAATCAATTGTAATTTCATAAACAGGTACTTAGGTAAGCTTAAGAAGTTTGTCAAGAACAAAGCTCAACCTGAGGGCTCCATTGCTAATGCATACATCCGATCTGAGAGTTCTCATTTCTGCTCCTATTACTTTGACGACGATGTCATGACCAAGACATCTAGGCCGGCTAGAAATGCCAACACTTTCACAGTTCAAGAGGATGATTCTATCACTCTTTCCATCTTTAGGGTAACTGGACGACCTATAGGTGAGGAGAAGAAAGAATATTTGACAGAGAAAGAGTACAAGGCTGCTCACTTTTACATCCTTAGGAACTGTGAAAGTGTGGACAAGTATATGGCCATATTTGATCGGTACTTTAAAGAACGTTGTTTGGAGAATGATCCAATAATGGCAGATGATACTATTGAGTACTTACGACAACAGCAAGTGGAAACTGAATTTCCACAATGGTTTGGTGCATATGCAAGAAATCCTGCCAACAATATCACATGTCCTTACGTACTAGCTCTAGCAAGTGGTCCTTTGCGGGGGGCCGTGACATTCACATCGTACGTAGTAAATGGACTTAGGTTTGACACGCATGACAGGTCATTGCACAAAGAAACTGCCAACAGTGGCGTTTCTATGCTTGGGGCAGATATAGGAGGGGAGGGGCAGGATTTCTTTGGTACCCTTAGACGGATTGTTCGTATTGAATATCCAGGTGTACCTTTGAAACGTACAGTTCTATTTGAGGTTGACTGGTACGACCCTTCTACAGATGGTACGAGAACACATGTGGATTATGATTTGGTTGAGATCAACCAGAAGAAGAAGTACAAAAAGTACGAGCCATTTGTGTTAGCCAGTCAAGCAACACAAGCTGTCTACTTTCCCTATCCAGGTGTGTCTAAGGCCAAGGGTGATTGGTTGGGTGTGATACCCATACGTGCTCGTTCCAAGATTGAGTATATAGAGAAGGACGAGTCCATAACCAACTCGTTCCAGTCGGATTTAGTGGATGATGTAGCACGACGCCCTATACAGGATAAAGATGGGCAGTTTGCCCTGCACGAGGATCATTTTGTAGAGTTAGAGTTGGAGGAACCTTTAATTGGTAATTAATAAATTATGTTGCTATGTCATTTATATGTATATTCCCTTGTGTGTGCATTTACGTTAATTGATAATGCTTTATATTGTACGTGCATATTTCATATCATCATACTAACCTTGATATTGTTTTATTTGCAGATGCCGAAACCTAGGTGCAACTACATTCCACCCGAGTTACGAGTTCCTGGAGCCCCAGGGTACGAGCAGGGTGTAGTTCCACCCATCATTGGATTATCGGAGGGGAGTAGCTCCTCATCGTCAACTAGGAAGAAGAAGGCTAAGTTTGACCCATTTGCGAACCTACCTGCTGATGGTTGTCCATACGAGACGCCGACCCTGGGTGCCATGTATAAGGGGAAGCCTGTTCTGTTCCCTAACGGGAAAGCTGCGTAAGTACACTTTTCTGTTGTTTAGTTTATTGTTTAACTTGTGACATATTACGTATACTTTATTATGCTTATTCATTCTTATTTGTATTTAACAATCATAATAGGTTTTACCCTGCATCTGCCCATTCGAAGATCGGTGACATCATCAACTCCAGGTTCATCGCTCCAACACCATCTGAGGACCGTGGTGGGGAGAAGTGGTCAAGGCTGCCTGACCATGTCATTGGCTTCTACTTCGATGAGCTGCGGGTATTGTAACAATCTTAAATGTTTAGTAAACGTTGTTTTATTTTTATTCTAAATTTACGTGAGTGGTATGTTAGCCACTATATTTGGGTGATATGTTAGTCACCATGTGTTAGTTGTTTTTTTAGGGCAATGTGAGTGGTATGTTAGCCACTATATTTGGGTGATATGTTAGTCACCATTGTGCTTACGTTGATCTTGTTCTTGTTGTATTGATTGTTGTGTCGTTCTAAATTGGTTGTTTTGGTGGTTAGAAACACTACTACTTGCCAAACGTGCTATTGAAGGAGCTTTGGTTTGTTTTCAACACTGTTGGTGCTCGTTGTTACCGAGACAAGGTCCACGACCTTAAGGAGTCTCGAGTGAGGCCTAGATTCATCCACGAAAGCGAGTGGCCTCTGTGGTTGGCTTACTGGAAGACACAGGATGCCGAGGACCTAGCAGATCAGAACAAGAAGAATCGAGCACGGGCGGACAGAAGCAGCTCCGGTGAAGACGAGGACTATTCGAAGCACCATCTCGGCACACAGTCTCAGGCCACTCGTGACCTCAATGCAGTAAGTTAACTTGTGTTTTACTCCAGTCACTTTCAATATTCTTAAAATTTTATTGTAAACACTGACACTTATTACTTTGCAAAATGAACAGAGGCTCACTGGACAAGGATGCTTGTCGTACTTGACCATGGTGAGAAATGCCAAGTTCAAGAACGGCGAGTGGACATGCAAGAAAGCCAAGAAACTGAATGTAAGTACATAAATGAGTACTTTGAGTTACTTGTACTGTATTTCTTTTTAAAAAGTTTCTATATGTATTGTAATATATCAACTCATGTATTGCTTAACTGCTTGTAGGAGGAGGTTGAGGCTTTTTACTTGGTTAAGATGGAAGAGAAGGGTGACATACTTACGATGGAGGAAGAGAACGCTGCCTTCCTCGAGGTGAACCCTCCTGGCCCTAAGTGGTCGATCTATGACTTAGGGAACTTGGGACGTTCTCTTGCAGCTGAATCATTGCAGCGCTCATCCGGTTCTACCTCCAGCACAGATTCTCGAATGGCTGAGGAGATGGCAGCACTTAGGGCCGAGAATGCTAGGATGAAGAGCATTCAGGACACACTTGTGTCTCAGGTATATTCATTTGTATGCTAATATTATGTTGATATGTCATGTAGATGTATAACCACTTGTATGCTCATTTACATTGCTTGCATCTATCTTTCATATTCTTAACTACATCGATCATTACTTGTGTCAGGTGGAGACGCAGAATTTGGTGCTGAAGAAGATTCTGGAGAAGCATCCCATTGACATGGACCCGTTCGCAGAGGGAGCTGTGTTTCAGACCGGGGAGGGGAGCCCTGGTACGGCGGGGAGTGCGGGTTTGCAAGGCAGTTCTCATGCTCCTTCGGGTTCCAGTGGTCGTCGTCCCTAGATTTCTACATTTTAGTTGGGCATTTGTAGTAAAACTTTCACATTTACATTTGTAGTAAACGTTTTTCTATTTTGAAGAATCGAATTTTATTGAATTTTATTTTCAATTCAAATTTAATGATTTTTAATTGTTAGTACGTAAATTTATATTATTAAACAGGTTGTTGTACAATTATCAAGAAAAGTAATAAAAAAAATTTTTAAGAAAAAAAAATATACCAACGGATAACTTTATCCGTCGGTAAGTTCGGGTTGACTAAGTCAACCGGTCATACCGACGGATAACGTTATCCGTCGGTAAACGTCACCGACGGATAAATTTATCCGTCGGTCAGACGGATAAGGGCTGGTCAACGCCCATATTCGTCAGTCCGTCGGTATTATTCGTCGCTAAATTTAGCGACGAATAAGAAACGACGGTAAAGGCTTTACCGACGGATAAAATAGCGACGGGCTGTTTATCCGTCGGTAAGTAGTTACCGATCCGTTGGTAAGACGTTACCGACGGATCGGTACCCATATACCGACGGATACCATCCGTCGGTAAATAATCCGGTTCTTGTGGTGATTTTGACCTCAAATTATTTGTAAACATTGAAGTAAAATAATTAAAAAAATTATATTATGAAAATATAAACATTCTAATCTCATAATATGATGTTTTTAATTATTTTTATTGTATGATTTAAGAATAATTTAATGTGTTACATTTATTATTGGACAAAGGAAGTATGTCTTTTTTCATAAGAACATATCATGAATATTTTTAAATTAAGTATAGTACGACCATACAACTTTATGTTAAAAAATAAAGATTTAAGAAGAGAATAAATAAAAAATAAAAAATTACGTCAATAAGATTCGAACCCAACACCTTCAACTAAAATAATGATACAAATAATAAAGAAAAATCATGCCAACAAGATTCGAACCAAACACCTTCAATAAAATAATAATACAAATAATGGAGAAAAAATCACGCCAATAAGATTCGAACCCTATATCTTTTATTAAATAATGACACATGTACACACTAGATTGAATTTGAATAAGTAAGATCAACGGACTAAAATTGATTGGGTTCACTAAAATTGATTGGGTTCCAAATTAATTGGGTAAATCAACCGACTTATTATATTACATTAAATGGATTAATAATTTATTAATTTAAATAGGTTTTACGTGTATGCATAATTAACGAATTAAATTTTCAAATTCAATATTTTCAAATTCAATATACTCATTATTTCCGTGTATTTCTATTGTATTTGTCCGTAGCATTTCTTGTGCTCTTTTATTAATAAAAAGCTTTTTACTGTTCAAAAAGAAAAGAAAAAAAAACTCGTTACAATGTATACTAGTTTTTGGATTTGAAAATATGAATGAGACCGGCTCATTGTTTTTGAATGTGCAATAAGATGTTACAGCAACTTGTTTTCAACACTACAAAATTTATTCGACGAATCAAGCCGTCTCAAGTGATTTAAATGATCTAAATTTTGTAGAAGACATTTATGAGACTTATGAGGTTGAGAACTTGATTTAATAGGCATTACCGTGAAAAAAAATGGAAAAGATGTGAGTCACTTGCAAATATAGAAGAAATAGTGACGAATACCATTTAAAATCCGGTAGATGATGATAAATGAGGATGATTCAATAGTTTTAGAGCCAGTCACACAAAAATAAGCATTGCAAGCGGCAATTCAACTCTTTTTTTTTTGGAACTAAACCTCTGTACTTGTTTCATTCCAAAACTGCTCAAAACAATCACCGACTCCAAGAGTCCAGGTGGGACAAAAAACTTGCCACTGTTACCTACATACATAACCAACCTATCTAATTCCCGTGAACTAGAATCATCCTAGATCAAAGCAAAACTGTGCCATTTTATTATAATCAGCACATCTAGTACGAACAATATACTGAATTTCATGTACTATGTGTAGTCCAAAAACCTGTTGTTGGTGAATCTTCAGGTTTCGAGCTCTCCAGATAGCATAAATTGCTTCCGCAAAAGCTATCTTCAATATCTTTCCTCTCATTCTTTCTCCCAACGCAGCACGATTAACCCACTGTAATTCTTCATTCCACCCCAAAGGAACGTGTTGGTACTGCATCCACTGCAACAATTTCTCCCAAACTTGCTTTGTACTTCTGCACTGAAAGAATAAATGATCCAGAGATTCACTCTCCCCGCAGAATACACAACATCCATCAGTTTGCATGCCGAATCGCAATAACCTATCTTTAGTATATAATTTGCCATGGCATGCCAACCATAAGACAAATTGGGCCATGCTTTTGGCTTTGTTCGAAAAGAACAGCTTCCTCCAATTCATGACTTCTTTAGTCCCTCTCAATTCATGATAAACAGCAGAAGTCTTGTACTTTTGTTCTCTCTCAGCTGTTTTCCAACTTTCTAAATTACTAGCTGTCTCTCTTAGTTTCAAGATCTTCTTCATGATCCACGAACATTTTGCCCCTCTATTAAACTGCAAAACATCATCTCCTTTCATATAAATCGTATGCACCCATCTCACCCATAGCTTATCATTTTTCTGACATAAATTCCAAAGCAATTTCATTATAGTTGCCTCATTCCATTCCTTGAGTGCAATGACATTCAAACCTCCTTCATTCTTTGGACCGCAAATCGTTTCCCATGCTACAGGCGACTCGAGTGCAATACCGAAATTTAGAGATGAATACAATATAAATTTAAAGTTCAACAAAAAACATGTGACTATTGATTAATTGTTCACTAAAGAGTCTAAAACATTTCAAGTGGATAACGTACACACATATATATGAACTTTTGTAGTAATTATTATTTTATAGTTTCGTTGGGACCAATATAAATAAACTAGAATTTCAAAAAAAGAATTATTTTATTATTTTATTGATTGAAGTTCAAATTTATATTGGTCCCAAATTAAAACTGGATAAGTTATTAGTTCTATAAAAGTTATTAATTTACGGAGGTTATACTGTATACCCATACAACCATTTGGATTGTTTCTTAATAACGTTTGTTACTGACCTGAATTTAGTATTATTAAAAATAAAATTTTTTTTTTTTTGAAAGAGCACAAAATATCATTAAGCAAATAGAGGAGTTACAGCAGTGAGGTCATCCCGACACGTAACCGTACGGGGACACCACTTATTCAAATCCTGATGCAAATACACGGAAAGCCATTCGGGACATAGATCCCAGATACTAACAAAGTTCCTACATGGACTAGGTACTATCTGATTGGAACTTATCCCAGTAGGTACCAAACTAAGCAAACCACTGCCTAACTTGGCCAAAACATCCGCCGTATTATTGCATTCCCTATATACAAAGTTGAGCTGCCATTCCTCTATTTGCTCCAGAAGTGATCTAATGTGCTGCACCAGAGGCTGATGCCTCCACGTCGGAGTCATCTTCCTGTTAACACAAGAAACAACATAAAGAGAATCAGACTGAAGTTCAAGTGCAGAAATACCAAGCTGTAAAGCTAAACGAAGACCATGCAGTAAATTATTAAAAATAACATTAAACAAGTTAAATTGAAATAAATTAAAAACATTGTTTCTACTTTCTACTGAAGAATTAAACAGAGCCCAAAGGCTGAACTAATGGTGTCATTGTCAACACCACCACAATCGTTTCGATATTTTTTTATTTTTTATTGCATGTGAACAATATTGAAAAAGTACAAAGTAAATATCCACTCCGTTTTACTAATAAGTTCTCAACATTTGCTTTTTACACGTAAATTCATAATTAAAAACTCATTTTGTATCTCCATTTTTCACTCAACTGCACTTGGTGAATTAAAATTTTAAACTCAAATACTTTTAATTATTTAAATGGCAAATATTACGTTCGATCAAGTCAATTTTGATGTTTTACTTTTTTATGTTCACGTACGTTTCAGTATATAGCTAGAACTCATTATATTTTACATGCTTGTGCTGCAGTTGTGCTCGTGTAAATAAAAAACAATGACTTGAGCAATTAAAGTCACCAAAGAATTGTAAACTACACGAAGCAAATGATGCACTTGGAATATACAAGAATCATGGAATATTATATGACCGATGACCTTAAAAGTCCAACGTGACGACACGTTTTGAATAGTAAATTACAAAATTAGAATCTACACTTGTCTTAATCTCACCAGATGAGCAAAATAAAAAACTTCTAACTCACAATTAATTTCACCTACAACTTTGAATTTTTCTAATTTTGGTGAAACAAGCTAGTACTAAAATATATACACTAGTGGAATTAGCGTTACGTACGGCTGAGAACGAATTGATTCTAAAATTTTAATCTAAGTGTATATTACATTTACAGTATGTATTTATACACTAATATATGCATACATACAAGGAAATGAAATAATGTAAAACAAAATAAAATCATTTCATGAATTTTACAAATGAAACTTAATAAACCCACATACTATACCAATAACCTTTTTTTTTTACAGAGAATAAGTAGAAAAGATAAATACAAGAGAGAGCTGCTGTCATCTACATGCTTATTATTCCGTCAAGATTCTTCTTCCTTTCCCCTGTTATGCGGGTACCACATCAATATCATTATTTTTATTCGTATGGAATAATGACGTCCTATATTTTATTTTTGTTCTTCTAATATTATTATGTTTTAGATCAATAAGTCCATTCCTGTGGTAATAGTATCTCCTGATCCTCATGGCTTGTCGGCTGGTTTTGGAACTCCGTTTGTCCATTTCGTTGTCCTTTTGCTCCGTTTGATTCATCTGCAAAAAGATATAGTAGAATTAGATATGATGAAACATAGATCACCATATACTAATGATGATGTGTTAATTATTTATTGTTTAAAACAATTATGAATTTTACGATATTTAATCCTATTTAAAACAAAACTAATGATAAAAGTAGAAAAATCTGAGTAACAGGTAATTTTTGTCAAAGAATTGCATGAAAGTTGCGTGGAAGCAATTAGAAGAAAGTGAGGTTGAAGTGTGCTGGGCTAGATACCTTTAGGATAGGAATGACTGGATGGTGCACATCTACTATTTAATGGTGGGACACCTGTACTTGTACGCCCATTAAAATGCTGCTCCAGTGCTTGTAAAACTCTTGTTGGTATAAGAACCGTGGAACACCCTATGGTTCACAATAAAAACCAACATTTAGACAATTCTAGTAATACCAAAATTTACTTTATGAACAATTAGCTCTCGTTTTTTTCCCGAAATAAACAGCATACTCACTTCAATTCAAATTTAATTCAAAATTTCTCAATTATTTTTTATATTAAATTCATTAATTAAAAAAAACTTTTGTTGGATTTCTAGTAATACCAAAATTTACTTTATGAACAATTAGCTCCTTTTTTTTTTTCCGAAATAAACAGCATACTCACTTCAATTCAAATTTAACTCAAAATTTCTCAATTATTTTTTATATTAAATCCATTAATTAAAAAAAAAAACTCTTGTTGGATCTAGATGTAGTAGAATTTTATAAATCATTGACATTTTGATCAAGTATGATGTCTCTCTCACACGAAAAGTTGGAGGATGGGAGGGTCCCTTGTATAGTAACCAACAATAATTGAAACATCTGTGGCTCAATAGTCTACACTGGATCTAAAATTATGGGGGACCTACCTAAGCAAGATTCCAATCTAACTTCACTGGTTGATAAATAGAATCATCAAGATTCCTACTCGAGGTTATTGGCTTGACATATACCAAGATATTTAAAAATATACTAAAAGATAATAATGGCTGCCATTATCATTAGTCATTTAGATACTAGTTGTGGAATCGTGAAAGAAGATGCAAAACCCCACCCTTGGATTGCGATTGAAAACCAAACTGGCCAAATCATGCGCCTAATAACTTCATTTTTGCTTACACTATTATCGGGGCATCAAGTACCTACTTAGATTCTAAATACCAATAAGGTGATGAGATAACTCATTGTTTATCTATAAGATTATCATATTTTCAAATCAGTCAATTCGTGTCAAATACTCAATTACTAGAATGCGGGTACTGTTGTCCATGGATTGCGAAATTACTTCTAAACATTTTCATGAGAGAGTTGAATGTAACACACTAAAGTGAACCAACTAGAGCACTAAAATTAACAATGAGATATTTATCGATATGCAATTATGTAAGAGCAGTATTTAATAACGTATAAACAGTGAAGTATATTAAGCTAATAATATTAGCAATGACTTCACACAAAACAAAATTAAGGTAGACATAATTGTTTGGGTTAATGGATACATATCACGTAGAAGACTCTGACACTACCATACCTTACAATATCATTTTCTTTCTTGAACTTGTACAAATATCTTGCTTAGTGTTTGCCAAAGAATCTTTACATTATAAATTACACATGCAATAAAGTAAACATTTACACATATGTCATCAAAGAAATATTCAACCACCAACATGTGACTTGTGAACGATTGAGTAGGGATTGCTTCAGTGTTACTACAATATTGCAACCACTAAACCACTAATTATATTCATTTTGTATGAAGAGTTTAGGTAATCATGACATTAACATGAGTCTAAACATGCTTTAAGGTAGCATTAGTACTTGATTTCGTAAACTTTGATCCTAAGGTTAGCCTCCAACCGTTGATCTTAAAGAAATTACTTTCTATCTACAAGAGACTACGTACAACTACTTATCTTTAATATCTTAGCCGAGTAGGACTAATATCACTTCTAGATCATCTTTATCTTTATCTTTGGTAGTCCTATACTTATTCTAAAGCCAACCCCCACAAAATAGGAAAGTTTATTTTGTAGAACAGGTAGATTATAATCTAAGGTTCGTACGACGCACACTATCTAAAAAGGGACGAATAGATTCTCTTTCTTATCGCGCAATCTTATACTTAAATTTGCTAAACTGAGTAAACTTAAACCAGGAAGAATAGATTCTAGTAACATAAAACCTTAGCAACACAACTTTTGCAACAATGTTTGAAGACTGGAGTGGTCCAAAATGCCTACACTATATGAATCTGAACTTATTCTTCAACAAACGCTCTGAACTTGTAAAATATCTGTCGTGATCTTCAATCAATCTCTTTTTAAGGTTGTTTGTTGGACCTCTTCTCTATCTCTATGCCCATAATGGTTATAATTAGGTAAAATGGTCGTTAATATAACCCCATAAGAACGCTTTTATCAGCATTTGGGCTACTACTAGTACTCCACTACCACTATTGCAACTATTGCAACTACACCTAATCCATAAAGTCGCTTTTCAACCAAGCCTCAAACTAACACTTTCAAGCATATAGTAGCAATATTCTCCGAATAAAACAATCAAGGAATAAGTTCCGGTACCTGATTTCTTTTTTAACTCGGCCGGGTCGTTGGTTACCCGGGGCAAGAAAACACCAGTCCCACTCGACCCGTTCTTGGATCCGGCTCCCCCAAGAAAAACCGCCTGCATACCCGACCCATTTTGCAATTTCACTCCACCTTTTCCAGCTCCCCAGTTTCTCGCCCTGTATTGCATATAAGGCGGCTTCTCTTGCATTACAACATTTTTCGGCTGAGCCGGGTCGGTATTACTAAACCGCCCGGAAGGCAAAATGGTACCCGGGTTCTTCAGTATCGGTGGCTGATTCTGGTTCTTCAACTGATACCCCTACAAAATATTTTATTCTTCTTCAACTACTACTAATAGCTAGCTAAAGTAGATTCTGAAATTCTTTCAGATTGGGAGTAAATGTAAACCTGACGAATTTAAAGTTTACTTACTTGCAGGGTCGGGGCTCCTTCAGTGTGACCCGGGCCAGGATACAACCCGGCAAACTTGATGGCAGAAGATTCCACATATGGGAGTTCCTTGCTGTTCTTCACAGGGCTAACAAGTCCCTTCATTATTTGTAATCCAAAAATGATAATTAAATTAAATTAAAATTAAAAAATAATACAGATGAAAATGAAACATAAAAAAGAGGCCTAAAAATAAAAGTACCTCAGAATCATCAGAAACAGAGTAGTTATCGTCATCGTCATCTTGAAGCATGCACTCGGCCATCTCACGGCTCAACTCGGCGATAAAATCCCCGTCCTCCTCGCTCTCAGAAGAACCCAACTCGGACTCGAACGGAGTGCTAAAACCGGAAGAAGAGGAGTCACAGAACGACGAGAGGCGGTTCAAACTCGAACTGGAACCGAACAGAGAACCGGCGGTATGGTTAGTATTATTAATACTAGAGCTGATGATCTTGTGCTGCGGGTTGATGTCAGTTTGAAGCGCCGTTTTGTTGAGAGGTTTGAAAAGATCAGCGTAGAGCAGAGGCTTCTTCTCCTGATAGTCAAAAGCCATGTTTTGTTGAAAGAAACAGTGTCTGTGAGGAAATTAAGGTTTGAAGTTGGAAGATAATAGTCTGTGAGTTGTCGGGATGTTAATGAGCAGAATCTTGGGCAGGGAGAAAATAGGAATGAAGTAAGTTTAAATGTTGAGAAGTTCCGAATTATATTGATGATGATGAGTATTGAGCAATAGCAATCAATTGGTGAGGGAGGGACGGGCAATTAGTTATTTATTGGCGGTTTGGATTATTATTTAATTAAATTAAATAAAAATAAATTGATGATTTATTGTTTGGGTTTTAAGTAAGTAGAGAGGTTGTAACGAAACTGTTTCGGGTTTAAGGGACTCACGTTTGTGAACTATACTTGGTGGATATAATATTTAAAGTTTACTACTATGTGGAGGGGTTGTAACTTAATTATAATGTAGGAGTGTACACTAGTGCAAATGTGCAATGCATATGGGTTAGTTTATAGTAGGTGGACTCTAGGTTTGTCTACCCCACTCATTCTCAACAAAATTCATCTCCCAATTTTAGAAACTATCTTATCTGTCTTTCACCAAGATGCTCTCTCTTGATTTTGTGGTAACAAACGGTTTTTTTCTTTTTCATTTTCGTTTGAACAGAATTGAACTAAATAAAATTGAACTAAACTAGATGAAGTTGAATTGAACTGAATTTATTTGTAATATAAAATACAACTAGGCAAATTTAAACATAACAGAACTGAATTGAATTGAAATTTAAACAAAACTGAACTGAAAATTAATAAATTTTCATAACAAAATAACATAAGGGTCCATATATTTAGTACCCTGCAAGATACTTTAATATCATATTTGTTCCCATTAGACTAACAATTATATTTTGGTACCCAAAATTGACTTTTTCAATTTTCAATTATTGAATTTTGGCTGATCCAAACAGCCTTAGTGAAAAAACATGATTTTCTTAATTTTTCTTTTTCATAATTTCTCATAGATTGAATAAGAATTTTTTCATAATTTTTCTTTTTCTTTTTTTCTTCCTTATTCTCACCCTTATTCTTTTCTATTTTCTTCCTTTTTCTTTTTTGTTTTTCTTTTTTCATCTTCTTCTTCTTCAATTTTCCGGTATCGGAATTATGTCCGGTACCGAAGCTCCGATCGAGCTTCGAAGCTTCACAGCCCCGATTTGGGGATGTGAAGCTCCGATTTGGAGCTTCACAGCTCCGATTGGGGTTGTGAAGCTCCGATCTGGAGCTTCACGCCCCAAATCGGAGATGTGAACTTCCGATAGCTCCGGTCACCGGAGCTCTGATCGGAGCTCCGATCTTCTTTAATTTTTATTTTTTTTATTTTTTAGTATATATTTTACTTTTTGTGATATTTCATTTTTAATATTAAGTTTATAGGGTAATAAAGTTTTAGAAATTATGTAATTTAATAAACAAAGAAAAAAAAATAAAGTTAAGGCCTTATTTGGATCAGCCAATGACAATTGTATAATTACAGCAAAGTCAACCCAAAAATCCATTTTCAGGTACTAGGATGTAATTGTTGATCTAATATGGGAACAAATATGATATTAGGGCGTCTATCAAGGTACTAATGTGAGATTAATTCTAACCTAACTATATTGAACATAATTCCAATTCATGTAAATTGAAATTGGTTATAGGATTTATAAGAATCAAACTCGAAATCGGTTATATCATATAAAATTAAATTGGTTCTACTCCCACTCAACACGTTATGCTAAATCTAACTTAGGTGTAACAAATCGTTTTAATCTCATTGGTTTTGGTTTAGTTCAACATTTGGTAATTTTGTAATTGAAAATAAAATCAAATGAGATAACTCTTAAATATTTTTCATAAATGTATTCTATTAATTCATATTTTGATCTAGACTAGTTAGGTTAGATGCTATTTACCTATTTACTCGGTTCACTTTACACTAAACTCCTAAACTCCGTTAGTTTTTATATTTGCTCCAATCCAAAGATGAAACATGGATATGGGACGGGATGAGATGAGATCATAGATGAGTATTGTTGGGATTTCAGATATGTATGTTTGAATATATTTGAGAAAGCGGTTGATAGATATGAGCTAGCTAGCCAACTATTCCTTCTTCCTATTTTAGTCAAACGTTGGTCATTGACAAACATTGGTTGTTAAGCTACGTTAGAAATTGGGTTTATCCTAAACTGGTGGAGATAACTGATAAGGTCACCATGATTCTTCTTCTTCCATTTGTTGAGAAATTTTAAAGGTTACTTTTTATAGCTTAACTGTACACACCGTCCGATTCTGTATATATGTCAATGTTCGTGAGGCTATTAACACCTCTCATTCTCTTCCATATATTTTAAATCCTACTAATTGTGTTGTACAATCCTTGTTAAAATTGACTGAATTGCTATAATGAAGGGAACAAAGAATAAATACTCCCTCTGTTTTCTTAATTGTTTTCTTAATTGTTTACGTATCTCTTTCTCATTCGTTTCAATAATCATTTTTTCATTAAAAAAAATAATTGACAAATTTTAACCCACACGTACGTCTAATTTATCAAATAAAACATCACAACAAACGTAAACAATCTAAACACGAAACGTCTAAGGGAAGATTTGCATTTCGGTCAAATTAAGTTATTTTTATATAAATTCAATTTTAGTTTGCAGGGCATGAAGTCGAAATCGATCACTACGAAGAATCTAATCTTATCAATCATGTGACAAAATAACATATAAAAAAATCAATAACGACATCAATACCCTATCAAATTGATCATATTTACACACACAAATGCCAGTTTACTAAGTTTGTCACACTTCTAAATCTAAATGTTTTAATGTATACTCGTTAACCATTTTCATCAAATTAATCTACTCATTAAGCTCTACATTTAGATGTTCATTATGCATATGTTTGGACAAATTCTTTTTCCATGATATTGAAATATATTGAAGACCAAAAATAATTTACAAGAGTAAGAGAGACATACCCCCATATGAAAGCTACAGTCTAGAAAATCTAAACACAATGGTATACAATCAGTATCTACCTAGCTATGAGCAATGTATAAAGCTCTAGCATTAAACTGTGACTAATACAAAGCCGCATACCAAATCTACAATCTAGGGAAATCCAAGTCCCTTATTCAAAATGCAATCACAGGGAAATCTTGTTTCTACTTCGTTCCAATCTCCTGGAGAAATCCTATGACCTGACCGTACTCGAAACAAAACCTCGTAGACTTTGGACAGCAATCACATAATAGGTAGTGATTTCTACATTGATCGACTCTTTCCACGGGGTATAGGAAGGAGCAAAAAAGTCGACATAAAACCTCACCACTTTACCTTTTTTTTTTTTTTTGAAATGACAAATATTACAACTACTCATGCACTAATGATATAGAAATAAACCTCACCACTTTACTACGCTGCTCATCCAACTCCAAGGAGGAAAAATCAACGAATGATTTTTTGTCCATCTCTGTACAAGTATACCTTGTATACATATACCACCAACTGTACACACAACCTGCAAAAGAATACCACAAAACAGCACCACAACAAAGAATCTGGTGCGTACTCTATTAGTACAGACACAAATGACAACAGATAAGTAAGCCACAACCCAAATCAGATTATTGACAAGTTTTGTAAACAACCTCCACATACATGTTAAGCCGCTTACAGTCCCCTATGAGCAAAACCAAATCCTGAGCAATCTCGCTACAAATCATTTCCACTGGTTTCTTCTTACCTTCAAAACTACACAAATTCCTTGCCTTCCAAATGCCAGCTAGAACAAGCCCAAAAGTTGCTCGAATTAATCCAAACAGTTAGTCCATTTTCATTAGACCTAACCACTACAGCATGCATTATGCACCTTAGAATAGAATAGGATTGAGTGCAGCCAAAATAGAAGTGCTCAATAGTTTCATCATCATGTCCACAAATAATACAAGTAGCATCAGTATCCTTAGTAGCAATACGCTTTTGAAAATAATCCAATTAAGAAAAGCTATCCTAGGAAGAGAGAGATTTCCATACCTGATCAGCCCAATAAGCTAGTGAAGGATCAAGATGGAACATTTTGTAACACATGTCTGTTGCATTTGTAACACATGTCTGTTGCACCCTTCATACGTTTTTGTAGAAAATTCCGACTTGTACACCCAGGTATATATGTCCGGCCCTCATCATATCTCTAATTAAGATGCAACAAGTTTCTCCACCAAGGAGAATCGGAAGTTTTTGCATGCACAATCAAAATATCCTCATTCTTCAACTTATAATGTTTAACCAGTTTGTCCACATGCCCGAGTATTCTCAACACCTGACTTTACATACTTTCAATAAGTGCTAATAAGTGATAGTATAACAATAACAATTGATAATATAACATTAACAACCGATAGTATAGTTGTTACTGTTATTGTATAGTGGCTTATTTTATCTTATCAATTGTTATTCTAGTTATATCGATAACAGTAACAACTAATAGTATAACACTACCAGTTGATGCTATGAGTTATTTGTTGTTAATAATAGTATAATTTATAGTAACAACTGATAATTGATGGTATCAGTTGGTACTATTATATACATGCAGTTGGTGATAGTAAAAATGTTGTCAAAATATATAAATGATAGATGTTTAATTATACATCTTAACTGATTAATTTAGTGAAAATGACATACCCTATAGTGAGAAATTTAAATTTAAGAGTTTACAATATCATGTATATGACTAATTTCATAGGTAAAAATACAACCGAGAACTTTTTTTACATGTAAGAAAAGATTCATATTATTAACTTTTTACGTTCCTTAAAAAAAACGACAAAATTTACTTTTCTACCTGTTGGAATTTTAGTTAAACTAAGGTTGATTTTTCAATGACTTTGTACCTTAATCAAATGGGCACCACACATCGGAAACGGTGGTTTCACAAACATGTACTAGTCTAGCTACTAGACGTAGTAGAAGACACTTTAAAAAAATTATTGAAATTCCTTTTGTATTGAAATAATAATTGAAACTCAAAATGTGTTGGTTGATAGATGTTTTGGAATATCAAGAGTTAGGAATGGAAAGTGTCCCACATGACTAAAATAGGGAAGGAACAAGCTTAATAAAGAGCATGGTTTGCCTTAGGGGTTTGGGTACCCATGATTTTGGAAGGGGAGAGGAGTTAGATGGCTCCTCGGTTCATCCAAGTGCACCCGCCAGGCGTCGGACCACGAGTTTTGGGTTCAAGGGTTGTGGGCCTGGGCTAAGGCTAGCTAGTGTGTATATATTCTTTTTAATTATCTAGAAACTAACTTTGTTTTGGACCTAATTAGAAAAGTCCAACGGGCAGTCTAAAGCTAACGGATAAATTTTCCTTAGATGGCTCCTCGGTTGGGGTACCCATGATTTTGGAAGGGGGGAGGAGTTAGATGGCTCCTCGGTTCATCCAAGTGCACCCGCCAGGCGTCGGACCACGAGTTTTGGGTTCAAGGGTTGTGGGCCTGGGCTAAGGCTAGCTAGTGTGTATATATTCTTTTTAATTAGCTAGAAACTAACTTTGTTTTGGACCTAATTAGAAAAGTCCAACGGGCAGTCTAAAGCTAACGGATAAATTTTCCTTAGATGGCTCCTCGGTTGGGGTACCCATGATTTTGGAAGGGGGGAGGAGTTAGATGGCTCCTCGGTTCATCCAAGTGCACCCGCCAGGCGTCGGACCACGAGTCTTGGGTTCACGGGTTGTGGGCCTGGGCTAAGGCTAGCTAGTGTGTATATATTCTTTTTAATTAGCTAGAAACTAACTTTGTTTTGGACCTAATTAGAAAAGTCCAACGAGCAGTCTAAAGCTAACGGATAAATTTTCCTTAGGGGTTGGGCTGTTGGGGTACCCATGATTTTGGAAGGGGGGAGGAGTTAGATGGCTCCTCAGTTCATCCAAGTGCACTCGCCAGGCGCCGAGCCACGGGTCTTGGGTTCGCGGTCATGGGCCTGGGCTTAGGGATGGCAATTTGGGCTACCCGGCCCGGGCCCGACCCGGCCCCGGCCCGATATACCGGGCCCAGGCCCGGCCAAGAGAAGCCCATGGGCCGGGCTTGGGCTTATAGCTAGGCCCATGGGCCCGGGCCCGGGCCTAACATCTTGGCCCGTGGGCCCGGCCCGTGATTATATATAAGATTTATGTTATATATATATATATATATATATATATATATATATATATATATATATATATATATATATATATATATATATATATATATATATATATATATATATATATATATATATATATATATATATATATATATAACTATTGAATTTATAATATTTATACACTTATATTATTAAATGATGTTGTACTTTACACATTTGTAATACTTTTCTATACATATAAGATTTCAAGTGATATACAATTATTTTATATATTATATTTTTAGTATATTTATATAATTTATTAAGTAATTTAATATTAACTAATTTGTGTATGTCAAAGAAGAAAGCTCATGATAAATTTCAAATGATATAAGGTGATATCAAAATATTTGATATCAAGCAAAAGATATCTATTAAATAGATTCATCACTCAACTAATACTACACTACATAAATAAAAATTTGAAAAAAAAAAGACATTTTGATAACTAAATATTTGAAAGAAAAAAAAAGATTTTTTTTTAAAAAAACCTTAGGCCCGGCCCGAGCCCGGCCCGGCCCATGACGGGCCCGGGCTTGGGCCTATTGTTCAGGCCCGACCCGGGCCATGGGCCGGGCCTGGGCTTTGTGCTAGGGTCCCCGGGCCCGACCGGGCCTCTGAAAGCCCGGCCCGGCCCGGCCCATTGCCATCCCTACCTGGGCTAAGGCTAGTTAGTGTGTATATATTCTCGTTTAGTTAGAAACTAACTTTGTTTTGGACCCAATTAGAAAAGTCCAACGGGGCAGTCTAGAGCTAACGGATAAATTTTTCTTACTTGGAAAATCCTACCCGCCAGCATAATTGGAGAAAACGCGAACAGGTGTGTCTATTGAACGAAAAGTTGCGCATTTTCGTTGCAACAGTTCACTCGCACCTTTTCGTTTACACCACTTGAGACCTATAAATACATGTCTTCTGGTGTTGTAGAATACACACTGAAATCTGCTCTCTCTTTCTCCTCTAATACTCCAGATCGAAAGGCATACTTCTCATATTGTGGTAGTCCAACATAAGATCGTATTTCCAGTGCTTATATACGTTCTTCACTACAGTTTTATATTGGGAGTATGTTCGTCTGAATACTGTAAGCATCACGTGTAAGGCGAATAAAGACATAAAGAAAGAGTGTCATCACTCGACTCTGCAGGTTTTACTGTTTTCAGATTCGATACCATCCTGTTGTGCTCTGTATTCCTAACAGTACCAACCTTATAACTCATTATACTTACACCACCTTATATCTCAATTGGGATTCAAACCTCCTCCCTCTCATTTACTATTCTAGCACTCTTATGACTCGGTCATCCTTATAACTTACTCCCTCCGTCCGGTCAAATGTTTCCCATTTCATTTTGTTGAACGTTTTTGGGTTGCAAATTACTCCTAAATCACATCGAATAAAAAAATTTGAAAAAATTATTATAAAATAGTTCAACATTTATACTATTTTAATATATTTTTTCTGATTTTATTTATGATATATGATCTACGAGTAATTTGTGACCGGAAAAAAATCAACAAAACGAAATGGAAAACTTTGACCTGGATAGAGATAGTATAAATTATCGTTTTTTCTAAGTTTCATTTTCACCATAATACGATAACATAGTTTCTACGTAGTTTCTAGTGGGGTTTGAAGATTAGGCGAAAAAAAAAAAGTTTAGGCTGTCGAGCCTTTTGCAGTTGAACTGCATTTGGAGAAAGGAGATGGAACGGTTTAGATTGATTCGTTTTGTAAAAGAATCACTACGCTTTTGGCTTTTTTGAATATTCGTTTTGAGTACTAATCTAATAGTACTAGGTACTTGACTACTTGTTTAGTGACTAGAGGTGTACCAATCCGAAACGTGGCGATGGATGATGTAATCCATCGACAAAACAAGCCGCTCATTAGACTTAATTTGTAAGCAAATTGCCATAAACAAAACAAAACAACTATTGCAATTTTCTAAGGGTTCTCATCTTCTATGGAGCCATTCTGTAGGTAAGTTAATTATTAGAATGATATATTAACATAACTAATTCATCTTAATGATGTTCGGTAAAAGCTAATTATTACAGGGTCAAGAGTATTAAGTCCAGCTGATCTGGTATTATTGGCATATATTAATCTCCTTTAAAAGTGAAAGATTAGTGATTATGATGGATGGATTAAATTACTTATCAATTTTGAGTTTTTAACATTCCAAATTCAGTAATAAGGCTTTTAAATTTGTCAAAATATACGTTTTTCACTTATCATTACATTTGATTTTTAATGTATGCCAAACACCATAATATATACAATAATATTTTTAAATCTTTCATTTAATCTAATCCACCACTAATCCCATCGATAGAGAAGAGCTCCTAAATTACTTTTGAATTATCATTCAACTCCAAGACTTGCAATTTTACGTGGACTCACAAGTGGAAAATGATTGAATTAATTCCTTTGTCACTAAGTAAGTTACCACTCTATTCCTATTAACTATTTTCCGATTCATATCATCAAAAATTAATTTTAAATCATGATAAAAAATAAATTGTAAATAATATTATAGAGAGTAAAATCTTATTGGTGTTAAAACATAATTTTTCAAAATTACTTTCTTTATAAGTTAATATTAATTTGTAAATAAATAAACTATGAATTGAAAAAAAAATCGACAAAATTAATGTGTGGAGCTTATTTTTTGAGAGAGTAAGTGCCATTTACTTCTAAGTATGGTGGTGATTAAGAATTCAAAAGGTCTAGTAAAAGGTAGATCTTTCCTATATTTTAAAAAATTAAAATTCGCAGTCAAACCAACCAAAATTCTACAATCTCTCTCTCTCTCCCTATGCAAGATCAAATGCTATTTGACGATGATGACGACGATCTCCACCACCTCAGTCGATCGCCACAATCTCCATCCAATTGTGGTGAGGTGAAGGGGAGGAGAGAGAGAGAGAGATGTGGTTGGAGTGAGGAATCGGAGTCGGGTGGTGGTTGGTGCTGATTGGTGTGGTATTGTTGTTTTGTGATGAGTTGGAGTGGTGGTGAATGGTGACTGTGAGTGAGATTGGTTTGGTTTTGTTTGGTATAGTTGATGAAGAAGAAGCAAGCTCTTCAGATATGAAAATAATTTAAAAAATCAGAAATAAACAACAATTACGTACGTGCCATATGGTTTTAAGCATTTTTGTTATGGTTTTTACCAGGTTTTTCTTGTTATTGTTTTAAGCGCATATGTTATAGGTTTAACACCCTTTTGTTATGGTTTTAAGAGTTGATGTTATAGTTTTAAACAACATTGTTATGCAATAGACGGTCAAGCATGTTTTTGCTTGTTATTGTTTTAAGCATATATGTTACTGTTTTAAAACAGTGTGTAATGGTTTTAAGAGATGGTGTTATAGTTCTAATCATTGTTATGGTATTTAGATTGCCTAGTATGTTTCGGCTTGTTATTATTTTAAGCGCACATGTTATAGTTTAAAGATCATCGGTTGTGGTTTTACGAGCTAGTGTTACCGCTTTAAACATCATTGTTATGGTATTTAACTTGGCTAGCATGATTCTGCCTGGAATTGTTTTCAGCGCATATGTTTTAGTTTTAAGCTCTATTGTTGTAGTTTTAAGCAGCAACAATAGTGTGTTTAGTTTTTGTTATGAATTATTTACGATTTTATTTTTGCAATTGATTTATTATAGTTTTAAGACCCTTTGTTATGACTTTAAGAGCGAGCGTTATAGCTTTAAGGCTCATTGTTATGATATTTAGCTTTTCTAGCATATTTCTGTTTGTTATTTTTTAAGCGCCTATGTTATAGCTTTAACTAGAGTTGTTATGATTTTACATGTTTTAAGCAGGTGTTGATGATGACATCAAGTTAGATGATAGGCCTCTTAAAGGTGTCACTACATTATTAAAGCATCAAGCACAAAGGAAGAAAAGCGGGAAGTCAAAGTTCACCAACAAGTTTATTCGAAAAAAGCACTAAATACTTCAATATTTTAATGATTGAATATATGTTTCTTTTAGATTATCTTAAACTTGTTCATTGATATTCTTATGGCGTTTCTGAAATTTCTAGACTTGTTTAATGGTGGTTTCCTAATATTTTTAAATGATTTTAGATTGTCACTTTAAAACTATAACAACCAATCTTAAAACCATCACATCATCTCTTAAAACATTATCCAAAGATGTTTAAAATGTAATTGAGAGTTGAGACATACAATATGGCACATCAAAACCATCACATTACCTCTGAAAACCATAACAAGAGACGTTAATACTATAACGAAAAATTTCAATGCGAACAACTTATAAACATAATATGATATCTTAAAAACATAACATATATAATGTCTTAAAATCATAACGGAAGTGGTCTGCTCATGTCGGTAAGACTAGTTAACTCAAAAAAATCTGGCATTTCAATGTTTTAGGGAAAGGCTGACCTTCCAAAACTTTATCTTAAGAATTTGAAACGTAACATAAGTTGGGATTGAAATACATTACGGGTAGTATTGCAATGTACGGAGTATAGAGATAACTAATAAATTATTTTAAATGTATTATTACTAGTAAATATGAAATTGTCATTTATGTAGGTATGAATATTAGTTAAACTGGGATGTTATGAATGAGGTCATGTGTTTGTTTTCCACCATATGTTTTAAAGTTTTACTTTTTTTTTTATGTTTATTACTTATTCGTTTTTAATTGCTTATGCTTGTTTTTGGAATGCTTTTTTAGGAGGTTTATATTATATATGTGGTGTTTGGTTTAGTGGTAGGACACACAATAAATGTGTGAGATAAAACTTGCCAAAACGAAAGAAAAAAAAATGTAAACAATCTAAAAAAGACGAAAGAAATATGTTCCAAGAAATATATAAACAATATTAACAAAACTGATGAGTATAACTTTGTGTACGATATACATGATTGAAATAATGTATTAGTTGGAGATATTTGAAAAGTATAATATTGATTTTCTCACAAAATATACTTGTTTGTTCTTTTTAGATTATTTACGTATTCTTTTTCTACATATTTGTTTAGATTGTTTACGTTTCCTTTTTTAACAACTTATTATGTCACAACTTTAGTGTGGATCAAGTCATTAAACCAAAAACCACACCATTATACGCACCTCCTAAAATCCACCCCAAACGAAAACGTAAACAATATAAAAAACGGATGAGTATGAGTTTTAAAATATCAATTAGAGGACATTCTGAAAATATAAGAGACACTTTATACGTTTCTGATGATGTATTGCATTTTGTTTTGGATGACGTGGTAAATCTATATCCGGTACTTTTATGGTGCACATGGTAATGGCCTAATAGGTAATGTTCGACTCGTGTAACAGTCTTTGAGCTCAATATATACGAGTTTTATTCTGTGAAATCACTCGAATTTCAAATCAGTCTTCAGACCACACGAAATCTTAATAATTAAGTTGTATAAGTATTTGTGTTGGCAAAATTAATTGACAAACTAACTTACAAGTTACAAGTTACAAGTTAATTGATAGCGTGCCAAATAACTAATAAGCTAGTTGATATTTGTGAATATACTCGTATTTAGAGCATTCATTATGGTTTGGGGTTCAATTGGGACTTTAAACATATAAGTCCTAAAAAAGTTTCTCCGATATTGCAGACTTCAATGGTTTGGAACTTAATTGGAGCTTATATGTGGGGCCCTATAAGCCAACTATTACTCCATTACTCCAATTTCTATTAAAAATATACAATTAATTTTTACATTGTTGGGGGCTTAATTGAGAACTACTATGTAGTAGTACTTTATCCTCAATTAAGCACCCATTGGAGATATTTTTGGGCTTAATTATGCCCCAATTAAACCCAAAAAAGCCTCCATAAGAAATGTTGTTAGAAAATAGTTAGTTCATTTACTAATATGAAATATAAAATAAATTGATTTTTTTTTTGTTAATAAGCTACTTAATTCTATTTATCAAATCACATAACTTTATCAATAGTAATAAATTATAAATTAAATTAGTCAAACAAGTTCGACTGCGATAATAAGTGGATGTGAAACCAAATGAATATGATCCTATCTCATACATTAAGCCACCCTTGTGGGATGCATGTCCATAGATAGGGTTGTATACGAGATTATGATTTCCAGTTTTCCACTACTAGAGATGGAATATTCGTTTCCATAGATCTTGTACAATATCTTATGCATGAACTGAAATATACAGTATATACGTGCGGCCGACGATTGAACATATGAGTCGGACTAATTGGCCATCTCCTTTTAGAATCCTTTTTAACAACACATTCCATCTTTTTCTTTTCTTTTTTAATGGAAAAACAACATGCTATCTGTATAGTACTACCATGCATGCATCTACTCCATCACATCAAAATTCCTAATAGAGATTATGACATGTAAACAGATGAATAAAGAAGAAATGGAAGTTGTAGAGAAATTTTCCGGTATGTTTTGCACAATTTAGCGAAGCTAATGTAAGAAGGGAAGTGAGAGGTAAATAGTGACTAATAGATGGATAAAGATTAAAAAAGTAGTGTTTAAAATGGAAAGATAGGTGATTAAAATTAAAATATATAACTTGTAGAGATGGCAGGATGGGAGAGGGCATCCTTATATTAAAAGCACCAAAGAATAATAGTGTTAATTTGGAGACGGAATTTGACTATCTAAATTGAGTTCCAAATATTCTTGAAATGTGACACTAATAAGCTAGCTAGTGTCCACTGCCACCTAAATTGTACATAGACAATCCACCTATATTGCATGTGTGGTGTTCAACTCTTGATGCAACTCCTAAATGGACACCAACCGAATAAGATAACATCCAATTGCTGGTCCATGAATAATGCTTTGATTCCAAAGTCCAGTCAACAATGGGCCCTAAACATAGACCATGGTAGGTGCCTACGCACAATAAAATGTTATTGGATCAGTAATATACCTAACCAATTTACAAACAACTAAGTCGTTGTAGTATAGTGGTAAGTATTGTCACGCGGGTGACCCGGGTTCGATCCCCGGCAACGGCGTATTTTTTCTTTTTTTTTTTTTTTTTTTTTTTTTTTTCCTTCCATTTGTCTATTTCTTGTTTTCCCAAACTAAGGTTTGACAGATAGCATAAATTAGACCCCGCTGATTAGATTAGCTTTGATTTCTTGGGATTAGATAACAATTGGTTCTATTTTAGTAGTTTGTAAAGTTGATAAACATTTGAGTACTTTACAATCATTCACCTCTAATGTGTTGACATTGCAAGCTATACTGGTTAATTAATCATACAAGTTGAAATCTGAACATGGTTCTACATTTCTTGAAATACACTCAAAAGTTACACTGAAAACTTTGGATTGGAACTTTTGATCACAACTCATCTGCAATGGCAAAGGAACAGAACTCACATTTCAGTCTGCGATGCTATTGTTACACTCTCTTCTTTCTCTCTTCACTCTCCTCAATTCCATTCCTCATATGGTCCAATTTCTCCATTCACTGCTATCCTCGTATCCGAACAATGGATGGAGACGAAAATAGTTCCAAATCTCTTGACCTCCTTTCATTTCCATCAGCCTGGAATGAGCTCCATTTCACCTCCCAACCGCCTCCACGACTCCTCAAGATTGCACTCTTTGTCAAGAAATGGCCTGATGGTTCCCACGCAGGAGGACTCGAGCGCCATGCCTTAACTCTGCACGTTGCTCTCGCCGAACGAGGCCATGAGATCCATGTCTTCACCCCTTTCTTCAACTTAACTTCCCAAATCACAAACTTGCACTTCCATTTATCCAAAGGAACATCTGCCGGTTATCTTGATCAAGCCGTGGTCTGGAACCAGTTCCAAGCCGAAAACTCTACCAAAAGACCATTTGACGTGGTTCATACGGAAAGTGTTGGGCTAATGCATACTAGGTCGAAGAATATAACCAACCTTGCTGTCAGTTGGCATGGGATCGCGTATGAGTCTATACATTCAGATATCATACAAGAACTCCTGAGGGATCCTGAAACAACAAAGTCTTCCATTCTGACCGAGAGAGTGTCGAAGGTGATTGCAGAGATCAAGTTCTTTCCGCGTTACGCTCATCATGTTGCTACAAGCAATCATGTGGGCGATGTCTTGAAGAGAATTTACATGATCCCGGAAGAACGCGTTCACATCATCTTAAATGGTGTTAATGAGGAGATTTTCAAGCCAGAGGATGTAAAGGACAAGACAGGGGATCAGGAGTCTAAGAAGTCATTGGTTATCGGTATAGCAGGGAGATTGGTTAAGGACAAGGGGCATCCACTGGCCTATGAAGCCATGAGACAACTTTTCGACGAAAATCCATCTTTTCACAAGACCATCACTGTCCTTGTTGCAGGAGATGGTCCCTGGGGTGCCCGGTACACGGACTTGGGGTCCAATTTCCATGTTTTGGGACCGCTAAATCAAACTCAACTAGCAAGGTTTTACAACGAAATTGACATTTTTCTCAACCCAACACTCCGTGCGCAAGGGTTGGACCACACATTATTGGAAGCCATGCTAGTCGGGAAGCCAGTGATGGCCACGAGACTAGCCAGCATCACGGGGTCAGTGATTGTTGGTAAAGATATCGGTTACACATTTTCTCCTACCATAGAAGCGTTGAAGAAAGCTTTGTATGAAGTGTGGAGAGATGGAAGAGGTGTTCTGGTGCACAAAGGTCAAGTGGCAAGGAAAAGGGCAGTGACTATGTTTACAGCTACCAAAATGGCTGCAGCTTATGAACGACTCTTTTTGTGCATAGCAGATAACACAAAAGATAGCAATGATTACTGTAAGTACAAATTATAATGTTGGGCTGATTGTGAATGCTAAATTAGTAACATTACTTGACAAGCATATGTAGCTTACTGCATGATATCAGTCCCCCAATACTTGTGCAGTACTAAATTTCTTATATATGCATTCTAAACCAAATAACGTCGTAAAGTAGGTTTAAGTGTTAGTTTCAGAACTCAGAAGGAACGTATGAAAGAGAACATAGAGCTGTAACTCTTACCTTTCCGACAACTAGTTAGAAGAGCCAGTTTCATTGCATGCTTTTTTGCCTCTTTTGCTGCTTGTTGGAGCCACCAGGTTTTCTACTGTAGTAACTGTAATAACCAGACCATATCAGTGTATTGAAAATATGTAATTAAGCAAAAATCAGCTCCATGAACCGATTTCCTGGATACGATAACCTTGAGAAAATAACAGCATTTAAGGCCTTAAGTTCTACTACTGAAGTGGTGTTTTTCAACATACTTCTATATGCAGTGTGTATATAAGGCCATGAATGCCAGTGTATCTGTCTGATGTAGTGAGATTAGCTTGAGTCTTGAGAGAGCTTCATTTCCATTCAGTTAATAACTTCTCATAAAAAAGAGAAGTTTTAAACCTTTACACATGAAAGGAAGCAGTCCCAGATATCATACAGTACTACTAAAGTATACTTAAGTTTGCAGTTGAAAACCAAGCCAATTCTGTTTATGAAAAGATATGACAGAACACATGAACTCTTCTTGAATATGCTGCCAAATGTAGTTCGCTAAAACTCCGTAATTTTTTCTTATGATGTCTGCTCATACCTTATACGACGAGGAGAAGCAAACTCCCAGTCATCAGAATCAGATAACGCTAAACTGGACCTTGGAAACAATATGTAGCTTTTCATATTTCTATTCCCATAAAAAAAACACAACAATCATAAAATGAACTAAAGAGCTGATGGAAAATGAATAATGTAGAAGCAAAATTCTGATATAAAAAAAAATGAACTGGTGTAATTTCTGTTTGAACTTTACACCATCAGATACATGTATTCATTATCCATTACTAGCAAGTTTTTATGATTCTTGTTCAATCTGTATGGTGACATGATGAATTCCAAACTCATGCTCAATATGTTCCCTAACATTACGCAGAATTTCGTTCGAATCAACTCCTCGTCCAATCCTAATATGACAAGTCATTGCATGTTTACCAAATGTGATAGCCCAGACATGAAGATCATGAACATCATAAACTCCTCCAACAAGCTTGACATGATTAGAGACACGATCAGCATCGATTCCGCTTGGTGCTCTTTCCATTAGTATCGAAGCAACTTTCCTCAGCATCGGTAAGGTTGTGCCCAGAGCAATAGTGGTGAATATAAGCGTGCAGATCAGATCAACCATTAACCACTCTGGTTTTATCCATATGACTATTCCAGCAATCAGTACTCCAAACGACTGGAACATATCCGTTATGATGTGCAAATACGCCCCCTGAATGTTTATATTCAGCTTATTCAACCTTTCCATTGTCCCTTGATTCGAAACCAGCTGTGCACCCTCTTCTTCATCTCCTCCTCCTCCAGTTGCAGGATTATCATCATCAGTATTACATTCAAGGTGAGAATGACCATGATGGGAATGGTCATGACCAAGAAAATAAACAATTAAAAGGTTAAAAGCAAAGCCAAACGCAGCAACACCGCACATAAGTCTTCCATCTATCCTGCTGCTTTTGGTGGTAAGCCTGTGTATTGCTTCGTAGATCAAAATTATGGAAATGAGCCATATTAGCTGAACGGATAAAAGGGCTCCGATTACTTCAACACGGCTGTATCCAAAAGATTGTTTTGGAGTTGCCTCCCAAGCGGATATCCAGACAGCCAGAAGTGAAACGAAGAATCCAGTTATGTCAGACAACACATCAGCTGCATCAGTAAGAATCGCTAGGCTGTTGGCTCGTAAACCACCATAAATCTCAGCAGCCATGACCACTGAATAAAGCAGTATGAGACCACAAAGCTTCAACGCTGTTTTTGACTGTTCTGACTTTCTGGAACCTTTCAAGACTGAGAATGAGCAGAAGGGGCTGCAAGAGAACAGTGATCTTTTACGAAAAACATCTGTTTTTTCACCTGAGGCACTACCTGCTTCGATTTGAACCGCTTGAAATTCCCTCGGGTTTTCCATCTGCACTGATGATTGATGATAATTAATCAGATAAATTTTCTTCTGAAAAGAGCTAGATTGAGCAAGAATTAAAAGAAAGAAACAGAACTGATGAAAAGTGAAAACTAACTCTATCAATGTTACAAGTTAACCTGAAAGATGATTCAAATGACATTTCAATCACAAAACAATCAAGCAACAATTCAAGAAAGGAACAACAGTGCAAGCCTAAACCGCAGTCTTCTTCAGTGAATTCTCTAGTATTTGCGTATAAAAAGATGTCGTCTCCAGAGAACAAAAAGTCAGCTTGTTGCAACCCTTTCTCATATACCAGATTCTACAAACTGTGCAGCCCTATTCATATACCCTTTATCATATACCAGATGCTAGCTATAGAATATAGTGTGAACTAACATTTCATGCCGTCTAAATTCGGTAGCATTTACTAGAAAAACATTAAAAAGAGCAAGAAACAAAATCTCAGATATAAGCATGTTCATTCAATTCAGATTTCCATCACAGAGTTGTTTAAACTTTAGGCCTAATTCTCAAATCATCATCAACATCACCATTCATCACACATGAGTAAAAAAGAAAGAAAGCATCTAAAATTAGATAAAGAAAACTTAAAAAGCTTTAGTCTATACAGAACGAAATGATATAGCTTCTCACCTCAATCCTAGCTCAGGACTCAAAAACCCGGAAGAAGGGAATGCTCTACAAATTCTCACAAGAATAATCCAATTGCAGGCATGCCTCAAGAATACTTCAACCTGCCAATCAAAGAAGGGACATTTATAATCAATTGCAAGAATGCCAATTATGTCAAAAGGAAAATAACATTGACTGCAAATGAACAATATGGGATTCCCTTTAATGAGGAACAGAAAAAATCATTCAAGTCTCTTTTATTATGCTTTAATGAGTCAAGAGAAGAATGAGATTATGTAAATTTTGCATTAAAAGATTGTACCAATTCAAAGAAAAGATGGAAAGAGTTAATTAAGTGGCTTGACCTTCTTCATATCATGTTTAAGGCAAATCATCAACATCAGATTCAACGAAACTCAATGGGAGAAAAATACATTGAATCAGATTCCGTTGACAACCAGTTCAGACAGGAGTCAAGCCGGTAAGATAGTTTTCTTTCGGAAAAAGTCCCCCTCCATTTACCAAAAATGTGCAGTAAGCCCCCTCATATTTCGAGCTTTTGGCTATTTTATCCACTCTATTTTTTGAAAAGGGGCTTAATTTTCGGTTAAATTCGATTAGTAGTGTTAACTTTTCCGTTACTCTTTTTTCTTTTTTTAATTACCCCCTTTATATATTTTTAGAATGTGGATTTCCCTTTTATATTGTTTTTATTGGCAATATGACCACGCTCAAAATTAAAAAGAAGCAATCTCTTTTAGTAAAAAAATTATTATAATATTATAAGGCATATTGACTCCCGATTAAATATTATAAAAATAATTTTTTATTTATTTGTTAATTTGAATTAATTATTTTCTATAAATTTGACTGAAATATAATCACATTTATTTTTTTTATAAATTATGTACTTTTTCCAATTGCACTACAGTAAGAAGATTTTGATTTATTTTACATGATACAGATACAAAATTAACATTTTTTTAATTTTTATAGTAATTCTATAATATTTTCCTAAATTCTAATACTTGATACTGACTAGTCCATCAGAGAACTCCTTATGTATGTTACAAAAGGGCTTAATTGGAGTTAAAAGACTAAATTAAGCTCCAAATAGATTCCAAGTATGGAACTCACAAGGAAAAAACAACTACATTTGGAGGATTAATGTAGGCCCCACGCAAAACAAAAGCTCAAATTAAGTTTCCAAACCACCCAAGACTTCATTTAGAATGAGCTTTTTTTGGACTTATAGGTCAAAAGCCCTCTAATTAAGTCTCAAGACTCTCAACCATAAGGAGTGCTCTTATAATTTGTTAAAATATCAACTCCACATGCATAGAGGTCTCTTATCTTTTTACATTAGTTGATAAAAAAAAGTACATGTGGAAGATATTTATGGTGCTACATGAGTAAGAAAAAGATGGGGGAATTAATGTATAAGTTTATCAATAATAGGAGATCAATTGTTGTGGATCCAGTTATTCATAAGTCCTGAAATTTTGTTGTTTTTCATCATTTTTAAAGTTAAGTCTTAAATTTAAAATAGGAACTCATTTTACAATTGCTACAACTAGTGTTGTAATAAGTGGTGAAAATGATGAGTAGCTTATCTTTAACATAGTGAGTGTTTGCAAATGATTTTAGGAGGTACTTTTTTGCCTACTTTTGCTAAAGGTAGAAAAAGAGTTGATTTTAATCAAAATTGATGGGTGTTTGATATTTCAGTCTAAAAGCAGTTTAAAATCACATAAGTAGAACTTATAGAGTTTGGTAAATTCAATTAAAGCACTTATTTTTAGTTTAACAATCATGAATTGCTAAAAGCAGGTAGAAACATCAATTCATATGTTTCTCAGCTTTTGACGATTACCTACTTTTTTCAAGATAAGTCGCAGCATAAGTTGTAAAATAAAACACTAAAAAGCTATTTTACTACTCCAAAAGTACAAAATTATTTTTCTAATCATTTGCAAACACTCACATAATCCGTATGGGTGGCTGTAATTTTCTTTTCTTAGAATAGAAGATTACTTTCAATTTCAATTGGTAATAAACAAACTTACAAGATTTCAAACCTTCTCAAAATTGCTTTCTAAATCAGGTTAAACTCAACCAATTACGAAATAAGTTCAACTAGACCACATCACATCCAAGCCTCGAAAACGTACCGCTCAATTTTATCTAGATATATTCACCCAACAACTTCTTGGAATTTTATAGCTTAGTGGGAAGTTTAAGGAGTGGCCATGGTCAAACACATTGATCGATTGATTGAAAGACCGTAAACCTCAAAGTACAGTATTGGCACACATTGAGCTAGCTGATTTTAGTGATCGTGTTTAGCGAATGAATTGATGAATTAGCTGATTTTAGTTTATGTGTTTAGCGAATAAACTTATAAACCAGCTGATAAAATGATTAGAAAAAAAGAGCATTCATATTATCTTTTCTTTTTCATGTTTTATAATAATAATAATAATAATATTAATTATCATTATTATTTTAAAATAAAAATAGATGAGATTTTTATATGTAAAATATTAATTAAATCATCATTCATTATGAACATGTATTTTTGACAACATATATTATGTTATTATGTTATTCTTTATTAGTGTCATTATTATTATTATTATTTTTATTTTTTTTTTACGGTGGAATTCAATAAATCAAAGAACACCGAATGTTGTACACAAAATTACTGGGCAGCCGAGAACACAAGCTGTGCTCCCACTCCCTTAGCAATAGCAAAACTAACTCTACAAAAAATAAAATGAGCAGCGCGCACCCCAGCATCTTGAGCCAAAACGAAACTCCGGATTTTAACAAGCAAATCAACAGCATCAACATCCAACTCCCCAAGTGTCGAGAAAGAGAAAGGAAGGAATCCATATCCCTTAGATGCACACAAGTCCCGATACATCACACACTTGCACTTGGCAGCATCAGCAACCGCACGTCCAGACACAAAGTTCACCAACCCAAACCGGGTCAAGGGGGAAGACCCGGTTAGATCCACACAAACATCTCCATCCCAAGCATAAAGGAGCAAGTCTGCAGGACGGATGGACCTGTCACTCCCGTCGCTCAAACCAATATTCACCTCCTTACAAGCAGAGATTCCAGATCGAAAACAGACATCCAAGAGAGTGTCACAAACAAGGTTATTATTATTATTATTATTATTATTATTATTATTATTATTATTATTATTATTATTATTATTATTAGGAATATAATTGAAATATGAAAGATGATAAGCTAGCTTATTAAAAAAAATTAAGCTAACTTTATTAGCTTAAAAAATAAGCTAGTTGATAAGCTCCAGGAGCTTATAAATTCGCGTTCACGTAACAGACTTATTGTCAGGTGAAATAAGTCTGTTACGTGAACGCGAACTTATAAGCTTATAAGCTGGCTGATAAGCTGGCTGATAAGCAACGCTAAACAAAGCCTAAAACATCAAGGCCAATAAACAACAAAATCGCTCCCTCTATACATTTAAGGCTAAAATTGAGTTTATTAATTGGCAGTAAATTTGAGAAATAACCTATACCATTCATGTACACTAAGTCAAAAAATCCACCCAATCTAACCCTCAAAATATTTAAAACTAAATACAAACTGGTATAATTTATTAAGGTTGTTTTTTCGGTTGTGGCATAAAATGTCAACACCATAATAGACTCATTAGGTCGGCTAGTGGCCTAGTTGTGATCTGTACATCACAACTCAATAATATTGACTCGATATGTAAGAGAGTCTTAAAAGGAGAAACTCTCCTCCAAAGACCAACTAGTTCCCGTCCTTGGAACCCTAACTATTCTCTCGACAACCCTAACTACTACATATTTTCTTCTCGAAAAATATTGTGAAGCTCAAAGTTCGAACATAGATTGCTCTAATATGTCCACCACCTCACTTAATTATTCGAGCTTCAAAGCTCATCTAACTAACCCACAAAAGGCAAGCTTTCCACCGAAACATGGTTGAACTTCGTTGACCCAACCCAATCGAAAGGATAAGTTACTCTTACCATTCTACCTTCCTTAGAATTATTTACTACTTTTCCAACAAATTCATTGACTTAGGCGTCAGGGTCCTTTCGATCACCATCACACCGGTGTCACCTTGGAACCTCACGCATCTAGATTTGCTAGCTATAGCTACTGTCGCCTTGCATGTCGCTGGTGCCCCACTTTCCTTCTAACCATAATTTGGATTGTAGATCTTGAGCGTCCACACTTTGCAATAAATTTAATAAATTTGTCTAACTCGTTTAAGTTGTCACTTGTCAGGATGCCCTCATAGCTCATGGTCGATGATGGATGTAGGCATTATTACATTCTATGCCCATTAAATACTTGACGTTCCCCGTCGAGCCTTGTTGGGTAGTTTTGTCGCGTAACCAATTATCAATATCTCTCACGAGCTTGGGAGCCGTCCCACTCCAATACCATGCCCAACCACTACAATCAAAACCACTGATCATGCACTAGGCTACACACGTGTTGCACTTTTAAGTCGAAACTCCCACGGGCTCAATTTCATAGTGACTCAAAATGACTTATACCAATTGAGGGTGACTTAGTCCAGTGCACCAACAAAACATATACATGTGGGACCCACAATCATGTGTCTTGTTTGTGCACTAGACTAGTTTAGCATGAAATAAATCGTCTTGTTGATGCAATAGACTAGTTTAATATGAAATAAAGTCCAATTGAGAATGTATGCCTACCTCAATATCCTTATGCGATTCAATATTAATCGATATGAGATGCATGATATATTACATATATACTCAAGATGACTATAAAAAAGTTCACCCATTTACTATTCATATAAAAAAAACAAGGTCTTGGTTATTTCGTATGAATAAAATTAAATTGAATTTATTTATATTACAAATTTTGAAACACTGGGTTTGACCTTGAAGTTTAAAGAGATAATTGAACAATAATGAGCAATGTACTGGAAGCTTAGAAAAGGTCTGATTCCATAATCAAATTGAAAAGATATATCTCAAGTAGCCCAGGCAACCACACGAGGGCGAGCGGATTTATCGATAAAATAATAATAAATAAATAATCATTTAAATCTCTTTCCCATTTACACGTCACATTAATTTCTACTCTATCACATTGGCCCATAATTAAATAAAAATCAATTTAACCCGTAAAGTTGTCTCAATTGGTTAGATTATGATATTTCTTGGTCACAACTTCATCGTGATTGAAAAATTATAATTTCTGAGCCGAGACTCCAAGTTGCGGTTTAAATTGGATTACGTAATTTGTTGTTTGCAGTCCATTCCGTTGGCCCGTGGGTTTACTCTGTACGCACCAATGCACCATAGACCTAAAATGTAGCGGTTGCAGTTCACAACGTAACTAAAAAAAATAAAAATTAATATCATAATATAATAATAATTTAAATTTTTGAAGGAAAAGAATAAAAAGAATATCTAGTTCTCTCCGCTTCATCGGTGTTGCAGCCTCTCCACTTTACCTTTTCTGTCTCTCTCTCCTCCCATTTTCTCTCACTAAAAAGTTTCTTTTTTTTTTTTTTTTTTTTTCTGAAAATTCTAAAAATCCTGACCAAAATTTGAAAATTTCATTTTTATTTTTATTAATACTACTTGTATTTGTTGGGTGCGTGTTTATGTATTATTATTATTACTGCTATTATTCACCCTGTTGTTTCTGAAACCATTAGTTATTATTTTTATTAGTATTATTTCTTTCTTCCTTAATCCCAACAAAAATCATATTGGGACTCTAGGGTTTGTTCTTCTTCTTCTTCCCCCCTTGCTCAATCGGAACCCTAGAAAACACAATCGGTAGAGAGAGAAAGAGCTGTATAGAGAGAAGACACAAATAGAGAGAGGAATATGGCGGCGCCGGCGGCTAACGGGCAAGGTATAGACACTGCGACGCTAGATGACATCATCAATCGTTTGTTGGAGTTTCGTAATGCGAGGACTGTGCGTCAGGTTCAGCTTTCCGAGAATGAGATCCGTGCTCTCTGTACGTCGTCCCGTGAAATCTTCCTCTCACAGCCTAATCTCCTTGAGCTTGAAGCCCCTATTAAGATCTGTGGTATTTTTCACCCCTTTCTCTTAATTTCTCTGTTCCTCATGATGATTTTGTTTGGTACATGTGTGATGATGAATTCAGGTTAATTATTTCTGATTATAATATTTTCATATATGTATATAGATATATATAATATTCGATTGGTTGTGGTATTATGCAATAGGATTGAATTTGTTGCTGCTGTGTGGGTTGAAAGGAAAAGGTTATACTGTCTTTTCTCTCCAGTGGTTATGTGGTCCTATTTTGCATTTTGTTAGATGTAGTTTTGGTTTCTCTGCAAATAGGTGTGTTGACTGAGCTGATTATTGACTGAGCTGCTTGAAACAGTAGTATGCATGGATGGAAAGAGGCTATTTGTTTCATTCTAAGCGCGTGGCATTTCCTTTTCCGTTTTCTATTGAATGTAACAAGGATTTTAATTGCTTCGAGGCCACGTGGTGTTGTGAAGGCTTGTTTGTTGTCTGGCCGCATTTTAGGTTGCTTGAGTTGCAGTTTTGGGTATTATGTTGTAAAGAGTCCTGTAGCCGCAATAGTTGTAATGACGCTAGTTGAAAGTTGCGATAGGATCTACTTATGTCCATCCAAACAGGGGTTTCCTGATACTGCGGCACACGTCTTTGTTATTTTTCTTTATTGGCTGCATGATAAGTTGTCTTTTCTAGCAATGAATTAATAGCTCATTGTTTCTTTTGCCGTTTGACATCTAAAAATTGTATTTTGTTGAAAATTGAATTGGTAATATCCATCACATGACTACTTTGTGGTACTACATATTCAATAAGTCAGATGAAAATGTACAACGTTTATGAAATTTAAATTTGGATTTGGTTTATGTTTCGCACTCAACTATTAATCACTTAATTTCAGATTATTCAAATTGTAGTGTGTGAGAAACTTGAACTTGCTTATCCTCCCGTTCGGGGTTATTTATTTTGGCCTAATAATCTCCTGTTTCAACATGATTTTGCTCATATCCTTGGGTAGGCTTAGAAGAAAGATTAAAGTTTTTGGGAAACAACTTCTCTCTCTATCTTAATTTTACTGTCAATATTAGCAGGTCTGATTGAACAATACCCTTTTTCTCTGTTGGTTGCAGGTGACATTCATGGGCAATACGGAGACCTTTTAAGGCTTTTCGAATACGGTGGATTTCCACCAGATGCCAATTATCTGTTCTTAGGTGACTATGTGGACCGTGGCAAACAAAGTTTAGAGACCATATGCCTTCTTCTGGCGTACAAAATCAAATATCCTGAGAATTTCTTCCTCCTGAGAGGAAATCACGAATGTGCCTCTATTAACAGGATATATGGATTCTATGATGAATGCAAACGCCGTTTCAATGTCAGATTGTGGAAAGTTTTTACCGAGTGTTTCAACTGCCTTCCTGTGGCAGCTCTTATTGATGACAAAATACTGTGCATGCATGGTGGCCTTTCTCCTGATCTAACACACTTGGATCAAATTAGAAATCTACCTCGTCCAACTGATGTTCCAGATTCTGGGCTGCTTTGTGATTTACTATGGTCTGATCCTAGTCGAGAAATTAGGGGATGGGGCATGAATGATCGGGGAGTGTCTTATACATTTGGTCCTGATAAGGTGGCAGAGTTCTTAATGCAGCATGATATGGACCTAGTTTGCCGTGCTCATCAGGTACTTATAATTTCTGTTAGATTAAGTTCTTTTGGTTGTTACTTTACTTTTTCTGTCTGATATATTCTTTGAGTAGGTTGTCGAAGATGGATATGAGTTTTTCGCCGACAGACAACTTGTGACCATATTTTCTGCTCCCAACTATTGTGGTGAATTTGATAATGCTGGTGCTATGATGAGTGTCGATGAGAGTTTGATGTGCTCATTCCAGATTCTAAAACCAACTGATAGGAAGAGGTTCTTGTGAAGCAAGTTCTGATTATATGCTTCTCTCATATTAATGACCAGGTAACATCATATCCTTACATTCATATCGCTTCTATGAGGAAGTTAAAGTTTCACAACTATGCATTGCATATCTAAAATTATACTTGCAATTCACTATTAGATTTCGCTGAAAACTTTTTAAACTTCTCGAGTTCCATAAGCTTTCCTCTTTCCGTATCATCTGCTTGCATAATGAATGTTCCTTTTTCCCCATTTACAACCATTCTATTCTCCAGGAAACAAAAGATAAATTCATAAATATATAGTACATGAGTTTTTTTGTATAAGTGGAAACTTAAATATGGTATACTGGATCTCTTAGTTTGTAGAAACTTAATGTTTGCATGTATGTCCTATACTCCTATAAATAATGCCTTTGGATGTTCAGGCAACTGTCTTATGTGTATTAAACATGTCATACTTGGAAGTGGAAAATTAATTGGTTTTTAGCTGTTCAAACTTGTAGTGATATTAGTTCTTTTCAAAGATTCAGTGCGTAAACTATTTTCGTGGACTTATGCTGCATGTAATGAGAAACAGTTTCTGGTAATGAGTAGGCAAGCATCACCATATTATATAATGATTCCTAATCAGTTTGTCCAGTGTATTCTCTCGGTCAAAGAATGATGTATTTGATAAGGTAAATTATACCTTAAATTGATTGGGGCCACTCTAATGATTTCTAACCATAACTGTGGCAGTATCACAAATGTAATCTGAAATGTGATATGGAGTGAAGTTTATAATTAATTGCTTGTAATTTGTGCACATCAAGATTTGCAAATAGATTTCTGTAGCTTTGCATATCATTTCTTGAGGACAACCTTGTTAAAGAATCCTCTTGGGAGTAGTAGTAGATTTGGGAGTAAGTGTTGGTTTTAGCTGACTAGAGATCCTGTGATTAGTAATCATTACTCTTCTCAATTTGGGTTGAAAGCAGTGACTTACTATATGCTGATTTAGTTTTTATGTATTGAGCACTAGAAATTATGCCCAGGCACACAGCTAACTTTCCAAGTATGTATCAAATAAGTAAGTCATATATAATCATGCTCCGGTCCGCCTTTTCTTTTTTTTTTTTTGGTCAGAGGTCAGATAGTGAAAAGCTTTAATGGGTACCATCTACAGTCTAAGATTCATTACTCTTCACATCAGTACATGTGTGCTACTTGACTGTATACTAGACTTGGATTAATGGAGTATTGATAGTGATTCTCGCATAGTTCGATACTGAATGGGTTTTGCACTCCCATCACTTGTTTCCATGGCATCCAGAAGTAACTTCTTGACCTGACCTTCTCCTTCCTGCTCTTGATATTTGGTCCTACAGAACTTTGCTGTTCTTTGAGTGCTATGGCATCTTGCTGAGATTGTTTTTAGTGAACCTAATGTATTTATGCCCCAGAAAAATGTTTAAAGTGAAATTCTATATGATAAACATTAGCAAGAACCATGGTTTTATGAACATCCGTTCTAAACCTACACCATCATCAACCCAAGTTTATAGTGTGGTTTTTTCTAATGTGTCGAAGAACTGGTTCTCTTTATAACATACTCAAATTTAAACCAATTTTAAATATGTGATGAATTGTTTTTATCTCATTTGTTGTGGCATGATGAAATAGCATTGTTATGGGATATATTCCCTGAAGGCTTGGCTTTCTCCACATAAACAGTTCTTTTGGGGTTGTCACATGGTGCTGAGTTTTGATATGTAGCATTCTTTACTGGTATCACAAGAAACTAATTTGACTTGTATTATCTCAACTTTGTAGAATAGGGGGACATGATGCCATTCTCCAATCTGCAGGGAATTGAACAACTAGGTAGGTGCTGTATCCTGAGGTCGAGATCGGAAGACTTCAAATTTGGAGGCTATTGCTCAACTGGTCTTCAACTGCTGCTCCATTTTTCTTCTTCTTCTTCTTCTCTTTTTTCTTTCTTTTTGGGGTTTTTATATTTCTCAACGCAATTTATGTTACGACTGTGTAAATACACTTATTCTAAAAATTGCGCTGCAATTGTAGATTGTTGGTGTTTATCCGGAGTTGCTACCTCCAGTGAGCACTTCTCTGACAGGATCCTCTAAATGTATGTTTTGCCTGAATTCAGTTTCAGATTTTGCCTTATGGCTTGCTATAATTATTTGTTGGATGGAACTCCGTGTAGCTTTAAACTTAGTGGTGGTGTGCTATCCATCGACCTATCTTGCTTTAACCTTGGTCCAATTTGTTTGGCAATCACATGTTCTCGTATTTAAGTTTTCGTTGCTTATGGATAATACCGTTCTAGCTAACTTCTGTGTCCTTTCTTAATTTTGATAGTTTTTGTCAAAAGTTCTTGATGATCTCTACATGTGGGGATTTTTTATTTATTTATTTTTTGAATGTTTGATGGGCTACGCTTCCGGTATCCGGTGTCTCTAACAGCCAGTATCTTGAGAGTTGTGGATTTTTAAATCTGAAAAAACCTATTGGTCACTGTTCAGATGCTACACCAGTATACTAATCATGATGACTAGGAAACACAAATTGAGGTGTTGAGTTGATAAATCGATAAATAATTTATATAATGGCAAAATGTGTCGCAATAGGTTACCAAATGAATGAATGGAAAAAAAAAGTACAGTATACAATTAAATGGAGCATTTTGGTTACCATTTGATACGTGATACGGGAGATTCTTTGGGTCTATGAGTAAGAGACTAAGAGTAAGTCATATACCTTGTGCCTCATAATTAGACTTGGCAAAAGCCACCCGAATCTGAAATCCGACCCGACCCGATCCAAAACCCGAAGTCTCACCCGAAAATTTGTGGTCAAACATCCGAACTTTGACCCGAAATCCGATCCGTAAGCACTCGAATTTTTTCTAATCCGAATTAAACAATCCGAAATCTCCCGAATAAATTCAATTCGAAATTCATCCGATGCGAATTAAATGTGACCCGAACTCTTTCAACCCGAAATGACCCGAATTAAATTTATAGGGAATACATAATTATTTCATTTAAAATATATATTTCATATATAACTAACTTATAATTAATATTTTAAAGTTGTAATATTTCATAAATTTTCATTATAAAAATAAATTTACATTTAAATATTCAAGCAACACTGAGTCCGAATCGGCCGATCCGAAATGTTTCGAAAATTTATAATCCGAATAACACCCCTGCCCATTGAGCTACTTCGTAACCTTTTGCTAAGCCCCCGTACTTAGAAGTCTAAAGTCAGAAAGCAAAGAATCCGATATAAACCTGTAATCCGAACACACCCGTCGAGTCTGACCCGATCCGAAATCACCTGAAACAAACTCACTCACCCGAAATCATTCGATCCGAATCCGATATGATCAACCCGATTGTCAGGTCTACTCATAATCTCCCATATCACTTGGGAAATGAGTATAGAAGTTAAAAAGAATTATTTCTGAGTCATGTGTCTCATTCTTTGCTACCCCCTCTCAAATTTCTTTTTTTAATAATCGAACCATTACAATTTGACAAGTAGCATTACAAAACTAGTACTAAACTATAAATAATCCCGCACTTGCGATAATTGAACTTATGACCTCTAGTGTCAACCCATTCTATTTTTCTTTTTAAATCTCACAAAAGCCCCTCAAACATCCCACACCAAAACATTGGGGTGGAAATCTATTCCAGTTGGAGCTCCAGACCAGAGCAAATCTATTCTGGTTGGAGATTCAGATCAAAGCATTGTTGTTCCGGTATCGAGCCCTACATCGTAGCATATTAGGTTTACTATCCTTCTTAGAGATCCTAAATTACATATAGTACCCAATAGATGAACAATAACAAAAACAATCTTGCAACATTCAATCAATTACACATAGGTACCTTAGTTTGACCAAGACCCATGAGATTACCTTATTGCCCTTCTGCAAATATCGAAAACCAAACAAGCCTTATTGAATTTTGGAAGTGGCGCCAAACACATGGGATGTACATGGATACTTAGGTGTAATTGAATATTTGTAAAAGAGATTTATGCGACTTTTTTTAATAATTGAATTTCAAAAACTAGTCGTTGAGTCTGTTTTATTGTGTTATTTTTAGTCATTTGTGCATCATTTTTTACTCCAAGAAAACGAGTTCTAGGCTAATCACTTTAAACACCATGGATTATTTCATGTACTTAGGCTAATTCAGGTTCTTGTATTAAAATTTTGAAGTCATCCAAGTAGAGAAAATATAATGAAAATGACAATAATAAAATTTGTTCAATGGAATTAGGCGCGATCATTAGTTTAAAGTCATGTTTGTTTATCCTTATTTCATTTTTCTAAAATTTGTAATATAAATAAAAATCAACATTTCTATTAATTTTAAAACCTACTATGTTATTGTTGATCTATTGGGTACCTATATGCAATTATGGTCTCTAAGAGGGGTGATATGCGTAATAGAGCCTAAATCGTAATTAATTGTGATGGCTAACAACTACATATAGGAAGGGGGTGCCGCGGTGCGCAAAACTCGAAAAATTGTAAACATTACCTATAAAAAACTTACAAAATCATAAATACGCCATATAAATTCCTTTTTTCAAATTTCTTTGGGGGAAGGACGCCCCCGCCGGCCCCCTCCTAGGTCTGCCCCGGACTACATAAGAGAGATGTTCCTTTTTTTTTAATAGGACCTATCCCTACTCGAATTGCATATTTGCTCATAGTGTGTATTTTGAATCAAACATTTGTTCGTTAAGCATATGGTGTGTTCGTGTACGTTGTTCAAATAACACAATGACTTGTTCTATAAAACATTTAGTAAAAATAATATTTAGTTAAAAGAAACGTTTGGTCTATTGCAATACTTTGAGGGAACCGAAACATCACTGCATCCAGCCGGACGTTGAATTATAACTAAACTTGACTAAGCAAGCCGGCTAAAACTGGAGAAGTGACTTGATCATCCCATCTCACATTTTGCTGAAGTGAGCTGGGATGAGATAGTGCACCGCGGTTGAGCTCCTTTATTTATTTTTTCCCTTAATATTTCCTTTTGTTTCTTTTGCTCCGTTCTTTTTTCCCTAGATTTTCTAGATGGATAATTCAGATTGTAGCTAATCGGTGTTCAAATGACGGGGTAAATGTGTTGGGACACCCAAATTCCGAATGGATCAGGCTAGTATTGAAATCAAACACGAGTCCAAACGACAAAGTTCCGGGACCTGGTAGGCGCTTGTAAGAGTGACTTCACATTTTTACTCCAAACACTGGCTTCATTCCAAATTTAGTGATGATTGATCTGTATTCTGATTAATTAAATTTACTATAGTTGCGTGAAATGCGCTAGAGTCAAATTTCTCAGCTTTTAAATCTCAAATTAGACGTGGAAGCTTTTCATGCAATATACAGTAGAGTAGCTACGTAACGCTGTTGGACCATATCTAGCTGTTGTCAGTCAGTGTGGCATTTAGGACTCCCATGGTTTGCATGCATGAATCTCTATAGTTTCGTACAGCTAATCGATTCAATTAGCTAGCATTGTTTTTCCTCGGATCCAGACTCATATGCTACTCGAATATGTAACAGATCCGGAATAATATAAATGGTTGACAGTTCACAGTTGGATCAAATCATATACCAATCCGTTCTGACTTGTGAATTTTCTTAAGTTTTAGCTATTCGACTCCATCCGGAATGAGATGTGTCTTGGACCCAAAAATCAGATATTAAGATAGGTCATAGTAGGTTATATGCTCCAGAACCAATGACAGTATCCGTCAAAAGAACATTTGCACTATTTGATTTTAGGCACATAAAATAAGGAGAAGAGTTAAATATTAAATTATATTGATAGTGGAGTGGTTTTAGTTTGTTAGGTGATTTCTAGTAACTCAAATACATAGATTGAAATATAGAACTATTATAATCATACCCAAATATGACGAAGAATTAAAATGGTGCAACTGTAATGAGACGCCCAAAATGACAAAATGGTGCAACTGTTCTGGAACGAATGAAGTATATGCATTTTACAAACACGTTTTTACTTTTGTAATTTTCAGTTATTTCTCAAATAAAACATCATACACTTATAAAATAGACAAATAAACATAAATAATGTTATTTGTAAGAACTGATGGTGTTCATAAAAGAACATAGGTAATTTTCATGAGGGAAAAAAAACTTAGGATAAAATTGATCAACCCCCCTGAACTTTACTACAATTGAGACATTACCTCCTAACCTATTAAGTTTGAGACTTAACCCCCTCATCTATTTAAAGTGTTACGACATACCCCCTACATAATATTTTCCCTTTAATTTAATATTTTTCATTCAATTTAATATGTTCCCTACAATTTAATATGTCAGTTTGACTCCAATTAATCCTAATTCATACTGAAAAAAAATTTAAAAATTATATTATAAAAATATAAGATTTTACTTCTATAATAGAAGTTCAAATCTTATTTTTCCAATACAATTTATATTATAAAAGTGAAAAAAATAATATTTTCATTAATTGTATCGGAAAAATAATATTTGAACTTATATTATATTATATTACAAAAGTGAAGATCGTATAATTTCATATTATAATTTTCAAAATTAATTTTCGGTAGGTATTATGATTAATCTGGAATGAAACGGAAATATTTAATTGAAGGAAAAATATTAAATTGAAGGAAAAATATTAAATTGAATGAAAAATATTAAATTGATAGTAAAATATTATATAGGGGGTATGTTGCAACACTTTATATAGGTAAGAGGGTTAAGTCTCAAATTTAATAGGTTAGGAGGTAATGTCTGACTTGTAGTATAGGTTGGGGGGTTTGATCAATTTTTTCCAAAAACTTAGTAACAATATATGCGTGTTCTTACTAAACAATATATGTTTTTTTTTTTTTTTTAAATATAACACGGTCTATGTTCATTAAGCATAAACCGTCTTCTACCTGACTTTATAATAGCTTAAAAGCAAATTTTATTTAATTTTTAATGAAGCAGATACTTTATAAAAATCATAATTTGCAAACACAAATTTAGTTTGTAAGTTGAAAGTATGTAGGTGAATTAATTTAAATTGGAGAAACAGAAATTGGGTAAAGAATAGGTGCGAGTCTAGCGAGGAAGATTAAATATCACTCACGGTCACACCCTTTTTATAATTATATGATATAATACTCGACTCAGCTTGTACATAGAGAGCTAAAAATTAAGCTCGAGCTCGAATTATAATAGTTAAGTTCGAGTTTGATTCATCTCGAACAAGTTCGGTTCGTCCGAACGAGCTAGACCCGAGCTCATATAAAAAGAATATGTGAAAAACAATTTTGAAAAGATATCTTTGTAGAGTTTCAATATACCTTGCCACTTGCAAGTATAACCTTAGCAAATAGTAGCATAGAAAAAATAACCAGAAAAGAGTAGGATCCCGAATGAGTATATAATCATGCTTAGTTTAGCCTGATACAGATTCAGTGTAAATGTAATGATACCAAAGTTATGTTTAACTAGTCTACATGACACAAGACACAAGTTATAGCACTCCAGAAACGGTGCTTAATGTAGTAAAAATATTTGATACACAGTTGCACCATTTGCCTACAAGAGGTTACAAATTTAGAAAGTGTTAGCTTGAACTTCTAAAAGATATTTTCGAGTGCAACTTTACTTGAATCACACTAAAAATCCTTGAGAAACAATCTAACATGATAATTCTTTTTTTTTTGAACCAGACATGATAATTCTTGAATTCTGCCTTTTTATTTGTAAGAAAAATATCCAGCAGAAGCACTAAAAGTCTAAAACATACTTGGGGATTTTAAAAAAAGAGCCCAAAAACTCCCGCAAAACACTACTTCAAAATTTAGATAAAATTAACCCCTTTGCAAGCTTTAGCCTATATATACACACACCCTGTACTATTCAAATCACATAGCAAAGCATCTTCTGCAAAAGTGTTTATGCATGAACGTAGCAAGAATGAAGCAACTAGGACTTGCACACTGTCTCCTCTTTATGCCACTGCTGTTTGCAGCTACAAACAACGCCACTTCTGATGTTCACCTCCATCAAGGTGGTTACAGCCCAGGGCCCCTAGCATCCCCACCATCTAATCCACCGACTCACCATCATCGCCGACCAACTCCAAAGCATTCTCCTCCACCACCTACATACTCACCTCCGCCTTACAGTGGAAATCAACCACCCCCAACCCCTACATACTCTCCACCACCTCCAATATACTCACCTCCTCATCGTGGCCATAAACCACCCACTCACCGTCATGTGCCACCAACTCCAAAGCAGTCACCACCACCACCAACAACAGCATACTCGCCTCCGCCACCACTTAACTCACCCCCGCCACCAACTCCAAAGAATCCACCACCTTATCATGGACGTCAACCACCCACCCACCACCATCAACCAACTCCCAAGCGTTCTAATCTACCATCACCTACATACCAACATAGGCTAAGAACTCCAAATAAATCTCCACCGCCTCCAAAATATTCACCCACACCGCCAGTTCACTCTCCACCACCTCCGACATATTCACCACCGCCACCTCCCACATATTCACCGCCGCCACCAGTTAAATCTCCGCCACCTCCCGCATATTCACCCCCACCACCTCCCATGTATTCACCCCCGCCACCTCCCACATATTCACCCCCGCCCCCAGTTAAATCTCCACCACCTCCCATGTATTCACCCCCGCCACCTCCCAAGTATTCACCCCCGCCACCCCCAACATATTCACCACCGCCACCAGTTAAATCTCCGCCACCTCCCACATATTCACCCCCGCCACCCCCAACATATTCACCCCCGCCACCAGTTAAATCTCCACCGCCACCCACATATTCACCCCGCCCACCTCCAAAATATTCACCCCCTCTACAAGTTCACTCCAAGACACCTCCAACATATTCGCCAACACCAACAGTAAAGTCTCCGCCACCTCCCACATATTCGCCCCCGCCACCAGCACAGTCTCCGCCACCTCCCACATATTCACCCCCGCCACCAATTTATTCTACACCGCCAGCAAACCCACCTCCACCACCAAAATATAATTCCCCGCCCAGTTATTCAGTGCCACCACCCCAGTCATCTCATCACCACCGTTCTCCACCAACACAAAAACTCCCGCCACCACAATATGGGCCAAACCCAGGACCACCACCACCATATGATCCTACTGGTCGTAGTTGATAACCCAGTCCTCTGCTTGTTTACTAAGGTTTTTTATGTACTTTTTCCTAGTACTATAAAGTAATATAAATAAAGGGAAATAATTACTAAACAATATTCTGCACTTGAAAACATTCAGTTATGTTCGGTTGATATACTTCTCAGTTTTATCTGCATTTGCTCAAATTGAAATGTTAATTCAGTCCACAGTCCACACTACCAGCAAGAGGAATGAAACAAAATTTGCCTTTGTCACTCAGGATTCATGTTTTATGGTAAAATGCTAAAATGGTTATCGTGGCAAGGAAAGAAAAAAAATAAAAATAAAAATACCCTCCACGACCACAATGCACATATGGTATGTTTCACAATGACATAGGAAGAACTAAAACAAGTGTATGATAGATCCTCTCATCTACACATCGTCTAACACCAGTAAGGACAGAACAGTTCTGTATCTAAGGATTTAAAGCAATAATGTTGTCTATAAGATTTACTCAGTTTTACAAATATAGGATGTTTTGGATAAACACAAATAGAATCATGGTACTGAAACAAAAATCAGTTTCTTGCGTTTACCGCACAGTAACAGATCCTTCTTGCTTCATCTTCACAAGACTGCTCTCGATGTTCCGCAATACCGGTTTATAGCTGTAACCAGCAGATTATTAGTCAGTAAAACAAGGCCACGATAATAACATAAATACCCATATTATATGTAACTTGCACCAAATCCCTTAATGATATTTACTGAATGGAAAACCTGCGGCTTTTAATAAATTCTGAACCAACCAACACATCAAAAATTTCTCTGCTCCAAAATTTTATAAGGGTTTGTGTGCAGAGTTTTGAGAAAACTCAGAGATACTATGCAACAAATATCATGTATGATAAAGGGATCTATTACAGGTTATATATAACCTGAGGGTAACCCTGCACCCTCGAACCCAACATCTCAAAAACATAAAATGTTGTCAAAATAGAATGGCTGAGAGGAGAGCATACAGGCGTGCAAGGCCATTATATGCTTGTGTAGCTTGCTGGAGACGTGCTGAGAGCTCCAAGACTTCTGCAGATAGAGCCTCCGCTCTGCTTTGCTCTTTAGCTAAATCAGCCTGTATAAAGTGAAAGCCAAGAAGAATGAATGGTTACATCAATTTGTCGGGGAGAATAAAGAATGAATTACACAATCTAAAATGAATGTCTCTGATATATCAAATAATGTTGAGAAATGTGAACTCCAATACCTGATAGTTACAAACAGATACATATATACTCTAATAACTCACAGAACAAGTTTTAGGCATTCTCAAGGAGGGAAAAAAGGGTGCACTAACAATTTATCATAACCACTATGGAAAACATTAACAAGTTTTAGTTACATGCTAGCCAATTTTCATGGATATTAGAGCTAACAAACATGCTTCGTCTATTATTTAGTACTATATCTTTAACATGTATTAATCCATTGAACTCTTGGGAGCTTCAACAATGTTATGGAATATGATGCCAAACAACAGCCAACATCAATGAACCAACCAGCTACTGAAGAGACAAGATGTACACGGCATATATTAAGGATATATTCACTCAGACCTTGAGAGAATAAAACTCAGATGTAGGCTGAAATTCATCCTTATTCTCTCCTCTGCTAGAGTCCACAATGGCATTTTGGGTTGGTCCACCAGCCTGCTGAGTCCTCAACTTATCTAACATGCCACGGAGTTCTTCATTTTGATGAAGACAGTCTTTCACCTGCATGCAACACGTAGAAGCATCAAGTCACAGTGCATTCCCTAATGAAATATGAAATCAGAAGACCAATCAAAACAAACTATGTATCCACTAGTCACCTAGTCAAGGTAGAAAAATAGGACTACAAATGGTAAGATATTTTAGATATCCTAAACTAGTTCAAGATTAAAGAAGATATATATGAATAGATCCTCATGCAATTAATTACCTGATTCTCCCAGTGTGCTACCACGCCCATTGATTCTTGATAAGCTGATGCGAGACTTGAATTTTCCTCGAAGAGTCTCTCTATCTCTGAAGATTGAGAATCAACCTGAACAGATACCCAGAAATATGATAAACACCAGTTATAGGTCAAGGATCAATTAATAAGTACTGTTTCTTGGATTTACATGTTGTAAACACAGATACCTCCATTAGCAGTTTCTGCCTGCTATTTTCCAATCTTTCTACTGCTACAGCCAGATCATGCAACTGCTTTTCAAGTCTCTGCTTGTCTTCCTGGGATGGTATTCAAGTAAAATACACATGGAACAGATCAACTGTGGAAGTTTTAAGAAGAGGTCTAACTACTGAAACTAGTATGGTCTTTAAGTATTTTCATAACTCATCTTAAAAAAAAAAAGTATTTTCCTAACTTCATACACATGTGTATGTGTTCATATATAAAAAAACAAGCTGAAACATAGTACAAGTATTTACCATTGTGAACTCCCCATGGGTTGCCCTGTCAGTAGCTTCCTCTACATGAAAGAAGGGAAATTATTACTGCTAACTCAGAAAATTATATGCTGGGGGAAAGAAAATAATCCTCACAGTTTTAGCTAAACATTATACAATATTAGCATTAGGAAACAAAAGTGGTGTGTAGTTTCTCTAAACAGTTTGGTGTGTGAGCAATCCCAGTACAGATAGGCAAACTGTGAAAACATGAGATATGAATAGCATGAAAGTCATGAAGTGTCAATTAGCACAATGCACACATGCTAATGAATAGTATATGCATTAATTAGTAGATATCCTTGCATGATTTACTATCAACTAAAGTGCCTAGCACTTGTCTATTTATACTTATGTATTGTTGAGAAGAATGAATAAGGAGACACAATGTAGTCCTTAGCACCTCCTCTATATATTTTCTACACGCACTCTATCAAGTTGCCAGAGAATTACTTATGAATTACCTGTAAATCATGATCCTCAGTGCACAATTTTGGACAGTGGCTAGCCACAAGAATAATCCAACACAAAACTCAAATTATACTTTTATAGGTTCAAATTCATGATCTCATGATAATAATCAATGTATTTAACAGTCACAAATTCAGGAAAATTAAAACCCTATCTGTTGATTATGCTTGGTAATAAAGCACTCCGTTGAAGTTGTGGTGCCAATAAATGCGAAGTTGGTACCTGAGGCCTCTTTTGAGATGGAAGCCAGTTTCTCTTCCAATTCCTGCTTTTCAATAGCAATGACAGATATGCGAGCTTTCTCCGCCTCCAGGAATTGATGCTCTTGCCGCCTCAACATTGACTCTTGCTGTAAACGTCGACAATCGACAATCATGTTAACTACTGATCTACATAATTTAATCAGAATCCTAATCTCATGCTAACAGAAAATACTACCTCAAGTTGGGACCTCAAATTAGCCAATTCTTTTTCCATCGTTTGCATCTGATCTGCTGAATATCCGCCAGCAGTTATGCCACTTCCATCCATTGCTTGCTGTTGCAACAAGTTGAGTTCTGCTCTTAACGCAGCCGCATCTTCTTCAGCCTAATGAAAGAGGATTCATGAATGCATAGAAGGACTAAAGTTAATGTTTTTTTACCAACTAAAGTGCTAACTTACTCTATACTGTTCTTCTTCTGCGTCCTTCATCCTTCTTTTCAGCGTACGAAGCTGGGCAGAAAGGTCCTCCTACACTAATGTAGAAGAGTTTATATAAAAGCAAGATATAGACTGCAAATGAACCACATTAAAGAAGAGAAAAGGGTTTCAATACTCTTGCAACAACTGCAGCATCTTTTTCCATCGCAACATCCCTTAAAGATTTTCTGAGTGATGGTACAGTGATTTGTTCCTGCAAAGTGATTAAGAAAATCAAATTTAATTGGGCGGCACATTTGGGCTACAGGTCTAATATTTCCTCACAGAGAACATTAAAAAAAAATAAAAATATTACAAACATCTTCCTTCGGAGTTTGAGTAAAAACATACGAAGAGAGAAGGCAATGCATGCATAGATTTTTTGGCTAAGATGGGACACGACTTGGACGGACTAAACCTTTGGGACGAACCTCCTCCAAGTCTTCTCCCTCTATTACTTAAGGATGTTGAGGACATCACGTCCGTGTAATTTACTGCTTAATTTGTAGTAGTTTTTTCAGACTGAGCCAAAAAAAAAAAAAAAACAGATCCTACTTCAAACAGATTTTTTTTATCCATGATAATTCAAAAAGTAGAGAACTACATCTACAAAGAAAGATGCCACGGACAAATATCTAGTGCCTTGTAATATAATGCTGCACTATATACCGAGCAATAGCAATACCAGATCATTAAGTCGCTTCTGAAGCACGTCGTTCTCAACTTCTGTCGTTTGAAGCTGAAATGAGAAGGAAATACATCATACATCCGTGTACAACACAACAATATTTACTCTAAGTTGATCCCTCAATAGAACAAAACCAGTAAATTATCAATGCTAATACCGTGGAGGATAGATTTCTGTTAGCTGCCTCAAGTTCCGCATTCCTTTGCTGCATATCTTGCAATTGAGACACTAGACCACTAATGTCATTCTGCACAATAACAATGCCAGATCAACCAAACCAAATATCAACATAGCACAAGAACATAGAATCGGAAACAGTAAATAGTTTCTAATGCAACATTTCCATTACCTCCGATAGCCTATTCGCACTCTCTGATCTCTTAATCCCCACAACATCTACATAAAAATTAAAAACAAAAAAACAAAAATTACAAAAAAAAACAAAAAAAATAATAATCAGGCAAAATAGAAGTATAATAAATCTAGAATTCTACTTCGAGGGGATAAAAATTATATACCAGTAGGAGGTTTGCTAAGATCCGGTCCGGAGGCTGTTTTGCTCAATTCCTCAGCAGCTCGCCTTTTCTGTCGAATTTCTTCCAGCTGGAAATTTAGATTTCAGAAAACAAGGATCACGAATGTATCAGATAACTGGACCAATAGATTGAGAAAACATACGTAAGTAAAATTTTAGAGAAAAATCAGTTACCGCTCGTCGACCGAGGGAAGCGTGACGCGAATCCATTTGCGTATCTATCTTCAATTCAAAACTTTCACGGGGAAACGTTTTGATTGAAGATGGAGTTTCAGAGAATATTTCGCCTGAAATTGATTTAACCGTCGGACTTTATGACGGAGAAGAAAAGACGAAGATTGGTTCACGTTTCAATTCTCAAAGCGTGTTGGAGGAGTCGGCACCATAACATGCGACTTAGTTAAGTTTTCAATTTTAGAATATAACCGGGTCGCGGACCACCTAATAATCAAGCGGATATGTGATAATTTGTGATGAATCTGGTCCGTCATGGTCCGGACTAGATCCGACAAAATTGAACGAACTCGAAATGCGATCCGATTCGAAACCCCGAAGTCTCTCGCCCCATGTCGAATACCAAAACTTTGACTCGAAAACCAATCTGAAATCAACATATCCATCCGAGAGCACCTAAATAAAATTGACATGAAAACATTTGATTTGAAATTATATGAGTTATATTTGACCCGAACTCATCTTATCTGAATTAAATTTGATTTGATACGAAACAACAAAAACTAAGTTATTTCATTTGTTAACAAGATTTTCATCTATTATATAATTACAATAAACGGTTTTGGAGTAGCAATTATTCATAAATATTCATTACAGTAATAATGTTGTATGTCCTTACCAAATCAACGCTCTAATATTAATATGAACTGACCGATTCAGAATGATTTGAAAATTTATTTACGAAAAGACACGAACCCATACAATTTAATGAAATCCGAATAACATCTGAATCCGATCCGATCCAAATTCAATCTGAAATAAATCACATGCCTTAATAACCCGTTTCCCACGTCTAGTCCGGACCAAATAAGCTGCCCGAGTGTATCTCTTCTTCATTCACCTGCGAGCACGACTGGGATCCCTGTAGTCACCTACCCAGAAGCAATTTCCGGTTCGACTTGTTCAGCCATATTCGCTGCCTGAATTATTTATGGCAACGCCTGTATTCGAGTTTATTGTAGAGCCAGAGATTTGGCTCGACCAAAGCTGAAACACAAGGGGAATCGACCTCACAGGTTTTATAAACTCCTACCTTTGCTAATTTACCTCGATTCTGTTTGTCAATTTTGTTCAATGGCGGCGGCGTTGATTCGTTGTTGTCATCGTTGATGTTTTGTGTCATTGTTTGTTCCGATTTTTGTTTTCCTGCCTATACTGTTGGAATGAGCTGGAGACAGTCTATAGCGAACACTCGCTGTTTCAATTGGAGCTACATTGTTTCGAATTCTTAAAACATTGCCATTCTAATGGACAATTGGGTGGATTTTGCTAATCTGTTGATTATTTTTTTCGGCAATGTCTTGTTAATTTTTCTCTGCACGGAAAATCTGTAGTCATTGTTTCCTCAGAAATGGCTGTCTGTTAGGTTACATGATTGAAATTTTGGTTATGGACATTTCTGGATTAGCTAAAGAGACATAAATTGCATGTGCATTTTTTACAACTATAACTCATATACAATGACATAAACGATATATAGAATTATAGATAATTCAGGAAATTACTTTATATATACGTTTCATGGCTTTCCCTTTATATCTAATTACTGTATATATATGTTTAATGGCTTTCCCTTTATATCTTAGTGGAGAACTCCACAAATTCAGCAATCATCTTTGTTGAAATATTTATTCATTAGTAACTACACAACATTGGAAGATATTACTATTTGGTTTTGGAGGTTGTTCCTATTCCTAGTCCTACAAGTTCCCATTTCCTGTCATTTGATTCACTCCTATTGTGAAAAAATAATGAAATCTTGAGCTGAGCCACCAATCTTAGTTTGTTGAGCCAATGGAGGTTGCTGATGCATATTTAATCCACGAGCACCATTATTGTCACTGAAAAAAGGAAAACACACTGCACTGCTTGCTAGTTGTTGTTAGAACTATCACGCGTAGGGTAGGTGGATAAATAGCAAGGGGATGCGTATAGACGCCTGGTATTGGGTTTAACACAGAGAAGTATGCTTCCATCTGAAATAAACCCTATCACGTTAGAATGTTAATATAGCTGGATTAACTCCACCCCTTTCTGTAAGTTCGAGGTTTTAGATGCATGTAATTCTTTTATGCTATTTAGAGTATAAGCAAATGCCAATGTAGAAGGATAAATCCCACCATTGACACCACCAGTATGGATTTTTTCACTCGATGGTTTAACCCAAGAGGATTGAATGAGCTCACGAGTGACGAAAGAGTGTTATAGAATTAATATAAATAGATTAATTCAACACCTATGTACAAATTCAAACTTCTAGATGGGATGGAAGTTTTCAATCCAGAGGAACTATTTTCCTCTGCTATTCCTTTGTGATGTTAACACAGCTCCTTAGAGGAATTTTCTAAGACTGTTCAGTCAGGATATCTTAAAATGATTAAAATGGTATCGCATCCAGGTTCCAGCTGATTTTAAATATGGTGTTCTATTGGCGTCATCAGTGTGTCTCCACTTGGAATTAGTTGTTAAGTTAATCTATTACTACTGATTACTTGCAGCCCGGGCAGGATCTTTATGTTGGTTTCAAATATCAATTGATATTCCGTGATATTCTGCACTTGTTGCTTGGTATTCAAATATGTTATTTCTCATCTTTTCGCAGGATTATTTGAAGTATGAGATTTATTTTGTCTAATCCTCTTTGGAAAATGGCATCTTGTTTGACCAAATGGATACAAAATTTTGCCTCTAGAAATGCATTCTAATCTTATTTCCTTGTTCTCATCTGATAATTTTCATGGTTGCAATATCTCATCACCAATTTCAGCGATTTCCAGTTGGCATGCCTGGGAAGTTTCTTTATTCATGAAAGCATGTTCTTCTTGTCGGGACTTCCATTTATATTTTTGGAAAGGGCAGGATGGCTGAGCAAGTACAAAATTCAGGTCTCAGTCTGATGACTTCATTGTTAGTTGTTTGTACAAAATGACTTGACTGATTGACTGATAGTCTGATACTGCTTGATATGTGTGCATTTTGACTTAGTTGTGTCTTTTCATACCTTATGCGTTGTCCAGTAAACAAGATGACAAAGAATAAGCTGAGAGATATTCTTTTATTTGCCGTATTTTTTTATGTGTGTCTTATGCTTATGTTCTCTACTTATTGGTCCGCATCTTTTGGATTTTCATACAGCTGTGTGGGAAATATTTGGGGTTATTGTTAGATCCTCTTGCTGTTTGAATAAATGCCTAGCTGAATTTCATAAACTGGTAGTACTATAAAACTCGTTATATAATGTTATTAATAAATAATACTTAAGATTCTGCATTGTTTTTATGTTTGATGCTTCTTCTGCAGGTTGTATGTTTGGTGTCTCCATGACTGATTTTATGATTTTTATCAATATTTGATGGTGGGGTATTCATTATGTCATCTATGCATATCAAACTGATCCGTTCCCTTTCACGCATTGCCAACACAAAACCCAGAAACTACGCCTCTTCGACTTCTGCCCTGCAAATTATACCACATGACGATCGACGTGTATCTAACCCACTTTACAATTTTCTCCCTGAAACTCAAAATCCTAACAACATAGTTACTCTTGTATCCTTATCCCTGAAGCAGCAGCAGAAAGATCAGGATATATGGTCCCAGATGCAACTTAAAGGCCTATTTAGCCATTTCACTTGCCATGAATTGTCTAGAATTTTGTTGAGATGCCAGTCTGACTCATCCACTGCCCTTGCTTTCTTTGAATGGGTGAGAGAGCACTTGAATTTCAGACTAAGTGCTCAGAACTACTGTATTATGATCCATAATCTGGTGTGGTCTAATAATTTTAAGCAAGCTATGAAACTTCTGATGGAATTGGTGGAACTGAACAGAAATGGAAGTCCTTCAGAAAGAGTTGACGTATATAAGAGTCTTATCTCATGTATGCATGAATGTAATTGGGATGCTGTTGTATTTGACATGCTCATAAAGGCTTATCTCGTGAAGGGTATGGTTAAAGAAGGTTTTCGAGTTTTTAGAAAAACTGTAAAGCTTGAATTTGTTCCAAGTGTCATCACTGTCAATTGTCTTTTACACGGGCTTTTGAGGATAGACCGTGGTGGAAAGTGTTGGGAGGTCTATAGTGAGATGCAGAGAATTGGGTTGCGTCCAAATGCATGCACATTGAATATACTAACCCATGTATTATGCAAGGAGGGAGACATGGATAAGGTCAATGCGTTCTTGGAGAGAATGGAAGAAGAAGGATTAGACCAAGATATTGTGACATACAATATGCTTGTTGATAGTTATTGCAAGAAAGGAAGGTTAAAGGACGCTGTTTACTTGTATAATATTATGTACAGGAGAGGCATGAATCCTGATTTGATTACATACACGGCCTTGATCAATGGTCTTTGTAAGGGGGGCAGTGTGAGGGAGGCTCTTCGGTTGTTTCGTCTTATGGTTCAACGAGGGCTGACGCCGGATTTAATTTCGTATAATACACTTATTCATGGATGTTGCAAAGAGGATATGATGCAAGACATGAGGTTGTTGCTGTTTGACATGATCAGAGATGGGATTCGCCCTGATGATTTTACTTGCTGGGTTATCGTGAAAGGATATGAGAACCAGGGTAGGTTGATTTCTGCTTTGAATCTGATTGTGGAACTCACACGTTTAGGTATTTCGATTTCTCATGATATGTACTGTTATTTGATAACTGCACTATGCAAAGATAACAGGCCATTTGCAGCGAAGTCCCTCCTTGATCAGATGTGTAGTAGAGGTTTTGTGCCTGGTGAAGGAATATATAAAGAGTTCATGAATTCACTTTGCCGTGGCAGCTTCTTGAAGGAGGCTTTAGAATTGAAAGCAGAGATGAAATCGAGGAACTTGAAGCTTGAAGTGAGCTCATACAGTGCTATCATTAAAGGTTTGTGTGAATCAGGTAGAAGCCTGGAGGCTAAATTGTTGATGCAAGAGATGGTTGAGTTGGGTTTTCCTGTTGATATTGAGATTTGCAGAGCTTTGGTGTTTGGTCATCTGAGAGAGAGAAACTTGATGGAAGCAGAGTCATCGTTGAAATTCTTTGCTGAGGAATTTCAAATCTTTGATCAAGAATGTTATAACAGGCTTCTTAAGATACTCTCTGAGGAAGAAAAACCTGATAAATTAATTGAGTTTCAAGAGAAGATGGGAAAATCAGGGTACAAATCTAATAGCCTGTCTTGCAAGTACATAATTGATGGAATGCAGAGAGCCCTCGGAATGCAAGTGGTGGTGTGATTGTTTGTATGATCTCTGAATGTCTAATCTCTTATCACTTGGTCTTACTCGAATTACACCTCCACGAATGAGGACAGCTAGGTCACTGGTGATTATGTTTTCGATAGCCAGCAAAAGTGATGATGATAGCAGGTACAATTTGTTTGTTTCATTAATGGATGAGTTTAGGATAATGAACATTTTGGTAATTTCTGTTTATTTGCTTTGTAACGTATCTTAGCTCAGGTTTCTGTGTAGATGTATGCCAAAATGGCTGATGAACAAATTGCTCATTTGCTTGTTATGAAATCTATGGTAAAATGGGCAGACGAAGGAGATTGACATGAGACGCCAACATAGAGCGCAAGGGCTGTCATAAAGCCAGGGCCTTGAATCATGTCTAAGAACCAAAGCCAGGCCTAGCAAGTTTTCATGAAGCATGTGTTGCCAAGAACCAAACCTGACTATCTGATATACCGGGTCTGTGGGAAAAAGTACGAGATGAAATGATACATTCCAGGTCACAAAATCTACATGGACGAGGTAATTTCCATGAGCGAAGAAGATGATACAGAACCTGATGGCGACTAAAGACAGGTTAGTTACCATTTACCAATATGGCTATATTTATAATACATATGCCGCTCGAATCCTAGTATCATGTTATGGGCATAATGTCACGTTATTGATGAATCTGTCACTAATTACTAAGTCACTAAACAATATTTGATGTACATGATTGGTTAATTATTTATTTAATAACTTTAATGTTCATCATTTGGAATAAGGTATCTACCAACATTATTTAGACACGTCGTTTAATAAAGAAGTTAATCAATAGTTCAATATTAGTACTAAACTTTATCCAGAATGATTTCAAACTTTTATTTGGGAGAATATATATGTTATCTGAAATCCTAATATATAGCAACTCAGTACCGCATACAATGCAATACCCATTGACCTGAAAATGTGGAATGTTTGCTTTTGTAGCAAAAAGAGTCGCAAAGGAAGCAATAAAAGGAAGACTAGGCCAGCTGATCTATCATTCTCTAGTGTGAGTAGCAAAACAAGAAGTGCAAGATTTGTCAATTCAAGGCCAGCAGCTCAACATCATGACGGTTCTGACCGGGGCGGAAATGCGTCTAGCTATCATGGTGGTGCAGGTGCAGCGGCAGTGATGGTCGCTACCGGTTTTTACGCTTCGGAAATGGCAGGAAGCGCCCACGGTAGCGCTCACGGTGGCAGCGGTGGTGGTGATGGTGGCGGAGGTGGTTAGCCTGACAAAAAAAGGTCTCCCACACCTACTTTTTGTGGCTATTTCCTCCCATGTGCTTTTTTTTTTTTTTATTTCTTCCTTTGGGTTGGATCCCTTTTTCATATCTATACCTCTTATTTGTGATATAATTTGCAATGATGTATCTAGCATGTCTAGCTGTGATTCATTCAATGATTATGTGAATTTAGTTTTTTTGTTGGGTGGAATGTTGGTTTTGAAAGTTTAGATCTATCATTTTTATGGATTGGTCACGAGTCACGACTGTTAGATTTTTAAGTGTAAAATGTGATCCCGTTCAATATAATTTGTATTTAGTAATATGATAAATAGAAGCAGGGGATTGTTAATTATTATATTAAAATTTTATGTGTTAAATAAGATATGAGTTTCGAGTGATTGTTTGGAGAATGAAGGAGTTGTAATTATATATGTGGTTCGTGGTGGTTTCATTCTTACCTTTGCAGTGACAATGTAGCGTAGCTCATTTGGTAAGCTCCTTCACCTTCAACCAATAGGTTGGGGGTTCAAGTCACCACGGGGTAAATGGGGAACCATTATTGATCCTTGCTTTGTCGGTTAAAATAAAAAAATTAAAATTTCTTACCTTTGCAGTTATGATCATAATTTATTGTTTACTTTGTGGTAGATGGTAAAGATATTCCAAAATGTCGTAATGTGCGATCAACCCGGCCGTAGGCCTGGTGGAGGACTCTATTTTAGGAGCAAAGTCTTTTTATTTTTAGTGTCTTGGTAAGCACTATAGAGTTGTCTTGGATCAACTTTAGGAGGGTTGTGTTGAAACTGCAAGTGTGCAGGGGGTATAGTATGGACAATGCCAGAAGAGAAGAGGTGTTCCATTGTTTCATCAGTTGTGTTACATATGGGTGAAGGAATGATGTTGTGTTTATGATGCCTTTGTGCAGTGGATAGTTTATTATGAACTAGCAGCCAAAGAAAATGTTTTATTTTTTGTTGCAGTTTGAGTTTCCAAATCTTTTCCAGGGCCAATTCAAATCATGTGGTGAATCTCTGTTGCTCAAGTAGTTATAGGCAGATTTTATAGTAAAAATTCCATCTTTTGTTTCTCCCCAAACCACCTGATCTCGTTCTTGATTTTCTGGCCGTGGAATTCCCATTACTTCTTGCACTAGCTCTGGAGGTATCCGTGTTAGAAATAATTGGATATTCCATGTACCATTCTCAATAACTTGTTTACCATAAGATCAGGATTTGTTTCTTTTGGGACATAGTCCTTTATAATCTTATTTCTCAACCATCTATCACTCCAAAAGTTTATTTAGTTTCCTCCACTGATATTATGAGTGAGACAATTTTTGAAATCATTTTTTAATTTTAAATTTGATTATATTTTTTCAGAACCAGCTGCTATGGGGTTTTGATTCGGGTAAGAGAAGAGTTGAATGGGGAAGTATTTATTCTTATATACCTCGTTTCACATAGAGTGTGCTTTAGACAGTAATCTTCGTAATTGTTTAATAATAGAGAAGTCATTCTTAAGAATAAATAAATCCCTTATATATGTTTAGGTTTACAAACTTTTTCCAACTAATTTTGCTTCCTTGTCTTACCGTCTTTTCTTATGATTCCAGAAATTCATCAATTTTGGAGATACAATAAGTCGGGATAGAAGTGATACAATCTCTTCTTTTTTGTTTAGAGAAACTAAGATTCCTTCATCAATTTTTATTATGTTTCTTAAAGTTTACTGTCTTGTTATTGATCCGGGACATATCAAAGATTTGAATTTTCATTATGAATATTTAATTATTTGGGTGGATACATATATGAGCGGCTAAGACACCCTAGTAGTATTTGTAAGTGTACCCTTTAGTCATTTACAGAAATCGTATATTCATCCCAAACTCAAATTTGAGGGAAAAATTATAAGTTTAACCGAAAATCACATAAAACCACTTGAGGGCACATAATTGTTAAAATAGCCAATTTAAATAACTACTTACAAAAAAGGTCATTCTATTTTTTGGTGCCCTAAAATCTAATAACCTTTTACAAAAAAGGTCATTTTATTTTTTGGTGCCCTAAAAGCTAATCAATTTGGATCTCAATTTCTCACTGGACACCTATGTTCTCACTAAAATGGATTCTGATGGTGTTTTTTACATCCATTAGTGTTAATTAATTACTAGCTAATTATATTTAACTATTTTTTTCTAACTAATTAATATTTATACACAAAAACTAATGAAACTGGCATTTAATTTTTGTTGTTGAAACTAATGAAACTTTCATCTGTTGTTGAATCTAATGAAACTAACATTTTTTTTGTTCGCTTGTGATGCTGAAACAAATGAATTTAGCATTCGTGTTGCTGAAACTAGCATTTTTGTGGTTCAAACTAACAATTATGATGCTTAAACTAGCACTTATGATGCTTAAACTAATGAAGCTAGCATTTAGTTGTTGAAACTAGCATTTGTGTTGTTGCAACTAATGATACTAGCATTTGTGTTGCTGAAATTAGCATTTTTGTTGCTGAAACTAGCACTTTTGATGCTGAAACTAATGAAAATAACATTTTTGTTGTTGAAACTAATGAAAATTAACATTTTATGATGTTGAAACTAGCATTAATAGTTAGTTTCAACTAGTTTCAGCTAGTTTCGGCCAGTTTATGAAACTAGTTTTTATTTGAAACTAGCTTTGTCTGAAATTAGCTTCTGAAAAGCTTTTATGTGTTGAAACTATGTTTTTTCAGTTAAAATAATGATTATATTTTTGTAATTATAGTTTTCATATTTTTTAATTTATTTAGTTTAGTATAAATAATTTTTAGAGTTAATTTAATCATTTTATAAAATTAACAACTAGTTTTAAAGATTAATTTCAGTAAAAATATAAAATTAACAGTTAGTTTCAAATTGTTTCAGTCATTTCTAGCTAGTTTCAGCCATTTTTAGCTAGTTCCAGTGGCTCAAACTAGCTTCCGGATGTCAAATTTGCTATTAAATCCAGTTGAGCGAGATTTTGAGGTCCATTTCTGTAGGCGGATTTCAAAAATCTTCATTAAATTTAGTTTAGCGAGTTTTTGAGGTCCATTTTAGCTAGTTTCAGTGGCTAAAACTAGCTTCCGGATGTCAAATTTGCTATTAAATCTAATTGAGCGAGATTTTGAGGTCCGAAAGCTTAGTAAGTAGCGAGCATTTGGTAACTAATGTTTTAAAGTGGCTTTATTTGCAATTAGTTGTTATTTATGATTTATACGTATATTTTCCCTAAGTTTAATTCAAACACTAAAATTTTAGGCGTCATATTGGGCCCTCAACAATTTAGTCCATATTTTTTACTTCCTCTGTCCGTGAGAAAGTTTCTCATTTATTTTGTTGACTTTTTTAGTCTCCATTTAACAATCATAATTCATATAAAAAACAATTTTGAAAATTATATTGCCACTTACATAATATAAGTTCAAATATTTTTTTTCCAATACGATTTAGGATTAATTCGAAGTCAAACAGAGACTAAAAAATATCAACAAAACAAATGACAAACCTTCTATGAACAAAGAAATTAGGAGTTTGTAAATTAATCCCAAAAAAGATAAACTTTCTAAAGCTAGTATAAGACTATGTTGAAATTTACTCAAATAAAATTTATATTTTATGTTCATTCAATTGAATTAGTAAGTTGAATTCAAATTAATTAAATTCAAAACAATTTAAAAAGATTTTTACGCAAATCCACATCGGTTTTTTATTCTTTTTTTGTCCTAATGAGTAATTATAGGTTATTTCGTTTTTATTTTTCCTTTGTAAAAGGGGCTTGGCCTTTCCGGATCCATAAATAAATGGACTTGGGGCCATATTGTCGGCAATGTCAAATCTAATCTAAATTTTCACAAGTAATCATTCATATTCATATGTCGAATTGACAAATTATATGGTTAAACCGACCTAATCATCCTAGCATGTTAAACACAACCCATTTTGATTTGACTAGTTCTTTGAACTTGGAAGTTGGAACTCAATCGAAACACGCTTCTTATCAAATACTCCGTATTAACAATCAAATAGTATCGTTCAAGACAAATACGGTATAGAGGCCAAACCAAGGACACTTGAAAAGATTTAGTCAAAGTCAAACCTAGCAAGAGGTAAATGATTTTTCTTTTTTTGGGTGGGGTGATAATTCCCTTAACCATCTTGTCTCTTGTATATAATTAACTGATTAATAAGTATTTATGGATAGTTTAGTTGTTGTTTTCACTTCTTAGTTTAATACTTTAATTGTTGCATCAATCAACTGACACTATAGCCAATAAATTACTAATTGTTCCAACTCCAACAATACAAACTGGACAATGAGAACAACAATATTTATCGTAATCACAGATCCACTCGTACGTTCGTCACCCGTCCCTCTCCGGACTCTACCAGATGCATGTGCTTAATTAGGACAATTAATTATGGTTAGAGTTAGACGTGACTTTCTAACTGTGTGTGTTTGCTGATCTAAATCTGATATTTTATCGTAAGGTCGTTATATTGCATTCTGTATGAAAACTGTAATACCCCCGCATTTCGTTTCGCTTCGCTTAAGATTAATTGATATTTGTTAGGATCTCTCATGAACTGGACATGACTAATACGTTTGGCATATTAACTCGAACGGTTGTTGTCGCATACAAAATTAATAAGGAGAAGATACATTTCTCACCCTAAACCTAAAAGTAAGGGATTTGATTTAAACATATAAAAGATTAGAGATTCTATCCAAATTCAACCTTATCCGTAGATAATTTAAAATCAATTGAACAACAAGTACTAATAGATAATACTAGAATATTCTCTAGAGCACGAGTCAAGTAACGAATTGGGTCTTAGCCCACGAACTTAGCGGGATGAAATCCCGGTAAGAGTTGAGGACCAATTTCCTTCGGAAGTCGCAATGGATATTCTGAATCAACCATACCGAAATACGAGGAAATCATTGTTTGGATATACTTGTGCAAATTAGTCATAAAGTGTCTAATATCATTCATCATTTGAATGTCCCGCACTGCTCGATCGTATTAATTGCACATCGTGTAAACCACTGGGGAAAAATAATTCACTTTAGAAGAAACAAAAGATCTATCTTTTATGCTTCTGAGTTCTTATGTAACATGCCGATAAGTCATGGTTAGTATTTCTGGTTTTCTTAATAGTTAAAGTAACTACAAAATCGTAACAGTAACTCATAGGGATATAACGGTTACACATAACTATAAAGTTGCAGAGAAATAACAGTAACATGAAATTAGCTACAAATTCAATGAAAGATAACGGTAACTCGAAAGTAATGACAAGTTCGTTGAGATGTAATCGTAACACCTAAATAAATATACAAAGTCGGAAAGAAATAACCATAAGGTCTATAACTCAAAATTAACTACTACTCGGCGCTAGAGATTAGAGAGGCAACCCAAACGTGGCCTTGTAAAAAAATAAAGCGAGCGGCATTCACTCGTAAGTTGGTTGCAGCAGGGGTGGTGATATATATATAATGGGCGAGGGCAGGCCACGTGAGATTCTCCCGTGACAGTCTGTCCACTATCAGATTAGTGTCAAGTGCTCTTCCAGAATCAGTCATCACCATCACACCATTCTCTCCTCCTGCTCTCTCTCTCTCTCTCTCTCTCATACCACTGAGAGATCAAATCGCCACCGAGCTCGCTCCCAATTGCCATGGCTGCGCTCGTCGAGTCTGCTTGGACGGTAAAACAAACTTCCTCCTTCAATTCGATGTTTCTTATGCCCTAGATTTGTCGTTTTTCAGTTCCCGTTCATTCGATTGAATTGACTGCTTTCGATTGTTGATCTATTTCATTCTCGATTCTGTTTGTCAATTTTGTTCAATGGCGGCGGCGTTGATTCGTTGTTGTTATCGTTGATGTTTTGTGTCATTGTTTGTTCCGATTTTTGTTTTCCTGCCTATACTGTTGGAATGAGCTGGAGACAGTCTATAGCGAACACTCGCTGTTTCAATTGGAGCTACATTGTTTCGAATTCTTAAAACATTGCCATTCTAATGGACAATTGGGTGGATTTTGCTAATCTGTTGCTTATTTTTTTTCGGCAATGTCTCGTTAATTTTTCTCTGCACGGAAAATCTGTAGTCATTGTTTCCTCAGAAATGGCTGTCTGTTAGGTTACATGATTGGAATTTTGGTTATGGACATTTCTGGATTAGCTAAAGAGACATAAATTGCATGTGCATTTTTTACAACTATAACTCATATACAATGACATAAACGATATATAGAATTATAGATAATTCAGGAAATTACTTTATATATACGTTTCATGGCTTTCCCTTTATATCTAATTACTGTATATATATGTTTAATGGCTTTCCCTTTATATCTTAGTGGAGAACTCCACAAATTCAGCAATCATCTTTGTTGAAATATTTATTCATTAGTAACTACACAACATTGGAAGATATTACTATTTGGTTTTGGAGGTTGTTCCTATTCCTAGTCCTACAAGTTCCCATTTCCTGTCATTTGATTCACTCCTATTGTGAAAAAATAATGAAATCTTGAGCTGAGCCACCAATCTTAGTTTGTTGAGCCAATGGAGGTTGCTGATGCATATTTAATCCACGAGCACCATTATTGTCACTGAGAAAAAGGAAAACACACTGCACTGCTTGCTAGCTGTTGTTAGAACTATCACGCGTAGGGTAGGTGGATAAATAGCAAGGGGATGCGTATAGACGCCTGGTATTGGGTTTAACACAGAGAAGTATGCTTCCATCTGAAATAAACCCTATCACGTTAGAACGTTAATATAGCTGGATTAACTCCACCCCTTTCTGTAAGTTCGAGGTTTTAGATGCATGTAATTCTTTTATGCTATTTAGAGTATAAGCAAATGCCAATGTAGAAGGATAAATCCCACCATTGACACCACCAGTATGGATTTTTTCACTCGATGGTTTTACCCAAGAGGTTTGAATGAGCTCACGAGTGACGAAAGAGTGTTATAGAATTAATATAAATAGATTAATTCAACACCTATGTACAAATTCGAACTTCTAGATGGGATGGAAGTTTTCAATCCAGAGGAACTATTTTCATCTGCTATTCCTTTGTGATGTTAACACAGCTCCTTAGAGGAATTTTCTAAGACTGTTCAATCCGGATATCTTAAAATGATTAAAATGGTATCGCTTCCAGGTTCCAGCTGATTTTAAATATGGTGTTCTATTGGCGTCATCAGTGTGTCTCCACTTGGAATTAGTTGTTAAGTTAATCTATTACTACTGATTACTTGAAGCCCGGGCAGGATCTTTATGTTGGTTTCAAATATCAATTGATATTCCGTGATATTCTGCACTTGTTGCTTGGTATTCAAATATGTTATTTCTCATCTTTTCGCATGATTATTTGAAGTATGAGATTTATTTTTTGTCTAATCCTTTTTGGAAAATGGCATCTTGTTTGACCAAATGGATACAAAATTTTGCCTCTAGAAATGCATTCTAATCTTATTTCCTTGTTCTCATCTGATAATTTTCATGGTTGCAGTATCTCATCACCAATTTCAGCGATTTCCAGTTGGCATGCCTGGGAAGTTTCTTTATTCATGAAAGCATTTTCTTCTTGTCGGGACTTCCATTTATATTTTTGGAAAGGGCAGGATGGCTGAGCAAGTACAAAATTCAGGTCTCAGTCTGATGACTTCATTGTTAGTTGTTTGTACAAAATGACTGACTGATTGACTGATAGTCTGATACTGCTTGATATGTGTGCATTTTGACTTAGTTGTGTCTTTTCATACCTTATGCGTTGTCCAGTAAACAAGATGACAAAGAATAAGCTGAGAGATATTCTTTTATTTGCCGTATTGTTTCATGTGTGTCTTATGCTTATGTTCTCTACTTATTGGTCCGCATCTTTTGGATTTTCATACATTTGTGTGAATCGTGCAATAAAGCTCGATTTATATACATCAGAGGAATCTCTTTCCAGTTTTGTAAAAAAGTATAATAACTGCAAATCCACTTTGACAGGCTTTTATTAGGGAACTCTCCTCGAAAGATTACTTTCGCACACTTCACGAGCACGAGGAGGGAATGTTGAATGAAGTTTTCTGCACTTTTGATAGTTTACATTATGGGACACGGATCTGATCTAAAATATTTTAAGCAGTGCAAGGTAGAAATGTCAATCAGAGGTTTCCTAACGTTAAATTTAATTTTTGAAGATGGATACATATACTATTTGTTTACATTTTAAAACGTTTTGTGCCTTCTAAGTTCTAACTCTGCCATCGCAAATAAATTAGTCGCAAAAACATAGAATCACCTTCAGTGTTTAGTGTAAGCAATTATTTATTTATTCATTTTCATTTTCTCCTTGGCCATGAAGAAATGGGGTTAGAGTGAAGAGTTAAGGGAGATGTCCATCAGAGGAAACATGAAGTTTGAAAAGAGATAATGTTGTCAGAAGGAAATATAGAGATTTTCATTACGTAGGAAATAACCAACAGGCTAGAATTTGAATGGGTTATAATGTGAAATGCCTCTGTTATTATTTAGGCAGCTTGACTGCTTGCAGTTATTCATTAACTCACTTGTTTATCAAGCATCTACTGGCTTTCTCCTATTTTTCTCTGCTCTCTGTATGTTACTATTTCTCTTATATGCTCTCATCAAATTACTCTCTATTGGTGCAGACAAAGAACAACACCCCTGCTGCTCAAGAAAAGTGCATCACTAGGCTATTGCTCTATCATTTCTGTGTCAACCTACCTGTTATGATTCTATCATATCCAGTCTTCAGATTCATGGGGATGCGAAGTACGCTCCCATTGCCGTCCTGGTATATACAGGTTCTTTATATACGCTTAAGTTAACCAGACTGAAGACATTTAGCATCTGATATGTAGGATATTTTGTTATGAACTGTACCTCTATATATCATACAGGGCCGATATAAACTTCTAATGGACATTTCTATCAAGTTTTTTGATGGTCTATATTATTTAAGATATATTTGCACCCTGTCTTTTGGCATATGGTTTATCTTCCCTGATATAGTTTTATACCAAGAAATTAATCATTGGAAATCTATTTTCTGGTACAAAGTGCTTTTTAACTTGGAAAAGTTTCATATGTACGTACGTCCAGTTTTCTCCATAGTAGGTGATAATGTTTGTGATATGTGCAGATTTAGCATGACTAAGTAATTTGAGATAACGATTTTTCTGAACTCCTACTTTTCACATGCAACTGGTCCAAACTAGTACAGTAAGACCTAAATGGTTGATAGTAAACAAACAAACAAAAAATCTTTATGGTTATCTGATTATATCTGGCCTCAAGAGAAAGATCTGATACTACCATGTAATTGTCTGAAACCACGTCATGGTTTTCTTCTACTGCAGGAAGGTAATCTCAACTCAGATATTTTTCTACTTCATCCTTGAGGATTTTATATTCTACTGGGGACATCGGATTTTACACACAAAATGGCTCTACAAGCATGTCCACAGTGTTCATCATGAGTAAGGCAGCGAGTCTCTTGCAAAAACAAAACAATCAGTCCCTGCTATCTCTTTTTCCTTATAACATTATTAATCCTGGATATTATACAGATATGCTACACCATTTGGGTTGACTTCTGAATATGCTCATCCTGCCGAGATTTTATTTCTTGGATTTGCAACAATAGTTGGTCCAGCAATCACTGGTCCTCATTTGATAACCTTGTGGTTGTGGATGGTTCTTAGAGTGCTTGAGACAGTTGAAGCACATTGCGGATATCATTTCCCATGGAGCATCTCAAACTTCTTACCTTTATATGGGGGGTCAGTTCTTATATCCTTACTCTTGTTTCTGAATTACCTTCGTGTCTGATTTACTTCTCTTTTGTGGATTACAGGGCTGATTTCCATGATTATCATCACCGATTGCTGTACACAAAGAGTGGCAACTATTCATCGACCTTTGTGTACATGGACTGGTGAGATATACAGTACTCTACTTTTTAATATGAGCTTGTAATCTGTATGCTGTAAAGGTTGGTTCGCTGTCCTCTATAGCCTACATCACCACTTCTGTTGAAGATGCATTAAGCATAAGAATTAGGGTGACCCTTTGCCCAAACAGCATTATTTTCCTCATGTCACTAAAATACAAAGTGAGATCCAGAAAGTTCCACAAGTAGTTATTAAGTTATTGGGGATGTTGGAGAATTAATATAAATGACTAGATTCCGTTCCTCCCCATCAGTTCGAGTTGGAATTCTATAATGGTAGCAGAGCCATCTGGCTCACGCCCACCTGGGTTCGAATCTCCCCCGAACAAACTCCGCCCCATATTAACTTTCCACTCGATTGGCCTCCCCAAAGAATTGAAATCGACCACGAGTGCAGGGGAGTGTTGGAGAATTAATATAAATGACTAGATTCCATTACTCCCCATCAGTTCGATTTTTTGGGAGAGTTGGAAGACTTATAGTATATCTGGCTTTGGCATTTAAACCTTGTATGGCTGAAGAACTAGAGCAAAATAGCATCTCTACTCGATTTACTTTTCGAGCAAGATTGTTTGACACTGACACCCCAAGCTAAAGAGGCCATAATTTATTCCCTTTTTTTTTTTTTTTTTGAATTTGAAAGAGTTGAAGGCAGATGTTTCACCATAATTCAGATTATGAAATTATGTTGAAGCTATGAGATTTTCTCGTATAAATTCTGATTCCATACATATGTTGGTGATATTTGTTACATCGGCACGAATTCAGTAAGACTAAAACTTTGATGGTGCATTATATCTATTTGCCTGAAGGCCAATTTGGACTTGCTTCCATAATGTACTGCAACTAAGTTAACTAATTTAACATCTGGAACATTCCCTCAGCATCACAAAGCACCCTTCCAATTTCTGGTATAAGCTAAACGAAGTCTTAGAGATGCTATACTAACACTGTTTTAACTCAATGTCACGTCTGAGTCAATTACTTCAGTCTGATTACCTTTCATATGGATTACAGTAATCATATCACTATGATCATGTCAAGTTCATACTCATCTCGCATTTGTACTCTACCATACTTCTGAAACCAAATTATGCATTAATAGAATTAGTATTTCAGTATGATGATCTACTCAAAATGCAACTTGTTCTGTTATTCTCTATAGGATATTTGGCACTGACACCGGGTATAGAAAATTGAAGGCACTGAAAAGTGATAGAGATGAGGCCATGAAGGAAATGTAAAAGTGACGGGCATTCTTTGCTGTATTTCATGACTGGATGGATTTGTGTTGGTCATGATCTATATCTGGTTTCTCAGAATCATGTGTACAACTGCTGTCGTAGTTTAACAGTTTATCTTCGAAGTCAGTTTGTGCTGTTTTTAGTCTTTCATCTGTAACTACATGACTGAAACATGCCAATGTCAACTTTGTGCTGCTCTCGTTGCTCAGCCAAATGTTGATGAATTTGATTGGTTCATGTGTTTTTGTAAGATGCACAGCATCTGAGTTAGTTTTGTGCTTCATCTAAGTAAATACTTTCAGTTCGATGTGAGATTGATCAATAATTTTGCAAGCTAAAAAACATTGATTTTCAAGGCTCAATAAAAAATTCATCCCAAAATCCACTTCCTTACAATTGGACTACGGGTGAAAGGCGATGTTATCTTTTAACCTGATTCATAGTCCCTATCACTCCATAACTTATATAATCAGGTGTTTTAGATTTGAGCATTTACACATTAGACACTCAAGACGTCTTTCGCAAAATGAGAGATGTAAAAGGTTGATCTCCATTCCCCAGCAAAGGGCTTAAAATAGAAATTGCATGCTACAGATATTTTTGGTCCTCTTGGTATCGAGTGTGATTGAACTCACTGCCCAAGTATGTACTTTTGCTCCTTCGAACAAAGTAAAAGCTGTCAGTGAGTGTGACTGACAAGTTTGTGACTTCGGAAGATCGAAAGAATAATAATACTAATAGTAGTAGTAGAAGTGATACTAAAAGATAAGATCGTGAAACTTAAAATAAGGGACGTCACACTTGTTGGCATGGCATGTAACGATACGAAATGCACACCCTTGTATCGTGAAACAAACGCTAGCTACAGACAAACCATAACAGAGAATACCACCACGGTATTGCGGTTTTTCTCCCATCTTGCCCATAACGCTCATTTTAGCATATTACCTCAGCCTCGACCAACACGTATGAATTATTACGGTTTATATGCACGACATGCAAATTTCGGTGATTTTTTTTCCCATATTGAGCCCTAGATTTTTTTTATTATATCAATAAGAATTGTGGTTAATTTTTATTATTATTATTTTTTTATCAAAAGAGGAGGGAGGAGAAAATGTGACATCACAAAAAGTCGGACTGAATACGAATCTTGACCCCCCTCGTCTAGTGCATCCAACTCTAAGAAAGTTTTGACCCCCCTTCGTCTAGTGCACCCAACTCTAAAAAAGGTAGAGTGACCAAGAGTTAGGGGTGTATGAAGTCGGTAGATTGCTCTATTCAAGACATAAAAGGCGGGATCCTAATTGACACGGTTCTAGTGAGGGTGAGTGCCCAATTAGAGATCAACTTTTTCGAAATCCAAGACTTATACAAGGATGGTACATAACTCCTACTCTACAAAATTTGTGGTTAATTGATTGATTATAGATGCTAGATGGTATTTAATAACTTCAGTTTTATCCAATTCAAGTTTTTTAAGATGAACCAAAGAAGGATTAAGCATATCTTAGTATAATGGGATTCAATTCATTTTAACTTAGATAGTTTTTCTTCCCATCTAATTATATTCCTTTTAAAAGTCTATAGTTGCAAGTATCCTATAAAATATGTTGAAATTCCTTTGGACGATTTCGAAAACTGACAAACGAGAAATTAAGATGTTTTTTTTGAACAGTTATTATTACAGTTATGATAAGCGACAAACGAGAAATCGACCTTCACAACAAAATAGTCCTTCAGACAGTTATTGTTACGGTTACACGAAAGGACAAACGAGAAATTAAGATTCGATAACTTAAGACATTCATTCAAGCAATCATTGTTACGGTTACAATAAGCGACAATGATAAAGATTCGTACACATCCAGACATTTTCCGACAAGACACAATGTTTTGATAATTGGCAAAATAGAGCGATTCGCTTAATCAGTTCCGTGAATCCATGAACCACCAAAATCTAATACCGATTCTGCAGTAAACTTCCTAAGAATATTAATATGTAGAACAATGTGTATGTACTTCGTTGCGGAAAACTGTACGTATTATGTTTGACACGCGGTTTTTTTAACTTAATTTTTAGTAATAAAGTAATATACGCAAAAAGCATACGAAAATATACTAAATAGAAAATCCGGATATAATATTACTTCTATTAGACACAGGAAAATGAAAAGGTGCATTGGCTTTGTTTTCGATTTCTTATCAGTATTTGATTTCACAATTAATTCAGCTTAGCACTATCAGATCTCTTTTTAAGGAGCGACTTTTTCAAATGTGATTTTTATATCTAGCTACAAGACTCGAGCTCAAAACTTACTTGAGTATAAACTCATATCCCACTGGAGCTAACAATCATCCGGCCGGGTATACATTGTTAAGCAAATAGATTATAAAGAAAGAAACTTGGAATTGTTTGAATAATAATAAAATAATTAAAAGTAGTGGATAGGGTTTATAGAAGACATAATATCATGGATAATAGATAACATAACAATAACAATTACTTTTCTAATTGTTTACGTTTTTGTTTTTGGCAACTTTGTATCTCATAATTTTTTTTTTATATCTACTACTAACTAAAGCACCACACACATCATACCACCTCCTAAAACTTCGTTACAAAATTAAACGTAAACAATAAAAAAAACGAATGAATACCATTCTAAAGAATAAGCCTGTAATGAAGGTATATAGATTTTAGAATACTTCAAGAAAAAGAAGCAGAATACTTTATGGCGGTTTATTAATTTGAATTAAAACCAGTAGAGTACGTACGTTGCTGATTGATGAAACCTTACAGATTTCCTTGAGACAAAATTATTATATTGTGTATACCAAACTGCAATTGATGTAGTACTACGTACGTATAACAGGCACAACACTTGAACAAATGTATGAGGATCACGAAACCATAAGAGAATAATACATCGATAACGCAAATAAACGAAACATTAATTAATTATAGAATTCCAACCGAATCCATTATATACATTTCCGAAAACATAATAATAATAACAAGTAAATATAAACCAATACCCCCTAATTAACGTTCATAATACGCGATACTAAAACGAGATTAACGACACTAGAAACCGGTATTAAACTTACGGTAACTTTCTTCTTTCTTTTTTATACTAATTAAACTTAATTAGGGTACTTACTACTTAGGGTACTTAAGAACGACTAATTAGATAAAACTAAGGAGATGATGGAATTATTATGGTGCAGCTAATTAACCCAGACCCAGATGATGATGCCATGCCACACTATCTTTCTTCTCTCACTCGACAGGTTTCCTGAGATCAACCACGACGACACTCACGTTGTCAGCACTCCTCCTTGCCAAAGCCAGCTTAGTCAGCAACATTGACGCGTCACTGCATGCTCTATCATCATTTGTACCACCAACATCTGCCACTCCTGCCACCAGAGGCGGCGGCGGCTTGCTCCTCAAGCACATCCTTGCCACGCCGCATGCAGTCTCACTTGACACCACGTCCCAGAGCCCGTCACTCGCTATTATCAGGCACTCATCCTCGTCACTTCGACGGGTCATCGTCACTTCAGGCTCACAGCTCACGTACGGCTTCAGGTAACTGTCTCCGATAGCTCTCGACATGGCCAGCACTCCCAGCACGCGAGCACCTTCCCAGAATATCACCCTCCCTCCAGCTGCCTGGATCCGGTTCATCTCGTCTGGCCTATCCGGCTGAAAATGCAGTCATACATTCAATTCAGTTAGCTCTAGTAGTCATGGGTCATTTCTATTGCACTATGATTATATACAGACTTATAATTGAATTATTTTATTTTTATGATATGATTTGAGATTAATTTAACGTATCTAGCACATACCAAGTACAGTACAGTAGGGTTGGGCAGGGAAGTATATATTATAATTAATGATAATAAATAAATAAAAATCTAGAGGATATTTATTTATTTATTTATTTAACAGATGAATTCTATAATGATGCAAGTACAAAGCTAGTCAGTAAGTGTAGATCTACATATAAAATGTGCTAGTATTTGATCCATGTGAGTGATTATACAATTAATTTCAAAATAACATGTGATTAGCGAACAGATTTGAAAGTAATTAAGCTTACTTTGTGATCAAAGGAGAGAGGAATAGCCTGGCCGTTGCGGCAGAGAACGGCACGAGAATCGCCGCAATTAGCAACCACAATGTAGTGAGGAGACACGACGGCGACGACAGCGGTAGATCCGACGGCGTCACGTGCCGGAGTCTGGAGCTCGCAGCGGCAGTTGGGCGGTCCGAAGCCGTTCAATCCAATGACCTCCTTGTCCATCCGACTGAAGCTTCGCTCCATGACGGCTTTCCACCAAGCAGCTAGCTCTTCGTCTGCACGCTTCTCCTTGGCCACCTCTTCTCTCAACAGCTGGTGCATTCTCTCTCTGCACCTCATCGCCACCTGCACAATTACCAAATCGACCAAACACTTAGCAACTAATTAATTAGGTAAGTAAGTAATTAATTAACTAACCAACTAATTAATTAATTAATTATTCGATATTAGTAAATAAAATAGAAACGTACGTGAGAGCAGCCATGGCCATCGAAGACGCTGTAATAGTGAAGGTCGGTCTTCGAGGCGGCATCGGAAACACCGTTCTGCCTTTGACAGAACGAAGGATGAACAGCGACAGCGTCCTCCATGTCCCTACGGCGACCGCAAACAGAAGCGACGCCATATTTAGGCAAAATCACAACGGAAACGTCGTCGTTTCTCGCAGGATTGCCCCTAATCGGAACCGAATTGCCGCTAGCAGCAACAACGGCCTGCATTTCAACCCGATCCGGTTGTTGTTGTTGTTCATTCTTCACAACGGAATTCTCCACCGCCGGATTGTTATTGTTGTTATTGTTATTGTTATCGGAGAGATCAAAGCGGCGACGCTTGGTAGCGTCCTCGACGGGAGAAGCTCCGGAGACGATGGCCGGGGGAAGGAGATCCATCCTCCTACGGCGAGAGGCGCGGGTGGTAGTGTCGCAGGAGGTTTCGCTGTCACCAACCACAGTAGTACCACAACAAATATCTGCCATGAAAGGGAAAGGGGAGAGGAGGGAGGGAGAGATTTTAGTTTATAGAAGAGGAATTGAGAGAGAGGGAGCTGCTGCTTTATGGAGAAGGAGAATTAGTGAAATGAAATTTATGAAAGGTGATCGAGAGATAGAGAGGAGTGTGTAATGGACAGGTGGAAGAGGACCCATTTGAAATCACACACATGTATAGTCTCATGCTGCAACGTATACGGTCAGGTCAGGCTAGCTCTCTACCCCCTGCCCACACTTTTTTTTCTAACTAAAACACACTAGGATTTCCGTAATATTCATTTATTACTTTTATAAAGAAATAAATTAATACAATATAAATATTTTTCAAAATTCTTCCAATCTTATTAATTTCATGTCGTTGTTATAAGTTATAACCACAAAGAAGTGGTTTGATTCTCACTTTCTCCATCATTTGATTCAAATGGAGATATATGAAGATGAACATGAGTATATATGAAAGTTTTAACATGTGTCAAAATCAAATCAAACTTTCATGGTGTATAATTGTTTAATGGTCAATTTCAAATTTCTATCCCGTTGAATCAATCATATCGGATTCCAAAGGAAGACACGATGTATACATTTGAGATTTGAAGATGTTTTTATGGTGAAAATATAATTAGTTTACGGGGAATCGTTGTCGGATTAACATGAAATGTTTCAAGCATTGCACGAAAATATTGATACTTATAAAATGGTAAAAATATATTTAAGAAAATAACGGCCGTAAAAGTTACTCGGACAGACAGCTTATCGTGCATTAAAAAATATTACTCGGTCAGACGGCTTGTCGTGCATTAAAAAATGTTACTTGGTCAGACGGCTTGTCGTGCATTAAAAAATGGTCCTCGGTTAGACGTCTTATCGTGCATTAAAATAATATTGTCAGTTATACGTCAATAAAGTTTCTTACGTACTGGTCAAACTATCAAATCTAGCGGGAAAATGTCTGGAACTACCCTAGCACGGACAAATGTCACAACGACTATGCTAACTCGTGGCACTCGACCGACATGCTAAGAATAAATCTTGACCTAGTTTAGTATCTTTGTAATTTATTACTTATCAAAATAGTGTGCTCGAGCTATTGCCACGATACAATTAATATTTAAAATAAAAAACACTACCCTGAATCATTGTACTCGATAAATCTAGTTCGGCTTTGTTCATGATTTCACCTTAAATTCAGTTTCATTAAGATCAATTTAATTCAATTCAAATCATTTTAGCTAAAGTCCTTACTTGAAATTTATATTTCAAATAAATTAAGTTGAGTTCAATTAGATTCATTCAATTTAGAGTTTTTCAGGTGAATTAAACAGAGGCTACCACTGTGCAATTTTTCCAGAGAATAAAACTTTCAAATTTAATCATGTATAATTTGATCTTGTAATAATATTAGAATAGATGATATATCGATAATTTTTCTAGTGAATGAGCGCAGTGATGATAAAGTACGCTAGAAGAGATATATATACTCAATCTATCCCAAGTAAGTTGCTACATTTGGTTTATTCATTTTTTTCAATCAGTTTTAAATTTGGCCATGAACTAATTATGATTGTAAAATGTGTAGATAATTTACTTGAGAAAATTTAGAATGTAAAATTTTATAATATAATTTTGTTACTTATTTAATTATTATAGTATAAAATTAATTCACTATTTCACTATAAAAAAATCAAAACAAAACAACTATTTTAAGACAAGAATGTACTTCTGTTAATTTATGGGACCAGATTTCACCCATTACATAACTATGAACATCGTATTTTTGGAAGGGTGATTGGGGATAATTCGTGAGACATATGTCATTTTTCAATCACTTATAATCGAAATAGCAATCAAGTAACTGAAAAATTATGTAGTTTCGAGCCCGCTCCAGGGGCGCGGAGGATAACTTAATTTAAAATTTACTCCATATAAAGTTTTTCACTTTTATTTGTTGGAACACCTAATAAAAAGACTAAAATGTCCTTATAAATGCATTGGACATTACCAAATGTCTAACTTTTGAATGTCCAAACAATATCTATCCGAAGCACTTAGGTATTTGCCAATTCCAAATACTCATGTTTAGTTGCAAGCAAACAAACTCAAGGAGGATCTGAAGGAGACGCGTAGACTGCTCCCTAGTCCCTTCTACTGAGTTAGGATGAAGCTACGGATAAGGGAACTCGAGGGTTGAAAGTAGTGACGATTGCCTAGCTTTCCTCTGGGAAGAGAAAGGCACTCAACTCACAATGTTGGGTTGTATGAATTTGAACTTAGAATCGGAACATGAGATTAAAATGTAACATATTGCTCCATTCATTTTTTCATTATTACTTACGTGTACCGTTAAAATGAATTTTTAGAAAATTTATATGATTTTTATGGATAATATAATAAAAATGTAAGATAAAAATTCATTAGAAAAAGAAAGGTAAAAGTTAAAAGAAAGAAAAAAGAACAAAAAGGACGCAAAGGTAAAACAGAAGGGGGGCTTGGCTTGTGTTATGTATGGGTACAGTACGTACGTCTGCATTTTTTGTTTGATTTGCCCGCGAAAGGATGAAGGGGCAGGAGGATCTGGGCCGTCAAGGTGTAAGGAAGGCACATAACACCCGTCCGTTCAAGGACAACACGTGTACCTGGCATGGCTTTAAAACCATAGTACGTGGGCCAATAGGGATGAGCCACCAACGTTTTTCAGTGGGTACGACTTTCTTGACTCGGGCCCGATGAGAGTGACTGACAATTGGGCTTATGGGGACACGTGTAGATCTTGGTAAGAGTACGAGATTGAGATTGGAATTATTGTCAAAGATTTTTCTTCTTACATCCCACATCCCACATAACTGTAGATAGATACATTTACTACTACTCTACCATACAAATATAGCATGCATGTTTTCCATTTCGTTGACACCAGTCAACCATTTCGAATGTGAAGAAATCAGATCAGTCGTTTTGGTTTGGTTTCAAACTCAAATCAATCTCTCTCTACGTATTTATTCCCAAATATCTCTCATAAAATACCATGTCAACCAACATAGACAGATAGACTACATAGTAGTGCAATACTATCTCCATCTTGTTAATATGAATAATTAAATTATGTTCCTTCTTACAGTTTAATATTATGGGATATTTATATTTCTATCCCCCTTTCTCCCTCTCTAGAATATTTACCTTTCATTTTTAATTTATTTGTAATTCACAATAAATGTGTAAAAAGAATTTTATCAAAAAAATAATTACAAAAACATACGAAAGTAAATACAAGTCATCAGTAGTCATGATAAAAGATGTGAAGAAAAAAGATAACAAGATCGAGACGACATGACTAGAAGTATCTAGATACCATGATATGATTTCTTTTAACTCCCTAAATTTTCAAAGTTAATAAATAGGTGCAAATTAATACTACAATTATATTATCTAACACCAACTACGAATCTCCAGTTCTACTTTCAATGGGACTGAAAAATGTCATCTAACTTGGTACTATAAAATATAAATTAGCACATTAGAATGACATCTTAACGATGTTTCTACAAATATTTAACTGCTTATTGTTGTTGGATTGAGACCCTCCCTAACATGTCATTGCATACGTAGAAAAGTAATTCTTTCTCTATTCTCTTTGATTTTATTTATTCAATTCTAAACATTTTAACAATTTTCTTCTTACTCATACTACTTTCAGTTCTCGTCGATCAAACCAAGGCCGGCGAGGCCTTGAGCTAGTCCATGCAGCACATATGTTTATTCATATAGGGACTAAAAAATATTAGGCCATAGAACTCTGTACAATAGTCCAAGTTATATGATAAAAAGAAGGATCTAATCTGCACGAAATGTTGTATATAGAAATAGACCTAATATGAAATTAGAAATTTTCATAATACTTGCATTTTTATTTGATTGTTTATTATTATTTTTTCTTTTCACATCTTTAATTATAAAGTTCAAATTTTGAAATTTTGGCATAGTCCCACACAAAATTTAATTAAACCATTCAAAAATGTAAAAAAATGTTAATTTATGCCATTAACAAGCTATTTTCCGATATATACTAGCTACAAACACATGAATATGATTATGGAATATATGAATTCTCAGCAAATTATTTACTAAAATTTTAGTTATATTGTTGTAATGTTTGCAAATTGTTATAGATGTCGACAAAATGGTACTTACCTCTTTCCAAATCAAATGTTATGCTCCCTCCACATCTCACAAAGATTTTCATCGTTAACTTTGCTAAGGTACGTTAAGGTTGACTTATATTAATCATATATTATAATAGACTTTTTTTTTAATAATATTATATTATAAAAATATAATTAATATGTATGATATATTATTAATATAAGGTCAAACATAATATTAAAAAATCAACAAATTAAATGAAAACTTTGAGTTATAAGGTGGTGCAGTGGCAGGGACCTTAGGGGAGGTGCAGGTTCGATCCCCAACGGAGACATAAAACGGTTTAGGTGCGGAGATATAATGTGGTCTAGTATGTTTGTTTAAAATTAGTGTAGGAGTTGTTGTAATATTTTCCGTTTAAAAAAATGAAAACTTTAATTTGAGACGGATCGAGTAATTACATTATAATGAATTTTTACTACTTATCCCCAAATAAAAGTTGGTAGAAATGGTTACAATTTGACAAGAACAAATGGAATATGAAATAATTTTAATACTTTAATTTTTCAAAAAAACTGAAATCAAATTAATGGGAAGGTGCATGATAATTTTCAATACACATGTGCATTTCGTGGCTGATTTAATAACCTCTTTCAAGAGATCATTTGAATGTAAATTTAATATGAGTAAAGTTTGCATTCGTAGAGATTTGAACCAGGCATGTGCGCAATGATAAAATTCTAAATCTCTCTGAAAAGCCCAAATTAATGGAAATTGCAAATTCAACTTATGCATATATTAATTCTCCGTTAATCGAGGAAGTCAATATTATAAAATGTGTCGTACTTGTTTGAGAACGATGTAGATTTTTTTAAAACAAAAAATCTTTTTTTTAAACGGCAAATATTACAACTACTACTACACTAATACTTACTTCATTTCATTAATAACTCCCTCTTCGGTCAACAACCTTTATGTTTGACCGCACATTACTCCTAAATTATACTATGCAATTATTTTTTAAAGTTATATAATTAAAGTTCATAAGTTAATATTATTTTAAATATTTTTAAAAAAATTTTTGTCAATATAATTTAGGTGTAATATACAAGTCAAACATGACTGATATTGACCAGAGAGGATGTTAGTAATGAAATGGAATAAGTACTATACACACTTTCTAAACCACTTTATTACTCCACACCTAAACCAACCTTATAACTCCGCCGCCAGGGATCGAACATGCACCTCTACTTTATTATCTCAACTCCTTACGGCTGCACCAACTTATAAATTTAATCTAATCTTATACTACTCCTTTACCAACTTATAATTTAATTTTTTATTTTCCTTATTCTTTTGTCGGAGTTTGAATTCATGATCTCTCATGTATTGCTCCATTACCCTTACCACTCAGTTACACTACTCTTTTGAGAACGATCGAGATAGTAATGGTAATGATCGTATGATTGAATTTTTCCAAGTTGTAATTCATAACAAGAGCACGATATCCTCGACCGGTCTTGAAATTGTTGCAATGAAGTTATGATGAAGTGTTTAGTACACAACATGTGCATTTGGTGCAAGAAAGTGATATTTAGCCCAAATGAAGATTTTAACGATCATCATCATCACAGTAAAATGTAATGATATGGGTCCGTCCGTCCCTCCTTAATTCCTGTAATGGAGTAGAGAGGTATTTATAGTAGCTGGTGATGGTGATGGGTGGCATCCACACCGGGCCGGGACAGAACCACGAGAGCAATACGAATGGTCCAACCCTGTTAAAAGGAATAAATTTATTATTGGAAAATATTTTCGATTTTTAAGATTTCTCCTCTCAACTTTTGAAATAATAGTTCAAATTTTAATTTCTGAATCCGTCCGGATTTAATTTGCAATGTGTCACCGTCACTGATTGAACCGGTGGTGGACCTTGGCCGGGTCAGGAATAATTCTAATGAGACACCTGGCTGGAGTAATTTCTTCTTTTCTCTTCTTGTTGTTGGATGGTGTGAGGTTCCTAGGTGGCCCCCACTTTTGGTGGCTCGGGACACGTTTCCTCTGTTATTATAAGTGTCCCTACTTTCTTTCTACTTCAATCTCTTCTAGTCTAGTGCACTGACTGAGTATGAGTCTATGAATTTTGGGCCCCCAGTTTTTGAGTTTCTTGTTTCGGCTGCTTGCGTGCCTCCCTACTTTAGGCGGAAGATTTTCTTTTTGGCCCCATTTATTCTGCCTTAAAGTTCAATGAATTTAACAAACGGGATATTTTCGTGGAACTTTCATCGCAATTTATATCTCATCATTCATGAATTGTAATTTTAAACTTTTATGTGATTAATCTATATGACCCACTCTTAATGATTAGTAGTGCAGTATAAAAAATCAGACACCTAACTATTTCAGTACGAGTAAAATTCAAATAATTCAATCATTTCATTTCTAATTAAAGATGATGAAATGCGTTAATAACTTAATTCAATTATTTTATGTCTTCTTTATTATTTCGAAAACTAGAAATAATGTTATCTTTAGAAATGAAACTATTTAGTTTCACAAGTGTATCACACTTTGGATTAACATTAATAAGTAGTTCAAATTCCAATTAAATGGCTCCCTCCGGCTCCAGCCTCCACCACCGTATTGAAACGCCATTAACATTGATGTTGGTGTAAAAAAATAGCAGCACCATTAGCCGTATCATTAGAAATACCAGTGGTAATTTCATACGAGCAGTAGACTTTCTCTCTGCATAATTCTTAGCTACTGAGTTAGGGTTAAAATTGTTATAGAAATTAATCCTAATTAGTTGATTATTTATACTGATTCGAAACATGTTGAAATTCTTGGCAGGAAAGCTGGAAGCAAAGATGTGGAAGCTCCAAGAAGTGGCTAAAGACGTTAAGCTAGGTTTACTTTACATAAGGACATAAACTTAGTTGATGCTTTTATAGTTAAAATACATTATGTTGGACACATTAATATCTAAATACCTACTATAGTCATTATGTATCATTAGTGTACCATCTACTACTACCTAATTAATTATGTGTGTTTATTAAAAAAAAAAAAAACACTTAATTGGTTAATGTCATATACGGTTTGTTATAATTTTTGAACGGTTACATGCCAGTTTTAATTCTAACTGATGAAATTATATGAAACGATGATGTGATCAATCCATGACCAAGTTTGAGTGTATCATACGCACGTGGTGAGCTCTTATCCACGAAATCGTGGACGTTAATTTTCTATTTTCATATTGATCTGAACAAATAAATTTGAAATTATGGTATTCGATTATTCTAGATGTTTCGATTTGAGTTTTACATTAATACTACACCATTATTATGTTTTATGACAACAAATTATGGTTCTAGATTCTCTCCCACTGAAACTATTATTATAAATGAATTTCAATAAAGTTAAGTCAATAATTAAGACTTTCCAAAGTAAACTAGCTAGGTTATGTTAATTTTTCACATGGAGGTACTAATAATAAATTTGGTTATTAATAATTTTTTGTTGTTTAAAAACAATTGGAGGAGGTTGAATGTATTGAATCGTTTTTAAGGAGAGTATCCCAATTCACAACCCAATAGTTCTTACAAACACCCATCAAATTCACTAATAAACTTACTTTTACCAATATTTTCTCAATTATTAATCTCCTAAAAATAAGTTTGAATTGTTGAAACACCCCCTAAATACCTTCTTTTGCAATGTTGTAGAACACACATCTACTCTCTTTCTCATCTTGGATGAAAAGACTAATCTCCTCATATTAATCCATTCTACTCGAGTTTGTTATTCATGTGATTATTTACAAAGCTTGCAGTTTTGTTATGTGAGATTATTCGTTACTCCCATAGTACTATTAGCACCCGATTGGAACGAAAAAAGTTTTAAAGATCTGCGGATTTCAACCTTCATTTCTTCTATCTATATTTCTAGATTTCATACACTTAGCACACTACTTGATCCGGTGCTCTAATTTCCAACAGTCCTATAACGTGCCAAGTCGTTACAAGTAAACTCCACTTACGACATTATTTTTTTGTATAGAAGTGAAAAAGAAAACATATTTAATCGAATAATGTATACATTGTAGCAACAACTTTCCAATTTTAGTATGCTTTTGTTATACTTAAATTAAATGAATCCATTTTGTGTTAGAAAATATCTAAGTGATGTACATCCGGTGGGCAGTGAGAATAATATATTGTTCCAGTTGCAGGAAGTCGAACAAATTTCAGAAAATTAGGAGAAGTGAATATCATCATCCTCGTGAGAGGGGCACATGAAGAAAACAATGTTAATAACTGAATTTTCTAAATTTAGAATGTTGCTGTGAAGTTCTCGAGGAGCACTTCACGTTGGCCAACAACTCTCAATACAGTACTAAATTTCGTTTAAGGACTAGTCATCGCATCGAAGGACTTTCTCTATACTTGCCTCTTCGCCACAAGAGTTCACCATTCTTGTTCTTTCTTGAATCGAATTTATGATCAGTTGAGTTGAATTTGATTTTAATAGTTGATTTTCATACTATAAATAATATGTTGATCAACTAATGAGTTTTTTTCATATGAATCAAATAGATGCTTATCAATTTAACCTCCAATATTAAGTGAAGGTGCTTATAAATAATAATTTGTAATGGTTCAAAAAAAAAAAAAAAAGTGTAACTTTAAACCATAATACGAGCAATGAAAATGTATAAGAGCTACACTCCTTCCGGTATAAAAAAATTTAGGGAGGTGAATAGGAAAAAAATTTAAATGTGAGAGAAAATTAGTGTTTCATAAGATAAAGACTTTAAAGAGTTAGAGGAGAGGGGAGAATATCATTGTATTTTCAAGTGTGCCTCGATGTACAAGTTCAAGCCCTATTTATAGGGAACTCTCCATAACCAAGTGAGTTTTGTAACTCTCAATTTACATAATGGAACAATAAAGTACAATACTAAATGGAGTATATGGGGTATATGAAGGGTCATGAACTCATGGCATTCATATTTATAACACTCCACTTGAATGACATTAGTTTATTTGTCGAATACGCTTTAAAGTTACTGCCTCGTTAAAAACCTTGCTAAGAAAAATCCAGTGGGATAAAAACTTAGCGAAGGGAAAAAGAGTGCAGTGCATATCCGTCTCCCCTGATTGAAACATCACTTTATGTCTTTTAGTCACCGCATTCCAATCTTTCGGACCAATCTTTGAAATGAAGATGTTGGAAGTGACTGGTGAACAAATCTGCTAAATTCTCAGATGAACGGATTTGTTGTACTTTGATAGCCCCTTGCTTTTGTATGTCATGAGTGAAGAAGAACTTTGGTGAAATGTGCTTTGTCCGGTCTCCTTTAATAAATCCTTCCTTCAATTGTGCGATACAAGCTGTGTTATCTTCATAAAGTACTGTCGGAACTTCCTCTTGGAATGTAAGACCAGACATATTGCAAATATGTCCAATTAAGGTTCTCAACCAGACACATTCACGACTTGCTTCATGGATTGCTATCAATTCTGCATGGTTAGAAGAGGGAACAACCAAAGTTTGCTTAACAGAACGCCATGAAATAGCAGTACCTCCACAAGTGAACAAATAACCTGTTTGAGAACGGCCTTTGTGTGGATCAGACAAATATCCAGCATCGGCATATCCAATTAACTCAGAGCTACCAGAGTTCAAATAGTACAAACCCATATCACTTGTACCTCGAAGGTATCTAAATATATCTTTGATCCCATTCCAGTGTCTTCGAGTAGGAGAAGAATTAAACCTTGCTAGTAAGTTAACGGTAAAAGCTATATCTGGTCGTGTGTAGTTAGCAAGGTACATTAGTGCGCCGATAGCACTAAGGTATGGTACTTCAGGACCAAGAAGTTCTTCATTCTCTCCCAAAGGTCTAAAAGGATCTTTTTCCACATCTAAGTTTCTTACAACCATGGGTGCACTAAGTGGATGTGCCTTATCCATGTAGAATTGTTTTAACAATTTTTCTACGTAATTCGATTGATGCACAAACGTTCCATTTTCCAAGTGCTCGATTTGCAGACCCAAACAATACTTGGTTTTTCCAAGGTCTTTCATTTCAAAAATTTTCTTCAAACAATCAACTGCTTTTGATAGCTCTTCAGGAGTGTCAATAATGTTCAAGTCATCAACGTAGACTGCGATAATGACAAAATTTGCTCCAGATCGTTTAATAAAAACGCATGGACATATGGTATCATTCTTGTATACTTCTTTTGACAAGAATGTGCTTAAACAATTGAACCACATTCGTCCTGATTGTTTCAGTCCATATAGAGCTTTATTTAATTTGATCGTATGAACTTCTCGAGCATTTGGGTGTTGTGCTTCAGGCACTTTGAATCCTTCCGGGATTTTCATATAAATATCATTCTCCAAGGACCCATATAAATAGGCCGTTACTACATCCATGAGACGCATCTCAAGTTTTTCATGTATAGCCAGACTTATTAGGTAACGGAATGTAGTAGCATCCATTACTGGAGAATATGTCTCTTCATAATCAATTCTAGGTCTTTGAGTAAAGCCTTGTGCGACAAATCTTGCTTTATATCTTTCAACTTCATTTTTCTCATTTCTTTTTCGCTCAAATACCCATTTATATCCAACGGGTTTTACACCATTTGGTGTACGGACTACAGGTCCAAAAACTTTACGCTTACTCAGAGAGTTTAATTCTTTGTTGATAGCATCTTTCCATTTTGGCCAATCACTTCTACGCCTACATTCTTCCATTGATGTAGGTTCAAGATCCTCACTTTCTTCAATAATATCGCGCGCTATATTATATGAGAAAATATCATCGATGTTTGTATCATTTCAATTCCATATCTTTCCAGTTACGATATAATTAATGGAGATCTCTTCATTTTCAATAATTTCAGGTACCTGTGTCTCTTTTGTTATGTCGTGTGACTCGTCTGGAGTCTTATTAGTCTCTTCAGGAGATTTTTCTTCCTCTTTCGGGCCATCACTAACATTTGCTCCTTTTCTTTTTCGAGGATTTTTATCTTTGGAACCGACTAGTCTTCCACGCTTCATGCGTGCCTTAGACTCACTAGCTGTAGTTGGTCCTTCAGGGACTTCAATTCTAATTTGAGCATTTGCAGCTGGAATATAAGACTTAGTAAACTCTTTGTGGGTCAGCGAATGCATCTGGCAATTGATTAGCTAGATTTTGCAAATGAATTATCTTTTGAATTTCATTTTCACATTGACTTGTATGAGGATCATGAATAGATAATGATAATTCATTCCATGATATATTATTTTCCAACTGCTTACGTTCTCCCCCCATTGTTGGAAAATTAGATTCGTCGAAATGGCAATCAGCAAATCTTGCCGTAAATAAATCTCCAGTCGATGGTTCTAAATATTTAATTATTGATGGAGATTCATATCCAACATATATTCCCAATCATCTTTGGGGTCCCATCTTTGTGTGTTGTGGTGGAGCTATTGGTACGTAAATCGCACACCCAAAGATTTTTAGATGAGATATGTTTGGTTCATGACCATACACCAATTGCATCGGGGAGAGCTTTTGATATCCTGTTGGCCGGATGCGCATTACTGTCGCAGCATGTAAAATGGCATGTCCCCATGCAGAGGCTGGGAGTTTGGTATTCATCAGTAATGGCCTTGCAATTAACTGGAGTCGTTTAATAAGTGGCTCGGCCATACCATTTTGTGTATGAACATGTGCAACTGGATGTTCAATATTTATACCAATAGACATGCAATAATCATTGAATGCTTGCGATGAGAATTCTGCAGCATTATCAAGGCGTATATTCTTTATTGGAGAATCCGGGAAATGTGCTCGTAAACGTATTATCTGTGCAAGAAGCCTTGCAAATGCCAAATTACGAGTAGATAATAAGCACACATGTGACCATCTTGTGGATGCATCTATTAGGACCATAAAATATCTAAATGGTCCACATGATGGTTGTATTGGTCCACATATATCTCCATGAATTCTCTCTAGAAAAGCAGGACTTTCATATCCGACCTTCTCTAATGATGGTCTCAAAATAAATTTTCCTTGAGTACATGCAATGCATGAAAAGTCCTTACTTTGAAAAATCTTCTGGTTTTTCAATGTATGACCGCATGAATTCTCGATAATTCTTCGCATCATTATTGACCCGGGATGGCCCAACCGGTTATGCCATATTTTGAAGTTACTATCAAGCTGTTTTTCGATAGTATAAACTTCGATTGCTCTAATCTTAGTGTAATACAAACCAGAGGATAGTACCGGTAATTTTTCTAAAATACTTTTGTTACCGGATCTCAAGGTTGTAATGCAAAGGAATTCATTGTCATTTTCACTCATTGTCTCAACGTGATAGTCATTCAATCGAATATCTTTGAAACTCATTAAGTTTCGTTGAGATTTAGAAGAGAATAATGCTTCTTCTATGACAATCTTTGTTCCATGTGGTAGTATTATGTTTGCTCTTCCGGAGCCTTCAATTAAATTTGTACTACCCTATATTGTACTCACATTTGCCTCTTTCAATGATAAGTGAGTAAAGTATTTTTTATTATTGAATATGCTATGCTAGGAATAAACTATAAATAATCCTGCACTTGGCGAGAATTGAACCTATGACTTCTAGTGTCATGACACCTCAGTCTAACCAATTGAGCTAGACCTCATTGAATATGCTATGCGTAGTTGCACAATCTGCCAAGCATACTTCTTCTTCGTTCGCCTTGGACATTTTCAAGATTTCTTCAACAAATAAAAGAAACAAAAATAAAATAAGTGACTTGAAGTAAGATGAAATAAAATGCTTTATTATTTCAGTAATCATTATTCATTGCAAAAAAAACATTATTCATACTAAGAGGGACAATAAGTCCATTGCAAAAATATTATTCATTCAAAAGAAAAACTTCAAGTTTGAGTGGCATCCTCAAACATAGCATCACTTGCACCTTCAGGGTAAACAAGGAAATCTGAGACATCCAAGTGGGTTGCATCATATTGTCCATGAGGGAAATCATCTTGGACAAAATTTGCTTCAATGTTCTTGCCTTTAGCTTTAATTGAGTCTTGATAAAGTTCAACAAGGTGTTTTGGTGTACGGCAAGTACGAGACCAATGATTTGTCATGCCACACCTATAGCACATTTCAACATTATTTTTCGAGTGCCCACTTTTTCCATTATTTGGCTTCTCTTGATGACTTGCATTTTTGAAGCCACTATATGGACGAGAGCCCCCACGTCCACGTCCATATCCACGGCCTCGGCCACGCCCACGTACATGACCTCTACCACGATCGGGGTTTTGGCCATTATTGTTAAATTTTGTGGCATTTGCTTCAGGCAACGGCCTTGAACCACTTGGGCGGGATTCATGATTTTTCATCAAGAGCATATTATTTTTTTCAGCCACAACATGAGATTAAAGCTGAATATTTTGTAAACCCTTTCTCACGATATTGCTGCTGCAGGAGCAAGTTATTAACATGAAAAGTAGATAGTGTCTTTTCGAGCTTATCCGCTTCCGTGACTTTCTCACCACATAACTCTAATTGAGAGGTGATCTAAACATTGCTGAGTTAAAATCGCTCACACATTTAAAATTTTGGAAACGTAAATGTAACCAATCATAACAAGCGGTAGGCAGTGTCATGGTCTTTTGGTGATCGTACCTCTCATTGAGGTTATTCCAAAGATCTACATGATCTTTGACAGTAAGATATTCAGCTTTTGAGGCCTTTATCAAGATGGTGGCGGAGAAAAATCATCGCCTTGGCCTTGTCTTGTTTGGACGCGGTATTTTCACCTTTTATGGTGTCCAAGACCCTTAGCATCCAGGTGAATTTCCGCATCGAGAACCCATGATAGGAAATTGTTCCCGGAGATGTCCAAGGCGACAAATTCAAGATTGCAAAGATTTTCCATGATCAAACTAAAAGAGAAACAATCAAGGGAGTTAATCAATCTATCATTAGCATCTCGATCAATCATGTTAACATTAATTTATCCATATGAAAATGAACAAACAAGCAACAAATCAATAATTAATAATTGTTTCTTTAAAAACATTCGTGGAACAAATGATGAGCATGGAGTATAATACTATTTAAAGTAGTAGTAGTAGTAGTATAAACAAATGGATCATGCATGGAACAAAGATCAATGAACATAACAGATGAAAAGGAGTTGGGATCAAGGGGAATAAGACTAGTACTACTAATTAATTCGGCACTAACGATTAACAAAGCAAAGCATATGTAAGTAGATACTCAAATTTTGTCCAGGAATTGACTTGAGTAAGACAACAAGATGAGATGGGCTACGGGATTTGTCAGTGTTGTTATGGGTAATAAAAGGGCATGATGTATTTAGACTTGTTGTTTTGTTTCTTTAGAAGACTATCTTCTATATTTTTGGACTGATAATATGACCCTTGAATTGAACGGATTTACTAACTCAATAGGCATGTGTTTAGATAAATTTATCAACTAATTAAACGTAGATGATTTCATGTCTTACCTTAGCAAGAAGGGAATGATTAGGAGTCGGACTAGCTCGGTAGAGTCGTGCTGATAACGTTTCATAAGATAAAGACTTTAAAGAGTTAGAGGAGAGGGGAGAATATCATTGTATTTTCAAGTGTGCCCCAATGTACAAGTTCAACCCCTATTTATAGGGAACTCTCCATAACCAAGTGAGTTTTGTAACTCTCAATTTACATAATGGAACAATAAAGTACAATACTAAATTGAGTATATGGGGTATAGGAAGGGTCATGAACTCATGGCATTCATATTTATAACAGTTTATTTTGGGGAGTTTAGTAAGTAAAAGTAAAATGATGATGTGTAAAAGGAGTTATAGAAATAGAAAGGGAGATAATGAGTTATAGAGAGGTAAATAATATAGTGAGATAAATTCTGAAACAAAAACAAAAAAGGAAAAGGCTAAAAACTAGCTAAAAAACGTGAATAGTGGTGAGGGTGTCTAAAAAGAGAGGCAAAACTAATTTTCGTTTTTAGAACGTGACTCTCCAAAATGAAAAGAGAATCAAACGCTTTGTACAAGATCTCGTATTCACAAATCATAGCATGCCCAACCACTTGAACAAGAGTTTGACTGTTTGAGGTAGGAGTTTAATATTGATTACCCTTTTGTAAATTTGTTGAAAGTGATAGTATTGTACTTATGGTACTTTTTTTGTTTCTTCTTCTTGTTTTTTTTAATCACGTACTTAGGTATTTGATTGAAAGGAATTTTGAGTGTTTATCATTTGATCATTTCTTATACTCATTTCAGTTATGAGTGATAAATTTGTACCTTTTCTGAAAGGAGAAGAAAAAAGACATGTGCTAACTAATAATTAAGCATTTTACAGAAGAAAAGAAAAACGTGCGATAATGTTTTCTCCGGGTTTGGAGAGGTATGGCCGCAGAGCGGGTTTCCCTTTTAAGAGTCATACTTTTTGTCGCCTTCGGTTTGTGCTCATTTTGTTTGAACTACGCACGTCACAAAAGATGTGACGTTCCTAGTGAACATTGGCCAGTGGCGATAAGCATATATAATTATGTAATGAAGAACGAGTACATAAATACTAAGTAATTATATCAATTGCATTATTGAATTAATAAAATATAAAAAAATAAATAGGAAAGATATTGTGTGTTGAGATCTCTCGCAAGCTGTGCATGTCTAATTTGTTTGACGGATTACCTCCAACGGTTGTTGGCGGCTTGGCGCACAGTAACATAAATTCATAGAGAGAAGGGCAATCCCGCAAAATCAGAGGTCTTACAAGATATACAAGGACGTAAGACTTTCAACGGGAAACATAAGTCAATTCATCAACTCGTGGATTTTTCAATGCCTCTGGTGGAGCTTACGTAGTAGCTCAGACCTAATTAGACTAGAATTCTAATGACTCAACTTTACCAATAAGAAAAGATAGATGACACGACTGTACTAAGGCTCTGTTCTCTTCGTCTGAAAATTAATTATTTTAAGTTCAATTCAATTCAGTTCATATGCATTAAGTTCAATTCAGATGCAATAAGTTCTGTTCAAATTTGCCTAATAGTATTATATACTACAAATCAGTTCAGTTCAGCTTTTTCAGTTCAGTTCAATTCAATTCAGATCAGTTCAGTCCAGCCGAGACGAAGAAAACAGAGCCTAATAGGAAAGTAACATGTGGTAATGCCTAAAATTAGCAGATTTGGTTTAAATTATCCAACTTCAACCTTATTCGTATAGAATCTTAAATCAGTTGAATAACAAATATTAGAAAGTACTATTATATTGCTTATACCACGAGTTAACTAACGAATTGGATCTTAACTCACGGAGTGAATTTTAGCTTATTTAAAAATGTGTATTTATAAAGAAGTGTTGAATTACTTCATTTGTATTTAATTCTACTATATTTAACACCGACTCTCACATAAAAAGCTGCACTGAGATAGGATAACTAGACTCTGGACCTCGTGTCCACCTTTTGCAACCTCAGCCAATTTGAATTGGACCTCTGTTTGGTAGCCAAGCCCAAAGTTCATAATCTATCGTATAAATGAAATGATCTACAAAGTTTGGGTTCATTATAGACATAAATAGGAGTCCAAAACTGATATCCATACATAGTACATACAATTCCATCTTCTTGACGGGATTCTAAGAAAACTGCGCCATTTTGAGCTCGGGGATATATAATTAAGATTCTAATGAATACTTGAACGAACATAAAGGATTTTGTGCGGCACCTTAAGAGTAGCCACTCAAGTACTTATAGCGGAAGAATTGACGTGGTGTGTGATTTTTAAATAGTTTTTTCTTTAATCGGCTAAAAATATTATTAAATACCTCGAACGAGTTTATACAACAAAGTGCATAAGAGATGCACACTGAAACAAGGCCCAAAAGGCCAGACAACCTGGCAATATAACCTAGTAAAAAAGAGAGTTAGACATTCGCGAACGCCATGTTCAATTATCGAAATAAGGGTGTTTCAATAGAAAGGAAAAATTAATGCACATTTAATGTATACTTTATTATTTTTCTGAATCTATTTTGGAATTTTTGATGGCCTATACCGGCACTTTATAAGTGCCGGTATATCTGTATCGGCCGCAACCAGAAAGTGTCCCGAACCTTTGCGGCGGAGCCACGATCGGCACTCCGGTGGCATTTGTTAAAGAGCTGTGGTATTACTATTACCTATAATGGCATTTATAAGTGCCGTTATAGGTCTTAAAAAGTGTAATTTATCTATTTTAAACTTAATTTACTTATTCTACATGGAACTCAGCTCAAAACTGGGGTATATATATATCCTGTCGTCTGGTCCTGTTTCCAGCTAGTAGTCTAGAAGGAAAAGAGAAAAAAAAGGGAAAAGCTAGAGGTGATGAATGTAATTAGCTAATTACTAAAACAAATGAATTAAAAAGGCATAGCCATAGTTATGCATGTATATATGATATCCATATGGCGAAAATAGTAAAATGAATATTAGGAGTATGTATATTGATATGACAGGCAGCTGATGGTTAACCAAGATCGTTGAATTTCACACTCCCAGTAGTAATTTGGTTGTCACTCACTGTACCAAACAAACGTTTTATTATTCAGTCTCTCCTTTTTCTTTTCTTTTTTTAATTTAATGTTAGGCTGTCCAACACGCTTTTGTCTGATACTGCCGTTCCGTTCGTGCATGCTGTAACAATAATAAATTGAATTAATTAATTATATGGACGGCAAAATCACAATCAATCTAGTAGCATTAGTAGTAGTAATAACTAGTAAGAGATCTGATCACTAGTAGTGGTAATACAAGGCACAAACATAGGCCTGATTTTGATGCTATCTATGGTACTCGGACTCTAATTCTTGCACGTTTGTGTCAAATACTCGACACTCAGACATGGTATGGATATGAGATACTTCGTTTAAACCTAAAAAATGAGTCATTTTCATCAAATAATCGTGTTCAATATCTGGAGATACATCAGTGTCGGTAAGTTGCTATAATGAATATTGACCATTTATTGCGGTATATAAATTAACCTGTAATTGATCAAAACAAGTTAGATTTCTCATCATGTACTATTACTATATTACTTGAATGCATAAGAACAGGCAGTATTATGTGAATATTCTTGTTTTAATCACATACTTAAATTTATTATAACACTATATACACACACAGATCGAGCCAATTATCTAATACTTCATGTGATGTTAATTATCTTACTACGGCCGTACAAAACTCCTCGTTGGCTTCGCGCACTTCAGAATAATGTTAATACTATATACACTAAATCTGCAGCCCATGCAAAGTTGTATATTTGCTCTTAACAAAAGGGAAAAAAAAAAGGGTTAGAAATGATCAATAAACAAGGCTAAGTTTTTACTTCTTATTTTGTAGAGTAATGAATGGGGGTATTCATTATGATTTAAGTCTGTTGAACCGAAAATTATATTTCAGAAGTTATTCAGCTGGCACACTGGTGATTTTAGCTCTCTACGTATCATTTTTTGTTTGGCAAACTTTAAATTAATAGTTTGTATAAACCAAAATTGATGCCCATTTCTAACATATTACAGGGAACAACATTAATTCTAATTTGTCTCAGTGCGGGAGTATTAGAGGTGGCAAAATGTGCTTTACGGCCGGATCGGACGAGTATTTTCTAACCGGACCATTTAATTTGTCACCCCTGCTATGGTCTATGACTATGGGGACGGAATTTATCACAGTGGAAATATTGCACAGTAAACCTAAAGCGTGGAACATGGCGTACAGAGCTAAATAAGGAAATTAAAAAACACTCTCCATCTGCAACATGGACTTGGCACACCCGAACCAAAATCATACCCAAATTGTACGAAATTAAATAACTAAGATGACGATTTGTTAGAATATTCCACATCACTTGTTTTAAGGTTTTTACTGGTCGCTAGATCAATTCATATGATTTAATTTAATAATTTATTTGCCAATTATTTTTTCTTTTTCTTTCTATATATAGCTCATTAATTAGGGTTATGTGTTATGATGTGTATACCTTATTCAATCAATACAAAATATTGGAAATATACCAAATATGTTTTTCTATGTAGTCCTCTGCAAAGTTTACTAATTCCATCTATCAATTTATCAGATGAAGTTTTTGAATTATCCGAACTTAATTATAAGAACCGCGGCCGAAATTACTTTTGTCCGATCCCATCTTTAATTAATTCATGGCTAGCTCAACCCAGCATGAAATATTAATAGTATAATAATATAAAATGTCACAAAGTTTCTTAGCTAGGGATCTTGAAATAGTCCAGAAGATCTGGCCTTTTCCTTTTACTTGTTCATAATAAAAGCATCAAACTCTTCACCATCAAACAGTTGACTGTCTCTTCTCTTCATTCTCTTCATCCCTATGGAAGCTAACCATCAGCCTGCTGCCACCACAGAAACAACAATCCAATCACAAACGTCTGATCAAGAACCGGCCGAGAACCTAGCTCCTCATGATGATCAAGAAAGCAGTAATAGTAACAAGAAAACTGGTACTGCGGCTGTTAGGTTATATGAGTGCATCTTCTGCAAGAAGGGCTTTACCAACGCTCAGGCACTAGGCGGTCACATGAACATCCACCGCAAGGATCGGAACAAGCTCAAGAAACCCTTGAAAGATAGAACTCATCATCAGCAACTCATGTTGCAAGTTCCACTTCATGATATTATTACTACTAGTAATAATATTGTTTCCCAAAGTAGTGTTAGCTTATACAACTTTTCTTGTACCAGCAGTACTACTACAAGTATAGAGCTTCCAAAATTGCAAGATTTTGCGCCTGGGGGACTTAAAAGAGTTGCAACATGGCCACCGTTTGCTTCATCGTATGGAAGAAAGTACATCAAGACTGATCAAGATGGTTTAGTCATGAACAAGGATCAAGAGGATCATAAAGAACTGGACCTTGAGTTGAGATTGGGGTTTAAAAGTTCCAAGACCCCAAAAGATATCAAGACAAGAAGTTTTTTCTGATCCACCATGGCTGCTGAAGTTTCGGTCTGACATGTCAAATTGGTAATTTGGTACTACTTCAATATCTCCAATTAATATGCCTTTTTGTTTCAATCAACTTATAATTAGTTAATGATGCTGTTTTTTTTTGTTTAAGCTTACACGAGGCAATATCTTGTCTTGTCCTATGGATCATATGGTTCCATAACCATTGGTTTTCTGTATTGATAAACTTTACAACTTGGAAAGTTTGAATGTATGATTTTTACGCGTAATTTTGTGATCCATAATATTCAGCTATAGTTTGTACTAGTACATACATTCGTATACATATGGTTTTCTTCCCTTTGTTTCAAATTAAACATAGGCGATTCTAAAATTCTTGTTTCTCTATAAAGGATTGCATATATGAAAGTTTTAACGTACTAGGCTTCCATATATTAAAGTTTTAAAAAATTTAAGGAATATGAAAGTTTGTTGAAACGCTGCTCATTGCTTTGAGCATAGCTTCGTACACTGCATTACTTGTACGCACTATTGATACAGTTGATTATCTGACTTGTAGACATATATATAATATCATGTTTTTCATCTATTATTATTTGTTTAGATATTTAAAAATTGAAGCAGTACGTATATCGTTCTTTAATTTATTGAGTTTCTACTGCAATTTTGCAATAGAACTGGTGTATGGAGATCTGAATGGCCTGAAGTAATGCTGTGATTGTGAAGAAATGCATGCATACATTTGCCTAGTAACTTCAAGACCGATATGTAATTCTAGCTAGAAGAAATGCATGTCAGTAAGATTTTATTATTCTTTCACTGTCGGTAAATGCTATTTTGCATTCTGCTAGGTTTAAGCTGATCACTTTGATTGATTGTATGTTCGTTGAAGACTGAAGTGAGCATTCATGCATTCTTGAAATGACATAATGAGGCGTTTATACTTGTCAGACCCTACTTGTTCATAAATCTATGAATGTAATACTAATACCCCTCCGGTCAGAAGTACAAAATGGAAATTTGGAATGTGTGCATGAAAGCACAATTTCTTCATGATTTTTAGTGTCTGTACGTATTGCTTTCTGAGAAAATGAAAGAAAACTAATCAATACTGGAATATGAACGTCACTTCATTTTTTTGCAACTCCATTCTTCACATGACACATAATAAGTTTACCAAATCACAACATAATAGAACTATAAAATGACGAATTAAGTTGTTATATATTTAAGGCAATATTTCATCTTCTAAGCAATTCCGGAGCTTGATTGTAGCATCTATACGGTCCAAATGCAGCACGTCACAGCATTCTCTTCTACTTCCATACTGCGTTTGATAATGAAAGAACCATCAAATAATGGCCAAAGGATTAAGGAAGGTAAAGCGAAAAGAGTAAATGTATTGATGTGCTATACTTTTCACTATCAGTTTTGAAGTTTTTGTATGTCATCAAGATATACCAAATCTTTAAAAGAAAACCGATTATTTACATTTCCATATATGTCACCACATGTTAATAAAATTCATACTTCATATATTATATGTTCTTCATGATACATTGCACCATACAAGGTGTTTCAATAACATAACTGAGTTTGTTTCATGAACAGAATGAAGTTAAGATCTGCAAAATGGTAAATGGAACGTGGAAGATATTTCAACATCATGCCAAAATATCAGAAAGTTTAATTGTCTGTGCGTACGTAAGCATGACAGAAGAAATACCTCATTGTGAATCTAGATATACTATTTTCTATATACACACATCTTATATATATGAAACACATGATGCATATGAATTCAATTTATACCTAGCTGGTAACTATGAAACAAGAATGGACAGAGTTTTTTTTTTTTTTTTTAAAGAGGGATCAGATTGGTTAAGATGAGGGTGCCCCATTGTCGTAATAGGCGAGGCGGACACCCATCTCACATATTTAAATGTGAGCATTGACCACTCATCACATCCCCTTAAAACTTGCCCGAAGGATCATTAGAATGGACAGAGTACTATATTGCATTGGTGTGAATCTTAAGCATTTTGTTCCAAACATGAACAACATTCTCTTGGCAGGAGTTTCTTGGCCTATAGGACAAATTCTAAAGAGTAAAGATAATTGCACAAAATCTTACATTTCATATGGTTTTATCTCACAGATTTCCATTACATAGAACATAATAAAACCCTCTGAAAATGACTGGGAGTTGGAACTTTAACTAGAGTGCTCAAACTATGAGACAAGAAGCAGCAGAAAATTTCATGTTAAGAGACAAGGACAGAATGTATTTCATATAAGATAACAAAATAGTGTAAAAGAAGTGATGTTAACAATAGTACTACTTTGATAACATGTAGGATGTATCAGTGGAAACAAACACAAAATACAACAAAATTAAAATAACTTAATGTATAATACTCACCGGATCATATTTTCTTCTATCTGAGATGACATTTATTTTCGACACAGAATCAGCAGAATGATTCCCACTCGAAGCACAACTTGGCAATCCACGTGCCTTTCGCCTAGTGTAGCTCAATGCAAGATAATCTTCTTGTTTTTATCAATAGAGTTGAAGAAAACACATGAGGAGCTTCACATGGATTGTTATTGGGAATGCGCGTGTTGAAGAGGAAAAAAGGCTTAGCTACCTTGCTCCAAGGTGTGAATGTTTCTAAAGGTCTCCTTAGTATGCTAGGAAGGATTATGGACTCATATATGTGTACACTGTAGCCGAATGATATGGACAAAGACCAGTTTTTCGGCTTGTGGTAGCATATTGTTTGTTGAAGTAATCTTGATTCATCTTCCTTTGCTACTCTCATGAGATGGTTTAATGAATCTGTACTGTTCATGGAAGGAAATATGGGATCCACTGCATCGAAGTGGTGTAGGGAGAGTAGAGGGGATTGTGGATGAACTGATAGATAGCCTGATGTATCGTTGTGCATATCAATCTGTCACATATGAACAATAAGACAGTGCATTCATTCATGATGTAGCATAAGACTTTATGCATTGAATGAACTCTATAAATGTCAATACCTGATGGAGACCTTTCTCCTGAGTAATAGAGACTCCCAAATCAGCCACACAAGACCCCAAGATATGATCACTTCCATACAAACGTGGATACCGCTTAATACACACATCCAAGTTCTTAACCACAGCCTGAGCAAGAGGATAACTCATGGCATAACCAGCTCCACCAAAGCCCATCTCAAAAGAGTGGAAAATGTTCGATGAATGGCATTCAGAATTCATCCCTATGTAGAAGTACTTCTCATGATCATATCTTGCAAGAACATCAACCAGGTTGTTTATAAAGAAAACTGTGTCATCGTCTGCTAAAAAGATCCACCTAACACCATTGTTTTCCAAATCTAACACTTCTGCGATAATTCGTGCCAAACGTATGGCATGTGGGAACGCATGCTTATCGTAGGACTTGTACTTGGAGGTGTCTTCTGATATGCGAAACTGAGGGAGAGAACTTGGCCATGAGTGCGTGTAGTTGGGGGATGTTTCAAGGAATATGTAGCCTCTGGTGATATTTGGCCTCCACCATGATGAGAGGTAACTTGTTCTGTTCTTCCATGTGCTTGTGGAGCCTGCTATGCCGAACACGACATGGCTGATGGTGGTTGGAGAGGAAGAAGTTGCAAAGTTAGGATCTTTGCTTTGCTTTAGTTTTGTAGAAATTGAAGAGAAGTATGGGCTGTAGAAGAACAAGATGTAGATGACATACAGAAGGAAACATGAATAAATTAGTGATCTGAGTAGCTGTTTTCCTCTGTTATTGGACTTTGAATGAATGGTTGAAGGCATTGTGCATATTAGATTGAAACTCTGTTATGAGAAAGATTTTGGTTTCAAAATAGCTTCTGCTAACTTTTCTATTTTTCTTTTTTTTTTTTTTTTTTTGCTAATATGACTATAAGCCTAGGTGTTTTCACCTGTGTGATGCTGATGATTCATGTGAATTGGGAGTAGTCACATTTAGACTTGCTTCCTCTGCAACATGGAAAGAGAGGCATGCATTTTACATGCCTCTGTGGTGTTACAAATTGCACCTGTTTTAGGTCTAGTTAGTTTTGTCCCCAAATTACTAAAATCTGAAAAACTTGCCAGGGTTTGGGCTAAAATTGTAATTCTACGTAGCTAAGCATGCAAAAATTGCAGACACACTTTTAAACATAACAGAGAGATTAATCTTTATTAGCTCCAAGAACAATTATGGTTATATACCATTTACCTCAACAATTACATTACCATAGCTATGTTCCTAACCAAATTCTCCAAACAAGATACCATTTCAACAGAATCAAAAGATTAAAGTACCATCTATATGCAGGGAAATACATGTCGCAGACAAGCGCTTAACGCAGCTTCTAGTCATCATCGATGTAGATGGTTTCTTGCTTAAACAAACCGCCAAACACATTCCTCATTTCTTTCTTTGGATCCGCCTCTTTAGCTTTTGGTTTCGGAGGAACAACTTTTGGCTTTGGCTTTGGAGCAGGAGCAGTCTTCACTACCGCCTTCAAAGAAGGCAGGGACCGAGCCTTGGCTTGTCCCCTAACAGTAGCAACCTGGATTTTTGGTTCCTCGTCCTCATTGAGCTTTTGAACAGCTGATTTAAGCTGTGAGCTCAGATTATCCCATGATATCCCCGTCGTCAAGCTTTCTGCTTTACCCAAAAAGTTTCCTAGTGATTCTCCAGCAGCTTTTGCTGCTTTGTTTTGTGCTCCTGCAGCAAGACTAGCAGCTCGAAAGCTTTCCGCTTTACCCAAAAAGCCTTCTAGTGATGCTCCAGCAGCTTCTGCTTTCTTTTGTGCTTCTGCAGCAAGGCCAACAGCTCGAGCTTCTTCCTTTTCCAGCTTTTTCACCTCTACCTCCAGCTTCTTTGCTGCTTCAGCTGCCTGACGAGCTTCTTCAGATGCTTTTATAGCTTCTTCCTCCGCTTTTGCTTTTGCAATGCTTTCCGCATATGCCTTTCTTCTTCCATCCTCAGGAATTGCACTGCGAGAATCAATTGAATTAACATAAAGAAACTTTTTGCCTAATATATATGTTAGTGTGAAGGGTAAAATCAATTACCTAAAAAGTTCCACAAATGCCTTGGAAGGAGCTGATGGATCAGAAAAGACCTCAACAACCTAAACATAGAAAAAAAAAGTGATTGCTCATATGAAGGCAACAGGTGGTCATATTCCGAAGTGCAATGTCTAGATTTATCCGTACTATTCAAGACGATAAATGATACTCACTAAATGACTCAAAGACTGGAAATCTTTGGTAACCAATATTGCAGTTCACTTGTTAAGTTTCAGAATTCCAAACTTTGTGCATCTGTGACTGTGAAGCACATATTTGGTTCTTCAGCTATGCTTTCAGTATGTACACTTTCAGTTTTCCCAAGAAATAATTCACAAAATAAGCCAAAACAGTTTTCATATTCACCACGCCCCGACATAATGTTTTTCACGGAAGATTTACCTTATTTTCTGCAATTGCTGTATTGGAGAGAACATCTGCCACTAGCGCAGCTATTTGCGATCGCCCAACCTACAAGTAACAACTCGTGAGATAAAAAGAAAATTCCATTTCGCTACAGTCACTGATGAGCTGTTTTCGTAAAAATGCACAAGTGAAAATAACATCATAACTATCACATTTTCCATGGTACTTTTCCAAAACGAAACAAGAAATTGCATACATTACATTACTTTGTAGTCGTTCACACCAGCATTTCCTTCAGCTGAGACAACAACGTTATATGAACCCTCTGGAGAGAAATCTTCAGTTAGTTTGGTCTTTATGAGGGTGTAGCTAAGATCAGTCTGCACCAGACTTTGCAGGAATTCGACGATCGTCAAGGGCTGAGATTTCGCGAATATGTTATTGAAGAATAACTGGATGCCGTCAAGTACATTATTTGTTGACGCAGCGCCAGATGATCCGTCATACACTATTGCCACATGAGCAACATTTGCTAATTCGGCAGCTTGGATCACTTGCAAAGCATCTGCGAGAGTGATCTCCGCACTGGGACCGTTTTCTGATGGACCGATGGTGACTACAACTTTACTAGCATTTCCAATTGCTTTAGCTATTGATTCTGCATCTTCGAAGTTGGAATTAACAGCATTCAGCCGCTTTGCTTCTTCATTAGAAATAATCTGCCACGATAGCACAGATGAGTAGTAATCAGAAATAACAAAATCTAAGTGGAATAATAGCATTAGAATCCTTCTGTGTTATACAACTTGCACCAAAACTCTCAGCTGTTGGTTTTCTCACACAGACTCTTGTGTAAACCTTTTCTAATCATAGTACAGAGTTATATGAGCAAAAATGATTCCATGCAATGCAATAAAACTAACACAGCAATATTCGGGTGGCAGTGACATATAACACAAAACCTATTGCATTGTCCTCTAATCAAGTTTGAGACAATGAAAATGAAATCCAGCAATGTTTCAATCGAGACATGATGACTGCCTTATGAAGTACCAGTCGAAACATTGTGACCAATGACTATGAAACATTGTTGGATTTAATTTAGCCTCCGTTGATCAATAAGACACCTTCGAACACCAGAAATATGCAAAACAACTTGCATTATCTTTAAAGTTAATCATTCAGTCTTTCTCAATCCAACAATCAAAAAGCATGATTCATGGACAGCACAGTATCTAGAATCTACAGCATACAAAAAACGGAAACTGACCTTATAACTGGCGGCCAAACGAGCCAATTCTTGTGCTGCACCAAGATCAGGCACACCAGCCCTGACACTAAAACCCTGCCGCAGAAGCGTCTGAGCAATGCGTATACCCGCCTGCCCAGTCGCACCGGCTACAAACACCGTTCCAGGATCCTTTCGTCTCTGGTTCCCGAAACTCAAGCCCGATGACGGTTTTGCCACCACCGGAACCAAAGACTTCACATCAGGCAAGTTGTTGAAATCAAAATTGAACTTAAAGGGGCTAGCATTCTGTACTTCCTCGTCTTGCGATTCAACCTTTTTGGAAAACACCGTAAACTTGGGGTTCTTGATGGTGATTCTTGAACGGGGAGTGGTTGTTAGGAGGAATGAATTTGATGATGTTAGAGTTGGCGCCATTAATGGATGGATAAGAGGAGAGTGATAAAATTATGGTGTTGGTTTATTTGATTCATTCACTCATCTTTTTTCTCCTCCATCCTGGATTGGATCATTGGATGATGTTTTTGTTATCCATTCAATGCCAAAACCTGAAAATCTTTATCTTCAAGGGAGTGAGTGAGCTGACAACCACAGGGCTTCTCAACAGAGGAAATGTTTCATTCGTTGTCTCAGCCTCCAGACTGGATTTGGATAAACGATTATGACCAATCATAGAAAGCCACCTGGCTCCCTATTTATCTACAAAACGATTAGGAAGAAGAAGAAAGAACTGTAAACCAGCCAGCCAATTACAAGTAGAAAGATGTACATTTGCCATTGGATGTACATGTTTCATTTCAAATTACATTTCTCTGTAATCTGAATTTTTTGTTTTTGATAGAGCAGAAATGGTTTCTCTCCACTTGTATTATACTCTATATATATTCCCGCACGTTCCCGACTTTCAATATTATGCATGGACCATGTAAATGTTAGTATATATACATATTGAACGGCATTAGTTTATAGTAAATCATCCAAGTTTAGTGCCCGAACTTCATTTCGCTTCATAGTTGAACGTGGTATCAGACCACAGCATGATTTACGTATTGAGTAGCTAAGTTGTACTTGAACATAACCTCAAATTCACCGAAGAATATTCAGCCAGCAGGGCTTAAGCCGTTACACACTTGCACCCTCAGACTTGTATATATATCCTTATCTCACAAGAAGCCTCATATTTTCCACTCAAATGAAGAGTTTCGGTTTGACTAAATTGAGGACAAACAATGGTACTCCTATTGAACTGCTCTTGGGGATTTTGGATTTTGAAACCATTTTTATGCCGATATCAAAGTCAAGCACATTGTCAAATTACATCTATAATGAGCGCAAGTGCCGAGACCCAAAGCCTAAGCCAAGATCAAGATTTGGGACTTTCAACGCCTTCTACGCCAACATACTTCCTCGTTCTTGATAGGATGAAGAATAAAAAAGGACAAACTTTTAGCTATAGAAGGCCCACCCCCGCGCTGCATATAAATGTCCAACTTGCACGCACCGTACCGACTACAGAATACCCACACTCCTATTATAATTTGCACAATTCCCAGAAGTTTTGAGAACAAGTATCAGCATACGTTGAGAAAACCTGTTGCATGTTTCTCTCTGCAAACTATCAAATACAGGCATAGAGCATTCAAATGATACTTTTAACAGTTCAACAAGTCCCAGTTTGATTTAACTTTTGGGCACAATCACATCCAAAATATTCAGAGATTGACCCCAATTGGAAAAGGAAAAAGAGAATTAACAGCTCAGTTGAGCTCAAGCTCAGTGTGCCAAATACATCTGAGTTTTGTTCCAAACCCGCTTGCCCGTGAGAATAGAAACAGGATAACACTTTCTTTTTTAATCTCAAGGAGATCAGGAATATTATCATAAACATACTTATGTCGGATTTCACCAAAGGGGAATTCATTACTTAAGGTCAGATGCTCCGAACTTGAGATCTTTGCTTAACACATGTCCTGTTCTCAGGCAGTAGAGATCCTGCTCTTTTTCTCTTACATGGAACATTAATCCAATCCCTAGTTATTAATATATTGAAATGTGAACACGAATGTGTAACCCAAGACTTTCAAAAATATAGATATGGGTGCACCCCTCATAAAGAATATTTATGCACAACTTGATGAGATACCTATGTTTTCGTTTAAATGGGTATCCTTGTTTTTAATAGTCTGGCATAATATTGACTGTGCTAGTCATGACGTATGCAACACAAAAACGTGAAGCTACTACAGTAAGTGAAAGAAGACATTGGCATAAAAAAGCGTGAAACACATTATAAGAGGGAAACCAGGACGGAAAGAGTGGGGCGTGGAGTGATCAAGTAAACAACAGCTCATTCATTTAGCAGATGCCATGTATATCTTCACCTAACGCTTAACACTGAAGAACTAGATTAAAAAATAAATAAATAATAGTAATAATAATAATAATAATAATAATAATAATAATAATAATAATAATAATAATAATAATAATAACTCTTTAATGCACCCCAAGGAAAACGTAAAGCGACTAGAGTAAGTGAAGGAAGAGAAAGGGATGGAGTGATCAAGCAGCTCATTCAATTAGCAAATGCCATGTATGCTTAAGACTGTAGAACTTGATTTTAAAAGAACTTTAATACACCCTGCAGCAAAGTTAAAACTTCACAGTAATTGTTTTAATTTTAGAAATCATGATTGCAGGCTGCAATAATTTGTTATCCAAGCCCAAAATGTACAATGACCATTCAATCTCACTCGGTCAACAATGAAAAGAGTATACTGCTTATAGTGAAATTATTTATACAATGGATAAAACAAATATGTTGATTACCTCATGAAGCAGTATCAGAACATCAACAAACAAAAATTACACCATAATTACGCACTGGAGCTGATTACTGCTGCAATCAACACCAGGACATGATTAATAACACACGGCAAAGACATATGATAGAAAAATCAGGGAATAACTCTAAATGCTAAATCAGAAGCACCCAGAACATCATCAAGATTTAGAACTGAAAACTAGCCATTAAAATGTATATCTGGTAAAACACCAAAACACTGAAATAAAAGTTCACCTGTATGCAGAGTCCAAACTGAGGTGCAGAAGATCTGTTCAACCAAGTCATGTAGTAGTTGATACTGACATCTATCAATTAAGCAGAAAGACCATTTAGTAACAGTGTTATACGAGGCAAAATATCTTCCAAGACCTTCCGAATAAACCATCCAAAAAGAAAAGAAGACTTGAACATTCAACATCGAGATTTAAACACCCTAATAAGTATAAGCTCAGAATGAGCAACAGTATTATGTATATATGTAAACCCAAAACATGAGAAGCAAAGGCCTCAGCACTCGGCAATAAGCACTAGACACCCCAGATGAGATATATCTTCCTGAAGCAATAGAAATACACTCCCAGAACAGGGAAGACATAAAATTACCAGAAAACTTAGCAGGAAAGTCAGTCAGCATAAAGGGGCACTCAAGATACTAGCTCAGGAAATCCTCATTTATCCATTCAGCTGCCACCAGTAAAGACAGATTACATTAAAGATATGAAGAGTACATTCATCCCAGATATGTGAAGTCTTAAAGAGAAACATAACAGAAAATAGCAATAAAATAACAGCTTAAGTTCTAAATATGAAATAAGTTTAAATAGTGTCTATTAAACATTGAAAAATCCAAAATGCAGTAAGCACTAATTGCCAGTGCCCCTTTTGGCACGGAGCGACTCAAGGGCTTTCTCCCGGAGCTCAATCTCAAGCTTCTTTTGCTGAGACTCGCTGTCCTGATTCTTGCTTCGTGAATCCCGCCTACGAGCAGTGTCATCTTCAGAATGATCTTGCTCAAGATCGGATGATGAACTACCAGAGTCTACCGATTTCGACTTTAGCTTCTCAGCACGCTTTTCTTCCTTCCTACGACGTCTTTCCTCTCGCCTTCTGCGCCTCTCCTCTTTTTTAATTTTTTTTCCTCCTTTCTTCTTTTCTTGGCTTCTCTCCTATCCTCATAGGAATCTTCACTAGAATAATCATCTGAGACTGCCTCTTCTCTACCTAACTTTCCGTGTTTTCTCTTTTCATTGACTTTAAGTCTGTTGTCATCAATTTTCATATGATCAGAAACCACTGAACCATTCTTCTCAGATTTCTTTGAGGATTTGGGCAAGGATTCCTCTTCAATCCCATAATTCCCCTTTCTATCATCAGATCGAGCCCTATTCTTATCGATAACTCTGTCAGAGTCAGATGAATCCTTCCCTTTATTCACACCAGTAGATTCATAAATGGTTGACAAATCTTCACTCTCACGATCAGCTTTATGGTCCACCCTGTCGGGTTGCTTGCTACTGCACACAAATGAATCATGCAATTAGTCAGTTCAGATGAGAAACCAAAACAACAACCAAAGCAAAGTAGTGTAGCAGAAGCAACCTTCGAGTCAGCTCGATCTTTCTTGGCTTTACCACATCACGGAGACCACTAATTTCAGTGGAGTCTAGTGAATCTTTCCGCCGAATGGATGTTGGAGAAACTTTATCCGAGGAACTAAGCTTGGGCTCTCCCGTCTCCCTGAGAAAAACAATGCAGTGCATATATGAAAAGAAAAGAAAAAATTATAAACAGATAAAGAGATCTACTTTAAAGGTGGGGTTCAAGGCTGATATAGAGTTCCTGCAATACCTTTTAGAGAGGCTGTCCCTGTCATCAACTCTATACCCGGTATCACCATGGCGAGACTTTGATCCAACAGCTTTTGGTAAAGAACTCAAGCTTTCAGGATGAATTATTCTTTCCCTCTTAGCAGGACTACCACGAGGACTAGTTGACCTAAAAGATTATAAAGGTAAAACTATTACAGATCAAATACAATGTACCTCCACATTAAGTCGCAAAAAGACTAAAGTTCAAAGCGGATAACGTATTAAACCTTCGGTCTGCATCAAGACTTTTATCCTTTGAAGCATCTGATGATTTGAACTTCTCCACCGAAGGTGATATACGTCTATCTTTTCCATGAACATCATCAAAATTCAGTGATTCCCTCTGTGGCGACCTGAGAGAAACAACAGGTTTTCTGTCACCAGATCTTATTACATTCTGGCTATTAGGGAGGCGTTCAGTTCTTTCAACCGGAGAGGCATGGCGATCAAGAGAATATTCCTTACGACTGCTGCATATAGAGAATTATAGGTAAAAAAAACAATTTGGTAGATGGATATTCTCAGAACAGAAAGTTTTTAATGCTAAATAGAGCTGTATACTTGCTGGGACAGTGAATATGCCTAATTGAGTTGCACAAAACTACAGGATATAGATGTAAACGTCTTGTTAACCAGTCATCCCACGAGTTATGAAGACAATCATTATCAACAGCAAGAAGTCCTTATATATAGAAGACAAATCCATTTAGACTGGAATCAACACTCATGTATGTGCAATAAATATGCAACAGGTGCAAGGAATGAGCGCAATAAATCTAAGGCTACATGTCAGGGAACAAATTTATATCGCAAATTATGTGAAGTGAAATTAACTGTAAGATGCAAGGAATTCTACACAATGGGCACACTAAATATGAGACTACATGCCAGGGATCAAATTCACATCACAAATTAAAATTAATTGTATTGCCTCAAGGTGGCACAAGTAAAATAGATAGAAAAGTCAATGGCCATCTTTTTATATCATATTGATCCAAGGTGACTTGTCATTTTAGATTATTCTGTCTCCACATTCTGCATTTCAACAGCCCAACCACCCAGAACAAATTGTATTAAATCTGGAAAACAAATTATTATCAATCCTAAAAATTGAAGTACTAATTAGATATACACAAAGTTGGCTCTCAGTAATTGGTCTCATCTTTTTTCTTTTGGTAATATTATTGCTTCCAATACCATTTATGCGTATACTAAAGGTTCAGGGGTAGTGTATGTCATACCTCCATTTCTTATTGTTCAAATAGATTATTGATAACAAGACAATGTAATTTTTTAAACTATACTGCAGCCAATAAGCTACTGCAGAATATAAACGGACATAACAAAAACTGTTATCAAATAGAATTAACCTAATACATACCTGGCTCTTCGTCCAGGAGATTTTTCAGGTGATCTTGCGTTTCCTCTAGGAGATCTTCTCTGGACAGGTGAAGGAGAATGACGACGAGTTGGTGAAGGAGAGCGAGAGGATTGATCAGAAGGTGATCTCCGGTTTACAGGGGTTAAAGATTTATTCCGTTCATGCATCGAGGATCTACCCTGAACAGGAGATGTCAATGGTTTAGTAGGAGGGGAGGGAGATCGTCGTCTTCTGGTTGAAACTGGTGATCGAAGACGATGCACCGGTGGCCGTCGACCATATTGTGAAGGAGAACTGCGACGGACAGGATGTGGTGACCCACGACGGGCAGGAGGTGATGACCTGCGACGGGCAGGAGGTGGCGACCTGCGACGGACAGGAGATTCTGATCGGTCTTGATCAGGAGACGATGAACGTCCTCGCACAGGAGATGGCTGTCTACGGCGCACAGGAGATGGTGATCTACGGCGCATGGGAGATGGTGATCTACGGCGCATTGGAGATGGTGATCTACCGCGCACGGGAGATGGCGATCTACGTCGAACAGGTGAACGGGATCTGTACTGCATTGATGATCTCCGCACTGGAGTTCTTGATCTGCGCCTCCGGGGGGATCGTGATCTTTGACGCAACGGAGACCGAGATCTGTAACGCCATGAAAAACGCACTCTGTATCTTGATGGTGAAGGAGATCTTCGCCTCGTCCGAGATATTGATCTTTGCCTGGAGGGAGGTGATCTACGCCTTGGTGGAGAAGGAGACCGTCTTGCATTATGCCTGCGATGTGGTGTTATAGACCGCCTTGGGGATGAGCGGCGTCGCCTTTCAGAAGAAATAGAACGACTTCTTGATTTAGGTGCCCCAGAGATGCTTCTTGATCTTCTTCCACTGTGAAACCATAATGAGTGTTACAAATGTCACAAGGGCCAAAAAAATCAATGAGTACAAAATGAAGACCTACTCTGAGCCACTTGCAGAGTTGGACTTGCTAGGTGATGGTGAACGCTTTCGTCTGCTCAAGGAAACAATAAACTTTTTACACCAAGAATACTACATGAAAAGACTCATCAGATTATGTACCAAATTGATGTATCAATAGCATACATACCTTGGAGACGGGGAACGGCTTGCTGATCCTGAAGATCGGGAGGCCCTGTGTAAATAAAAGAAACAATTAGATACTAGTAATATTTAGTCCTAAAAATCATCACAGAAAGTGTGGGGTTGGGTTAGGATGGGGTAAGGAGGGCAGAAGATATTCGCTAAATAAACCGTACTGCTACCCAGTGTAAGCATGAGAATCCTAGACAAGTATTTCTTGTACCAGGAGTGATTTATTGCATAAATAATTTTTCAGTATATGAATACTTCAAGCACACGCAGACGGATATAAAAGATGTGCATGTCATTCCATAATGCTCTCTCCATCTATCATAAAACTTCCCATTTCAAACATTTAGATACTAGTAATATTTAGTCCTAAAAATCATCACACGAAGTTATATTGTGGAAATATATCTTCTTTTTTTTCACAAATATAACTTCAATTGTTTTTCCGGTATAATTAAGGATCAATATGAGGTCAAACGGAGTCGTAAGAAGTCAACATTTGAAATGGGAAGCTTGATGATAGATGGAGTTAGTTTCATTCCTTCTGAGGTTAGCTAAGCTGATTTTTTTTCTGTAACTAGACTTGTCAATCAACACATACAACTATAAAAAACACAGTATGCATATGTTATAGAACATGTGAGTAACAGAATTATGATATTAACCAGTAGTTTCAACGCAGAAGTGACAAACACCTCAAATAATACTTATTAGTCGACGCGCCCAACAAACCATGATTCATTTAAACACAGAATTTTACTGTGTGCAGTTTCATAGTCTACTCCATGAAAAGAGGGACAAAATAGCCAATCTACAGAGGGTTGATACTCTTAACACTGGCATCTGGCCAACTGGAATGTTGCGAGGGAGCACTTAGTAATGAAGTCACAGAAATTAACTTGATTTAAATCCATTAACGGATAATTAAGCCAATTAAATTAGCATGGTCTGATGAAAGTTTACATACAAGTAGCTTATCTTTGTACTTCTGAGGGATTCTTTACAACAAGTACTGAGAGAGTGAGACTGTGAGAGTGATGCTGAAGTGTAATGATCAGAAGCAATCCTTCCCAAATTCAAGCTGCTTACAAAAAGTTCTACTGGTACCTTTTGTGTCTTCTAGAACCATTCCTGTTGAGCCTTTCATCTTCATCTGCTTGTTCATGCTTTGCGTCATTCTCCGAAATAGCATGTTTATCTCTCAAGGTTGCCCTACGACCGTCCTACACCAGTGTGAGGTAAAGGACATGAACCCAAATAATTGCAGAAGCAGAATCTAGCTGAATGTATACGACAGAAACAAATTAAGAATAATATTCGAGATATAAGTACAACCCTAAACTGGAAGAGATGAAACATACCATCTTGACTTTCTCTTCATCATGTTCTTTCTTTTCCTTCTCCCTCTTCATATGAATCTCATTAGCAATACGATCTGTTTCCGCCTGCAATCACCAAATACATGCTTAAAAAGGATAAGCTAGAGTGGAATAGTTGTTAAATAGATGTCCAAATCCAAAGTGCAGAAGATCAACCTTCTTTTTCTTAGTTTCCTCTTCCTTCGCGTCAAGAAACTCTTGGGGGACACCGCTCGCATTTTGCTGCGCACTTAGAAGCAATGTCCAGAGCTCTTTCATGAACTTCCCAGTATTTCTCTCCATAAATCCAGTAAGAGAAATTTGTAGCTGCTTACCATTGACTGCCTGCATCAAACACATGAGCACCATAGCATAAGAAAATCGGATATTATTCAAACAGTGTAAATTTTTATTGATGCCAATCAACTTCAGGTTGCTGATACTGCAAATAAAGTTCTGAGCTATAGCCGTGCATCAATCATGAATCCTCTAATACACAGTACTTTCAATATAATTGTATCATCAGGTGAGAAGAATCAGCACAAATTACCTTCCCTTCCAGTAGAGTATAAATGAAGTTGATAAGAACTTCATCTTCAAAACCAATCAGCTCAGTTACGCGTTTCGCAATCCATGGCTTCATCACATCGATCTTCACTTTCGACATATCGACCTAAACCAATAAAGACCAATGACGAATCAAACATTCAGCACAATCAAACGGAAACGAACATATTCCAGATGCAGAAAACGTAGAAAACAAACCAGATTCTCCAATTCAGGAGCGAATTTCTGAGATTTGAGCAGCTTCGCTTGCTTATTCGAGAACCGAGTGTCCTGATCAGCCGACGTGCCCTAATTTAACAGTGGCGATAACAGATGAGTTGCAAACAATCATGGCATAAAAGAAAAAAAAAAACAGAGAAAAATAAAAGGTGGATTCATCTGAAGCATAAACAGATCGTGTTATATAAAATTGAAATCGAATGAGATGAAACAGAATCGTGAGAATCAGAATTGAGATCAGAAGATCGAGGTTTTACCCGGAAAAATCCGCCCGACATGTTGCTAGGGTTTGCTGAAGCTCTCGTGTGAGTCAAAAGGATAGCAGGAGCTGAGTGATGATAGTGGAGCCTTTGATATCTAAACGGCAGACAGAGAGGGTTGCTCTTGAATCTTGATGACTCATACGACGTCGGTTGGAATAATTAATATTCCATTTATATTAATCGGATGAAAAATAATACTATTCCCATTAATATTGATTTTAAAAAAGTGAAAAAAAAAAAAAAAAAAAAAGGCAAAATACTGTTTTAATATTTTTATTATTCACATAGGTCGTCAGTCGTTGAAAGTTGAAACCAATTTCACGGATTATTTTAAACTTTTTTTAAGAAGAAAAATCAATTCTATATTAGCCAAAATAACAAAACATCATCACAACGTGATACAAAAGGAGCCACTGCCGGAACTACACGCTAGTATATACTGAATGCTAGTTTATTACAATCTCAACAAAGAAAAACAAAAGATAGAGTCTGAAAAAAAATAGTATCGACTTTTATCAAAAAAATCACTTGTTATATTTTTTATTGATAGTCAGTTATACAACTAATAACAAAGTACATGTTTGAATATGTTATAAAATTAATTAAGATAATTGTTATTTAGTCGAAGAAAAGGTAGTAATCGCTCAAAGCAATGGAATCGAGTTGAGTTGTTTTGCTACTAATCATTACTTGATTTTTGTTGTATAGGAGTTGCGTTATTACACAAGGTGTGAAATAAAACATAAAAATATTTATTCTACATCACACCCACATAATTACTTTATATTATTTAGACACGTACCTGCATACTACCATGTTTGTTTGTATCACACTATGTGAGATTTTTACAATGCTTGTTCATGCCATGACTGTAACGCCCCAGATTTCAGAGGCTTAAAAGGGTTGAGAACGCTACTCATACCATCAAGGTGCACCTTTCTTTTCGGGAATCCACCTAGAAGAATTTCAGAGTTAAGCGTGCTTGCTCTGGAGCAATTCTAGGATGGGTGACCCACTGGGAAGTTCCCGGTGCGCGCACGAGTGAGGACAAAGTGCGCGGATTAGAACCCGTGTTGGTCTGTGGGGCCAGCATATTCCCCCGGAGAGCGCCCATGAGTAACCACGCCGGCCGGATTGGTCGGGTCGTTACAATGACTTTTTTTTTTTCTCCTTTTATGATGGGAACTACATTTAATCATAATTTATCCTAAGGATTACAATGGAGCTCAAAACACCTAGACTCTCCACTGCTAACCAAACACGAATAAGCTATTGTACGGTACGATCATTAACAACAAAAGGCTCAAGCTACTCGGGACATATATCCCACACAGAAACTAATCACATGACTCGGGACAAAAGTATTAAACAACAAGTCACTTTGGTCGCGTTGAGATCGTAGCAATATTAGATGCACAATCTCTACCAACCCTTAACTCCCATGCTTAGATAAAGCGTTGGCTGCTTGATTAACTTCCCTGTACACCAAGCTCCATTTGCAATCATACTACTAGATCTAGAATATTTCTTCAAGCAGTAGCTGCCACAACCAATCCTTCAAGTTCCTCCCGGTACATGCATAAAAGACATTGTGAGACACTTTAAATATTGAGCTTAAGCACACCCATTTGTCTAGCTAAAATTAATCTTTGCTTCACAGCTTGAAGCCATGTCATGTTAATAGAACTTGTTCCGGTAAAATCTAATGTTGCCCTGATGAAATTCCTTGCATTATCCTTAAGAATGAACTATCATTGTTCATGCCAATATACCTAGTTGGAGGTGACACTTATTAAAACAAGGCTAACTTTTTAGATGGACAGGAATGTAAATTTAGTGCTTGTATGTATTTTAAAAGTTGCTATAAATGTGCATATAGATTACTAGATCTCTTTGCCTCTGCATATGTAATTATTTATGTATGTCCAGATCAACCAAAAGACACACATAAACGCCACTGTGTGAAATCATTCATTGGAAAACCAGTGAAAACATTCAACAAGTTGATTTGTGCATTATTCCATGGAGACCATATGAGGGTTCTTGCTTCTTCAAACTTTTTGCATTCAGAAAACACAAATGAGAGAGTGTTTATGCACTCCACCTAAAAACCTTAATTAGATGCAATAGTTCATCTAGCATGCATTGCAATCCATATGGAAAATCTAGTTTTTGGAAATATATTTAAATTCCAAACCTTATTCCAAGGCAGCAATGGGCCAAACTCTTGTTATGCTAAATCATGATAAGCAGATTTAATAGTAAATTTCCTAACTTAGTGTGTGTCCAAATTTGCAAATCAGGTGCATTTATCCAGCCAAAAGTTTATATTCAATCTCTGTCCTACCTGCCAAACTAGATGATCTTGAAAAAATTTGAGATTTTTACATAAACATTTCCATAACCAACTACTTGTTGCCTTACATTCAGCCCGTAAAACATGACTATTGGAGTAATGCTTAGTCTTATATCACTACAAGAAAACAGCCAAATAGAGACGGATTAATAGCGACGAATTCGATCCGTCGCAAAATAGCGACGGATCGGTGATTTTAATGACGGATACAAATCTGACCGGTAATTAGTGACGGATGAGTTTATCCGTCGCTAAATTTGCAACGGATAGGTTTATCCGTCGCAAAATTTAGAGACGGATAAGCTTATCCGTCTCTATATGAGTTGACCATTTTTTAATTTAAAAAAAGAAAAATTATTAAATAAAATATAGCGACGGATCGGTGCTTATCCGTCGCTAAAGTTAAAATAAAAAAAAAGAAAAGAAAAGGGATAAGATCAGTTCTAGATCTGATTGTTTCATAACTCTCCATTTTCTTTCTTTCTCTATCTAGCTACTCCACCTCTATCCCAACCCACCACCCACCGTCGCACACCACCACCACTGCCTTCCACCAACGCTGCCGCCTTGCCTCCAACCACCACCGGCCTCCGGATCCTCCTCCTTCACCTTCATCTCTACAAGTTAAGGTATTAAGGTATGTTTTCTAAACCCTAAGTTTTGGGAATTATTTCAATTTTTCAATTAATTAGCTTGAATTTCAATTAAGCTTTGGATTTCGTCTTAATGGCATGGATTCATCAAAGATTGGATTTTGTGTTAATATGATTTATGTTTGTAGAACTAGACTGAATTTTGAATTTCTCGCGGGCTATTGTTAGCTGATTGTTGTTGATTGTGTTTCCTTTAGCTTGTGATGTGTGAATGAGGCAATGCTTTCAGTTTCTTGACTTGTAGTGGTCTTGATTATTGCTCGGGTATCATATATGCGGTTTTTTGGGGGCAATTATGGTTCAAGTTTCTTGAGTTTGATTAAAGTAAAGACAAGGTGAACGATTGTATGTAGCATATGTTAACATGGACTCTTTTTGAGTTTAATTAGTATCTGATTTTGCTGGTTTATTAATTTTATCAAATGTAGGTAATGATGAGTCTGACTGGTGACGTCAAAGGAAAAGTTGCGGTGATGGTGGATGATGATCGACACAACAAGTAATTTTCTATTCTAATTTAACCTCAATTCTCTTCATTCTGCCATATGTTTTCTTAAACTAATTTAGCATAGTACATCGTGTACGGTATAAACCAGGAAAGATGGCAATAAAACATGAATTGTATATGCCCCTGCCCCTGAGTCCTTAATTATCCCTATTAGATTTTGATCATTGTGGTAGTGAAACTTGTTGGGCACTAGGGATGAAGTTGCAACTTAAACTGTGAAATGTGTTGTGGGATTTTGTGTTTTTATGTTATGGTTGGAGTTGTAAGTGTTTCTAATGAGCTTTTGAATATACACAACTTAAACTTTCTAACTATAAAAAAAAAAAAAAAATCTATGGCCTCTTGTTTCTAAAATCCTTCGTGTTTGCGTAATACTTTTTGGTGTTATGTTATGTGAAGTGTTTACGTCCATTCCATTTTCAGTGTTAATGAGTATCCATTACTATGGGTGTTTGGTCTAGTGGTATGATTCTCGCGAAATGCGAGAGGTCGCGAGTTCGATTCTCGCAGCACCCCTTATTGCATTTAAAAAATTATATTTTTATATTTTATTATATTGTAGGTGAATTAAATAAATTAAAAGAAACATAATTTTTTTTTTAAATAAAAAATCAGATTTAGAGACGGATGAGCTTATCCATCTCTAAATTTAGAGACGGATAAACGTCGCTAAAGTGAAGAAACCATGGGCTGCCCGGTCAATGCTAAATTTGCGACGGATAAGCTTATCCGTCTCTAAATTTAGAGACGGAACAGCTCATCCGTCGCTTTTTGGATTAGCGACGCCACTTTTTGCAATGTCCTATTTAGTGACGGGCCATCCGTCGCTAACGGTATATAGCGACGGATCGCTCCGTATAGCGAAGGATGGCATCCGTCGCTAAATCCTGTTTTTCTTGTAGTGTATACTTTAGCCCAAATACTATTGGGTTGCATTAATAACTTCCAAATTAACTTGAATTGATAAGCCTGATTAAGTAATCCTAAATTCTGAATTCCCAAGCCGCCTTTCCACTTTGGTGAACAAACAAGTGAGAAACTAACCATATCTCTTCTTACCTTGATGTAAAGAGTTCCAAATAAAGTGAAGATTCAGATAATCTATTTTATATCAAAGCATCACTTGTCTTTATAATTTCGAATTTATTATTAAAGATTTAAAGTACCACAATTATCATAATATTAACTTTCATGGTATGATTTCCAAAATACTTTCCTCAATAAAATCCTTCTATTTATGTGTCGTTGTTAGGTTCTTTTATTTGGATTGAAGAAATCTTAACTGGTTGAAATTGAACTGACTTTATCTGTGATATAAAAAACATCTAAACAAATTTGTTTTTAATTGATTGTATTTTAGCTAAATTTAATGAATTTGAACTGAACTAAAGACATTGCTTTTAAGATGAAAATCACATAGCGTTAGTGAGCTCCAAATATCTACTCCACATTATTGGGATGATCAACGATTATTGGACAAGAAAAAGTTAATCTATGGTTGAAGCCATTTGGACCGTTTCTACGGTTATTTTTTGATCTTCTAAGTTTACTCCTCGCCAAGAGTTTCTACTTGGTCTCCGAGTCTCCTACCTATATAAATAGGTGAACTGCTTTGTGGACTTGACGACACACGATATAGAGACCACATGTTGTCTTGAAATATGAAACATATCAGTTACGAAGTAGAAAAACTTACACACACTTTAGTTAAAGTAGAGTTTTCTCACGAGTGTATATTGACACTTGTGTAGTTTATCTGAGTTGTAAAATCCATTCTCATTTGAGAGTGGCGTTACGATGAAAGTCTCCTTTAAGAGGTGGATTTCACAAAGTAGTCCCTTGCGTGTAAGCTTAGTTGAGTTTGTGCATAGCACTGGTGATCACCGAGGTGTGCTCGGTGACTATACTTTTTGTAGAATTGCCATTTGCAGTCTTTTGTCCCTAAAGGCGTTTTCAGGTATAATTGTTCACATTATACCTAAAGATTTGAAACAACTCGGGTGTGTTTGTGTCCTTTACTTCACTGTTTTCATTATGCACTTTTCATATTTGTTGTGCAGTGTGTTGACAACATATTGACAACATATTGAACAACATATGCAGTTTTTTTTCAGTATAGTTAAGTTGTGTTTTCTACTCCATCAGTATTGTGTTACCTTTAACAAAAAATACACTTTCGCACCAAACCTCACGAGGTTAAGTGAAGGTTTCCTGTGCCACTTGATCTAAATAGTTCGCCCGAGCAAACTGTACCACTCTTAGATTTCCAAATATTAAAATATATCCACTTTGTCCTAATCCACCAATAAGGCACTACGATGACCTCGGTCCTTCAATACTTAGGTTCGTGCAAGTCGCACCTCCGAATCAGGTGCTCTCACTAATCAGGTCGTTTCGATCCCTTGGAAATAATTACATCTCTTGACCTCTAGACCCTTGGGTTGTTGAGTATCACAAAATGACAAGAGGAGAATTGTTACCGAGCTCCAGAAGCCGTGACTATAACGGTATATGCTCTGAAAACACCTTAATATATTCCGGAGACTACAGATGGTCACATACATCCGGGTTCCAGACTCACGGTTCAACATCAAAGGAAACGAGTCCAGGAAAGATGTATCTGGCGGACATGCATACAGTGACTAAATATTCACTATATTTGAATAAGAACATGACAAAGACATATATTTTCTTACATGTATTGAGCCAAACACATTTTCGTCAACATCATACCTATATATATATTTTCTTACATGTATTAGGCCAAACCCATTTCCGTCAACATCATACCTACCAACCACTAGTTGTGAGGACACTTGACACCATTTCATTAAGCTGACCATGTGACCCTCCAACGCCTATAAAATGCAGTGGGGCCAAGGTAAACATGAGGACAACAACTTCAAGGAAAAACAACAAGAGTAAGATGCATTCTTGGTGGGAATAACCCTACTTTTTTTATTTTAATTTTTTAAACGGCGGGAAAAACCTTACTCGGAGAATATACACCATTGATATCCTTCGTTATATCTATATGCATACACATGTTCTTTTTGTTATTAAGGAAGGCTCACAAACCTCCTTCAAGTAAAGTATCTGAACTTTGATTTGACCTAAAGGCGGGTCGGATATACACCACTAACACCCCTCGCAGGCTAGATACGAAAGCAGTCCTGGGCAAGAAGATTGGAGGCGCAAGCAAGACTATTCAAAGCACACATAGCTCTCCAGACATTTCGTTGATGGCGGATGTATGGTTTCCCTAACACCATTGGTTCCCTATAATTCTTCAGAAAAAATTACATTCCAACTGTAAAAAATAAAATTCAATTACTGTATTTTATGCGCTCAAGTTTTCCTATAGTCATCCTGATCTTATAAAGTGAAAATTAAAAAATTAAATTAAGTTATTTAAAAAGAAAATTGAATGTCTCGAACCGAAGTCCTTTAGCCTCTAAATATCTGCCCCTTTTATCTCTTCATCATCCATTTTCCGTCTCTTCTTCAATGGACTCCTCACGTTCGCCAAACCCTATCACAACTACCTCCACCACTAGATACCTTCACAATTAATCTTGTTCCGCCTCCAACACTCCCCACTTGATTTATTCAGAGTTATCACCGTCTATGGCAATGATGCAACCCTAAATCAACCAAATAACACCCTTCTCCGTCAAGGTCAGACTTGCTTCGATGTCCGCGGTGGCGTAATGATGGAAATGCCGCTCACAAGCTTAGCCATTTGATGGGAGCAGAAAGACATAAACGGAAAATAGAGATTTTTTTCTAGATAAAGAATCAATCCAGTGTATTGGAAAACGAAGATCACAGGTAAGAAATGGATTTTACATCCATGACATCTATGCAACTCATATCGATAAAATGGATCAGCAACTCTCTTTATTCGTTTGTTTTCAGCCACCCATGTGCAACAAGACCATTGCAACATAAAAACAACCGATGGATCAACCATAGCGCAACAATCTTTGACCCGAGTTCTGTTGTTAAGTTGCCGGAGTTTCGTTGTTTGTGGCGAGTAAGGTTTCTTTCTCAATCAAATTTGGTAAAGTTAGATTTTATGCGCGATGCACCCACATTTTTTTTGTTTTCTAATGTGACCCTTTTTCTTTTAAGCAAAAAATCTGTAATGCCCCGCATTCCACATCGCTTCAGAGTGAGTGGAATAAAGGGTGTATATGTTAGACTACCACTCTCACATGGTATGAGGCCTTTTGGGTGATTCCAGAAGCAAATCCGTGCGAACTTAGGCCCAAAACAGACAATATCATACTGTTGGGACGTGTGTGGGTCCGTTCAGGAGTAACCACGCCGACCGGATTGGTCGGGTCGTTACAAATGGTATCAGAGCCTTGACCAACACAAAGCCCACACCAGGTGGATTGTTGGTAAAGGTTATTGTCAGTTTGTCACCCCCACCACTTAAGGCGCTTAACGAGGACGTTGAGGCTTTAAAGGGGTAGTTTGTAATGCCTCGCATCCCACATCGGTTAAGAGTGAGCGAAACAAAGGGTATATATGTTAGACCACCACTCTCACATGGTATGAGTCCTTTTGGGTGATTCTAAAAGCAAATCCGTGCGAGCTTAGGTCCAAAGCGTACAATATCATACTGTTGGGACGTGTGTGGGTCCGTTGAGGAGTAACCACGCCGGCCGGATTGGTCGGGTCATTACAAATACTTGTAACGACCCGACCCACTAATGGGCCGAGACCCCGCCCAACGGGCCGACGAGATTACTCCTGGGCGCTCCCCGGGGTGATATGCTAGCCCCACAGACCAACATGTGTTCTAATCCCTTTAAACTCTCTGAAATTCTTCTAGGTGAATTTTCGAAAAGAAAGGTGCACCTTGTTGGTATGAGTAGCGTTCTCAATCCCTTTAAACTCTATGCAATTCCGGGGTGTTACAAAATCTATCTGCCCTACTACTCCTATGTTACATCTTTACCACCTTATAACTCCAAATACGCATACACTAACCTTATGTCTCCATCAAGGTTTGAATTCTCGATCTCTCCTTGCCACTTCAACACCGTTACTACCAGACCCCCTTATGACTCCTGCAATGTGACCCCTTGTATTAGTTTTGCAAAAGTATTGACCACGTGCACGGGCTAAAATGAAGAGGTGAAATCTGGAGGGATTAATTGAGAATAATCGATTGATCCCTCCATCCACCACCAAGATTCGTCTTTGTTAAAAATTTTATTCGGTTTGATTTCATATTAATCAAAACTTATTGAAAAATAATTAACAAATTATTATTATTTATAATAACCGACATACATCGCATCATTTTGCATCATTTTACCATGCTTGTAGTATTTCACTCCCCGTATTTCCCATTTGCTATAAACGCGATCATTTACCAATAAACGAGATAAAGAAAAAGGAAAAAAATAAAAGAAAAGTCGTAAGCTCTCTATCAGATATTGCCACGGAACAAATAAACGGATGCAAACCTATTTATATTGCCCTCTCTATTCTCCCTTTTCTATTCCGCCTATTCTCTCTCCTTCCCTTTCTCTCTCTAAAAAGAGCTGATTGATTAACACACCCAAAAATCCCAATCGGAGAACCAATCGGCTCCGAAACCCTATCTCGCCTCTCCGATTGCTAATCCATCCTCCAATTTCGTCTTCAATGGCGAGCTCAACCACCAGCAATGTCTACGTCCACGTCATCGACGATGTTATCAATAAGGTTCGCGAGGAGTTCATCACCAATGGCGGTCCGGGAGAGAGCGTGCTCACCGAGCTTCAAGGAGTATGACTTCTAAACCTAATTTTACCTAATTGAGTCTAAAATTCAAATATCTAGTTCAATTTAGGGTTTTAGCAGGAAACAAAATCAACCTGTTTTGTAAGTGAACTGTGGCCTGTTGAATGGCTATGCTTGATTTCGGTAGTTTTAGGGCTTTTGAAGCTGTTGTATCTGTGATTGGAGTTGAGGCCGTGATTGAGTTTTTGTGTTGATATTTTCAGTTATGGGAGTTGAAGATGTTGAATGCTGGTGCGATCGTGGGTCCGATAGACAGGTCGGCCGGTCAGAGGGCAGTGGCTGGTGGTGGTCCGATTACCCCTAATCCATTGCATGACCTCAATGTTCCCTATGAGGGTGGGGAGGAGTACGAGACCCCTACTGCTGATTTACTCTTCCCACCGGTGAGGTTTCGTGTGCTAAAATTGTGAATTGGGTTCATGAAGTTGAATTATTTATAAATACAATATACATATATGTTTCTGGTTTGGTCAATGCAGACTCCACTGCAGACACCGCTGCCCGGAACTGCTCAAACACCATTGCCAGGAATGGCTCAGACTCCACTGCCTGGAACTGCTCCTACGCCACTTCCTGGAAGTGATAGCAGTTCAATGTATAACATTCCGACTGGCGGTACCCCAATCACTCCCAATGAATACCCACCTACTAATGAAAATGGAAATGTTCCTGGTACAAGACCTCCGCCTGGAAGACCTAGCCCATATATGGTATTATATCTGCCACTTTGTATTGTTTGTTGGATGCAGCTTCTCAGCCGAACTTTGAAAAAAATTGTTTAGTCATTTTTGTGTTTCTCCTACTAATGAAAAAACTCTTTTGTTGTCTTCCATAACTATGTATCATGAGAACTTCATAAGAAAAAGGAATTGAGCTGTTTCTGCAATCTGCACACATCTCTTCCTTTTGGTTTACGGCTGATCTAATATATTTATTTTCTTCTGCAGCAACCACCTTCAACCTGGATGAATCAAAGGCCTCCTCTTGATGTGAATGTTGGTGAGTGTTTTGAAACTAGAGATGCTTGATTATGTGGTGCAAAAACTGGTGGGCAACTGTAATCATTTATCAGTTTCATGTATGAAGTTGCTACCTTTCTTTTGTAGCATATGTTGAAGGTCGGGAAGATGGTGAGCGTGGACAGCTCCATCAACCACAACCAACAACGCAGGTGACTTTGACTGTCTTTTTTTTGTAGTATTTTAGTATTCAATCTCCCATTGGAGTAGGGATGAGAAAAGAAGAGAAAAAAAGACCATTTGCTAACGTGGTTTGAGGAATAAGACAAGGTTAGATAATTACAAAAAAGCTAAGTTAATTTATACTAGTCAATAAGTGAATATGGTGTGTTGTTGGGATCAAGTTACAGATACATTTTTGAAAGAGAAAAGTTGCAGTTAACAATTGAATAGAAGATAATTCTTACCTTTTTCATTTGACAAGCTATCTCTGTTGATGTGTTTTGTATGCAACTAGTGATCTATATTCTGACATTCTACATGGGAATGCCTGAAGGGAAACTCAGTTGGTGAGTAGATCATGCATCAAGTATGAAACACTCGTGCATCACTATTTAAAACCACTTGCAGTGCATGTTTCTCAACGAAAACCAATTTCTTTCCGTGTCCACGACACAAATTAGCTCTATTAGCCTACCTGTTTTTGCAAATGGCCCCTTTGATCTTTTCAGCACTGCTAACACGGAAAGGGTTCCTTCAATTTCCCGAAGTACGTTCTAATTCAGTCACCTTATGTTTAAACCTCCGGTAATCCCTTTTTTTTAAATCTTAAATCTTTTTTTCGAATACTTAAAATTCATGATTTTTCAAAACAGACAGTAGAGTATATGGGGATGTGTCTAGCTTTAATTACATCCTTTGAATCGTTGTCTCTAAACGGAAAAAGTAAGTAGAGAATATGGGGATGTATCTAGCTTTCTACTTATCCCTCACTACTGACACAAGGCACACAATGGATCTATCTGAATGTGAATGCTTTCAAAGAGTATGTAACGAAGATTCCGTCAAAGAATCAAATGTAGCCCAGGGAGATTCTCAAAAGTACCTTTATTAGCCAGATTATTCACCATTTTCTTTTGATAAACGGCGATCTTATTTGGTTTAGATGTCTTGTAATAAATTCAATAATCGAAGAAAGAGTCTTACCTTAAATTAACCGATATTCTACTTTTGTTTTTACTCCTCTACACGCCATATCGCAAAGTCAAAGGGGCGCAATTGAACATCCTAGCTCAGGTCACTTTCATAGAGTCGAAATGCTACCATTAGCTGTCTAAAGACGAGGGAGAGCCACTTTTCTAGTGTATGAATGTTGGGGATTTAAGAAAATAGCTCCATACAGGCTGCATATTTTTTGTTTTTTGCAAATTTCTAGTTGTTTATGTTCTTTTTGTGTGCCTTGTTACGCGGGTTGACTTGTTATGGGGAGTTTTTGCACTACACCGGGTATTTTGGTTCAATGGAAAGTGAATCTAATTGTAAATATAATTTCTGTAGTCTGTATATAGTTGCAGAATACTTGAAGTTGGTGTTGACTATGATGCCATCTATTCTGTGTTCAATTCTCACGCTGCTTTAACAGACCAACATGATGGCCACATTATCAACAATGGGATGTTGAAGTGCTTTGTTGACTGTTTCTTAAATATCATTCTATGTTTTTGATGCTTATGAATTTCTAATTTGGAAAATCATTGTTATATTATTCTGTTGTGGTAGAAATGGACAGTGTTGATTGATACTTCTTTCATCCCAGTGAATTCTTTACATCTGCTTTTTGCACGATTTTTAAAGAGCGTGTAGTCAGAAGAGGAAAGGTAAAGCAATGGATTAGACGGACAAATACGAAAAACACAAAGAAATGAGTGAGACAGAGGGAGTAATACCCTAAAAGTTTGGAATGATAGGTCCCTGGGTTTTCTGCTTGTGTTTTTCCTACTTCTGCATTCAAAATTGAATTGCTAGTCCGAATCTGCTTTTACGAGAAATTATTCATTACCCTGTATCTCTTAAGTATTTACTCAAGATGTGGACTTGGAGAGATGTGAGACTCTGGTTTCTCTACTTTCCTTTGTTCTATTTCTGTGATTGAGCATGAAATTGACTTGCTAGTCTGAATCTGCTCTTTCAAGAATGTATCTATTACCTCTTTCTGTGTGTGTGTTGCATTTCATTCAGTAGCATAAATAATGGTAGCGAATTTTTTTTCCCAGGATTTCTTCCAAGTGCCTGCTGGAAAGCGTAAACGGGAAGAGTTTCCTCCACCTTACAATGCTGGCAGATACATCCCACAGCAAGATGGAGCAGGAGATGTTCAATCAGAGGAGTTGAAGGTACATATTTCCTTACATGCTTGAGAATTCATTAGTGTTTAAATCACTAATGTCACATGTTCTTTTAGACTGCATGGTTTCTCTTTGGCGAATTCTCGGCTTCCATGATTACTGAGAAGTTGCAGCAAAATGCAAATTTCATGTAGAAATTGGACATGCTAAATTAGTAATTTTATTTGGGCTAAATTGTGAAAAGCTTCCTCCCTAAATTTTTAATTTAATGTTTCAAATTCACCAGAATATTACTCCATATGTCAGTTTAGGTTCTCTCACACAATTTTAATGTTTCAAAGCTATAGATTGGATGATATAATTCAGGTGCTTAATTTGTGTGACCAAGTGTTGACGGGTATTAAGCATGTTGTGCTTGTTCTCTCCTTTGGTATGATGGGAGGTTGTGTAGGTTGGCGTTTTACCCAACTTGATACATGTAGGGCTCCACATCCTCTTCTGTGTGTTACCGGCGGGAACATGGACATACTTGATATGGGATTTTTTTTTTCAATTTATGGATTTATTGTTGCTTTTTCTAGGCGAAAACATCCTTTTGTCCGAGAACAGAAATATATGGGGATGATCAATTATTTACCAAGAAAGTTATTCATACTATTGGCTATATGGTACTTCTATTTATGTTGAAGGCATACAACATTGCTCAAGAACAGATTTATGTGCTCTTGATTTTTGTGATATACTTGTATAAAGAACCTGTTTTCTTAAAAGTTGATACATCTGTTGAATCAGAACATCTTCATGTGGAAAAACATGTGAGCTTGCTTATGAATTCTATTTTAGACCTAATTGCCATGGGAGGTAGGAGATGATGACCTTGGGTATGCTAATTAATTTGAAGTGGCCATTCTATCATTATCAGTGTGTTGCTCACATTTTCAGTCTTTTTGGGCTAGGGGTTCTTCTGTATGCATTGTGGTTTCATAAAATATGTTTTTCATTTGACAGGCTCAAGGGGCTGGTCAGCAGATTTATGTTCAAGGCGGATCATCGTCAAGGATTCCTCAGCTGGATGGCCCAATGCCTGATCCATATGATGATGCGCTTTCTACACCTAATGTGAGTTTTAGCTTCTTGTGTTCTTTCGCCAATCTTGCACATCTATGACATTAATGGTCAGAACAAACGTTATTAGCTATTATAGAGTGACCACTGGTCATAACCATCCTATCACTATTATTATTCACTTCCCCTGCATCATAAAAACACCAGATTGTTGGCAGTCTCTAACTAAGGGATTTGGTGGTCTATTATTTTTGTTGCGCCGGAAGTCGTCCATTTGTTGTGCATGATCCTTTATAGTACTGAGACATTTCACATGTACTTCCGCTTTTTCCCTACATGAGTGAGGTTATAACATTTTCTTCTGTCTGGAATCTTAATTTTAAGACTACTATTAAGACCCTTGGTGATATGGAATCCTTTAACCTTACGTGTTTACATGTGAAATGTCATATGCCACACCCTGTATATCCATCAACCATATTATCACAATAGTGGCTATTAAATAGTGTCCTGGAATGGTGATCTTTGGAAGTTGGATATGCTGCATGTGAAGTTAGGTCCTTTTTCTTGGTGAACCGCCTAAATTAGTTAAATGTTTGTATTTTGTTAATAAACTTGATGTCTCATGGCATATCTTTTATCTCTCGAGGGGGTAATCTCAACATGTAGTGTTCTATATGCTGGATGGTACCACCTATTTTTCTGCTTATTTAAGTTTTGACATTGTTTCTCGAGTTAGGTGTATCTTAGTACAGTCTTCATTTGATTTGTGCTTCTATTGGAGTCAGATGATCCTCCTGTACCTTGCAGTTCTATTAACGAACTAACCTTAACTAACTAGATCCTAAAGTAGGGCCAAATTGTCATTGACTTTTCTGGTTGCTAGGTTCCATTTTTGTGGTGATACCTTGATTTCATTCATGTGCTGAGGAAATTAGATGTTTCTTTTTTATTTCATGTGCATATGCTAACTTGGTTTCTTTGTTTTGATCTTGAAAGATATACAACTACCAAGGAGTCGTCAATGAAGACTACAATATAGTAAACACACCTATGCCAAACGGTAAAGTGATCATTTATCCAATTGAATGGTTTCAAAGTATATTGTTCCAGTACTTATTTCCTGGCACATAAATATTTAGAGCTGCAAGCACAAACTCCTGCGCCTGTCCAGAATGAAAATGTTTATGATGACGACGACGAACCCTTGAATGAAGATGACGATGATGAGCTGGATGATGCAGAGAATGCTGAGGAAATGAATACAACACACTTGGTTCTAGCTCAGTTTGACAAGGTATCAGTTATTATCTGTGTGAATTTCACCAGATTAATTTTGTGGTTAGATGTAATATTGCAAAAACGCACAATTTTGAGAAGATTATCACATCCTCCCAAGGGATATTTGTATTTCAAATACCTCCATGTTTCAAAGAGTTGTGGGTTTACTGATAGAGTTTGAAAAGAAATAACACCTTCTCAAGTGATATTTATATCCAAAAAATATCCCCTAGTTTGTTCGGAGTTGGTGATTTTACTTTGTTATTCTGTTAATAGCCTTGGTCGTGGTCTTCCATTTCCTTAGGTTGACAGTTTTTCTTCCTTAGTGATAGTATGTGTTCTTTCTATTTGAACTATGTTTTTGGTCGTGGTCTTCCATTTCCTTAGGTTGACAGTTTTTCTTCCTTAGTGATAGTATGTGTTCTCTCTATTTGAACTATGTTTTGATCTGGGCACTTGCGTATATAGGTTACAAGAACCAAAAGCAGGTGGAAGTGCACATTGAAGGATGGCATTATGCACATAAACAACAAAGACATTCTGTTCAACAAGGTGCATGTTTTTCCTTTAGGAAGTCCATTGAAATTTTGTTTCAATTTTCTAGAAAATGTTTGAATGATGGTTTTGTTCTTCTTCAGGCAACCGGTGAATTTGACTTCTGATTTGTTAAGAAGTCGTAAGTTTCCAAAATGGCTTTGCTGCTCAGTTTCGAGGGTAATCAGAGGCGTTTCGTATATTTTCCTAGTCTATTGTCTGGGAACAATTGTGATAGCCATATATGTACATAAAGAGTTTTGGCTCGTAAACCTATTTAGTTTCAACCATAAGAGTTCTGGACGGGTGTAATGTTGAATTTACTGTAAACTTGGAAGATTTTGTCATCCATACCTATTTTTGTTCCCCCTTATTTGATTACTGCTCTTGACGTACTACCTTATTCTACACTGCATTAGCGTACTACTACCTTGTGCTTTAATCTGCAACTCAAAATTTTTAAAGCAAGTACAGTAACTCTTGAGGTATCTAAGGATAATTCATTCAGGTCATCATCATCACCTTACATTCTCTAACTACCAGAACAGTTGTGAATTGTGATTCAACTGAAGTCAGTTTCTTACAATTGTTTTGCCAATTTTTTAAAACAGCTATATCCTATGTGGGCGGGCAATTATTTCATGATTCTTTTGGGGCTGTGTTGTAGAATTTGTTGCAGTAATTAATATACATGAGTTGGCGACATTTTCTCATCAGTGAGAGCCAGCCGTCATGCTTCTTGAGTGAACCTCTTACAGTATATGGTGCGAAATGTATAGTACGTACTACGTGCTAGAGATTAAAGCAGCATGTAGGTTAAGGTAGCAAAATTTTCAGATTTCATACACATACTGAGGACGAAGGCAGTCATTAGTACATAAACAAAACACCAGAAACTTAAAAAAACCACACTTGATCACGTATCCTACGTCTAACACAGGCAAGCCACACACGTGTTCAACAAACATCACGCGTGTTCAACAAGCATACATTGCGACTGAAACATAGAGCCTAGCTTGGCCGGTTCCATCATCGTCGCGATGGCTGGATGTTGCCACCCGTTGGCACTCACAACTACACAGTTACTCATTTCATTATTACTATCATTCGGTTTGAACTGCCTTTCTTCGGCCGCCACAGGAGAGAGTATAAGTGGCGACAGCAGTGGGATGGCGCCACACCGAGCATCGACGTTATTAATCCGACACTCGTCAATCTGGAGGGCAGAGGGAGCACGCTTCTGCAACCTGGTGGGAGGCTTGGTCTTCTTCTTCCTCCGCTCTTCTTTCATGCTGACTCTATCCATATCTGACTGTCGACACAAACTTATTTAGGAGTAAGTAAAAAAGAAAAATAAGAGCAGAAGAAGAAGAAAATGGGAAGAAGAGAGTGTGTCTGATTTATAATGTTATATGGGAAGAGAAGAGAAGTGAAGTATATGGATGGATGATCCGGTAAATGAGGTTATGGTTGGTAAGTGGTGTGAGAAAAGGGTTTAAATAAGAAGAAGTATTCAATTGAATTGCATGTGGTTATAGCACGTAAGAGATGTGAGTAAAATTACAAAGGGAGTAAGAGTAAGTGAATTTTGAGTGGTCTCATAAGTGGTTCACGTGTATCACGTACACATGGGGTGATGCTGCATTGTGCAGAGAACATTTACTAAATCTAGGTAAAGAAATCAAAGTTTTTGTTGGATTGGACATTTGGATGGATAGAGAGATACGCTATAATATTTAATAATAGTAATTAATAATTCTTAATAGTTTTCATTGTTTTCTTGCTGCTGCTACGGCCTTGTGTAAGAGAAACACGATATTTTCGATGAATTTTTTGTTGTGGATTATTTATTAATTAAAGAAACAGAGATCATTAATCCTTTGCTTTTTTTAGACGTGCAGCTACGAGTCTCTCGTGAGGCTGATTATGACGGGGAATCTCACATTTATTTTCCTACTTTGTTGCTTGCCACATTTCGTGTGTGGATGTGGATTTCACTTCTTTCTCGGGTGCATTTCATTTTTGTTGGGGAAAAAACGTGACAAAAGAAATTTGTTATACACATTTTTTTATTATGTAAATATAACTTTGTCAAGTCCAATTCTTCTAAACTCAACTCGATCGTTTACATCCCCACAGAGGTGATACGCGAGTATGTGCTCTAAATGAATAATCTCTTGCCAAAATCTAGTTTGAACTTTGAGCCTTCAAACCTCAAGGGGTTTGGGTTTGTTTTGCCAATAATGATCATAGTCGTTCACTATTTGAACCACTTACAAATAAGTGTGGACCTGTAAAGTAACCCAATTTTTATTTGGATGAGTATATATTTTGTAACCACTTCTAACTGCGGAAAATTTATTCTATACATTGGGTCTTGAATATAAATGATCTACACATAATAAAAAAAAAGACAGTTTACCAATTGATTACAAATGAACCGGTCCGAATGGTTCAACTGGCTTGAATGGTACCTTGAAGGAAAACGATCCAGTTGTGATCCAAGAAACGCTTGGACATAAACCATAAGAACTAACTGGTTTTTTATTTAATTTAACTGCTGAACAATTGAATTAATTGAAATAATATAAATGTTTATTAATCATAACTAATAAGTGTTAAATTTGGTGTCGATGCTCATCTAGAGGGTGAAATAATAATATGTATTTTCCACTCAACCGGAACCTACTTGTGGACCTTGTGCGTAATTAGTTGTTAAATACTAGTATATTTTATGTTCAGTAGTGATACTTATCCAAATTCATGTGTGTACCAGTTTTGAACTCTAAGATATGGTATGGTGTAAGTTAAAGTGGTGTTGTGCGGGCATTTTGGCAAAGTTGGAAATAACTTTGTTCCTCTAGGGAGTTTGATTCTCTTTCCTTAAACCGAAGCAATTTCATTCATTTTGAAAATGAAATAGTTTCCAATTAACATGTGGATTGTGATCAAATTTGTAGTAGGCCATATCGATTTACCCATTTAATGTGAAGCAGGAAAAACAACATAACAAATAAAGCAAAGAGTAAAAGGTAAGTAATAAAAATAACAAATTTTGGAGATATAAGTTAAGAAATATAAAAATACGCCGTTGCCGGGGATCGAACCCGGGTCACCTGCGTGACAGGCAGGAATACTTACCACTATACTACAACGACATGTTGGTTTTCTGTAAATTCGTTGTAATTTATATTAGTCCACGCATCAAGATGAAGTGGAGAAAATGACTTCACATGAAAATATTTTAGTGGTAAACCAAAACTTAAAAATTTACAGTTTACGACTCTACCTTTCTTAAATTTTAATATTTGAATCGTTATAAATTAAAATATATATAACTTTTTCGTGTTTTATATTATAATCTAACATATATGTTTATTATACAACTTATTTATTATTGGTTTCATTATACTATTTTTTTTAATTTATATGCTATTTTTATGGCCCATCAATATGAAACTTAATACTTCGTATAAACTATAACATGCATACCAGGTCAACCAATACTTTGACATGATACAAAACAAGGTTTATAGAACTAAACAACTCTCCATTATCTCTCGCAGGGGCGAAGCTAGGAATTTCTAGCAGCCCGTGTCCCAACCAACACACACAGAATCAAGTCAATCAACCGGCTACAGTCAAGACAGAGCCAGTAACCACAAGTTCAAAACAGAGTCAGTAACACCAACTAGTATACAACAGAAATACATAAGAGAAGAAGGAATTTTGATGAAGTGATTTTACGTGATTTTGGCGTCTGTGGATTTGTGCAAGAAGCGAATCAAAGTTTCCTGTTTTCCCCAATTTTTGGTTTTGTCAATTGTCTGAGTTGATTGCAAGAAGCGAATCAAAGTTGATTGCTTTTGTCAATCAACAACAGCAACAATCAGCCAAGCAATTCCAAACTTCAACAATGAGGAAAGTCCACCGAGTATGCCAACACTAAAAATTTAATTTTTAAATACTAATTTTTTTATTTTTTTTTTACCCCGTGCGTTCCTCTGTGCCTTCGCCCCTGATCTCTCGTATATTATATAAATAAATATAATACAAACCATAGTATGGTAATCTCTCTACAAAGTGGCATTGTGGGGTGACTGCCGGGAGAAAAGGCCTTGAAGCGGATGGAGCTATAGTCATGTTGACTGCAAATTGATTTTAGTTATACGGTAGTAATGAACAACTGAGACTCGAGACTCTTGGAGTAAGATTATTTTCGTTTGAATAGAATTAAACTGAATGGAATCGATTGTACTGAATAGAACTGAATTTATTTATAATATAAAATACAATTAAAGTTAATCAGAACTGAAAATAAATATATTTTCATGCATACCGAAGACTACAGAGCCTAAATCAAACGATAGATAAAAGATTCATAACAAATGCAGTCCAATTTACTTGTCTTAGATTCTCATTTTCTAGCAGTGCCCGTTTTTGCAGTGTGCCCAACTATAAGTTAATGATACAACTAAAATATGCTGAGATATATTCGCAGCACTATGAATCGGAATAAGCTCAACTCATCTTCTACTGTTGCTTGACACTTTTTTTTCATTCGGGGCTAACTAAATAGACTATATACTCTAAAATACCCACATACACGGTTTGTTTTCAATTCTCAATTTGATATGGCGTGGGGTATGTGTCTATGCACCGTCAATTTGAAAATGTGGAAGTTATCTTCTCCAGTTGCCTGTCCTTGCCGTTTTATTAGTTGATCGCCATATGAAATCTACGGTGCATGTCGTCTCCAAAAGAGCATGAAGTTAGTAAGATAATAATACTAGTAGCAATTTGTCAAAGGAACCAAATTCTTCTAATCTTTCCGTATAATAAATAAATATATATTCTCCACTAATACGATATCAACAGTACAACAACACTCTCAAATCAATTGATGGTCAAAATCAATGGCTCTGTCATGCAATCCTCCTCCATTGTCTCCTCTCAAGCTATACAACAACAAGAAATACCCACAACCACAAATCCCTTTTTGCAAATCCAGGATATCGTCGTCTTCTTCTCGTGCTTCTGTCACTACTCCTTTTCAAATCTTCTGTTCTAATAGCCGCTCTGTGTTTTTGCCTCATGTCAATGGGTTTAGAGCCTTTTCTCGAAAGCGTAAGGTATTATTCAATGTCAAAATTGACTGACACAAATCATTTCTTCATCCATTCACTTTGGCACTTGGATTTTGGATCAAATGGTTGAATCATTACAGCCTTATTTATTTATTTGTTTATTTTTTGGTGAAAGATTGTAGCTTCTTCTTCTTCTGGTGAAGCGGAGTCGTTCAGTTCTGAAACAACACAGCAAGAGGCTTTTAACTGGTCCTCTGTTATCTTACCGTGAGTGCTTTTCCATTTGCTTTGCTTGATATGTTAGTTTCTATTTTTATGTTCTAATTTACTTTCCATGATTAATATGCACATTGGCGCCTATACTGTACTTATGTATTTCCTTGAATTATGAAAACCTCTGTCTGTATAAGCGCATAATGATGGTAATGAATCTGTTGATCAGTGTGCAATGCAATAGGTTTAGGATTCTGAGTACTGGAAACTTATTTCAAACTGTGAGAACTAGAAGAGCACTTTGTAGTATTTAACTGACCTAAATATGTTCTCGGTACGTATTATGAAGTTATAAAATTTGGGTTCTATTCATATTTACTCTAAGCCAATGGGTATCTTGGATTCATAAATATATATTGGCCTTTCCTTACTGTCTACTAGATTGCTTAGCTTTATTGTCGAATGGTTTATGAGTCACTATATTGTGACTTATATTTCTCAATGCCAGATTTCTGTTCCCCGCACTAGGTGGTTTGTTATTTGGATATGACATTGGAGCAACTTCTGGAGCTTCCCTCTCCTTGCAGGTAGGGCTCCTGCTCCATGCATTCTGAGATCATTTTTTAAAAAACTTTTTTGCTTAATTTGACTATATTTACAGTCACCTGAGCTTAGCGGAACAACTTGGTTCGATCTTTCAGCTGTTCAACTTGGTCTAGTGGTGAGTTTTCAGTAGCTGTTGCTTTTTTTTATAGGTGTCTTTAACTGTTGTACTTACTCTTTCATTGTTCTGTGGAATAAGGTCAGTGGTTCGCTTTATGGAGCTCTCCTTGGTTCCCTTATTGCATTTCCCTTGGCTGATTTTCTTGGTACGCGTTGGTTCTAGCTACAACATTACTCTTTGAGCTTTATATATGTGTAAATGTAAAATATACAAGTATAGGATATAAATTTCAAATTCCATCATAAGTTTATAACAATGCCCTTAATATTATGGCCACAAATATATGTAGGAAGGAAGCGAGAGCTTATAATTGCATCCCTCTTATATGCAACTGGTGGTCTGTTGACTGCCTCTTCTCCTGGCCTTGGTGTTCTCTTGATAGGCCGTCTTCTTTATGGTCTTGGAATTGGCATGGTAAAGCTTCCTTTCTGTTTTGAAGTTTAATCAGTGTAATACTAATATTTTAAATTGTAAATGATGTCTGACCAGACTAGTTTGGCAGGCAATGCATGGAGCACCACTTTACATAGCGGAGACTTGTCCATCTCAGATTAGAGGAACCTTGATATCTCTCAAGGAGCTCTTTATAGTCCTAGGGATATTGGTAAAACATTTCTCCGTCAATAACTTTCTTCTCTCTGCACTTCTGAAACGCAATGCTAATGTTAAGTTACTTTTTTTTTCTATATACAGTTAGGTTATCTTGTTGGTAGTGTTGAAATTAATGCTGTCGGAGGGTGGCGTTACATGTTTGGGTGCAGCGCTCCATTTGCCTTGCTCATGGGGTTAGGCATGTGGAGTCTGCCTGAGTCTCCACGTTGGTTACTTCTTAGGGCAGTCCAAGGTAAAGGGTCCCTGCAAGAACTTAAAGAAAAGGCTATTGTTGCACTGAGAAAACTGAGAGGTGGTTCTGTTGATGAGAAATCATCTGAAAAGCAAATAGAAGAAGCGCTGGTCTCTCTCAAATCTGCTTATGCTGATCAGGAAACTGAAGGAAGTTTTCTCGAGGTGTTTCAGGGGTCAAGTCTAAAAGCCTTCATAATCGGTGGAGGTTTGGTGCTCTTTCAGCAGGTTGATATTGCTCCAGTTACACATATTAGCTGTATTTTCCTTTCTCCAGTTTTTAATGCAGGCCATATTATTATGCATTTGTGAATACATCAGATCACTGGGCAGCCAAGTGTTTTGTACTATGCCGGTCCTATTCTTCAGGTATTTGAGCACTTCATATGTATAACAGAGATTTTTGTGCAAGTTCCATATGATTGTTCTCTCAGTTACTTATTCTGGGTTTTCTCTTTATCTTTTTACTAATAACTACTTTACTCCTCCAATATCGTCCTAGAGTGCTGGATTCTCTGCTGCTGCTGATGCTACAAAACTCTCAGTTGTTGTCGGTGTGTTTAAGGTACTTGCAATTCCCCAACCAGGCATATAAACTGCAGTTACATGTTAGCACCTCAGGAATTGATACATCTGTATTTTTTTTTATTTTTCCTTTATCATTTGTTGACACATCTGTCCTTCAGTTTCTGATGACTGGAATAGCTGTCCTCAAGGTTGACGATATTGGAAGAAGGCCTCTGTTGATTGCAGGTGTTGGTGGACTTGTAAGTGACATGCCACTCTTAATAGATTTATTTAGTTTGTCATCTCCAAGAGTTCTCTGGTTTTATTTTGATTATTGTTTGAGAGAAAATTAGTAATTTCTTTCTACTTCCCATTTCAGTCCTTCTCTCTGCTGCTGCTTTCAGCCTACTATAAGTTCCTGGGAGGTTATCCTTACGTAGCTGTGGCTGCTTTGCTTCTGTATGTTGGTTGCTACCAGGTAACTAACTACAAAACAAATTAAAAGCACATTTGAATTACAGCTCAAATAATCATGGAGGATATTCCAGTTATTATTTACATGATAATAATTCCTTTCTGAGCATTTATGAGACTGTGATTTATTTCTTTTTGTTGTTGTTGTTGTTGATTTGGGTTATAGATATCATTTGGACCTATCAGTTGGCTAATGGTATCAGAGATATTCCCGCTTCGCACTAGAGGAAAGGGTATTAGTCTTGCAGTGCTCACTAATTTTGGTTCAAACGCATTAGTTACATTTGCTTTCTCGCCACTAAAGGTGCTGATTCTTGGATGAACTCCTTCATTTCCTGTTTGCATCATTATTTTGATCTTCTTTTGTTGGCTTGGAGAAAAAATAAGTGTTCTCGTATCTGCAGGAGTTACTTGGAGCTGAAAATTTGTTTCTTCTGTTTGGAGGCATTGCTATTCTTTCGCTTGTATTTGTGGTAGTCACTGTTCCGGAGACCAAAGGCTTGACCTTGGAGGAAATTGAATCCAAAATTTTGAAGTGAAAGCTACATGAGTCGGTACACATTTGTGAGTATTATTATCTGTCCAAATGTAGTTAGTAGTAATGTATCACTTGTAACAAGAAATTACATTGTCAGCTGGATGCACATTTCTTGATACATTTTCAATTCCTTTTTATTCTTGTCAGTTGAGCTTTGCAAGTTTTTATTGGTGTATACTTCTGCAAAAAAAATGCCACTGATAAGATGAAAAAAATACTGGTGTGCATAATATTATATATACCGAGCCTTTGGTACAAACAATTCCTTTCAATGCATAGAGATTGATATGAGGAAGAAGAAAAACTATGCTATTCCTACATGATTTTCTTATCGTATTATGCTACAGAGCAGGAGACTCTCTGGTACAGTGGTACTCGTGAGAGCGTTCTCTACTGCTGAACTCTGATTTGAGTCCTTAAAAGAAAGACAAAAAGAAATAACTTGAGTAACTTAAATCTTTATGCAAACTGACGTTCTTTCAGTTGGGTTCATCTGGTTTGAGCCTTCAGTTGGTCTGCAGTATCTTTCCGTGATTCTCTTCCTCAACATCTGTTAAGGGAAAACCCCCATCAGTCATGTTCTTCTAGGTTATGATATTAAACTCTACTACATGGGCGTTAAGAGCGATTTTAATATTTTATCCCAGAAATTTCAGTATATGTAAGTCAGTTACCTGCTTGAGCACTGGGGGTTGGAGTGTATGCAATACGCCTGAAGCTTGTCCTATGAGACCTTGGAAGTTCTGAAAGTTGAGCACGCGGGCGATGAGTAGGTGAAGTCTCGCTCAGGTTTTTTTCTGACAGGGAAGGAGCAGCCGGAGATGTGCTTTCATTGTTCACACTTGAGTCTTTATTTGACAGAGAAGGAGCATCAGGAGATGCGCTTTCATTGTTCACGCTTGAGTTCTTATTTGACATAGTAGGAGCCGCATGAGATGCGCCTTGCTCATTCCCTGTCGAATTGGAGGAATCTTCATGCCAAAAGAATGAAGTGACGGCTCCTTTCACTTTCTCCACCACACCAGGACTCCCCGAGGTATTTTTCTTTGGACTGATAGCATCTTTTATAGCGTCCGAAAGTTCTTGGTCATCATCTTTAGGCTCAATAGCATTCATGAAATACTCTTTAACGGAAATGCCTTTATCCCATTCTTTTGTGCTTATGGCAGTAGTTGATTGCTTTGCATTTCCACGTGGCGAAATAGCAATTTGGGCAGCATTAAGTGTTGTTTCAAACTTGTCTGTTTCTGTTTCTCGCTTGTTTGAGGCAACGGGTTCAGGCTTATCTGTTTCTTGTTTAGGACCGTCTTTCATACTCTCAGTATCTGGCAACACATGTTTCTCTGCAACCACATGCTCCAACTGAACATCTCGTGGGTGCTGCTTGGCCGTCTCTTTGCATACCTCTGGTGCTGCTTCTGACTCGTACACTGAAAGCAAATCCAGTTTATTTTGCATGAAAGTCATTCTTAATTACGGTATAGTAACTTGTTGCAAAGCACTATCTATATGAAACTTGAACCAGATATCTGTTCATGTTGCTCTCTTACTGCACGGAATTACTTCATGTTCGGAAAACTCTGCAGGAGAACCATTTCCTTACAAAACAGTTACCATGCAGAGTTTTGCGAAACATGATGGATCAGATTCAATAAGTGAATAACACGTGAAGATCCGGTGAAAGTAACCTGTCGTAAAATTTTTTTTCTTTGAAGAAGAAGAAGAGCATTATGAAAATGTTAGTATTACTTGGAGCTCCATTATATTCAGGATCCTCGAATTGTTCGTTGGGGTCATCATGGTAGTCAATATCATCTAGCTTGTCATCCTCCAAGGTAACACCCCACGAAGGGGTTGAGTTACCGCTGGGGCTGTGGTCATCACTTAAAAGAGATGCCTCTTGGAAATGTTTCTTCTTGCCACTGAGAGAGTATCTCAACTTCTTGGCCTTCTCCTTTACTTTCATAAGCACAGATTTCTTGCCGCTGGTAGGACTGGTAAACTCTTCTTGATCGTGTTGCTTCCCCACGGTAGGTGACATTGCTGCCGACCAGTGTGCATCTTCAGCTAAGGAATTAAACAATGCATTAATCTATTTATCTTGTTTTAGTTACAGGATTCATCGTATCTATCATCATCCTTTTTATCGTAGATGAGGCGGAAAGAATTATGCAAAGAAGAAGATAAGTAGAATGAATGAATTACCTTTCTGTTCCAAAGTTGGTGATGTTCTGGGAGTTTTGGGGCTATCCGTGTATCTTCTTGACCTCTCCATATTAGACATTGCAAGTTATTTTGTGTAATTTGTTTGAACCTGTGAAATATAAAAGTGTTGAGTTAGAAGAAGATATTTTGCATTGTGAGTTGAAGCGTGGCTTTCGGCATTCCTGAATGGAACCAACCATTCCAACAATTTTGCACTTTGTGAATATGCAGTTGCCTTCCATAAATAGTAAACTCTTGACTCATGTACAATAAGTTTTCTTCCCATAAATAGTTAAGTTTGTAAGATCATTTAGTTCAATATGTTTGGATGGCTGTGTGTAGGGTTGTTGTTAACGAGTCGATTCGATCTGATTGTTAGCCCAATCGATCAATGATCGTCAGAAATATAAGGCTGATCTTGATCGGCTCGTGATCGTCGAGGTTCACAAAATTGTGATAGTGATCGGCTCGTTAAATGATCACATTGATCGCGAGCCGATCTTGATCGCGATCGCTCGGCTCGTTAAAGCACGAAAATTACTATGTAAATTTGTGAATCATAGATACAAATCTATTACAAACACTACAAAAAATAAGACTAACATAAATTCAAAGTGCATAAGATAGATTCGAGAGTTGTTGGACACATATTCATACAAAACCCATTCAAGAATGTCATGAGAGTTGAATTTTTTTAACTTTCATATGTTCCACGATGGTAGTATAAATGGAAGTATAAATTATGATTTAGGGTTAAGATAGATATAATAATAATAATAATAATAATAATAATAATAATAATAATAATAATAATAATAATAATAATTATTATTATTATTATTATTATTATTATTATTGATCGCGAGTTTCGATTACTTCTTTAAGGTGGTCGATTCATGATCGAAAATGAGTCGATCATGATCGCAATCAAGCTCGCGTTGATCGATCACTCCCCATGTGTGAGTTTACGGGAGTGAATTATATTATGTCTAAGCATGGACGGCTGATCACTGATGACACGTTTGGTGTTGCTCTAATGGAGATTTTGGGAATATGGAAAAGAGACTAACGTGAGAAACCTTAATGTAATGTAGAGATGTACTCTCAAATACCATGGCGTATCCTATTCCATGTCCTAGCTCAATTTTGTTGTCGTCAAATCATTTTTGTCATTTCATTCATTAATAAACCAAGGTGTAAAGATTAATTAAAAGATTTCTTTAAAAAAAAAAGATTGATTATAAGATGCTCGATCATGTCTTTTCTAAAAATGTAATTTCAGACAATTGAGAGACAAGGAAAAAAAATGCATGACTTTCAGGGCCTAAAAGATATTCTCACAACATTTTAATTAGCGAAATAAACTCACAATTTCTTATCTGGGATTCCATCCCCTGCCCTGTCCGTGGGATTTCGCTCCGTTCGTGGCGTAAATCCTAAATTTACACTATCTTTTATGTAATTTTATCAGTTAGTTTTATATTTATCCGTTAAGTCAGTTGTTCTTGTCCATCGTGTTTAGATTATTCTAAATTGTTCTTTTGTTGGGTTTAGCCCGTTAGGCCTATGACCTGTAAGATGCACTAGAAGGTTCTTGGCCTCTTATATAAACCCAACTACCCTAGTTATCATTCTCAATCTCATTGTTTGATGAATTGAGTTATATTTTTTGTTGAATCTCTCTCTTGCAAAACGCCTGATATTGCAGGATTTCTCTCTCCCATCAAATTTGTATTTTTTCCGCGCCAAATACTGTTGGAGATACCAGTGCTCTCCAACTTCAAAAAGAAAAAAGAAAAAATGAAGAAGAAGAAAAGAAAAAAAAATGAATAATACAAACTTACAATAAATTGAAACGCGTGTTTGTGGTCACTCAACTTCGAAGTTGTTAGGTGTGACTCGTCCATCAAGTGCACCCGGAGTGTTGTATTCTTGACCAGCTTACTAATTAACTCCCAAATAACACATCCATCCAACTCCTTCAAAACCATCTCAATATACCATAGGGATAGGTGCCTTCATGTGGATGACGACGTGCTCCAGTCTGGATTTTGTGATATTTTTTTGGTTTAGAGAGCAATTCCAGAGAGCTTGTGTACGTGAGTGGTTTTGTTAGAGACTTTAGAGAATACTTGCTAATAGCTAAAGAATTAGAACTATAACAATGAAATCTGAGAATACCAGAATTAGAAGAGCTAAAGTCACCAATTAAATCCAAAACACAGTTATAGTTATATACATATAATAAGTGGAGCTCCACCTAGTATAAACATCAAGTCACAATATTGGATTCCTTGATGTAAAAGAAGAAAAAAAATCTTAAATTTCTTAATGTTTGAATTTCTCACACCAACATTCAAATTTTCTTTCGTGACTCCAACCACTTCACATGTGCCATTTAATTAATTCCACCTTTAACAAAGGTTCAAAACATGAGCAGCACAACGAATATGAAAAAATTCAATTTGAATCCTTGAAGTATGTACTAATTAATTTGTGCGATATATAAGTTTATGCTTCAAATAATCTTGTGCCTTATCATTATTAAAGTTAGACCTGTACGCGGGCGGTTACGGACGGTTATTTTCCAAAGTGATAACCGACCCACGTATGGCGGATATATAAGACAAATCATTAACCGCGGCGGGTAGAACTTTCTCCCAACCACCGCGGACGGTTGACTAATTAAGGCGGGCGGATTGGCGGTTTAAACAATGACATAAATTTTTGAATACAAATCATTAAAAAAAAAAAGCATTCATAACTTCAATAAACTGAAGTGCGGTAATAAGAGAAACATCAATAGAATTTGAAGTTAAATAAATTCCAACTACAAGTATATAATTACAATATTATTTCCTTTTATTTACACAGTTTAGTGACGGCTTTTTTCTTTTTTTTTTTAGAAAATGTATCATGTATTGATAATCAAATTTACATCAAACAAACGTACTCAAATAGAAACGTGGAGGAGCCACTACAGTCTGCACCTATATACAGTATATACTACTTACTTACTTGGTACTTATATTACATTAAAATTTACTACTTCATAAATCATAATCTTATACTAATAATTTACTTAGTAATAAATTAATAATACTAATAATTTAGTATATAGGGCAAATAACGTACAATACCCTCGTTAGATTTTTTTATTACGGATTTCTCCCTGTTAGATTTTATATTACGTCGACTCCCCTGTTAGAAAAGTTTAATTACATCTAACCCGGCGACTTTGACTTTTCGCGAACTAAAACCTGGAAAATACCATTTTACCCTCGTTTGAAAATCTGATTTTTTCCAGAGCCAAACAGCTTCAACTTTTAGTAATTGCACATTTAACTCTAAACTTTTCATTTTTACAAAATTAACTATAAATTATTTAAAATAAACCCACATAACTTATTTATATTTCAAAACAAACTTAAAATTATTCAAAAAGAAACCTCAAATAAATTTTTAATCCAAAAACAACTCCATTTTCTTTTTTTTTCTCTCTTTTACTTTTTTTTTTTTCATTTTTCTGCCATCTTCTTCAAATTTCCGGTAACGGAATAAATTCCGGTACCGGAATTTTTTTTAATCATCTTCTTCACAACTCCGGTACCGGAATTATTCCGGTACCGGAGCAACACCTTTACAACTCCGGTCGGAGCTGTAAATCAGCTCTGGTCGGAGTTGATTTACAGCTCCGACCAAAGCTGTAATCAGCTCTGATCGGAGCTGATAACTCCGACCGGAGCTGTAAAGGTGTTGCTCCGGTACCGGAGTTGTGAAGAAGGAGATAAAAAAAAATTGAAATAAAAAAGAAAAAAGAAAAATTATTGGTAAGGCCATGTTTGGAAACAAGAAAAAAAAATTTGTGTTTTAAGTTGGTCAAACATTTTGGGAAAAATTGTGCTAGATGTAATTCTGAAACTAGCAAGGAGAAAAATGAAAAGTGGGCTTGTAACAGGGGGAGTCTGAGTAATTTTTCCTAGTATATATGTAAAACTTTGCATATATGGGGGCGGTTTGGGCGGCTCACCCGCCACCCGCCTGCTAGCGGGTGACCAAAGTTTTAACCGCGGGCGGTTTTTGACCAAAATGTTAACCGTCAATTGCGGTTTGTTTGCGGGCTGGCGACATTTATGTACATCCCTAATTAAAGTCATTATCTAATGTTATGGTAAAAAATTATTCCAGCTACCCATTATTGAAATAGCTTTAACACATTCATAATCACAATGTACAATGTGCTGATTTCAAATGAATAGAGTTTAACAATATACTGTGAAGTGTCCAACTAGAATCCACATAAACAACATCCAGCATATCATACCATGTTCTGGTATACATAGGTAGATATAATAAAACCCAAGCCGTCAACTAGCTGAGCCGAGACGAGTAGTCACTTGATGGACCTCGACTCATATAACATCACTATATTTAGAAGTAACATATTTGACAATTTTATGCCCATAAATCTCCCTGAGCCGTGAACTAATTAATATCTTGGATTCCGCACTAGTGAGTAGTAAAGTCGCGAACTAATATTATGATAAAAACAACCGAATTAAAGAGAAAAGGAAAAGAAGTAAAGAAGACATTATTAACTTGATAAACCCTTCCAAACTTTACAAAATTGGGATTTGGGAGTGAAGTCCACTCTTCTTAATTCTTATCCCTCTGAGCTGAGCCACCCCAACAACAATGTCTTCCTTCTCCGCTCCGGCTCATCTCCTCCCCCGCACCTCCACTCACCGACGAACCACTAGCTCTCGTCTCCCTTCCCCAATCCAATCCTCTCTCTCCAACACCTCTCCCTCTCAAAACCCTAAACCCTCTAAATCCCCCTTCATTTCCCCCAAATCCCTCGCTATCTCCGCCGCCACCGGCATTCTCTTCAACCTCGCCACTCCTGCCCTATCCCCCTGTAACTTCATCAGCGGAGGTGGCAATTCCGGCGGCGGAGGCGGTGGAAGCGGCGGAGGTGGAGGTGGAGGAGGAGAATTCGGTAATTTCTGGTCTCGGATTTTCTCTCTAACAGCTATAGCAAACGACGAAGATCCTCAGCAGGATTGGGATAGCCATGGCCTGCCGGCGAACATTATTGTCCAGCTGAGTAAGCTCAGCGGGTTTAAGAAGTACAAGGTTTCTGAGATTCTGTTTTTCGATAAGCGTAGAGGATCCACCATTGGCACTGATGACTCCTTTTTTGAGATGGTTTCTCTTCGCCCTGGCGGCGTTTACAACAAGACGCAGCTACAAAAGGAGCTCGAAACCCTGGCTACCTGTGGAATGTTCGAGAAGGTTGATCTGGAGACCAAGACTAACCCTGATGGTACAATTAGTGTTACGATTCCGTTCCTCGAGTCCACTTGGCAGTCAGCTGATAGGTTTAGGTGCATTAATGTTGGACTCATGCCGCAGTCGAAGCCGATGGAGATGGATGCGGATATGACTGAGAAGGAGAGGATGCAGTATTATAGGAGTCAGGAGAGGGATTATAGGAAGAGGATTGATAAGTCGAGGCCGTGTTTGTTGCCGGAGTCCGTGGAGCAGGAGATATTGCAGATGTTGAGGGAGAGGGGGAAGGTGAGTGCTAGGCTGCTGCAGAAGATTAGGGATAGGGTGCAGCAGTGGTATCATGACAATGGGTATGCCTGTGCTCAGGTTGTGAATTTTGGGAATTTGAATACTAAGGAGGTGGTTTGTGAAGTGGTGGAGGGAGATATTACGCAGATGGTGATTCAGTTCCAAGATAAGCTTGGGAATGTTTGCGAGGGGAATACACAGTATCCTGTGATAAGGAGAGAGTTGCCAAGGCTGGTAAGTAGGAAATGAAACTTTTAAGATCAATGATACTTTACTTTGATTGATATTATGTTTGGGAGCTGGAGATTTCTAGTTTTGATTAATTTGAGTAGTAGTATTGTGTTAATGGGAAACATGAACCATGATGCATTATGTTTGTTGAATATATGTCAAAAGGTTAGTACGTGATGATGGTATTTCTTAGCATCTGGATTTGCTTTTATAATAGTACGAGCAAACTGTTTAGTTTACTACTATACTATCATATCATGGTTATATGTGAATGAATGCTTGAACTTGTTTATTTTATAGTTATATGTGAAAATATATTGGCGGTTTATTCTTACTTTACTGCCACTGCTGTGAATTTTTGCAATTAGTTTGTTGGTCAATAGAAATGAATGTTTCTTATATTGAAGTTCTTGTGATAGCAATGTGTAACTTGATTTAATGAGCGTGATTCTAAAAAAGTGACATTTGTCTGATATGGTTTGCAGCTTCGCCAAGGTCAAGTTTTCAACATTGAGGCTGGGAAGCAAGCACTGAGAAATATAAATTCATTAGCTCTGTTCTCTAACATTGAAGTAAATCCGCGCCCAGATGAGAAAAGTGAGGGAGGGATAGTTGTTGAAATCAAGCTAAAGGAACTGGAACAGAAGTCTGCCGAAGTTAGTACAGAATGGAGCATCGTTCCTGGCCGTGGGGGGCGTCCAACATTGGTAAATATCACAATCAACGCTCTGTAGAATTTCATTAATTGTTTTTTTTATTTTTGTTTGCTGACATTTCGTTGCATGTGGGAATGGTACTCAGGCTTCTATCCAACCAGGTGGAACTGTTTCATTCGAGCATCGAAATCTTAATGGTTTGAATAGGTCACTTCTTGGCTCAGTGACAACCAGCAATTTTCTCAATCCTCAGGTGATTTGATTTTGCATATGAACCATATTAGCTACATGGTTAATTGTATATTCGCATTTGATATGTATCTTGTTTTCTAAACTGTGTTTGAACAACAAACGTACAGGATGACCTTGCTTTCAAGCTAGAGTATGTCCATCCATACATAGATGGTGTTTACAATCCCCGCAATCGTACCTTCCGCACAAGCTGCTTTAACAGTAGAAAGCTGAGTCCAGTCTTCACTGGCGGGCCAGGAATAGAAGAAGTTCCTCCAATCTGGGTTGACAGATTCGGAATGAAAGCCACTATCACTGAGGTAAACTTCAGTGGTTTCTGTTTGGTTGGTTTTGTCTACATATTGATGTATTTTTTAGGCTATGCTTCAGTAAAATTCAAGAATTAGAGCATAGTAATACAAAATTTGCTTTGAATTTAAGTTTTAATCTGTATAATGATTCACTAACAGAAAGGGTTTTGTTGACATGTGTGGCGTACAAACTATATTTTGTTGCAGCAATAGAGCACTTATCTGGTTCACTTTTTTTTCAGAACTTTACACGTCAAAGCAAATTTACTTATGGGCTTGTGATGGAGGAAATAACAACGCGCGACGAAGCCAGTCATATTTCCGCTAATGGCCAAAGAGTGTTACCAAGTGGAGGACTTAGTGCAGATGGACCTCCGACGACGCTCAGCGGCACTGGAGTCGACCGGATGGCATTCCTGCAGGCAAATATTACTCGGGACAATACCAAATTTCTGAATGGAGCTATTGTTGGCGAGAGAAATGTGTTCCAGGTGAGAAACAAGTATTTTAAGTTGTGTCCACTTAATAATATTTAAAAGAAAAAGTATTTTGCCCCAAAACCTTTTTCATAAGTTGCACTCTGCCTGCAAATTTAGTAGAAACTTAGTATTACCACCAAACCTGTTAAAGAAGTTGTGTTTTACCGCAAATCTAAAAAGATTTCGTATTAACACCAAACCTTTTTAATATTGTTGCATTTTACCCCAACTTGTTAAACGGCAACCTGTATCCAAGCAACATTATGCCTACACATGATGAAAAGCCATAACTGAGTATTTGTATTCATCATCAGCTTGAACAATGTTTCTGCTATATGAGTTGATTCATCAAAAGGCTTTTCATTTTACAAATATTTTCTGCAAAAGGTATCATTATTGACGGTGATGGATGAATGCCTTGTAGAGATGTAGATAAACTGTTGAATTTATTTGTATTTTGACTTGTCAGGTATTCAGTCAGATTGCAATGTATAGTTATGAAGTACAATTAATTTTCTAAATTAAGTGTTTTAATATTCAAGCCTTTTATCGATCAAAAAAAGTATTTGGGCAGATTTGCCATTAATTATCTAACTATGTTAGTAAGACAGGTAAACCACAACAATATTTAAAAGGTTTGTTGGAAATACGAAGTTTTTATTAGATTTGGTGGTAAATGCAACTTGTTTAAAAGGTTTGGTGGTAATTCAAAGTCTTTATTAGATTGGCAGATAAGTGCAACTTATGAAAAAGGTTTTAGGGCAACATACTTCTGTTTCTAATGAGTATTTTTTATTTGGTCCAATATGAATATAGAATAGCAGCACTCATATTTTGTTCTAAATAACATTTGTTCCTCTACAAAAACATATCCAAGCTAAATTTTGGAATAAAATTTTGGAATAAATTGTCTTGTATAAAACAAGCTAACTAGAACTATAGAGACTTGTAATCTGAAGTCTAGCTGGTCTTATTGGGCTACAGTGACTGTCTAAATGAGACCAAATTACACACCCAAATATTGCAAGCACTCAATTCTGCTTGGCCAGTTCATTCTATAATCTTAGTAGAATTATAGTCACTCTGGGGAGACATTTAACTCAATGTTCAGTGTCAAACAATTTCTCAGTAGATGGATTATGGGACTAAGTCCTAATAACATACAAATGCATGGAAGCAAAAATCAGATCACACCAACTCTGAGAAACCAATGATGACTTGAGCTACCCCATTCTCAACAGTAAATACAAGGCAAATCCTATGCTTAGTCTGCAAAGTTCTGATTCACGGTGTTACTAGGAGAGGTCAAAACCCTTAAAGTGAGAAAGTCTCAAGTTCTAGGGGAGGGGTTACACCAGCAGATTTCGCTTCCAGAGCCAATTCCCACTTAGGCTAACAATACGTGATCGTACGCACTTGTTAACACCACCTTAGGTAGGAATCTAAAATAGATGACACATGACAAATTGGACTATTAGTAGAAATGTTGCCTATAGCAATTTTTCCTCTAAGATCAGTAGCACCGGTAATCATTTATATTTTCCAGATGCTTGAGCCTTATACCTCCCATTGAGCACTTACCTGCTCCAAACAATGCTTTCACTCTAATGTACGTGTCCTGCAATTATGTCTTACTTATATTCTGATTATCAAGTCCTTGGCCAGCCCTTTACAGATTCTAGTTACATTTGCTTATAGATGACATTTTTATACTGTATTAGCGACTTATTATATCCATAATGGCAATAAAGATTTTCAAGTCATCTCTATGTGGGAAACAGTTTTTTTTATCGAGTAGTTGGATTGACAAGGCTTGGCAATATATAGCATATTCATGCTCCATATTCTTGGATGCATCGTCAAGTACTTGCAATGATAATGTGTATCAGTGTGCTGAAGTTGTAGGAGATATGTAAAGTGCATTTTTTTTATTTAGTAAACGGAATCTAAAAGGTCTTTTTGCTCTCATTTTTACCTTTTCAAATCTTACCAGCTTGATCAAGGAGTCGGCGTTGGTAGCACATTTCCATTCTTTAATCGTCACCAATTAACAGTGACCCGATTTCTTCAATTGATGCAAGTTGAGGAAGGTGCTGGTAAGCCACCACCTCCTGTTTTAGTTCTTCATGGCCATTATGGTGGATGTGTTGGAGATCTTCCCAGCTATGATGCATTTACTCTGGGTGGACCATATTCTGTTCGGGGTTACAACATGGGAGAATTGGGAGCTGCAAGAAATATACTTGAGGTAAAAACTTAATTTTACGTGATTTAGTAAAATATTTGAAGTGTTACTTGCATAAAAATTAAAGTGAAGAGAAAGAAATTGTTACTGTTGGTTTCACACCATAAAGCTATACTTTATGTCCCGTTAATGCTGCATTTTTTGAGAATTATGCATGAAGTTGCATGCTGGTCTAAATTGTGCCGTTGTTATACATCAAGCTGCTGTTCCAACATAATGTAAATCACACGTCCTATTTGCCCTATATAATTCTGGCATTTAGGCTTTAGGGTAGCAAGTGGTGGGTTGTTACAAATGTGGATGTTCTCATAAGTTTAGAGTCTTGATTATCATTGTTACCTTTGTAGCTCGCCGCTGAGCTACGGATACCCGTGAGAAACACCCATGCTTATGTGTTTGCGGAGCATGGGAATGATCTTGGTAGTTCGAAGGATGTCAAAGGAAACCCCACAGAGGTGTACAGAAGAATGGGTCAGGGATCGTCTTATGGTGTTGGGGTGAAGTTGGGATTAGTGCGAGCAGAGTATGCAGTAGACCATAACTCAGGAACTGGTGCTATATTCTTCCGATTTGGTGAGAGATTTTGAAGAGGCAAGTTTTTAGTTTTGTCAATTAGCCGGCCCAGGATCGCACCCCTTTTGATTGAGACTTAGTTTTTGTTAATTGTTGTTTGAAGTTTTTATGTTTTATGTAAACTTTAAAACTTGGCGTTGGATTATCGAGTGTCATTTCTCTTCCACATATTTTCTAAGTGTCTTCCAACATTGTTATTATTATACTAGTGTACTACCAACTCTCCTAATATGATATGTGACATAATAAATTATACTCCAACTTCAACTTGTGTCTTTCATGTTTAAGAACTATCATTCCGGTCTGGAATGGAACATTGGAAAATTGTTGAGCTCTTTAGCTACCATTCATAATTCATAGCTAGTTCAATTTAACGATTTCAATCCCATATTTTTAAATCAGTCAAGTGCTCTATGGTGCATTTATATTTTTGTAAAAAATCCATCAAATCCACCAAACTGAAGTATTAATCATGTCATTACCCCAAACTAATAAATAGGGCAAATTGTATCTAGGCCCTCTTAGTACTTTTTTATTACGTTTTTATCCCTCTTAGTTTTTTGCTTCATCCACACCCCCTCTTAGTTATAATTACATCTAACCCCGATCTTGACTTTATGCGAACTAAAACCTTAAAAGTACAATTTTGTCCTCATTTAAGTTTATGAAAAACTCAACCTTCAATTGTCATTTATTACACATTTGACTCTAAATTTTTCTATTTTACAAAATTGACAATAAATTATCTAAAATTAATCCACATAACTTATCTAAATTTCAGAATGATCTCAACTATTATTGCATAAAAGTTCCTACAAAATTACTAGTAATAAAAAAAATAAAAAAACCTCCAATCGAAGCTCAACAACTCCAATTGGAGTTGTGCCAGCTTGAAGCTCTGATTGGAGCCAAGACAACTCCGATCGGAGCTGAGCACTCCGATTAGAGTGCGCCCAGCTCCGGAGAAATTTCAGCACCGGAGGTTGAAGAAAAAGGAGAAAAAGAAAAACAGAAAATTAAAGAAAAGGAAAAAATGAAAAAAAATTAAATACTCATCTGTTTTTTTAGATTGTTTACGTATTCCATTTTAGTCCGTTTCATTATTGTTTACGTTTTCTTTTTTGGCAAACTTTTATCTCCCAACTTTATTGTGGGTTCTGCCACTAATTTAAACATCACACACATTATACCAACCTCCTTAAAAACCGTTCCAAAATCAAACGTAAACAATCTAAAAAAACGGATGAGTATGAAATAGCATAAGGGCGTGTTTGGAGAGAAAATGTTAGAAAACTTTTAAGTTGGTCAACACAGATGAGGTTGGATGTAATTGTTGAACTATGATGGATAAAAATGAAAAGTTGGTGAGCAACAGAGGTGACAATGTAATTTCCCCTGGTAAATATGAGGGAAAAAATTTGACTATTTGCACAAAGCTCCAGATCGGAGGAGCAGCTTCGACCGGAGCTTTGCAAAATCCAATATGGAGCTTGCACGTTCCAAATGTGTTGGGTCATATTTTGAAATATAAATGTTTTTGGGGATTGATTTTATAATAATGTTTTAGGTCAATTTAAAGGAATTCCCAATTTAAAATGTAAATAAGTTATGGGACTTAATTTTAAAATATGTGGTGTGCAGTAAATGAAAACTTAAAGGTGAGGAAAAAATCTGATATTGGACCAGGGATAAAAATGTATTTTTCATGTTTTAATTCGCCAAAAGTCATATCGTGGACCTGGATGTAATTAAAGTTATCTAACAATGGATGCAGATGTAATTGACAATAAAGTGGTCACTTATATGTAATAAACGCCACTAAGAGGGGGTTTGGATGTAATTGCTCTGTATGGGTGAAACAATCATACCGAACACAATTCTTATTCAGAATTCTCATGTTGAACTAAATCGTTGTCTTCATAAGATATTTTTCTTAATTTATTGAAAAAATAATTTGCACAAGTATTTTTATCATATTTTTTTAAACAATAAAATTTGTTAATAAAAGAGCATAAGATAAAAATGCTCGGGCTAGTTACAAAGAAGTACTCATCTGTCCCAATCAATTCTTTACGTATTCCTTTTTTGGACGTCCCAATCAATTCTTTACGTTTCCATTTTTGGAAAGTACCCCACACCCCATCTATATTATTTTAAACATGGACCCCACTTTTACACTTCTTTATCTCCTCTCATATTTCACACTCTTTTAATCAACTACCTCACATTTACATACAATATTGGGAATATTACTTCTGGACCCCCTTCTAGATGACATATTTTCATATGAAGGACCGTCTTGCAAAGAATTACATTCAGACCCATTTGGCCGTTCCGGTGTTGACCACAGAATTTTGAAATTTTCTCTCTCATACAACCAAACATGGCCTTAGATTTTCTTTTTTAATTTATCTTTTTTTTTCCTTTTTACTTTTCTTTTCTTCTTCTTATTAAAAAATCCGGTGCCGGATTGGTAGCTCCGGTCAGAGATGCCACGCAGCTCTGACCGTGAGCTGCCCGGTCAGAGCTGCCATGGCAGCTTCCGATCTGGAAGCTGCCAGGGCAGCTCTGACCGGGCTTCCAGATCGGAAGCTGCCATGGCAGCTCCGATCTGGAGCTTCCAGGGCAGCTCCCCGGGCTTCCAGATCGGAAGCTGCCATGGCAGCTCCGATCTGGAGCTGCGTGGCAGCTCTGACCGGAGCTGGATTTTTGAAGAAGAAGGAAAAAAAAAAAAAGGAAAAAGGATGAAAAAAAAATTGGAACTTTTTTTTTCATATTAATGTTGTTGGGATAGATTTGCAATTACATTTGGGATCCATTTGAAAATTTTAAAAGTTTTTCGTGTAAATTTCATAAACTAGAAAATATTGAGAGTCAATGTATAATAAACATAAATTAATGTTGTTTGGTCAATGCAAAATTCCGAATTTTGACCAGGGGCAAAAATGTACTTTCCACGTTTTAATTTGCGAAAAGTCAAGATCGTGGACCTGGATGTAATTAAAATCCATCTAGTTGGAGACTATATGTATTTGATGAACTAATGGTCCGTTATATGTAATTAGGACATCTAAGAGGGGTACTGTATGTAATTTGCCCTACAATATTAATATAACAATACCAAACAAAACCAAAACCATTCATTAAAAACCGTGTAAAAAGCAAACGTAGGCTTATCATTGGGACGGAGGGAGTACAAAACTAGAACACACCTCCAGAGCAATATACGAACAACCAAGTACTTTTATCATTAGTTACCGAAATTTTTAACATTATTTTAAAATTTCAGAATTTTAATTTGCAAAATCATAAACTTCAATCATTGTTTTCCATATCACAATTCTTTTCAATGTTGTGTTCGATCAAATTAAAAAAATAAAATGTTAAAGGATGAATAGTTGAGGAAGCACCAATATATTTTCCGGCACATAAAATTATACTGATAGCTTGGCTACAGGAGCAATAAGCCTAACAACTTGCTCCGCTTTAGATATAGATTAGAGTGTAAGCACATTTTAGAAGAAATCAATTCATGTTAAATTAAATAACTTGCATATGACTTTGCAGGTTCGCCTAATACTGTTCACGCCCATCCAAACGTATCGTTGGAGTGGAGGCAAGTATAGATCTTGTTTCGCCTTGGTCAATTCGATGCCAAACAATTACTGCCCATTTCAGGTAAAGAACATGAGAATAATCATTTCTTGGCTTGAAGTTGAGAATTAAGAAAATTATTTTCGGCAGAACTCATCCACTTACAAAAAGAACTCCAAAATTAAATGCTTAGTCCAGACGTATCTATCATACAAATCGGTAGACCCTTTGAGAAGTTTCCCGTGGTTGGCACAAACTAGGACTGGCAAATTGCTGGTAGGCATATACTATCATATTTCCCTCCCACTTATAGCACAGTAGCATTAGTACACTAGTAGGACTATATAAATTCCCAATGAAGTGGTTCTTTGTAGCAACTTTACTACACATCTTTGTTCGTTTTCTCAGAAACAATAAATAGTACAACAATTTGCATAACATCAGATTGCGATGATGAATATTACTGTAACAAAATTAAATGCACCACCAAAGGAAAGAAACGGGAGAGAGCCAGTGCCTGTGAGGAAAGGATGTGCGATACTATGATAACAGTGCCTTAATCCGTACTACCGTGAGATATTTTAAGCAATCATATGCAGATGGAGTGGACTCTAATAACATCTTCTCATCTCCTACTTTATGTTTCCGCAAGATCAAATGCAAAGTTGCGATCACAATCAGAGAGCTACTATGGAGCAGCTTTCTTCTTTTTCCTTCTTCTTATAGGACCAATATGGATTTGTTCTTGCAAGAAACTTTCAAGCTAAATCAAGCGGTTTGCAGTTTGTGCAAGCAGAGCAACCAAGCAACAATTTTGACCACCAGACCATAGATGATGGAGGTATGAAATCCAGTACAAAATACATGAAATGTTGCCACCATAGAACTTTCTAGACTACTATCTGCCCGACTCTGTTTCCAAGTTGCAATCCAAATCTACCCAGCTGTATTACAAATCAAGATCATAGAATGCAGTAACAATTACAACACTTCCATTTCGAATGACATCTGAAACAACATATAACTTCAAACCAATTAATCGGTTTCAAGATAACCAAGAATTATCACAAAAATGGAATGATGAGAAAAAAAAACTCATTGCTATAACAATTTTCAAATGAAAGAAAGTAGTAACACACAACTAACACGAGAGCTTTTCATCTGTATTCTAAGCCAAAAAGTACACTAGACATACAGCCACATCAAAAGAGCAGAACATGAACGATCTTTCAATTACTAACGAGTAGCATCATCTTCACCCATGTTCTACAACACAATTCAGAAAGTTACCAATACAAGCAATTGTCATTGCACACATGACACACCGGTATACATTCACATCCGCTCGATTGAACTAACATCTCAACATAACCGCATACAAACAGACCAACCAAACCAATATATCATCATCACCATGAAGACATGTCCATTTATTTATCAAGACAAAGAATCTGCTAAACACTTGCTCTCTCTCTATATATATGTTACTCATCGAGTCACTTTTGCGCAACTTCACCAATCAAGTAAACATAAACACGAACAACAGTTCCGAATTATAAGAGAATTTACCTCTCCTCTGTTTCCTCTTCGACACTAAGCATTACTGCTATTATATTTATTATTATTAGCAGACCAGTCCCTTTGCTGCTGCTGCGCCATACTATTAAACTGCTGCTGATAATGGTGATGGTAATGGTGATGATGATGAAGAGAGCTACCCGCATCGTAACCATTAAACCCTCCACCTCCACCTCCACCATTCCCAGTCATCGGTATGATTGGTAATTGCATACCTATATGCCCAACACTAGCACCATTGTTATTAGTCCCATGACTCCTATTCGAATTCACTTGTCCACTAGACGACTCGTTAAAGCTCTGCGCAGGCGGTAAAGGAGTCGAAGCGAACAAATTATCGGAAGGCGAAGGCCCTTCGTTTGACAGCCCTTGCATCCTCTTCACATACAGCCTATACTTCTGCAAGTGACTAGCAACATTCTCCCTAGTCAAACCCTCAACATTCATCAGGTGCATAATCGTCTTCGGAACGGCGTTCTTCAGCCCCAAATGCGCCACCACGTCCACGAACCGCTTGTGGAGCTGCGGCGTCCAGACGAGGCGAGGTCGCTTGACCGCCTTTCCTCCTTGCGAATTGTCAATCGCATCGTCGTCGGTGACCGCGCGGTTCCGCTTGGGGTCGGATCCGAGGAGTTCGTCGGGTAAGTCGGTGGAGTCGATGATGAGGTCGTCGTAGGGTTTGAGATTGGGGGCGGAATTGAGAGAGGAGAAAGTGGATTGGGAGGCGCGGTTGACTTCGAGCATGGTTCGTGGTGGCTCGGACGTGATTCGGAAGGCGGAGGCGAGCTCGGCGGGGATTAGGGACTGAGAGAGAGGGGTGAGATCGGCGACGGATGGGAGGCCGGATTCCCAATCGGCGACGGTGTCGTCGATGTTCATGGATTCTTCGCCCATTGAATTTGATTGGATTGGAACAGAGTGTGGTGTTGGTGAAGATGATGAAATGTACAGAGTGGGTGATAAGAGGGGAAGAAGAAGAAGAAGATGGAGAGAAAAAGTGCAATCTGTGATTCCACGGTGGATAGTTGGAGCAGATATTTATGGATCTCTTGCGTAAATATCTCTTTCTAGATTTTCCACCTCTTCTTCTTATTCTTCTTCTTATTATTATTTCACGCAAATTTTGTAAAGCGGTTGTGACAACTGACAACTGTAATTATCGATAAGTAAACGAATAAATGTTTAAAGTCGATAATTAAACCAAGGGACACTTGGAAAGTACAAACTGTAATCCACTTCACTTTGTACTGATTGGATGCTCAAAAACCAATTTTAATTAAACAAAGCGAGTACTCAAAAAGTTTAAACTGTAATTTACTAAACCTTAAAAAAAAAATACTATATGAAATTAAATTTAATTCAACTCCAACAAGTTCACTTCCGTTTATTCAATTCAATTCAAACTAGCTTGTTTACACTCTATTTTATTTGCCTGAAAACACTCCAATTCAATTTTGATTTCGCAGAGGATACGTGATGAAAACTTTTCAATAGAATAAATTGTCAAATGACTAAAAAGGAACTCCATTAGTTTTCCAGCAAATATGTGACGAAAACTTTTCAATGAAACAAATTGTGAAATGACCAAAAAGGAACTCCATCAGTTTTCGCAGCAGATTCGTGGCGAAAACCTTTTAAAGTTGGGTTATTTGAAGTTTCCATGCTACCTGGGTTAGGAATCAGGACCTTTGTTTTTAAGGAGAACTTTTGCATCTCGGCAAAAGAATACTTTCTATTCACTTACGTTTTCATTTTGAATTTAAAGTAGTTTGATCATTTCAATTTTCGTGTAGTGGTTCGCTTATGCAAAATAATACATCATATTAACTCCAAAATCAGTAAGAGGTATTAGACCTAACATTTCATTTTTACTGACAACTTTGATTTGGTTTTTACCAGTGAGTTTGATATATGGTGTTACTTTGTATGTATGTGCGATTGTGATTCTTAATTTGGTCGCTAGATTTTTGTTAAACTTGGTAATAAAATGGCGCATTTGTGTGCCCACAAAGTTAGTTGTGATAGTGTTGGATTTGAAAGCCTACCTTTTAACAATTTGAATTTAATTGTTTGATGGTTTTAATATACATATGTTGTTTTGTCAGGAAAAAAAAATCACACCTTACGAGAACCAAGAAAGAAAAACCAAATCTAAACATAAACGTAAGTATTATTATTTTTTTTTTATAAAGAAAGTAGAGTGCCATCGGCGGGTGAAACTCATTAGACGTCAACTATTGTTGCTAGAGGATTGTCAGCTTTCTTTTGTGTTTCACTAACATATTAATTTTGATTTTGGAAAAACTAGGAAGGAGCCTTTGTGAACTAGTATTGGGATAGTGTCTATCCCCCCTATCAACTAGTGATCCATGTAGGACTAGTATGAGTATATGAGATACTTGTCCTAATTGATTTTATGTGTATTTACAAAGTGATCTAAATAATTGATAGCGGCGGCAAACTGTAAGTAATCTAGTTTAATCAATTGACTAAACTTGTTCTAAAAAATGGAAGTACAGAGGTTAAAATGAAGTGCTAGAGTAAAATGGTTTTGGCATTAATCAGTAATGACGATTAACAAATGTGCACTGGAAGCCCTAATCAAAAGAAATACTTTTTATTGTTATGTACTGTATATTTCCTTTTGATTTTTTTTTTAAATAAAAACGCGACAATATACTGGAAGATTGTGAAGAAATAGATACACTGAATCACTCCTGGATTCGCGCCACTGCTCAGCTTCACCATCTTCAATACAACATGGAGAAACAACGCAAGACCCATAACACAGGAAGTAAGTTTTTATGTTTTGAACTTAACTTATTGTTATAAGGAAAATATGTCTAGTTCGTATCGTGCGTTTCACCACGAACTAAGAGGCTTCGCAAGTACAAGCGTCGGTGAAAGGCCGCGAACCTAGAGGATCCGAACATTGAATTATGTGAACCTCTAGGGCATTTTTACAAATGTGCCTAATTCATTAAAATAACCCCTTTTAGAGAGAGAGAGATTTGGAGGTCCGGAACAATGGTCAGAGAGACAAGGAGCATTACGCAAACACTTAACAGGTTAGAGTATACGAAGCTCATTTATTACGAAGCTTAAATACTTGTTTGTATTGTCTTACAATTGGATCAGGACAAGGTTCGCATCACAACAACATAGAGAGAAAGGACAAGAGAAGTGTGGAATCTTCTAGATAGCACAAGAAGACGTACGCAAATGGGCCTGGGCCAAGCCCATAAAGGCCAACGTTGGGCCTACCCAACATAGGTGGACGAATATGAAGCTGACAGATGGAAGCGGGAGATTGGGCGGACCTAGGGTTTGCCATCAACTATATAAGGGCACCATTTCCAAAGAAAAAGGTAACTGGTCTTAATTAAGTACATTTATTACTCTCGGACAAGGAGAACCTTCAAGCTCCTTCAAGTAAAGTCTCGCACCGGCTTGACTTAGGCAAGCCGGAGATAAACACACATCCACACGCGCCTTTCTAGTCTCAGGTGCACAATTGGACATAGAGAGAACCAGAAGACTTGGGAGCTCGTATTGAACAAATACTCGTGTGTTGTGTTGAATTATGGTGACTTAGAGAGTTTGTAGTTCTTTATAGTTCGAGAAGTTTGTAATTTAAGAGCGTTTGTAATCTTACTAGAATTTCACCTCTACATTTTGGCGCCGTCTGTGGGAATCTTTACTAAAAGATTTCCAGGACTCCACTGAGAAGAGATGGTAGGACATAATTATTCAACTCGAAACCAAGGAAGGGGGAGAGGAAGGCCACCAGGCCGAGGAAGAGGAAAATCAAGAGGAGGAAGAGGAAATAGTGGAGTCAGTAGAAATGTAAATGTAGGGAGAAGAAATGAACAGCAAGATGGAGACACTGCTAGTAACTCAGCTACAAATTCACTAGGCAATGAGCAAGAGAGAGAGAGGAGATTGGCTATTCAAAGAGCAGAGCTAAATAACTTGGAACACCGGAGGAGAGTGGCAGAGGAAGAGTTACGTCAACTAGAAGATGCCAGAAGAAATCTTGTGCAAGACAATCTAGCAAGGACGGTGAGTCCGGTGGTAGTAAATCCCCCAACTGAGACCACACTTCAAGGATCTCAACCATTGAACCCATTAGCACCCCCATTCATCCCTGGCTCAACCGAGGGGGTAGTTACGACAGCTATCCCAGTACAAGATTCGCAAGCTCAGGAGAGGAATTTTGTGTTGCCAAATGGACATGTGTTGGACAATCGCGCACTCTTTGGTTTAACAAATGAGCAACTAAGTCGACTCCATGACTTGTTTCAGTTTGAGTTAGGAGGTACCACTGAGATTCCGACCTCTTTGTTAGCACCATCCCATGCTCAGGTAGCCACCACAAGAGAAAACATCCGACATGTTACTTTGCCCTTGGCTACTCAACCTATGAGAAGCGTAGTAGATCTAACCAACAATGACCTCTTGAACTTGCAGGATAACATCCGTCATGTTAATCCTCCTGCTCCGACACGTCCCCTGAACTTGGACTTGGGTGGGACATCAAGTAGACCAGTTCAAGATAGACTTACTTTCCCATGGGAGACGAGGACTACTCAAGGTCAAACACAAGAAGTTACAAGGTCAGAAGATTTAAGGCAAGTGCTCCAAAGAAGGTCGGATATTCAAGCGGAAGATGCGAGAGTGATACCCACCTCAGGGATAAGCACAACTCAGCTAATCCCAACTCAAGATGCGATGGTTACCACTGTTCATCGATCCCAGGAGCATGCAAGAGAAACTCAACCACGAGGTGGACAAACAAGACAAGAGATGGAGAAACAATTGACACCGGAAGAGATAGCAAAAGAGCAGAGAGAACTTCTCAAAAAGATGAATGACCTAAGCAAGCAAATATCATCTAAAGAGAAGGAGAAAGTCCAAATTAAGAACCCATTGAGTTTGGAAATCAGAAAGGAGCAAAAGAAGCCTGACACGACCATACCATCATTGGAGCAGTATTACGGAAAATCATGTCCATACGGATTTATCAGTAGATTTGAGAGTAGGATGGAAGCGTATGGACACAATGAAAACATGTGTGCTCTAACATTTCCAACCACCCTCTTTGACGACGCTATGGACTGGTGGGGACGATTAGCGCACGGGTCAATAAAGAGCTACGAGCAGCTCAAGAACGAGTTTGTGCATAAGTTTGACAGAATGAGGAAGATGAAAAAACCATCTACCGACCTCAAGAAGATCATCCAAGATCCTCAAGAGAATGTACGTCACTTTCTCGTGAGATTCAACGAGGTAGCCATGGAAGTTGAACCCCATAATGTCAAACAAAGGGCCATATACCTGTATGAGAATACAACCAATCAGAGACTCAGAGATGTGATAGCCACAAATGGGCAAAATCTGGAGACAGATGAAGATTTTGATGAAATGTGCTCTAGCTTCAAGAACTCTGAAGATTTTAGAGAAAATGCGCAGATCAGAGCGGGGTACAAGAAAGATAAGGAACTAATCAAGCCGAACAATCCGAACAATTCCTCGAAGTTTAAGAAGCCAGATCAAAGAGGAGGGAAAGACGGGAGAAATCATTTCCCCAGGGAGAGAACTCCACCCAAGAGATACACATACTACACAGCTCTAAATCGACCAAGATCCGACATCTTGGCATCGATAGTTGAGCAGAAGATAAACATAAAGTGGCCGAAGCCTATACAACCTTCGGAGAGATCTGAAAACTCTAGACTTTATTGTAAATTTCATAGAGGGAAAGGTCATGACACTGAAGATTGTATGTGGCTAAAGACGGAGATAGAGGGATTAGTAAGAGATGGTTACTTGAGAAGGTTTGAAGCCAAAGAGGAACAATCAAGACATGAGAGAAGAGATCGACAGAGAAAAGAAAGAAGAGAAGAGGATAGAGAGGGGAGGTACGAGGACAAAGGCAAAGCCAGAGAACAAGATCATCATCGAAGGAACAAGGAAAGAGAAAGGGATGAAGACGAGGATGATGATAACTTGCCAAGGTTTGGAGTCATCACCATATCTGGAGGACCGGCAGGGGGAGACACGAGGAAGGCTAGAGAGAAAACAGCCTCGTATCTGAGAGAGGTCGCTGATGCATATGGAGATCCATGTACAAAAGGTTCAGCGGAGAACAAGATAACTTTCGACAACAGCGAGATCCCAAACCAGAGCCCATGTGATGGAGATACCGAAGAGCCGGATGTGCCATTGGTAGTTTCAGCGGACATCGCGGCCTATACGGTAAGGAAGGTTCTAGTGGACACGGGAAGCTCGGTCAATGTTATATTGCTAAGAACGTTGAAGAGAATGAGGGTTGATCTCAGAGAAATGGAAAAGGTTGGAAGCTCCTTAGTTGGTTTTGGAGGTGAGCAAATTTACCCGTTGGGGAGAGTGTACTTAAAAGTCTCCTTGGGTACAAAGCCACAAAGAGTGACACGACATATACCGTTCCTTGTGGTGGACATTGAGTTTTCTTACCAAGTGGTGCTAGGAAGACCAGCACTTCGGATCTTTCACGCAGTGGCATCAACTCTACACAATAGAGTAAAGTTTCCTACGCCGGCAGGAATAGGACAAGAAGTAGGAAACATAAATCAAGCTTGGGAGTGCTACACTCTCTCAGTCAGGAGAAACTCACTTTCGAAAGAAGAGGCAAGAGATCGGAGGACGAGAGAGGAAAGAGAAATGTTTGTCATCAAAGAAGCGCCCACAAAGAAGCGAAAAGTAAGTCCGTCACTTACTAAAGACCAAAGAAGAGGAGAAGCTTTAAAAGCAAGAGAAGAACTCAAGGAGGAAGAGATCCACCCAGAGGAGTACAAGGTCATCCCAGAGGAGCCCGTCGCTCCAACTCCTAAGAAAAGATTCTTACAGCAAAATAAGATACAACCCAAAGAGACGATCAGAGAAGTGCAGATCATAGATGGAGATCCGGAGAAAACAACAAGGATAGGAACAGAGATGGATTGGGAAGTGGAATGTAAGTTAATAGCGTGTCTCAAGGAGAATGCCGATGTGTTTGCTTGGAGCACAAACGACTTGGTAGGGATCGATCCGTCCATAGCAGTCCACCGGCTGAACATGGACCCCAAAGTCACACACATAAGGCAAAAGAGAACTAACTTTGGACCAAAGCACGAAGCGATTATAGCGGCGGAGGTGGAGAGACTGCTAAAAGCCGGACACATTGAGGAAGTTCGCTATTCGAACTGGGTGTGCAATGTAGTGTTGGTAGAAAAGCCAGGGACTGGCAAGTGGAGGATGTGTAATAACTTTACACGACTTAACAAATTCTGCCCAAAGGATCCCTACCCTCTCCCAAGGATAGATCAGCTAGTGGATTCAACAGCGGGATGTGCCTTGTTAAGCTTCATGGATGCGTATCAAGGCTTTTACCAAATCAAGATGGCGAAAGAGGATATCCCAAGAACAGCATTTTTTGCAGCTGGAGGTGTTTATTGCTTTAAGGTCATGCCATTCGGCTTGAAAAATGCAGGAGCAACTTACCAAAGGCTCGTGAACCAAATGTTCAAGGAGGAGATAGGTAAAACAATGGAGGTTTATGTGGATGACATGCTGGTAAAGAGCAAGAAGGAAGTTGATCATATAGCACATTTGAACAAGTGCTTTGCTATCTTGAGAAAATATGGGATGAAACTCAACCCTGCAAAATGCACTTTCGGAGTGAAAGGAGGAAAATTTTTGGGATACATGGTCACAGAGAGAGGGATAGAAGCAAATCCAGAAAAGATCCGAGCAATACAAGACCTACCGCATCCGAGAACAGACAATGAGGTACAGCAGTTAGTAGGGAAGGTCATTGCGCTGAGTCGGTTCATCTCAAGGTCAGCAGAGAAGAACCTTCCTTTTTTCAAGATACTGAGGAAATCAGAGAAAGATAAAAAGAAGAATGAAAATTTTGTGTGGGATGATGAGTGCAAGCAAGCACTGGAAGACCTCAAGTTCTACCTACAATCGCCGCCACTACTCGCAAAAGCATTAGAAGGAGAGCCACTATACTTGTACTTAGCCTATACATACGAAGCTATCAGCTCCGTTTTGGTAAGGATGCAAGGTAGTGAATGCCTGCCCATTTACTACGTCAGTAAGGCATTGGCGGCGGCAGAAACAAGATATTTGGACGTGGAGAAGCTAGCTTATGCCCTACTTCACACCACAAGGAAGCTGAAACCATATTTTCGAGCTCATAAGGTCATTGTACTTACACACGAACCCCTGAAGCAAGTGTTAGGGAGACCAGAACATTCAGGAAGGTTAGCCAAGTGGGCTATTGAGTTAAGTGAGCATGATATAGATTTCCAAGCTCCGTCAGCAAGGAAAGCTCAAGTGATCGCAGACTTCATCGTAGAGTTCCCAACAAGACCACAACACATGGTTACAGAAGAAGAAGAAAGTAAAAAGGCATCCGTCATGTCTTTAATTGAGAACCTTGCAAATGACCAAGAAAATAAAGCGGAAGATGAAGTGGTGAAGGAGAAAGAGAGGGTTCAAAAGCAAGAGAGCAAAGAATGCTGGGAGTTAAGAGTAGATGGATCTTCTTTGACAAATGTGGGAGGAGCAGGAGTGTATCTAGTTGGACCGAGAGGGGCAGAACTAGAGTTCGCTATTACACTACCTTTCAAGATCACAAACAATGAGGCAGAATACGAAGCTCTTTTGAATGGGATAAAAATAGCAAAGGCCTTGGGAGTAGAATATTTGGAGGCATACACAGATTCGCAGCTGGTGGAATATCAATTTCGGGGACAATTTGAGGCAACACATCCTAGTATGAGAAGCTATCTAAACTTTCTGAAAGAGGAAGCGGAAGAGTTCAAAGAATTCCAGCTGAAGTTGATCCCACGAAGAGAGAATGATAGAGCCGATGTGTTAGCCAAATATGCATCTACTTCAGGAGCAATAGACACAAGGAGGATAATGCTAATGGAACAAACCAAACCGTCCGTCACGGTAGAAGAACAGCTCATCTTGAACATCGAAGAAGATGATAATTGGATGCAAGAGATCAGGAGATACTTGACTAGGGGAACGCTCCCGATTATTAAGGACCATGCAAGGAGAGTGGTTGCAAGATCGCTAAGATACTTGATGATTGGGAATGACTTGTACCGGAGATCATTTGCAGGTACTCACCTGAGATGCTTGACAAATTTGGAAGCAGAACAGATTTTGGCAGAAGTACATGAAGGGAGTTGTGGAAATCACTCTGGAGGAAGGTCATTAGCTCAGAAAATTTTAAGACAAGGATACTATTGGCCGAAGATCATTGCAGATTCTATTCGATATGCAAAAGCATGCACGGAGTGTCAGAAATATGCCAAGCAAAGCACAAAGCCAGCCAGAGAGATCAAGCAAACTATAATCACATGCCCGTTTGACAGATGGGGAATTGATATAGTAGGGCCGTTACCAAAAGGAACGGGGCAGAAGAAGTTCCTAATTGTAGCAGTCGAATATTTCTCCAAATGGGTCGAGGCGGAGGCAGTATCCACAATCTCAGAGAACAAGGTGCTGGACTTCATTTGGAAGAATATAGTGTGTCGGTTCGGGCTACCAAGAGCTATAGTCTCGGACAATGGAACACAATTCTCTGGAAAGAAGCTCAAAGAGTGGTGCAAAAAGATGAAGATAGAGCAAAGGTTCACATCAGTTTACTATCCCCAATCAAATGGTCAAGTGGAGAGAACTAACAGGACGTTGGTGGAACTTATTGAGAAGAGACTTAAGACATGCCAAGGAGATTGGGTAGATGAGCTAGATGGAGTCCTATGGGCATACAGAACTACCTCAAGAACAGCGACTCAAGAAACACCATTTCACTTGGTCTATGGATCAGAAGCTGTGATACCGGCTGAGGCAGTGGTAGAGACCCTGAGGATACAAGGTTACGAACCTGGAGACAATCATGAGGCAAGAGTTATGGACCTAGACACATTGGAGGAACTAAGGAGTACTGCTCTAGTGAGGATCATAAACTACCAGAACAGAGTGGCAAGAAGCTACAACAAGAATGTGAAGAACAGAGAGCTGCAAGTGGGAGATCTGGTACTGAGAAAAGCAACACAGCAAGATGGAACAGGCAAACTTGAGCCAAAATGGAAAGGGCCGTACAAAATCACCAAAGCAGGAGCAAATGGCAGCTACGAGCTAGCAGATGAAGAAGACAAAGGATGGAAGAGACCATGGAACATCAAGAACCTGAGGAAATTCTACACCTGAGGAAAGAAGAACAAAGATGGGAGAGTAGAAAACCACCTAGGAACTTTGATAGTTTGTTTTATTTTCCTTTTTGAACCTTTTTATTTGTCTAAAGAGTTGTAATGATTTCCGTCAAATTCATTAACAGCTACTTATGAACAATTCAGTTTGATGCAAACTTGTTACGGCCTTAACATTTTAGATGTCTGTCAAATACTTATTAAGATAGCAATTTTACACAGATGAAATTGTTATTGAGAGATAAAGAGCCAAAAGAGGATGAGGAGAAAGAGAGAGTATTTATCGAAGCTAATCGGTAAACGAGTGGGAGAGGCTCGAGACGAAAAATTTTCACCGGGAAAATTTTTAGGTCTTAACTTATTAAAACAAGCGCCATGAGAGCTTCGCATATTTTACGTCAAAATGAGCGTCGGATAAGGAGGCAGACCGAGATGAAAAATTTTCACCGAGAAAATTTTTAGGTCTTAACTTATTAAAATAAGTACCGTGAGAGCCTCGCAGATTTTACGTCAAAATGAGCGTCGGATGAGGAGGCGGATCGGGACGAAAAATTTTCACCGGGAAATTTTTTAGATCTTAACTTATTAAAATAAGTACCGTGAGAGCTTCGCATATTTTACGTCAAAATGAGCGCCGGATAACGACAGAGGAACGGAAGAAATTGTTGACAATTTCGAGTCCGATGGAAACTTTGACACAAAACCTCCGTACCCCTATGACTTGGAAATAATCTACGTCAGATTTGTTAAGCAGCACAGGTGTCCGAACCGCGGATAGCTAGGTTAATGTTCCGATTCTCGAATTGGTTACTAAAACTGAAATAAGAACCTTCTTTGATTTGACATCCGAACCTCCATGTAAGAGGAATATCGGAACCGTGACACATACGGATGATTATTGGAGCAAAGAGCAAGTTTGTTAAGAAGATCCGAATCTCAAGGCCTTGTTGGAAACAGGATTATTATCTAGCATTAATAAAATAAACAAGCGAAGGTTCCGAATCTTAGAGACTTGTTTGAAACAGAATAATTATTAATAGATAATGAAGCAAACATGCAAAGTTTCCGAATCCAGGGTACTTTGTTTGAATACAGATACGAAGAGGCATACCCCCGTAAATAAATAAGATCCGAATCTTGGAGACTTGTTTCAATTACAGTTTACTTCGGGGCATACCCCGGAACACAAGCTTCTATATGTCACGAGTCCGTGACTGCGAGAACTTAGAAGACTCTTCATTTTCATCCACTTGATCTCGAGCTTCGCCTTCCTGAGCTTCCTGGTTCATCCGAGCGAGAGCCTCCGCAGCTTCAGCCTCCTCCGCTGCTCGAGCAAGTTCCTCCAAATGCAGTTTCCAGCTTAACCAAGGCAGAGGGGCATAAGGATCTTTGTTAAGTTCCGTGACAGTAGGAAACGGAGGAATATAGAAGTTCTTCTTGAAAGAACTTTCCACATTCCCGGCAGCCCATGCCTCCGGGTCAGCATTTTTCCTCCGAATCTCCTCCTCCTCCCGGGACTTCTCATATTCTTTGCACAGGGTCTTTACCTCTTCGAATAGGCTGTAGTCCGCGGGTCGGCCGATCACAGGGTGCGGAAGGTTCAACCAAGCCCGGTTCTCCTCCTCGTATTTGTCAAAAGGCATTAAGTACCAATACCGGAGGACATCGGGAACAAACCCCGGAAGGCGAGGATCTTGATTTGTGAACTTAAGGTCGTCACTCTCCGATGCTACAAGACTTACGAATTCGTCTTTGCCAAGCTCCTCGTTCGGAATGTTCGGAATCTGAAGATCTTCACCACCGTCCGGCCCTTTAAAGATATCGAGCTTGTTAGCAGCCCAGTCGAGGTCCGTAGGAACTAGGCCGGCAATTTCCAGTTGTCCGATACAGGCGTTGAAGCCGTCTATCCGAGCCTGATCATAGCCCATAGCTTTGGCATACCGGAAGGAGGTGCTACGGAGGAAGTCTTGGACGGTGTCCTTCCGAGAACCAACAAACCCAATCATAAGAGCATCGTGGAAGTGCTCTAGCATGTTCATGTAACAAGCGTGGGTCTCCTGCTGGTCTTGTATCAGAGCCAAGCAACCTTCAACTTCCTTCCGCTGCTTATCATAAGCAACTTGCAGCTTTGCCAAGTCCTCCCGCAGCTTGGAGGTCTCCACCACTTGCTTCCGAAGGTCAGACACTTCACCTTCCAGCTGGGCCATCTTCAACAACTTAGCCTCCGCCTCAGTTAGGCTCACTCGGACAGTGGCGAGCTTCTCAGATAGAGCAACCCTTTCTAGCTCGGAAGCATGAAGGTTACCTTCCAAAGTGGATCTTTCATTTGCAGCAGCAACGGAGACACCCCGAACTGCAAGACCAAGCTGCGGAAAATAAACAATTAAGATGAAGGCACGGAAATAAACCAGAGACAAACGTCGGAAAAAGAAAAATTGAGGAAAAAGGACATTACCTGAGAGAAAGATTCTTCTAACAGACGGATGCGCTCAGACTGCTCTAGAGAAGCAATACGAACGATCTCCGTCTCACGATCGAACTCTTCATCATCCGCATAGACCGCGGGACCAGCTCCCCTCCGCTTCTTGGATTTAACCGGAGGAACAACCACTTGCTTGTTTTTTCCAGACGGGTCGACCACCGGAGCAGAAGAGGTCCCGACTCCGGACCTCGAAGCCTTAAACGCGTCCCCCATAAGTTTTTTCGGCGGGGGCGGAGCTGTGGTTGCAGCGGAAGCAGGGCCGGAGGCATCAGGAACAGGAACGGAGGTAGACTGATCGATCTCCATTGCATCGGTCTCCGGAGCAGTTTTACTCTTGGGCTTCCGAGGCTGCCGGGCTTGAGCCTTGGCAGCAGTCGCTTCATTTTTCTTATCGGCCCTCCGCTCATCCGAGCGACGTTTGGCCTCTTCCGAAGCTAGGCCCTTCCGGCTAGACTCCATCTCCTGGGGAGGGAGGTTTGCAAGTTTCCGGCGCTCTTCTTCTTGGCGCCATTTTACCCCATCTTTTGGATGATCTTGGGGAAAGGAGGTAAGTTGGTTTGTGGTCCCGGTTCTCAACTTCCTCCGCTTCTCTTCGGCCATCTTTGCAGCTATGGCAGCTTGAAGTCTCCGTGCCTCGGCCATTAAGTAATCAAGCCAATTTTCTGCAAAATCAAGAAGGGATAAACATACGGGTAAATAAGGAAAATAAATGAGACGCGGAAAAATAAGAAAGATGCAAAAACACATGATAAATTTTATACCAAAAGTATCATTTTGATACGGGCCTAAGTTTACGGGGTCCGTAAGATTGGCAAGAGCCGGAAGAGGCTGCATCGTAAGCACACAAAAAAAGTATTTTTCCGGTTTCTTGGCTATGCTCTTTTCCCGCATGGCAGCGGCCCACGGACTCCAGTGGTTGCGCACCGGACGATAGTCAGCCGGAGACTCCCGATTGAAATCGTACCGGACGTCAAAATATTTACGCTCACTCTCCGGAGCCCCATCCTTTAGTTTGTACCGGAAATAGAAGTACTTGGACCACCAGGCGGAACCCAGAGAGTTCGGACCCTCAAGGATAAAGTAGAAGTACTGTCGAGGTTTGAACTGCCAATAAAAGCAAGTCCCAGAGAGCGAGACGGTGAAGGCCTGAGTGAAGTTGGAAAACGTGATAGGCTCGTTCTTCATCTTCATGAGAACTCCGAAGCATATCAAGTTAGCCAAGGAAATGGGCATAACCTGCATCGGAGTTATGTCTAAAGCACGGAAGATAGCAGCAAACTCTTCGACGAACGGAATCCTCCATCCGAGCTCCAGAGATACGACGAAGCATGATAGGGCCCCCTCCGGACAGTTATAGATAGCATCATCGGGCCCCGGAGCGATGAGCTCGATGTCGTCAGGAATAGCAAATCTTTGGCGAAGAAGCGGAAGCTGATCGGCTGTCACCTTGGATTCGATAGTCAGTATCCATCCGTCCGCGTTAGTCTCTCGAGCTAAGCTAAAGAGATGAATGTCATCTCGTAACCTCTCATAACGCCTACGGAGAGCAGGCTCCAAATGATCCGGAACGGGGAAAAGGGCCCCACGAAACTCTCGTACCTCACCCTCTAAGGGTTGTCCGTCCTCCCCAGAGTTGGCCTCGTTTCCTTCAGCTTCATCATCCCAGGAGGATGATTCTTGAGCTGCATCATCTCCGACTTCTGCAGGAGCAGTAACGGCACGAACCTCTCTAAGAGGAGCGACCTCGTGAACATGGGGTTGACTGGAAGTCTCCGGCTCCCGGAAAGTTAACTGTGGACAGGCATATATTGGATCGAGGTCAGCTTCAAGGATAGGATCGGAGGGACACCTATATTTGTACCCTCCGTATCTACAAAGAAGCCGGAGAGGGGAGGGGAGTTCTACCTTACGGCGCGGAGGTTGATATACGGAAAGCTGGCGGCCTGAGGTACTCGGACCAGCTTCATTCCTCTCTACCAGAGAGGTAGGGGGAGCTTGATTTCCGCCCCCAATGTCAAACGAAGATTCGGAAGAGGACCCCGAATCTGACGAAGAAGAGCTGCTGCTCGTTGACGATGATTCGGAAGAAGACGTAAGATCGGTAAGGTCTACGATCTTAGGGTTAACCTCGGACATCCTAAAAAGCGACAGAGAGAAGGGCAAGATTAAGCGGTAGTCCGAGGGTTAGTTTATTTGTTTTTCCGAAAAAAGAAGAAGAAGAAAGAAAAGTATACTACTTATTAAACTCTACAGAAGAAAAATCGAAAAAGCAAGTAAAGAGGAAAGTTACCTGGAAGATAGAAACTGTGAGGAAGGAAAAGTCTCCGAAGCTTCACAAACTTGGGCAAATTCTCTACAGCAAAGCAAGTTCCGGGTCTCAGATACGGAAGGCGAAAATTTCTCTTTCTAGAATTATGAATAAAGTGAAGAAAATGGAAAATGTTGACCAGCTATTTATAGGAAGGGACAAAATCGGAAAGTCCAATCGACGCGACCGTTGACATTTAATCTGGACCGTACAAAAAATTCAAATCAACGGACGAGATGAGGACAACTCATTAAAGTTACTGTTCAAACCCTCGAAAACTTTGACCTGCGTAGAACGAAAGATACGGAAGGATTAAGGTCATTACCCATATTGCAAGGTCCGGAAATCATTTTAAAATTAAAAATTTTATCATAACATACACGTAGACACGGATACTTGGTATACGCGCGCATTTAGGGTCAACAACATGTAGACACGGATAGTATGCATAACATTCATCATATTTGCATTAAAATGAAGATTCGGACCTTGATTATTTGGATAACGACGAAGAGGTGCTGAGTACAAGAGATACGGACACGTCGTCCAAAATATCACCTGATGAAAAACGGACACGACGTCTAGTGAAGTAATGTCACAGGTGCGGAGTACAAGAGATACGGACACGTCGTCCAAAACATCACCTAATGAAAAACGGACACGACGTCTAGTGAAGTAATGTCACAGGTGCGGAGTACAAGTGATACGGACACGACGTCCAAAAAATATCACCTTTTGGAGGTACGGGCGAAAACAAGTCCCCGTTCAGAGAGGGAGACAAAATCGTTCATAACTACTTAAAATATAGTTTCACACTATCTTCTGCTAAGATACTCCGAAACTACGGGGACATATGTTGATAAGGAAAATATGTCTAGTTCGTATCGTGCGTTTCACCACGAACTAAGAGGCTTCGCAAGTACAAGCGTCGGTGAAAGGCCGCGAACCTAGAGGATCCGAACCTTGAATTATGTGAACCTCTAGGGCATTTTTACAAATGTGCCTAATTCATTAAAATAACCCCTTTTAGAGAGAGAGAGATTTGGAGGTCCGGAACAATGGTCAGAGAGACAAGGAGCATTACGCAAACACTTAACAGGTTAGAGTATACGAAGCTCATTTATTACGAAGCTTAAATACTTGTTTGTATTGTCTTACAATTGGATCAGGACAAGGTTCGCATCACAACAACATAGAGAGAAAGGACAAGAGAAGTGTGGAATCTTCTAGATAGCACAAGAAGACGTACGCAAATGGGCCTGGGCCAAGCCCATAAAGTCCAACGTTGGGCCTACCCAACATAGGTGGACGAATATGAAGCTGACAGATGGAAGCGGGAGATTGGGCGGACCTAGGGTTTGCCATCAACTATATAAGGGCACCATTTCCAAAGAAAAAGGTAACTGGTCTTAATTAAGTACATTTATTACTCTCGGACAAGGAGAACCTTCAAGCTCCTTCAAGTAAAGTCTCGCACCGGCTTGACTTAGGCAAGCCGGAGATAAACACACATCCACACGCGCCTTTCTAGTCTCAGGTGCACAATTGGACATAGAGAGAACCAGAAGACTTGGGAGCTCGTATTGAACAAATACTCGTGTGTTGTGTTGAATTATGGTGACTTAGAGAGTTTGTAGTTCTTTATAGTTCGAGAAGTTTGTAATTTAAGAGCGTTTGTAATCTTACTAGAATTTCACCTCTACACTTATCTTCTTATCTTGTTTTGTTCTTCTGACTCACATTTGAAATCACCCCAAGGGAATTAAGTAGGAAACTAACTAACTGAGCTTAACTTAAAACCTTCTTTGTGTAATTGTGTTGTAATTGTACAGTATGTTGGAGGAATGTGCCCTTCGAACTTGGATTTCTGGGTTTTGATATTCATGTTTCCACTTACCATAGCTTACTCTCGTCGGTTTCTTGATACCTGCCCGTATTTTCAATTTCTAATCTATTCAATTTTATTTTTTTGGGAGTTAATTGCAATGACAGTACTTGGCAGTAGAAATTTTACACAGTAACAAAAATGTGTTGAACCAACAAAAGCCTGGAACAGTTACATTCATAATCACTAAACAGAGGTCCATTTTTGCTATGTTTCAATCTCTTTGACATCCTCATAACGAATAATTAACAATATCTGTTTGTTTTATGCTTTTGTAGATCATAAGTACTTTGATACTTCCCACACCGCAATCAAAACATTGGATGAGATTGGGCTTAAAAAACACATGTCGGAGCTCAGGATGACACCATTTAGGCACATATTTGAGCTTATAAATGACGGTAAGGTTAACCCGGAGGCGTGCCAGAAATGGGTAAAATTTACTGTCCAGATAATGCTTTGTTATGACAGGGAAAAGAAATTGTTCATAATCGGAGGTCAAGAGATGAAAATCACAGAAGAACAAGTGCGACTCATTTTTGGCATAGTAGATGGGCCACATACTATTGATTGGAAATTCAAGAAAGACAAGGGGAACAAGTTCTTCGAGAGATTCTTCTCCAAGGAGAACAAACCACCGAAATGGAGAGTCCCAGTTCTTATACAACTTATGAAAGACACACATATAAAAAGCTCAGACTTCGCTTGCATTGCTACATTGTATCTGTTGGCAACCATTTTTGCTCCTGTTTCTGGTAAAACCATCCCAAAGGGAAGCTCAAAGTATGTTTCCGAGATAAGAAACATGTGTCGGTACAACTGGAGTGGCTTTATATTAAGCTTTTTAATGAAAAGCATCCAAGAAGAGAAGATAGGAATACATAACGGATGTTTCGTGTTTCTATCTGTAAGTAAATGACAATTTCATTATTTTTATATTAATTCATAATGTCTATTTATTTAATGTTTTCAATTTCAGTACTGGTTTTGCGAGCACTGCAAGATAGTGAAACCGGTCATGAATGATGCATACCCGAGATTCATGAGATGGGATCTCCAAAATCTAAAGGATGCTTTGGAAAAAAACAAGTGTGCATGACATCACTCCTAATCTGGTAAGTTTGCAGTATACTTTCAAAATGGATTCACCATTTAATTATTAAATCTTCATTCTTGTTAACTGATGCAGATGAAAGAGTTTGATGGAAAAACAGAGAAAGAGGTTGGCCTTCTCAATCAAACACAAGGAAAATATCTATCAAGTTCCAACAAAGAAAATGGTGAGCCAGAAGATGACCTGTTGGTACTGATATCTGATAGTGGAGAGGAAGAAGATAGTGATCCCCAGGTGATGTCTGGCGGTGGAGGGGAAGAAGATGAAGATAACAGGAACAATCTTGATGATGCACCATCAACAAGTGCGCATGTCATCTGTCCTAATCAGGTAAGTTTACAGTATATTTTTATGATGGATTCGCCATTGAATTGATTATGCCCCTCGTTAACTGATCCAGGCAAAGAAGTTTGACGGAAAAACAGAGAAAGAGGCTGCCATTCTCAATCAACCACAAGAAGAAGAATATCTATCAAGTTCCAAGGAAGAAGATGGCGTGCCAGAAGATTGACTTGGTGATACTGTCTGATAGTGAACCAGAAGATGACCCAATGATACTGATATCTGATAGTGAACCAGAAGATGACTCGGTGATACTTATATCTGATAGTAGAGGGGAAGAAGATAGTGATTCAGAAGATACCTTGGTGATGTCTTATGGGGGAGGGGAAGACGATGAAGATATCGGGAACAGTCTTAATGATGCACGCTTGCCACTTTCAACTGATGAACACCAAGAGGTCATGGAAGAAGAAATGAATAATTTGCAAAAGGAAGTCAAAGATGAGAGTTATCAACTGTTGCACCAGGATGAGAGAATCACCTCTGTCGACACTCCTGTAGCTTCCCAGTCAGAGGTGGATGACTACAATTTGAACGACCAAATTAAGGATACCTGCGACAGTATCGAGGTGAGTGTAACATATTCGCATTTGCATTTAATTAATTTGTTGTTAACTGATATATACCGGTTCTCTGAATGAGGGATTAGGAAGATGGGTGTGTTGTTGTAACATTTCCAAACATGTAGAAGTATATTAGTTTGGCAGGGGTGTTTTATATGGTTTGGAAAACACGGGCAGGGTTTTTCAAGGAGTTCCCGATGTGAAGTATACTGGTTCTTTCTTGTTTGATTTGAAACCAAGTACTGAAGTTACCTAATAAGCCATTGTATTGTTGTATCATTGTACTGTTTTCGCACACTTGATGAGACAGAATGTATGATTAATTTTCATTCTATTGTTTCTTCGCAGTCAGAGAAGACAGATGTCAAAGGGATGGATTTTGAGGGCCTGATGAAGGAACTACAAGCCCTGTGTGAGAAGTACTCAATTCCAGAGGAGAAGCTTGCCAACCTCATCATGGAGAAGGTAAACCATGTAGCAGAAAACCATGTCGTTGCAATGGGAAATGAAAACTCACAAAGGATTATGCGAGTAAACAATCGCGTTATAGATCTCACAGAGCGTATCTTGGGTAAGGTTGATAGCATCATTTCATGATCTTGTAATGTTCTGTATATACTCTAGTACGTACTACTAGTATTATCTTTTAGGCTTTTGGCATCTCTTTTGAGGACTTCCCTTCATGTTTTTATTTCTTGCCTCATGATGGAGAAGGTAACCATGTAGCAGACCAAGCACTATATCTAAACCACCACTACTATAATCTTGACAAACTTTATACCAAGCAATTAAATTCCTTCTGCCCTCTTCCTTTCGTTGTTCAAATCTTTAAACTACAGTTGCTGGAATAGAAAAAATGTAACACCAAAACTTCTCAATACTACACAACACAACTTTAATCAACTGCCGACCCCCAAAACTCAAGTTCTTTGCGGACCAACTTTGTATCCTCCCAATCATTCTCTAAATAAGAGCATCATACTCATAAATCTTTACCTTTTTGGGAATTAAAACAAACAAATAAGGGGACATTCGATCCCCTTGCCTCAGCCCTTGTTTTCCTTGCATATGACCCTTTAGAGCACCATTAACACAGAATGAAAAGCTAGCATTAGACACACAAGTCTTAACCAAATGCACAAACCACTTATCAAACCCCAAACATAAAGCACAGACTCATGGAAAGACCAATTAACTGTATCATAAGTTTTTCTCAAATCTATGTTAAGCATGCATCTAGGAGAGACATTATTCCTATTATAATCCCTAATAAGCTCCTCAACAAGAAAAATATTTTGAAATAAAGCCCGACCACTCACAAAAGCATTTTGACAAATATCAATAGATCAGACAACACAGAAACTTCATCATATTAGCAAGCACTTTGGTTATCATTTTATAGATTATATTACAACAAGAAATAGGTATGAAGTCAGAAGAGAAGAAGCATGAAGAGATTTAGGAATTATACTTACAGCAATTGTAATCACTAATCACTCAAATTTCAACTTTTAACTAAGTTGGATAAGTTATAGTCCTAAATTCCCAATAATTAGTGTCAAGTAGTCAACCTTAACCATTGATCTCTCTGCTTGTGACTTTGCGAGGTAGTTGGACTTTGGGATGTGGGTGTGACCAGAATTGTTTCTCTCTACCTAAACAGTGTTGTTTGTATGTGAACAAAATTAATTAAAAAAATACGAGTGTGAATTCTGATTAGAAGTGTGCAACTTGCAATCAAATGGAAATTTATACTATTGTTAGTTACTGTATCACTTTAACATAGTTCCAGCGCGGCAACAACTCCCAATACTTTTGAATATGCAAGCAAGGACCACGGCTCCTCGAAGTACTACTTCTAAAAACTACCAGTAGTATGTCAAGAGAAGAAAAGAAGCTTGAATCAAAGAAGAAGAGCAGAACATAGGAGTTGAACCAGACAGCACATAGGAGTTAAACCAGAACAGGTTAACTCCTTGGTCAACACCGCCAGTATAGAGATAAAGAAAGAGAACGCACGCTCTGGATGCTAAGGAAAACGCAGTAGAGCTTGAGGAGACTCGAGACAAGAGAACGTGCAGCTTTACCAGATTAAGAGTGTCCAGGTCTCATCAGGAAACTCCAGAAGAGTTTGAGAAGAAGGAAAGGATTCTGTCTCAGCTAGAAGGAATATGCTATATCCTGGAAATATGTTTGAGTTATCTTAATTAAAGAAAATCCTACAGCTTTGTATATATCTGTACAATCAGTTTAGATTAATTGCATTAGGACTCTAGGACTCTTTAGCTTAGTATATATAGCAGCAGTCTGTAATTCATTTGTACACAACTTTCGTATCAATACATCTTCATATTCAATAAGATGATTATTCATCTTCATTCTCTCTTCTTGCAATCTTTTCCAAACGTTTCATATTCTGACATGGTATCAGAGCAGGATTATTGATCCTTGCTAATCAAAATACGTTTGGATGAGAAGAAGAGATTTCAGTTCATTGTCATTGAACAATCAATTATTTTGTTGCTATACTTCGAGCAAAAAAGAAAAAAAATTAATATCATCATCAAATTACATTTCTTCGTTTCTCAAATCCTCAAATCAAACTCAATATCCAATCAATCAAGAAAAAGAAAAATCGGATCTGACCAGCTTCATTCAAGCTGTTTTAGATCTGAACTATTTTGAATACTGTAAAATAAGCAGAACCAGATCTCGCAAAGGCAAGTCCGACGGCGCGTACGTCGCCAAACGCCTCCTTAAGAGCACCGGCAAGGCAGAGATCCCCGACCAGGTACTGCAAGGAGGTAATGAGTATAGAAATCATCTCCAAAATGGAGTACTCTATATTGAGTTATTAACAGATCTGAATTTATCTTCTGAATAGATCTATATCATCTCAACTTATACTCAGAAACAAATAGCAGATGTTTAAACTAACACTGCATATGAGGAATCGTCAACGCAATAATTCTGAGAAAGAGGCCGAGAAACGCTTACCGCTGCCTCACCGAGAGCTCCAGCGAGCGGAGCTACCACCTCCTCTCACCACCGCGCGCCGCTCGTAAAGAGATAGGCAGACTCTCATTTCTCTTCCATTTCACTCAACCTCAAGTTACAGATCCATTCGCCAGATCTGATTAATGGTTACAGGTATGAATTTCCCATTTTACATTTTACTGTTTGCAAAGAATATGTTTGAATTAAGTGTTATCAGTACATAATCATCATTAAAATATTGTTTTTATTTTGGGAAAATTGAAAAACCTGTCTATGTTGAATCTTTGAGAAAGTTGTGTTATCAGTATCATTCTTAATTCATTTAAAGTAGCTCACATATTGATCACAAGCTGTTTATTCTACTTGAGTATGGTATGAAGTATCAATTCATCTTTGATATAGAACAGCTAGCATTATTTAAATGATTTTCATTATGTTGAGATTCAGAAAGGCAAACATAAGCCTTATATCTGTCATATGATTTCATTTATTAGTTTAACACTGAACTAGCGAATCAAATCGTTATTCATTTGATGATCAAAGAAAGATAAATGGGCAGTTTTCGTTCATGAGTAGGATACTGGAATATTTGCATACTTTCTAACTAATAGACTTTGTGCAATTTCATTGCCTCTCTCAGTTCTGACCCTCATTCATTTAATCAACTTGTGCATATCAATCCACAAGCTTCTGCAAATGCAGTTTCATATATCTATTCATATTTATCAAATCAAAATGAGAATCTGCAATATCATTCACCAACAGTCATCATAAATTGCAATCATCTTTCTCATCATTCATTAATTTGTGGCTTGAAGGTTGTCTGGAATTTGAGGGGGAGAATTAGGATATAACCCTTCACTAATTCTCAAATCCCAAACCACAATCAACGCACAAAAGCCGAAACTGATCACAAGGTTGATCAACTAGACATTTTCAGCTGTTATCAGCTATTCATCTCTGAAATGCTTTCCTCAATGGTGATCTGGATGAAGACTTGTATATGCAGCTTCCTCCAGGCTACACCATTACGGGGGAATGTCTAGTAAATAAAGTGTTGAAATCTCAAAATCCTCTAAAGGCATTTACATATGCCAGAGAAAGTACTGTCTTGAAATCATTCAAGAATGTGGTTTATTAGGATGTAAGCCCCTAGTAGTTCCAATGAAAAAAAAAATTAAGGAAAGAAGCAGGCAAACCACTTCAGAATTCGACTATCTACAGAAAGATAGTTGGAAAGCTAATTTATCTAACGTTCACTAGGCCAGACATTTGTTATTCTGTCAATGTTCTGAGTCAATTCATGGAAATCATTTATGTCCAAGATGAACATTGATTTCATCTATGTTCATCTTGCGGGGGAATGTCAAGAGAAGAAAAGAAGTTTGAATCAAAGAAGAAGAGCATAACATAGGAGTTGAACCAGACAGCACATAGGAGTTAAACCAGAACAGGTTAACTCCTTAGTCAACACCGCCAGTATATAGATAAAGAAAGATAACGCACGCTCTGGATGCTAAGGAAAACGCAGTAGAGCTTGAGGAGACTCGAGACAAGAGAACGTGCAGCTTTACCTGATTAAGAGTGTCCAGGTCTCATCAGAAAACTCCAGAAGAGTTTGAGAAGAAGGAAAGGATTCTGTCTCAGCTAGAAGGAATATGCTATATCCTGGAAATATGTTTGAGTTATCTTAATTAAAGAAAATCCTACAGCTTTGTATATATCTGTACAATCAGTTTAAAATAATTGCATTAGGACTCTTTAGCTTAGTATATATAGCAGCAGTTTGTAATTCATTTGTACACAACTTTCGTATCAATACATCTTCATTTTCAATAAGATGATTATTCATCTTCATTCTCTCTTCTTGCAATCTTTTCCAAACGTTTCATATTCTGACATGGTATCAGAGCAGGATTATTGATCCTTGCTAATCAAAATATGTTTTTTCTTGTTTTCCCTAGGGACAGAAAAAGGGAATCTGATCCATATTTCAAAAACTTAATTCAATTAGCTTGATATTTTCAGTTGTATTACATCTCCAATAAGCACTATATTAACTTCCCCATAAACTAATCCCCATTTGAGTTGACTGATCTCAATATATACCCCAGCTCTTCTTAGCTCCCCCGCATCTAAATCCTCCCACCTTCCACCACAAGCCACAGCCAACTTTCACAAAGAATCTCTCTCACACAAGTCACAAGTCACACCCTAAAAGAAAGAAGCCGTGTAAACCTGGTTCATAAGAGATGGATACTCTCTTGGCACCATCCCATAACGGAAACAACAATCGGGCTGGAGGTGCTGAACCAGCCAACCTGAGTTCCTCCTCAGTTATGGTCCAGATTCCAGATGGTGATCAGGGAGTAAAACCTCAAATCCGGAGGTTGCCACCTCATTTGAAGACTAATAGGGCCCATCTCGATGCATACAGTCCTGTTATTGTATCAATGGGGCCTTATTACCATGGAAACCCACAGTGTCTCCGTGCGGAAAGCTTTAAGCAAGAGTGTCTTGATGCATTTGTTTCTGAAAGCCGCAATGGTGAAGACAAGTCGTTCTTCTTTGGGAAGATTCTTGAACGGATTACTGACATACGAGGCTGGTATGAAGATGTTGAATTTGATGACCAGGCTCTGGCTTGGTTAATTCTTCATGATGCTTGCTTCTTTGTTTACTATATGCAGCAGATGCAGGAGCAGGAAGCCGTCAATAACAGTTGTAGTACTAAGTTGAATCGCTTCAATTGTTACTTTGGTCAAGGAGCAATAAAGTTCATTACTCGTGATCTGCTCCTTGTGGAAAATCAGATTCCATTGTTAATGGTAAAGTTCTTACTGTGTTTACAATCAGATCGCGGGGAGTCTATTTTCAGTCAACTGCTGCAGAGGACAGTCCTTGCGGATGGAAAACATTGCAGGCTGGTCATGACTGATGATTGGCAGGGGCGAGATTTTGGTGAGGCGAATAATTCATTTAACTTCCTGGAAGCATATTACAGTTCTGAAATAAAATTGGTGTTTCCAATTTCGCATATGCACTCATCATCTTCTTTAAAATTGGGAGACTTCGATTGTAAAAAATTTCGGTCCGCAACAGATCTCCACGTGATGGGCATCCGTTTCAGAAGGAGCAAGGATGACAAACATGATGAAGCTTTTAGCTTTAATTCCACTCTCCATCTACTTTGTTTACCTGCCTTGTCCATCTCAGGAAACTCTTATGTGATGTATTGCAACCTCATAGCATATGAGATTACTAATCCAGCTAGTACTAATGAAGTGCTATCATTTGTTAATTTCATGAAATTACTAATCCAGAGCTCTAATGACGTGAAAATTCTGAGAGAGGCAGGTATACTATCCTGCGGCACCCATACTGATAAACAAGTTTTCAAGGTATTCAAAGAGCTTGACACTTTTGGTTGGGACAGCCTAGGCAATTTCACGCATGTAAGAGCCAAAATCGAGAGATACAGCATGAGACGGTTGAATCAGTGGATGGCAGAATTGAACCAGACTTACTTCGGGGACCCCTGGAATCTTCTTCTTTTTCTTCAATCTATCATCACTCTCTGGTTAGCTGCCATCCAAACTTACTTTACAGCTATGCAATCGTATAAGAAATCCTGAAATATATCTACGTTGTGTTTACTGAACGGTTCATAAACCTTGTTCCTCGAATTGTTCTTGAATGGTTGTGATGTAGTCTCGTTTGGATTGCGTAGTTGCATGTTTGGTTTTAAGTTCAAACAAAGGCTTTTTCGCTTCGTGTGGTTTCATTTGTTCCCCCAAATAAGATTGTTATAGCACTTAGCTATTTGTAAAACATGTACTAAGATTAGTTACATGATTGATCTTAATTCAAATTTTATGTTTCTCTGTTTGAGAGTTGATTTACTGTATCAAAAGCTGTTGTTATTACATAAGTGAATGAATGAAGGGTTACTGTGTCTGTGATGTGATCTCCTGTGTTTGTATTTGAAACACTCTTTTACTGTGAATGTCCGGTACTACCGAGTAAAATGCGAATAAAATCCCTAAGATATCACTTTTGCACAAAAAAGTTAGCACAAAATCCCACAAACCTTCAAACTAACGGAAGGTGTAACACACGCCTCTTTTGAGTTTGGGCTTAATCAAAAGTTATGTTTCCTCTTGCTTTAATTATACAAAATATATACCCCACATAAAGTAAATCTCTATAAATTAATATTGTTGGAACCAGAGAATTTTATTAATATTATATAATTAATAAATTAATAATATATTAATTTAAAGAGGTTTTAACGTGTATATTCGTTGGTTGGATGAACAAATATTTGGTCGAAAAATTCTCTTGGTAGTGTATAATGTTCGGCCCATTGAAGCAATATCCAAGGCGAAATATAGGTCGTTAAGTATTTTCCGTTTAATTTTGTTGGTTATTTTACGGTTGTGAATTGCTCCTAATTCATATTGTAGGAAAAAAAAGTAGAAACAATATATTAAAGTCTTATAATAATTAATTTCAAATTTTTTTCTCAAATGTTATTTAAGAATAATTTTGGCCTTGATAAAAGAAATAATATCAGCACTATACTTCACCTATAATTCTTTATATTCACATTAATTTATTAGTTAAAGGATGTTAACTACCGGTAGTTAACTTGAACAAATGAGGTAAGAGCTAGGGTATTTGGGGATGACCGGGTACTTTGTGCAAATTTGATAACTCAGGGGATTTTATATATGCCACTTTTTAATAACTCGATGAGATTTTATGTAGTTAACTCCGGTACTGCCCTTAGTATTTTACTACATGTTTACATGTTGTGATAGTGGGAGAAGAAACACCGAGAAAAGATTGAAACAAAACATACAGTAAAATTGAATTGAAAAAGCAACCGGATACGTGGTCCATGTGTTGCAACCTCGCAAATATAAAAATTGGAAAAAAAGAGTAAAAAATGGATTTGAAGTAGGTGCATGTTAGGGTAGGTGCATTTGGGAGGAATTTAGTGTGTTTTTAGCTCAAATCCACCGAAATACCGCGTTTGGTAACAGAATGCCGGTTCGCCGGGCCATAAATTTTGCAAATCCCTCCTCCATTGGGCTTTTGTAATCTTACATGTTTGAAATACCATGGGGTGGGTATTTGTGAAATGACACATTTGGAGATTTCACAACAAACATGATTTTACTATATTACCCTCATCATTAGTCAAGATTAACTGAAAAATTACAACCAAACAATAGACAAAATGTCACGTGTTCTCATAGAAAAGACACAACCCCCTTCATTTTAATCATAGACAGTAACAAAATGTTTGAAACCAACAAAAAACCTGGAACAATTACATTCATAATTAGAGCATTCATTATGGTTTGGGGCTTAATTTGGAATTTAAACATAAAAACCAAAAAAAAGCCATTTCCAAATAGAAGTCTCCAATGGTTTGGGCTTAATTGGAGCTTATATGTGGGTTCCATGTGCTATATTATTAACTCATCATTTTAATGGCTTAATTGAGGGCTACTATTTAGTAGCCCAAAAAAATCTCCATTAGAGGTGTTTTTGGGCTTAATTGAGAATTTAAGTCTCACTTAAGCCCCAAAAAAGCCTCCATAAAGAGTGCTCTTAATCACTGTTCACTAAAGTCTAAACAGAGATCAAGATGAGTTGTGATGCGTCTATCAGTCTAAACAGAGAACAATTACTTTATTATTATTATCTTTACAATGGTTTGGACTTATTTGGGGGTTTTTTGTGGACTCCACATAACTCAAACACACTAACCATCTAATTCTTATTTATTTTTAAATTCAAATTCTACATTTATTAATATTGCGGCTTATTTGGACGTGGTCTCTAAAAATCCCCATTAACATTGGGTGACTTTTTAGGCTAATTTGGGACTTAAACCTCAAATAAGCCACCATTGCTAGTGCTCTTACACTAATGGAATAGTTAACACCGTTAAACTTTTATGTAGTTGAAAAGTTTGTATAGATTAGTGTGTAGTTTGACAATAAAATAAAGTTTGTGTGTTATTTTAAAAATGAAGAAAAAAATTAATATTCAATGGTAAAAGTATAAAATCAAATGAAACTAAATGGTCTTGTGTCAAATTGAAAATGAGGCACTCCTGTTATCAAACCCTAGAATTTTACCGGAGTGGTCCTATGGTGGCAATTAAGAGTAAAAATAGGAAATATTATAACATGAAGGAAAACAATTTATAAAATTGTATATGTGCAAAATTAGAAGGGAGAGACTCTCTGTGGCCTGTGGGTGAGGAGGATGAGAAAAGGGAAGCATTGAGTGGATATAATATAAAGAAACATGGCTTCTGCAACTTTATCCCTCTCTTTGCTTCCCAGTCCAAAACCCAAAACCACCATTCATCATCTCATCACCACCACCACTTCACCTCACATACCCCTACTCGCACTTCGTTCATCTAATCTTTCATTTTCAACAGCCCTTCATCTCAGCTCTTCTTCACAAATTCCTTCAAAACCCACCTGGAAAATTTCTTCTTCAGGTCCTGGGAATTACCTCATCTCAGAAGCAAACCCACCTGAGACTGCCCAAGAAATAGTCTCCACAACCTCCCCTGGTGTCTCAAATATCATACAATTTCTTCTCTTCATTGCATTTGTTGGCTTATCCATTCTCACAGTAGGGGTAAGCTCACAGATTTTATGCTTTTGCTTTGATTACTAAACTATGTTCTAGTGGAATACTCAGTATTTAATAACTCATCTTGTTGATTCAGGTTATATACATAGCTGTGACGGACTTCTTGACCAAGAGGGATAGAGAGAAGTTTGAGAAGGAAGAAGCTGCTAAGAAGAAGAGAAGTAGCAAGAAGGGGGGAAGAGCTAAAGCTAAGGCAGGCGGACCCAGAGGTTTCGGGCAGAAAGTCCAAATCGATGACGAATACGATGATTGAGGGTTTGCAATGTATAACTTGTTGATTGCTCTCTCTGTAACATTGTTATGGTTTTGTTCTTCTCAGCTTTCTTTGTAGTCAGTCTCTTTCGGTGTAACACCTAAGATATTTTAATTAATGGTCATAGAAGTATTCCATGCTTTCTGGGTTCATTCATTTTGATGGAGGAAGCATATAGGTGTATCATCGCTACAGTTAGTTGTTAGCATGCAGTTGTTAGCATGCAGCCGTGTAGTAAACCACTCCGACCAGATTACCAGAACGCAACAATGACTGGGAAGTGTGTTTCTAAGCGGCTAGGAAAGCAACACCTTACAGGAAAAATACTTTAACTAGACCGGATCTACGAGTGAAACCCAACTTTATGCAAGATGTTTTGTGTGCCTTTTATGGTTCTCGTTTAGTCTACAGGTCACACCGAGAGAAATCTAGGGATGCATAATGTAGTATCTTAGATTGGCACCTGTTTCTCATTCATAATAAATGTCAGACCAAAGGCTTATATAGAGCGCAGGCAATAGCATAGTAGGCTAACTTGTAACCACAGAACAGGAAAGCGGAACAAGAGTATAACTGGTACAGGCTGCTATCTTATACGAAATAGTTAAGTACACCCGTTACGTTGTTACCTACCAAATCTTCTGTTAGACTAGTTATCCAATTAAATTCCAAGTCCCTAAGGCGAAAAGAACAGATCTATGAGAGGTTTACCTAAGCTCTAGAATAATAGATCTCAGTAGTCAGTTCACCGAAATCTCTACCTAAGCCAAGAGAGGTTAGATCAGCCAACTGAAACTTGATTTTTTTTCAACAGCCATGCATATGTCTCAAACTTAAACTAATTTCAACAAGCTACATAGTACTATAGTCACTAGACAATTGTACATATGGTTGGCTAGGTTTGTACAATAAAGTATTGACCTTCAAGACTGATCCTGAGATCTCCTAATGACAAATCATCGCATACGACATTTCAACATGAACTCAAAGAAGAATGCACCAACAGGGGCATACAAAGCATAATATGAAAAACCGAGATAAACAGAGTAACTGGGCATATACTTGGCCAAGCAAGAAAACTGTTTTAAGTTTACCATACACTGACATAATCATCCCGCGGCCTTACCTAGAAAAGCAAACTCTCCACATGGCATATCATTTTGTACAGTCACGCCGTGATAAAGACTACCTCAACCTTTATATTACACCCTCAGCGTTATGTATCTCATGTCATTTTTACTCTCCTCTGCACGGGCATCAGGAACGTTTGGCCTCTGAGCCTTCAGCTTACTAGACTCACTCTATTATGTATAAAACTACACAATGTACAGTTTTTTAGTACAGGCAACAACTTTTATTTGCAATCAGTTCATACCCCCCAAAAGAGATGAGCCATGATGAAGCAAAAGCTCCGCATGAGGAAGAAAGAGGAGGACAAGAGGTAGCTCAAACTAGCCTCGGTTAGCTGTACATTTAACTTTGTTTCCTACAGCAGCAGCATCTAAGCAGGATGCGGAGACTGGGCAGCAATTCTCCTCTCTGTTCACAATGAAAACAACTTATTAATATCACCATATAGATTGCGATATAATTTTAGTATTGCACTGCATGTTCAATCGCACAACTAGAATTTCTTTATAGCTCATATATTTAAAAACGATATATCAGTCAAAACACGAAAATGAAATTTCAAAGAGTCTAATACTTTTTCTCAGACATCACTTAAAATATAAATTAAATACCAATCATGAAGCAAACACATGTACATATAGAAACAACCATACACATGCAGATACAAACAAGTTACGTGTTATAGGATGGTAGAGACAATACATTGATCGATACTGTGTATTTACATGGAAATTTGTGTCCTGCCTTATTCATGAGAATGTTTTAGTTATACAGTAAAAAACAGGACAGAGGGCACAGTTCCACAAAATGAAGGAGTAATAAAAGTTTAGAAAGGTTTGCTTACCGCCAGCCGCAACAAGTTTCTCTACACGGGCAACTATGTGCTTCCCATAGGTGTACTTCTTCAGTGCATTCAGATGAACCTTAATTCGCGACAGGATCAGTTCTCGCTGCTGATCACTACAAGTTTCAAGTACTTTCTGTACAACATAATTGGCAAACTGATCTTTCATCATAGCCTGGTCACAAAGGAACAGAATTAGGCAAAACTGTGAGCATAAATGATTATAAGGAATTAAGGGTAATCAGTAAGCATAAATAAACTTAAATGTTACCAAGGAACATAAATAGAGTTCTCAGATTGAAATATTATCCGATGCCACTCGGCATAAATTAGAACTACAACATGTCAACTTTCAAGTATCTTTTCTTCTTATGAAAACACAATTGTGACGAGACTCGGGATATAGGGAGAGGTGAAAGAAGGAAAGAAAGACCAGAGCGTCATGAGACAAGAGCAGATATAAACCCCTCGTTAAAGAGATCAGGAATCAGTGCCAAATATGCACTTAAATACTTAACAACATGAATATGATCTACATCCAGGGTTTGTCAATGCAAATATGTTTTGAAGAATGAAAAAAACTTAACAAGAAACAGTAAAGTTGATAAGAGCGGTAACGAACCTGAAGAGGCTCATTTTCATCAGTTGTTCCGAGCATCTCGTTAACCAAAAGCTGACGCTCACTCGGGTCGCCAAAAGCCAAGCATTTCTCAACAACATTAGAGGCAAACTTCTGTTGACTCATTTGAACTATCTTTCCAGCCAATTCCTGAATTATAGTTGATCGCTCATGTGGCTTTCCATGCTCCAGCACGTGCTATGGGAACAAATATATAAGAATCAGAAATATTGAATATTCAATCCCAAACCTCAAACCAGACAGATCAAGATAAAATATTGAGAGAAATTTCAAGCAGTAAGTGGAGAGCACTACAAAGTTTATTGAAACAAAAACAGTTTCAGGACATCTACAAACCTGAACAACATAATTCCCATATTGATCCTGAGCCAGCATGCTCACAGACGCCAGAATCTCCTCCATTACTTTGTTCTGGGTGTGTTCATCCTCACAGTGCTCCAGAACTCGCTGGGAAATTGAAAGCATTTTTAAATTGGCAAGTTAATACGAAGGGTAAGAAGTGGAAACTTTTAGCTACTTAGGATATAGTCCATAATAGATGATAATATAAGAGAGAATTGAACTAACTTGAATCACGCGGCACCCATACGGGTGAGTGGAGAGAGTCACAACTTGATCAAAGAAAGTTGTCACAATAAACTGAATGTTCTCCTCCGGCACACACTCGATGCATTTTTGAATGACATGATTACCATTCTGATCACGGACACAGCGCATGATGTGTCCATCTAGTTCTCCCACCATTTTGACCTTCTGATCTACGTCAACAACTTCTATTGCCTGAAAATAAGTGTATTATTATGCATTGTACTTGACAAGAAACTAAATTACAGGTTAGAAGCTGAAGTACTAGCTAAACAAAATTCAGCAGAGACTAAAGGTGCGCTTACTAAAAAGTTAAGATTGAGATATAAGCCGATCTTACCTTCTGGATCACTCGACAACCATACATCTGAAGGCTAAGGGTAAGCACATGTCCAAAGAGCTTGTCAGCCAGTTCTCTTCTTTGAGGTGGCATTCCATGTTCAAAAAACTGGGAAGGGTAGTATTAGCAACAACAATAAACAGATGAATACTTGATGAAGAGCTCCAGCTTAGAGACAACTATAACAGAAACATAAATATAAATTGGATGTATTTCACAGATCCGAGTACCTTCTGAATCACATAATTACCGAACACATCAGTCATCAGTGTAAGAGCTTGAGGGAAAATTTCCTCAAAAACCATATTCTTCTCATCAGTTGTAGCAGTTTCAAGCTTCTGTTGGATGAAACGGCTTCCATATTGATCGGCACTGGCAACAAAAGTTGGCAATTAGAAACAATAGTAAGACCCTTATCCTCACCCACAAAAAAGATAACAAAATAAAACATGTATATAACAAATACCTGAACTCAACAACATGGCCCGCAATCTCTGAGAGTTCGAAACATTTAGTTTTGTTACTCTTAAACTCCTCCAGCAAAGAGGATGCAAAACCAGCATCCATATTATCCAGGTGCCACGGTCCCATAACACCAGCAGCAGCTACATTTCTCATTCCACCACCAAACCGCATGTTGAACTCACTGTGCCTCATGGGGCTACCAGGTCCTCCAGGCGAATTGGGGATGACTGGACTAGCCAAAGGGCTTCCTGGATAAGACAATCCAATACCAAATGCAGGATTCCCATAGTACCCATGAGGACTTCCACCACTCTTACTGCTCAAGTGACCACCATAATGTGATTTCTGAGGAGATAATAAATTGCCAAGATAGGCCTTCTGAAGCAGGTCCATATATGAATTAGCAAGAGAAGGATCGTTGAAAGCAGCAACTTGAGATGCATAATCTGCTGTCCTCAAGTACTGCTGCAAATACAAGGGATCGATATAAGGCGCCGCCCCCATCATCTGATTTCCCAATCTACCAAGATTCTTCTCTGTCGATGCAGCACCGAAATTTGATCCACCTAACATCCTAGAATCCAACCCAGGGACACCCATAGCAGAGGCAGCAGCATTCTCAAACAAAGGCGGCAAGTTGGGGCTTCCAAGTTGACCTGATATTGGACTCATAGGGTAGCCACTTAGTCCATAACTAGATAAAGAAGAATTTGGACTGTCAAACTGCTGATATTGAGATAGAAGGCTTCCACCTCCATTAATTGATGCGTTTGAATATCCTTTCAGGTATGCGCTATTAGAAGGAACGCCATTTTTCTGGTAGGCATTGCTTAGGTCTGGTCCACCACCACTGTTTAAAACAGAGTCCGAAGACATATTGTACTGTCCAGTTTCACGTTTTTTCATGTAATTTTGTTGATGCTTTGTGTTGTTCTGCCCGCCCTGAAGATTGTTAAAAAGATAATTTTTGTGGTCTTCGGATTCCTGTTCCATTCTTGAAGACAAATGATTCTCATCATCCATAACACCATTGGCGAGATTCATGCCAGATAAAGCAGCAACTAAGTCTGAAGATTCATTTGCATGAGAAGAAACACCATTAAAGGAGTTAGGACTGTTTATGTTTCTCTTTTCTGAATTCACCACTCTGCCTCCTCCAATGGGAGTTAGACAGGGACTGGGAGCTCTAGCGATGCGCTGAGCGTCAGGTGTGGTGCTCCTGGACAAGGATGCTCCCAAGGCAGCTGCATAAGAATATGAAGTTGGTGGTCCATTGTTTTGAGCTGCTGAGGTTGCAAGTATCGGGTCTGAAGATGAAAGCAGATGAGCCAACTCAGCATCTGCAGAACCCATGGCATTGGCACTCTCATCAAAAGTATTTCTACTAACAGGTCGTGAGGGGTGTCCAGAAACTGGAGTAGTCCGACCCCTGTCATCCTACATACATGTAAAGCAGTTCAATCAAACAGAGACCAAATGAAACCAAAACACATTGAAGATTAATGAAGGAGAACAATAATTGCTTCACAGGGGACATGGGACTCCTAATAATGATGTTGATTTTGATCTAAAACTGACTTTCAGAAATAAAATAATAAGCGAAAAGCAATGCAGGGTCACTCCGGATAAGCAAAAGAAAACACTGAGAATCTCAACAAGCAAATTAACAGACCAGCTAAACTGCCATCAGGAGCTATGGCAGAAATATCCAAGCACCGTACAGAAAGAAACTTGGCATTATAAGTCTGCCATAAGGGTGATCATTCAGAACTTATATATTAGCACTTCATATGCTTTTAACATTTAAAAACATGCACCTTCATGCCATCATGAGGATTGGAGTTTATATTGCTCCAGGTAAGGAAAGAAAATCATAACTTGGCCTGCCAGTTATGGCTGTGTTTGAAAACGTAGTCTAACAATCTTATGTAAGAGGAATGTAACAACGAAACTCTGACAAATACGAGGGACGAAATAATGTGATTTCTCCGACACACACACGGAACAATTAAATACGGCCATTTTGCGGCGCCTAAGACAACAAATGGATACAGGTAAGAAAACATACATATGAGACAAAGTACCATAATTAAATAGTTACGTCAATGCAATGACAAGAAAAATCAACTAAATCAAATCCTTCATTAGCCCTCCACAAAAGCTTAAACAAATCGTCAAAATTAAAATAACATGCTCATAATGAATGACAATTCGGAAACAACATACTCGCCCACACAATGCATAACACATTAGAAGACTCCAACCATAAACAAGACAAGCATCACACTGAAAAAACAATCAATTAGCATCCACCCAAAGAAAACAAGCAATGTACACACCTGGAACATATCAGCAAGGCTCTTCTGCTTACTACCTAGACCTAAACCAGGCAACCCAATAAGTCCATCACCACCCCACTCCGCGGCAGCCGCCTGCTGCAGTTTCTCCTCATTCTCCCTCTCCTGCTTCGCATTGAAGCCCGGAGGCATCGTAAAGACGGACTTTCCACCATTCCCACCACTTTCATTCCTGTTCAACTTCCTCCTGTCCCCAATTGCCGAATTCCCACCTTGTAACCTCTGCGCAAAACGCCAATCCTCCCTTGACATCAGGGGAGGCGGCAACCTAGGGTTGAGATTGACATTAGAGTAATAGTAAGACAAGTAGGTGGGGTCAGACCTAAGCTCTTCTTCAGAAATAAACCCACCACCACTCTTATTCCTAGCAAACTCGGCAAAAGCCGACGCACCCCCAACCTCACCCCCACCACCACCACCAACACCCCCATGGTTAAACAAACCACCAACAGCACTCAAAGAACCCTCTACAGTAGGTGGAGCAGATCCACTCCTAAACAAATTAAGCTCCTTTTCCCGATCATCAGCCTCTTGCCGCCTCTGTTCACGGAGCAAGGCACCTATCTCCTTCTCAAAATCATCCCCATAGGAATTATCGTTATTTCCAATCATTGGCCTCCTACCCATATCAGACAACATTTTTTCTATCACAAATCAAGAAAAAAAGACCTCAAACAACCAATTATTACTAAAACCCTAGAAACGCTAGAAAGATCAAACCTTTTTTAATCTGTAACACTAAAACAAAACAAAACCCTGCACAATAGCAACAGAAAGAACGAAAATAAAAATTGGGCCTTTGACCATCAAGATGATTTCCGATAGCTCAGTTGTACAAGATTAACAAAACCCATAACAAAAAAGAATTGATGAAATGGATGATCTAATATTGAAACAGGACTAATTAAAACAAGGACACCATTAACCAAGAGAAACAATTCTTTGGTAAAAGGGCCATGTTTTTTATGCTCAATTTGTAATAACAAGAACAAGAAGCAGCTCAGGTGTGTGTAAGTGGTGAGGTGAAGTGAGCAAAAGGGTTTGTATGAAAGTGACAAAGAAGGGGAAGAAGGGCTAATGAGAGAGAAGGGTGTCTAAGTTTTATTAAGAGGAGTAGAGAAAGAAAAGATCAATCTGGCGGCGAATTGCTCACACAAAGAACCCTTTTAGGGTTTTGTTTTTCAACTACTGTGATATGAGAGAGATGATGCACACACACACAAAGGAGAGAGAGAAGAGAAGAGATTAATACTACAGTGTCTCTACTGAATTTAGATAACATACTATATTTAACATATTATTCTTATTTTTATGTCAGCTTTTTCTATATTATGTGCTTTGTTATCATTAAAAAGAAAAAAATACATTCTTCTTATTGGTGGTAAATACTTTATTTTAATCTATATATATATATGCAATACAATGTGTTATATTTTGCCTCTTAACAATAGGGGAAAACATTGACTTAGTTATGGATAATCTCTTGATTTTTTCTACTTTAATTATTAGAAGTACTTACTTTAGTTTTAGATTACAAGGGGAGAGAAAAAAAAGAATGAAAATGCTAAATGGAGGAGACACATGCACTGCAAAGCTAGGAGATAGATAGAGAGGGCCAATGTTGTACTGTGAGGGAGTAATAAAGAATTGAATTTTCCACCTATTCCAAAACCACAATATGCGGGTGACACGTTTTCTCTGTAGATTCGGGACTTGAAATACACAATTTACATTACAAATGTACAAGTACACACTCAAAACATACACAGAGAAGTATATATTGGTGATGGACTAGACTACCCCCTCATTTTCTGGTTACCTAAGACCAACATCACATCACTCTCCCCCACTTAATCTCCCACAAAATTTGCAATTCTTCTAGTCTAGTTCAAACTTTAATTTTAATTTATAGTATTTCATTGTTTTGAAAAATAAAGTATTCGATTTACTATAACTTTATACTTTTGTTAGTTGTTTTTATATTACATTTTAGTTCTGTATAGATATATTCAAACAAATAAAACATAGCTTAGATCATATATCGGTTGAATATAACTGTTCCCACTTCACATAGGGTAGTTCGATAGGATTTAACTACTTTATTAGATGACATTAGACAAAATTACATCTACCACCCTCACTAAACACTCACTTTTCATCCTAGTCCAACATTAGCGGAGAATTACATTTTAGTCCAGCCGGACCTCCACTGTTGACTCCGGTAAGTTGGGTTTTCTAATTTTCGCTCAACCAAACACGCCTTAACTATATAATTTCTATTTTTTCTTTCTTTTCGCTTTTTCTTTCTTTTCATTTTTCTATTTTTCTTTTTTCTCTTTCTTTCTTTTCTCTTTTCTCTTTTCTTTTTTTATTTTACATTTTTTTTAAATCCAACTCCGGTACTGGATTTAGAACTCCGGTACCGGAGTTTACAGCTCCGGTACCACAGTTAGAACTCCGGTACCGGAGTTTACAGCTTCGATTGGAACTGTGTTAAGCTCCAATCGGAGCTTTGCACAGCTCCAATCGGAGCTGTGTTATACAGCTCCGATTGGAGCTTTGCAAAGCCCCAATCGGAGCTTTGTACTCCGATCGGAGTTACTGTTCATCTTCTTCCTCTTTTTTTTTTTATTTAGTATTATTTATTTTTATTTAATAAAAAAAAAAAAAAAAGGTAAAAAATAAAATTTGGGACTCATTTTGAAATTCAATTTTTGTAGGGGTTTGTTTTAAAATAATTTGTAAACTATTTTGAAATATAGCTAAATTATGTGGGTTAATTTATAAATTGTTTGTGTTAATATTGTAAAAGTCAAAACATTTGGGGTGAATTCGTAATAAACGAAACTTCATGTTGTTTGGCGTAATTCAGAATCTAAAATTCCGGTGGGGGCATAAATGTCATTTCCAGGGCTTAGAGCGCAGAAAGTCAAATCCGTGGGTTAAAATGTAATTACATTGGTTTAGTAAGGGAGTCTCGTGTAATAAAAAATATAGTTTGACTAATCTGTAATACTCGGCAATAGTAGGGGTACCAAAAGTAATAGCCCCTTATTAGATAGATGGGAAAATTCCATCTACCACCCCCTCTTAGTGCACCACTTTTCATATTTCCCCCTCTTAGTTCAACAATTACGTTTTGCCCCATTTGAGTTGATAAAGTTACAAAATTTATGAAAATTCACCTCCCCAAACAAGCCCTTATCATATTTTCTTTATTTTTTTCTTTCATCCTTTAATTTTATTTTATTTTTGTATTTTATCACTTATAATTTTTTTTTTCTTTTTCTTGTTTTCTCAAGCACCACCTTCTTCAAGCTCCGACATCGAAAAAAATCCGGTGTCGGAGCTACCGGAAATTAAGCTCCAATCGGAGTAAAAGCTCCGATTGGAGCTTTACATAAGCTCCAAATGGGAGCTTTTTACGGCTCCAATGGGAGCTGTTTGAAGCTCCGATTGGACCTGTTTGAAGCTCCGATTGGAGCTGCCCAGTAGGAAGCTCCGATTGCAGCTTCAAACGGCTCCAAATCGGAGCTGTCACAAGCTCCGATTGGAGCTTTTGACAGCTCCGATGGGGCTGGGTTTTTTTATTTCTTTTTTCTTTTTTTAGTTTATCAGTTTTTAATTTATTTTTTGAAAAACAAAAATTGAAAATGAATGAAGAATTTTGTATAGGCTCTTTTGCAATAATATTTAAGATCATTTTGAGATTTAGATAAGTAATGGGGTTAATTTTAAATAATTTATAGTTAATTTTGTAAAATATAAAAAGTTAGAGTCAAATATGTAATAAAAGATAATTGAAGGTGTTTGGTTGTTTTTGAAAACTGAAAGTTAAATGAGGGTAAAATAGTACTTTCCAGGTCTTAATTCGCAAAAAATCAAGATCGTGGGTAATATGTAATTGATTTTTTCAAACAGGGGGTTATATGTAATTGCTATACTAAGAGGGATAAAAACGTAATTAAAAAAACTAACAGGGTACCAGATGAAATTTCCCTTATTAGATTCATGACCACACTAGATTGAAGTAGCCCTCTACTTTTGTTTTATGTTTGTAATTGAGAATTTTAAGGTAATTTGAAATATGTTTTACATTTTTTTAAAATAATAAATCCATTAAAGTCCAATGCTGTGTACATTAATAGTATTTGAGGTAAAAAAAATTAACGTCAAATCTAATTGCGCTACTATGCTTCTTTAGTACTGTATAACTCTAGACAATCATATAGCAATCTTAGAGCATAAATTATGATGCATACCATTATGACTCCATTGAGATTTGAACCTCATACCTCTCATGTGCTACTTCAACACCTTCACCTAGTTAGTGTTTGAGGTATTTTAACGCTAAAATTTTGAGGTGTTTTATAGTAAATTGACTAAGACGTAAGAGTGAGTTTTTTTCTTGTAAATTGTCATAGATTAAGAAGCAATTATTGAATCAGAATCATTCAAAGCTTTGAAAAATATTTTCATCTATTTTGGAATGAATATTTTTAGCTCACACAAGTTATAAAAATGGGAATTTCAAGTACAACTTTTTGAGAAAAACTAGTTATACACTAATTTAGTGTAAAATGGGTTTACTCTGAATTACATAAGCGGTCAACTGAGTTATGTAAGTGGGAATTTAAAAAAAAAAATACTACGTACACAGTGAGACATTGTCACTTTATATACTGGATAACGTCTATGTCCAATGTATAACTGTATGAAAAGTACATGTCCAATTTATATACCAATGTTTATAAATTGGATATAGATTTATAAATTGAACATGTGGTCAACATGCAGTATATAAATTAGATGTATCAATTGTTCAGTATATAACCTGTAGTTATATATATATATATATATATATATATATATATATATATATATATATATATATATATATATATATATATATATATATATATATATATATATATATATATATATATATATATATATAGAATAAAGGGACAAATTTTAAGTAAATATTTATTTTATTAATAAAATGTACTTTTTTGTTCAATAAAAAAATTAACTTTTGTTCATAAAGAAACTTTATATTATTAATTAAATATCACATGTTCTCATTATGTATGTTTATTCATACCATTTTTTAATATTTCGCTTTAACCGTCTCCAATAGACATACTTATTTTGTTCAGGTTAAAGCTTTCAATGCAATTTTGTTTACCTTTTTTAGGATGTAATTTAATTTTAAATGACATCGCATAAATATGTTTTTTGAAAAATTATACTCCCTTTTCAATGTATTGAAAACCAAATCAGGTCGACCGGTTCACTTGAAAATTTGAAGAACAATGAGTCGGTTCACACATAGGAACGATCAGTATAGAACCGAAGGCAACCGCAAGAAATGCCCAGTTTTTCATGAAACCGTGAAGGCACGAACTAATAAATCGGTGACTACCTTTTTTTATACATATTACAATTAAAAAGTTATAATATTACACATAAATCACTGTTCCATTAAAATTCACTTTAGACGTCATATATTTAAATACTATAACTGCCCCTTAGTATAATGTGATATAGTACTTCCTCCGGTCATTCTAATTTTTTACTACAAATTATTCCTAAATTATACGAGATACATTAATATGAAATGAAACTAAATTACAAAATCATACTTGATTTACTTTCACAATATAATTTCACAATTTGTGGTCAAAGTTGGTCAAAATTCAAGTTTAGTAAGTAACTAATAAAATGGAGAAAGTATATAACATCAAAATAATTTTTTAAATAATAAATATCATGAAAAAAAAAAAACAATATAATGCAAAGTGAGACACTGTCATTTTATATACTGGACAATGAATATGTCCAATTTATAATTTATGTAATGTAGGTGTAGAATGGATACATGTCCGATTAATATACTTTGGTAACTAACCTATACTCTAAAATGAATACTCCCTTTGTCCCGGTAAAAATTACCCAGTTTGACTTTTTTTTCGATCAACAACTGTCAACTAACTGCGTTAATCTATTTTAAGAAATCTGTATTTACACAATTCTCGATTCATCATTTATGAATTGGCTTCATTTATCTAGTTTGTCTAGTAATTCTACTTTATAAAATATCTACAATTTCACCTTCGTACTTTTTATATCAATTAGTTGTCAATTATATGGATAAACATCTGCAAGGTTACCGTCAGTGGGGTTGGCGTCACCTTGTAAGTTGATTTCACATTATTTGACCGTTTGATCATAATAAGTCTGTTTGGTGAATGTCAATAATGGGACTTATAAGTTGACGACTTATAAGTTGACTGATTGGAAAAGCTATCCACACACTTTATTAGATTTCATACCCCCTATAATCTATTAGTCACATTATCATTTTGATTTACCAAACATAGATTTAGTGGGTTTGGAATTGAACTAAGCCCGGTAATGTAGGTTGAGGTGAAGTGAGTTTTCTATTTTGAATCATCAGTATATTCAATATGGAAGTGGACAAGAAAATGTAAAAGGGCCATACACTATTTGGCCAAGTTCTTGAGTAGCAAACCTGCCGCAGAGGCACGCGATATGAGAAAAATGATGCAACATGACAATAGAGCAATCATAAACCTAACACTATCAAATCCCATAGAAAAAGTGTTACTACGACACTATTAACTTTGTTAGCATCACCAAGACAGCCACTGATCAATTAATTAATTATTTAATCAACATAAATAAAATCATCAAGAATTTAGGTTAACTAATTATTATTGTTTGCCAAAATGGCCAAATCCTTAATTGACAAGTGTTATCTTGAGATATGTAAACAGACTGCAGCATTGACATCATGTTGGATTGTCTATACACTCTTATCATTTTCGATTAGGTCCCCTATTTCTTCTTTTGTGTAGTTTGATCATATAAGTGTTGGGGAGATGTATTGTGTCTAGTTTTAGTTTCTTAACAATGGCATCAACATCACTTAGCTAGCTAATTTATTACTTCTAGCTATGCCGCATTGGGAATTTTGCTATATGGTTTCTTGCTATGTCACATTATTATCAAACATGATAGGATAAGATCAATTTCAACCTTAAACATGTAAATTTACCGGGTTGAAATTTAATTGACCCGCACTATTATCTAATTACACTTAAAAATAATAGTTTTGTTTTTTAAACTAGTATACATCGTTATGGTCAACATCAAATTGACTTAGTTCAACCTCGACTAAAAAAGTTAACCGAATCAACTTCCATCAGGATTTTAAAATATAAACTTTTTTTTTTTGTAATGAAAGACTATCGATCATTAGACTTTATCGAAATGTAAAAATTGTATAATCGGGGAGGATAGTAAAGGTCTAAGCTCCCATTCTTTAAGTTCCTATTGTCCAAATCTGCCATTTTATCATCACAATTATTGGTTTCTCTTCTTATCCATTTCACTCTAGTTTCCCATGGTATTTGAAGAAGCAGCTTACTTTCTTCAACTAGCGACTTCGAAGAGGGTGTTTGCAATAAATTCAACTTAAAATAAGTGACTTAATTTAAGGAGAAGTTGGTAAAGTTGGCTTATTAGAGAATTTGATGGGTGTTTGCAAAAAACTACTTAAAAGTTAGATAAGTTGTAGGAGTTGTGTTTGCAAATCTAACTTTTTGGACAAAAACAACTAAAATCCAGCTTAATTTAAGGAGAAGTTGCAGAAGTAGGTACAACCCAACTTCTCCAACTTCAACTTATACAACTTAATTTAAGATAATTAAGCAGCTTATAAGTTGTTGCAAACACTCAAAAAGTTACTTCTGCTTAAAATAAGTGATAAGTTGAATAAGTTAAGTTGTTTCAAACCGTCACTTCAACTCATCATCTTCTCCACAATCTAAACCTTCATGCACCATTTTGTACAAAACATGAGAATCAGTTTCGATTTCGATTCTAGAGTTCTCATCCGCGCACATGCATGAGTCATGATTTTATTACCTCCAGAGCAAAAAAATTAGAGAACAATTTATGCTAAATGCTATAATCGTTAATTTAGAGGTGTGCAAATTACGTGTGCTAGCACTTGGATGGGTCGTTTATGGTCCAATATTTAATTTGTAATTAGAAATTTAAAAAAGACGTTTAACACATGAGTAGCTTGTATAATGCGTGAGCATCCCTTATACGCCTATATTGTATTCTATTTTTCCATTTACAACATTTTTAAATTTTTATCATTAAAAAATATAATTGTGTATGTCTCTCGTTTAAACCCCAAATGGTTGGTGGTTGATGACTTGATGTCCTTGGACCTTGATTTATAAGCTAATGGGCTTAGATCCATTTAGAAAATTAAAAAGCTAAGGGGCTTGGATTGAGACCTGGATCAATGAAATTGGGCCTAAAGTGCGGTAATATTTTGACTGTATTTTACTATTAGCTTAAGTTTTTTGGTTGAAGTTGAGACTTCAGTCATAGTTAATGACTTGATTACCGATTACTTCCCTCTTAAGCAAAAAAAGCTGGTTTTTTTTTTTTTTTTCATTCTAACGGGAAATTAAATTTATTAAAGAAAATTTATGCACCAAAGTCTTGCTCAAATACAACATACCACAATGCGACAACCAGAGTTTATACCCCCTCATCTTAATTAAACTTTAAGAAACTTTAACTGAGAATATCGATAGAAATCCAACTCTCCCTCTTGAGCAAAATCAGCCTTCCTTTTTTTTTTTTTTTTTCTTTTTCATTCTAACGGGAAATTAAATTTATTAAAGAAAATTTATGCACCAAAATCTTGCTCAAATACAACATACCACAATGCGACAACCGGAGTTTATACCCCCTCATCTTAATTAAACTTTAAGAAATTTTAACTGAGAATATCGATAGAAATTCAACTCTCTCAAAAGTTTAAGCTATTGGGGAGGAACAGAATCTAATCATTTATATTAATTTTCCAACACTCCCCCGCACTCATGGCCGATTTCAACCTCTTTGGGGAGACCAATCGAGTGGAAATTTAATAAGGGGTCCAACTCTCTCAAAAGTTTAAGCTATTGGGGAGGAACGGAATCTAATCATTTATATTAATTCTCCAACACTCCCCCCCGCACTCATGGCCGATTTCAACCTCTTTGGGGAGACCAATCGAGTGGAAATTTAATAAGGGGCAGAGTTTGTCTCCGGGGAGATTCGAACCCAGGTGGGCGTGAGCCAGATGACTCTGATACCATGATAGAAATCCAACTCTCCCAAAAGCTTAAGTTATTGAGGAGGAACGAAATCTAGTCATTTATATTAATTTTCCAACAAATATGAACCTGGAGTAGAGGATCTCTTATACATTAGAGAATGGTTCGATATCCATCACTCAATGTAAAAGTCGCTTTCCACTGCTACAGTTAGACTGGTGAAGCATTAATCAACTTCCTAGGATCTCATTTTTCAAAGTGATGGTTGAACTACTAATACGGATGGAAGTGTAAAGGATACGGTAACTCAAATTCAACACGTGAATTTGATCAATTGGATAAACAATCAAAATAATGGAAAAACACCGTCAGGGTCTAAGTGCTTTTATAAATTCATTAACAATCAAAGTTGTACTTACAAAAGACAAATATAAAACATATAAATAATGACTAACATAAACTCTTATGGGCTTGGACCCCTGACTAATTAAAATATTCAAAATATAGTCCAAAGTTGTCTTGAAAATGAAACACAACCCGTTCGACTTTCTAAACATAGGGGCGTACCCACGCTATGTCGAGGGGTCAAGTGCCCCCCTTGATTTTTGGCTTGAAATTACTATTATACCCTTACTTCAAATATTTGAGAAATTAATATAGTTATCTGCCTGGTATATACGAACAAGTTGCTATGTAGCCTAGCGGGAAGGAGGTCAATTTTCATGTGCTCGGGAAGAGTTTGACACTAGTTGTCAGCAATTGTTTTTTCATTTTTTTTTCCGACACACACCCACCTTTTACTTCTAATAAAACTAAGTTTTTTACCCTTTTTCCCATTTACCAAAAGGAATTTTCACTCTACTTCTTCATTATAAGCCTTTCTAATACTTTATATTATTAATTTTTCTCAAAATACAAATATCTTAATTTCACAAGCATCCTAAAATTAAAAATATTGCACCTATTTGGTTTTCTGCATTTGTTTCATTAACCAATATTTAATAAAAGTGTTTAATTTTAACTTATTTTATTTGTATGTAACTTTAGCAGTACATTGGAAATTAACATTTTTCTTTTTAAATGTGTTTACAATTTATATTATAAAAACAATGAAATGAATCGTATGTATTTAAAAAATATATTTATTCAATAAAATATAATGTGTAATATTAAAAATAAATGAAAAAAATTGTACGTCGACTCACATTAATTTTGAAGTATAATATTTTATATCATCGCTTTTTGCATAGTGTAAATGTGCCCCTCTTGATAAATTTTCTGCGTCCGTCACTGTCTAAACATATACAGTATGTTACACCCTCAACCTTTATAAACAAGAGCATGGGTTTTCTTACCATCTATGCTTAAGAGTTAAAAGATAAGTTGATAATCTAGTTGGTAGTCGATTAAAATTGAACTTCAGCTTAACACACTCAATGAGTGACTGGAAGTCTGCAAACTGGAAAAAAAAGGCAGCCCAGCCTTTACAAAAGAATTGAAAGGAGGGAAACATCAAAGAGATGCAACAAATCCAAGTTCTGGTGCTAGCTTATTAGGAGAAATCCAATAAAATTACGTATATGTAGTACTCCTACACTCTCATCGCCATCTAAATAAATTGATTAAATTCCCAGTGAAGTTGCACGTAATTGAGCAGTACGTACTTAAGTTGAAATAGTACATTCTATATTTATATATATGTAAACTAGTACCTTCTATAGTATTGAAAGCAAGTACAAAACGTGTTTATCATGTAAGTACAAATACAAAATGTTGGAAATATGAAGAAAATAATGATATAATAATTCATTATTCATTATGATGTCATATTTACGTGGAAATTATTTCCTAATTATTCGGTAATTGAGGAAACTGAATATATATTCGAAAGCTACTCCGTAAGAGCTTCGAATAAATATATTGAATGTCCATAACGGACTTTAGGTTAGTGAGGTATAAGTGTTTAAAGTTAGAATGGTGAGTGGGTGTGTCCCACATTGTTTGAGATAAAAAGAAGTCTCTAGTTTATAACTTATTAGTTACTACTTGGTGTACAAGTTGTGTAGCTAGATAAGTTGGGTACAATCCTGATTAGATTGGTACACGAAACTAGAGGACTCTTGTACGAGTAGGTTGCGACCCTCGAACATGGAACGTGAACCCAACCAAGGTGTTGCTGGTTAATTTCTCAAGACCTTCTTAAAAAATGTTGACCCATGTTAGCTTCCGTAACTCATGGGATGGCCACTTATAATGACATGAAGTACACTTAAGTACATGGGATTTACACACTTCATTCCTCACCTATAAATAGAGTCTCCAACTCTAGAAGAGATATAGGTGATAGAGAAGACACACCAAAACCTATCTTAGATATCTTCTTCTACATCATCCTAATGCATAACTAAGCATTCGTTCTAGTTCGCAGTGGGTTGCTAGCTTGCGCGGCTAGTGATCCTGGGATTCGTTGTATCCTAGAAGCAGACGCTCAACGTCTCAAGCACCTTAGTAAGATGGCGTATTTTGCTTTAAGGAAACATCCTCGATCCACTTTCCATCTCTATTGGTTTCAGAAGACGACGCAGAAAACAGGATGCTGGAGTGTCTCCCAACCGGCCCGCTTCCACGCCGGCCAACCGGCCCGCTTCAGTTTCCAAGAGCCAACTTGCCATCTCAAGCGGCCCGCTTCGGCCATCCCAAACATCCCGCTCCCGAGCTTTTGAATTGAAGATAGTTTCTTCTTTCGTTATTTTTTTGCATTTCTTATTTTGTACAAGCTAATATGTATGTATGTATTTTCCATCATTAACACAAAACGGCTTTCACTATTTAGCTTCGATATAGTATATAGTTGTGTTCCTTTCCGTAACAGAAACAAGATGCATGCATGAACAACCTGCAGTCTATTGAAAGCAAACAGGTTCTACACACAAAAACAAGAGAAATGGACAATTCACGAAACTCATACAAACCCCTCAAATCTCAATTATACCCGTGAACAAATTATTTGATGGCACAGTCACTAATTACACACAATTAAAGAATTTTAACATAATGAATCATGACCACATGGGGTACTTACTGAACAAAAAATATTCAGCGCAACTAATATAGTCACTACTCCTTCCTCAACTAGCAATTTAAATTTACTAGGTGATATATCAAATATCTTTTTATCATTTTTGGTCATTTTTATAAAACAATAAATTGATGACCCTGGTAGATACGTGCAAGATCCGATATATAGAGGGAGTATAGTTCAACAATTTTACCAAGTGTGTAAGGTCATTTTGATGTGTTTGTGTTGGGTTCGGTGTTTACATAACACCTTGCAACCAGTTTCAACAAGTTCAAAGAAAAAATAAAGACTAATAACAGAGTAAAATGAGCAAATAACTAAAGGAGCACACATGTCAAGAAGTGAGAAGTAACCTGGTACATAAATCACAAGAGAGTGCTAGCTGCATGGGAACAAATCAAAGAAGAAAGAAATAACAAGAACTAAATAGATGCAAAATAAAAAAAAAAAACAGAATTTCCGGCTGGTGCTGCTGTGTTAGGCGCTTTGTTAGTGTAAAATTAGATATTTGTACCGGCTCATGTTAGCATTTGTATAGTTGCAAGTTATTTTTCTCTTCTTCGCCATATAAATAAGCAAATTCCATTCATCGTAAAGCATTCCAACCCATTTCAATACCAAGAAAACTTTATTTACTCATGGCTTCTGCATATTTTCTGATAATACAGTATTTAACTTAACATAGTTCGGTTCTGATAAACATATCAAATCAAATATAATCCACTATCAAACAAACAAGATGAATATACAAGAAAGCATGTGCAGAAAACTAGAAGCTTTCTTCCTTTTCTACCTCTTTGTTTTCTCTCTCGCCCAACTCTATATTTCTATCAATTGGTTGGTGAATCACAAAAAATCACAAGTATTTGTGATGTCATGAACTTTCAATATATACCCACAACACTTGCACACCAAGCTACAACTGTCAGTAAAAAGGACAACCCATTTGCTCACACAAACTAAATGTATTGTGTATAACAAACTCACAGGCTCACAGTCACAGCTGAGCCTTGTCTTGTAATTGAATCCACCAAAGCTTTTTAGAACTAAGTTCACTCATCTGGACTGCTTAGTGTGGTAAAATTGAAATAACACCACAATTTGTAAATTTGTAGTAACAAGTGATGAATCTAGATACAAGGGTGGTTGATGAATTTATAATCGTAAATATAACTGATTTATTAAGATGTAAAAGTATAACCAGATAGTGTATCCATATTTACACAATAGTTGTGTGTTTCTTTTCCCATTCCCATGTTAGAATATCCCACATGTCCAGATCACTTGTGAGAGTTATAACTTGCACATATATAAGTTGGATAACCTTAAGGTATTTTAAGTTGATATTGACCCAACTTCAATATGGTATCGGAGCCAAGTTGATGATGGTTGCCCCAGTCGATGCTAATTCTAGCTTGCCCAATGATGACAGTTATGATTTCACGTGTACATCGGGGTTAGAATATCCACATCAATTGTGAGAGTTATAACTAGGACATATATAAAAGTTAATTTGATCCTAGTATAGTTACAAGTCAAACCCAAGTGGAGTGAATTTGTAATTAATAAGTCCTTATAAATTTGAGTTTTGTAGCACTGCGTTAAGTTACATGAGAATTTGTCATGATTTGTGACATGAGCCCGAGGATATTATCACGCACTAAATGCAGGCCCAGTTATAGGAATTTAGCTATACGTGTTCTTCCACATGGGCTCCAGGCCCAAACAATCATGCAGTACATGTTTTTCGAAAAAAAAAAAAATTAAAAAATTAGTTTAGTTTTACATTAAGTTACGACGGACGTATGTATAAGGTGGTATAAGTATAATTGACTATTTAGCTTGATAATCTAGCAATATAAGTTTTGGTTGTAATAGAGCTTTCCGGTTCTAGTTCTGGTAATTGTACATATTTTGTGTGAGATGCTTGTTCGACATGGCTTCGTCATGTTTTAAATTTAGATTCTAGTAGCTTTATATAGAGATTTCAACACATAAGGGTCGTCCAGCTTGTAGCTATATCGTGGACCGAATCCATTAAGGGTCCATTAGTGAGAATTAGTTAGAATATGCCCGTATCTAGGTTTAGAAAAGGTTCCGTTGAGATAAGTCAAGCAGATTCTATTACAATTTTGTTTATTTTATAATTTTAGTTACCATAGATAGTTGTCAAGTTAACTCCTATATAAGTGCCGCAAGGTTATGTCCATTATGTATGTCTTTACTTACTGTGTCAAATAAAGGATGCTTTCCCGATATTCTTTATCTCTGTCTGATTTTCATTTTATGTTGCTATACATTTCTTATGTCGTTGTTCAGTTCATGTAAGAATACAATCAATCTCTCTTTTCTATGTCAATTTATGTGGAGGACACATAATTCGCTTATACCATGACGAATTACTAATCAACGAACTATCGTTGATGACAAGATTCCCACACTTTATTAGATCGGTCAATTAGCATAACAAATTTAATATTTTTTCCATGTTATATTAATTTAAAAATATATTCATATAACTTCGACCTTAAAATACTCTCAATACAATCCTTTCAAGTTTCAACCACACTCAAACATAGTAGAGAGTTGAGATTGAGAGAATTAACATACAAATTTCAAATTTCAGTTGGTACATGTTATTTATTTATTTCTCAAAGTAAACATAACATTGGGTGATGATGGAAACATAGTTCTCGTTCTAGAAGTAGGAAGATGCTTGTAAATTGTGTGACAATTGACAAAGACGTTGGAAAGAAAAGAAAGCAAAAATATTTGGGAAGTAAGCTAAGCCAAACCGATTGCAGTGTGAAATAACGCGTGAGTATGAGATATTTTAATGTTGGAAGATATAACACAATCAAACATGAAACATGGCGTGTTCAATTCAATTTAATCGTCGCGTTTCTTATTACAATTTCGTAGCAACTCAAGTCAACGCAATCGAACTTGATATCGAACTTGATAGATGATACTTCGTAGACCATAGTCATACATACGCCACCCGGTTTATGTAATTTCATGACCAATTCGTTTTTTGTCCCTACTTCAACCAATTAGGTTTAGGAGTAGTATTCAGTTAGTCTAATCATGATTCAATTACGGTAATAATAAAATTATTGACCTCGGTGCTAATACGCCTTACGAATTTGACTATTCCACTTTCAGCAAGACAGTCTGACGCCGTTTAGTTTAGCTAGTTAGTTGGACCACAATTTCTTCAATTTGTCTGATTTTAGCGCTAGGCTAGAAAGTCATGTGGACTTCATTTCCATGATTTCTCAACCATGTCTCACAAATATCCAGCAACTTACTAAAATTATGTCCATACTCCATATACAAGTTTAAATAAAATTTTACATAGATAGCGTAAAAGTTTCACTTAAATATCAAAATCGTCATTCACACATTTATTTAACTCGTTTCACTTAAATATCAAAATCGTCATTCACACATTTATTTAACTCCATGAAAGAACAACAAACATTTCAAATAAAATGTTAAGACAAATTGTTGGATATCATTTTTATCCAACAGGAATATCAAATTGGAAAGACAAAACACTCTAATGAAGTGAGAAAACAAAAATTAAAGAGTGTCATATTTTGATATTAAGTTTCAAATGCATAAACTTCCAATCATGTACGTTCATTATTGCAAATTTGACAATGACAATTTAATTTTAATTGGAATAACAAATTACTATACGTAACTTATTAAACTTTGAACAACATTTCTTCGTCATTAATAAATTTTGCCCTTATTAAAAAAAAAAAAAGACCTAAAGGCAAAACTTAAAAAAATAAATAATTAAAAAATGCAAAAAGATATTATATTAAAATATCATGCTTTTGCCACTCTAGACGAAGCTTGAACTACTCCACATGGAGTGAGCTCCAATGTAGGAGATTTTTTTTTTAATTTTATATTTTTCTTTGGAAATTATAAATCATGTTGGCTAAGTAAAAACTTAATGTTCGAATAGTGTTTGGAGAGCCATTTAATCAAGGTCATAAGGTCATATACTTAAATATAATTGTTCAACTATTATTATTTAAGGTTCATTTTGTTATTACTTATTAGATACAATACCTTATAACTTGGTAAAAAGATTGACCTCATATGCATAGTATCTTGATTGTTGACTAGGAAATCCATTCAAACAATAACTAAAATAAAATCTCAACAAAAAGAAAAAAGAGAAAAGAAAAAGAAAGTAATCACCCGTTACAGATGAATTAACAGGCGTTAACAGCCCATCATTCCACGCGTGAATTAAATATTAAAATATATTCCACAAATTGGAATTCATAGCATAGCGTGTTCACTAGTATGTCTCACAATTTTATAACATACTTTAAATACCCACTTGCCTCTTTTCATTCTCCCTTCTTATAATTATCATTTCCACCATTTCTAAGTAACACCATCTCCAAAATGGATCTCATCTCCATCTCCTCCTCCTCTCCTTCACCTCCTCCTCCTTCCTCCTCCTCCTCCTACTGGTGCTACCAGTGCACCCGCCTCATCTCCCTCTCCTGCGAATCCGACACCGTTTGCCCCCACTGCGACGGTGGCTTCATCCAGGCCGTCGACCCCTCCGATTTCTCCCCGGAGCCTCAGATCCGCTACGATTCTCCTCGGGTCGGGTTCAGCCAGCCTCGCCGCCGTGTTACCGGTTCGTTTAATCCGTTAGTCGTTCTCAGGAGCCCTCCGCCTGGCTCCTCACCGTCTTCCACCGCTGATGAAGGGATCGGAGGTGGAGAGAGGAATTATGAGCTTTACTACAACGATGGAGCCGGTTCGGGGCTCCGGCAGCTTCCGCCGACGATGTCTGAGTCTCTACTTGGATCTGGATTTGAGTTGATGTTGGATCGGCTCTCTCAGATCGGGTTTAATCTATGGGCTCGGCCCGATAATCCGCCGGCGAGTAAACGGGCTGTTGCGTCGCTACCGACGATTGAGATTCAATCAGGTCATGTTGAATCGGAGTCGCACTGTGCGGTGTGTAAAGACGCTTTTACCCTTGGATCGGAAGCTAGAGAAATGCCGTGTAAACATATTTATCACACAGATTGTATCCTTCCGTGGCTGAATTTGCATAGCTCTTGCCCTGTTTGTCGTGAGGAGTTGCCAGGTGATGAAACGGATGCCGGTTCGGGTCCGCCCGAGGCTGTAGGGTTGACTATTTGGAGGCTGCCTGGTGGAGGATTTGCGGTTGGGAGGTTTGTTGGTGGAGCTGACGCGGAGATGCCAGGGGTATTTTCGGAAGTTGAGGGTAGTTTGAATTTTAATGGCCGGATTGGGCGGGGAATTGAGTTTGAACCGTGGATGAGGCAGCGGAGACGCAGTGGTTTGAGGCGGTTTTTGGGTGGTTTGGGTTCGATTTTTAGGCGGGGACGTTCCGGGTCGGCTGTAAGCCGGAGCCGGAGCGTGGCGGAGTCGGGTTCGGGTAATTGGATGTTTGGTAGGAACATGACAAGGAGGAATAGAAATAGAGATTCGCACATTCACATGGAACAGTAGGAACAAAAGGAGGATGGCAAAATGGTCAATTCGTTACTTTGTCTAGTAGTAGGTTGATTACAATTTTTTGGTTTTTGTCTTATAAGGTTTTAATTCAATTTTGTTTGTTACTTTTAATAATTATTTGTAAAGAATATTCTACCATTGGAATTGGAAAAACAAGAATGAAATTCTTCAAGTTACAACTTACTGCTCCACTTTTGTCAATCATAAGGGTTTGAGTAGCTTAAACGTGTAATTAGAAGTTGTTTAAACTCAACGTTTACTCAAAGTTGTCAATAGCAGAATAGTTAGGTTGGAAATTTTTAACCTTGCGAAGTGTTGTTAACTTGTTATCATTTGTCAATTCCTGCCAATGCTTGTTTTACAGTCAACATATTTAATGGAATTATAAGAGTGGCATGGTGACAATACATCGATTCTTTAAGGATACCCACTTTTTCAGGGTTGTGTTACTTTGATGTTTAAAATTGAACGATGACGACTTTTTTACCTTGTAAAAGCACTTTTGGCTTAAAAGGCTAACCTTTTGCTTTGTTTACCTTTTAACGATATATGCTGCTTTCTGCACCAAAGGTAAAGCAAAAGCTCTTAAAATACACTCCACATGACCACATGTTCGAGTATATTGTTGCTACGAGAAGAAAATAAACTGGAGCTGAGATGATTATGAGCTTGAAGAAAACAGGAGTATTCATTTTGTCCTTGAATCTGATAGTTTTCATTTTTGGTACATAATCTTTACTCCATCCCACCACAAGGTTTCATTTAAAAATATTTTTTTTTAAGTCTCCGTTGTATTAATCATAAATCATAATAGACAAATAATTTACATAGTTATATTATGGAGATATTATGAGGTTTGGTATATTTACAATCAAGTCTAATTTCTTTTTTTTATAATTTTTATATTTTGATAATCAGGCCAATTACTGGATAAAATCCGGGTCTCGAGATTTTGCCGGGTTTTGTCTGTCCGTCCCGTAAAAGCCTCCGAGTTGACCTGCCGGGTTTCAAAACATAGCGTAAAAGCGACATAATATTAGTTCGCGTTGGATCGTTACATCTGGGGGTAGGTCGTCGATTCCAATATTACTATATTAGAGCGCTCTCCAGATCTCTATTTTTCTATTTCGTCAATCATCCGGTCAGCCGCCGTACGGTTTTTTCCTTTTCGTTCAACAGTTCAACTTATGAGCTAGAAAACGAAGCTAAACCTCCATTACCGCAAACTGAAAAGCTGAAGCCCCAAACACCTCACGAATCAATTTTTTTTTGTTTGCAGAAATTAAATCTATTCAAAAGTAATTTTGGATTCCGCTCTCTTTCGTCGCCCATCCACTGCTCTCTCTACCTTGAATCGGACTCGAATAGAGGTTAGTTTCGGTTCAATTTCAATACTACTGTTTGATTTCTCTCACTGACTGATCAAGTTCCTTGTTATGCGTTCGTTTGACTTCTATTTCGTTTATAATTAATGCTAATGTACTGTAATTCAATTTAGGGTTTATGGTGCATTTTTCCCTGCCATTGTTTCGATAGCTTTCAGTTTCAGTCCATATAGTATCTGGTTGTTATGTGATTCAGTGTCTTAATTGATTCATTTCCTTGCTTCAAATCTCCTCCAGTTGATTTTGCAATAACTCATATTTAAACACTATTCGTAAACAGTTGACCTTGGCTGCAAATTGCTGCTTTGTTTAGTTGTAAATTTGGAGTAACAGATGAAGCTGCTTATTCCATAATAATCCTTATTCCTTCAATTCATGTTAATTCTATCACTAGTGTTTTAATTCGGTTCGATTTACAGGTTGAACGTTATGGGCAGAGGAAAAGGAGGGAACAATAATAGGGGAGATATTCAGCCAACACAGCCCATGACATTGAGACAAGAAGCAACAGGTAAGAAGCAGGTCAATCTCAATGCCAAGTCTATGTGCAAGCTAGACCATCTCAAGAGCATTGCTGAATGGGCTGCCACAGAAGCCTCTATTCCCTCACTAGGTGCGTTCTTGGGGCAGCGTTTGGCTGCCACGACTGAGGCATTGGGCGTTCGCAGTGATCCGTCTTTGTTTCTCTGCGAAAGGTACTGTTCTGTTCCCCACCTATGTCTTTCATCAGTTCAGAATAGCTGCATTTGATTTGAATAAGGAATTTGATAAGTAGTAGTATGAGCTTAGATTTTGAAGCATCATGTATATACATAGTTGTGAAGAACGAATTGGTTAGCTTATAGTTAAACAGATTAAGGCTGACTGGTGTGCAACTTATTTCATATTTTCTTCCCATGGAGGAATTCATACTATAATTTATGCATCACTTGTTGAGGACATTAACTTTCTAGTCAAATGTTGACTTTTGTTGGATATTTGAGCGGAATCCTTATCTTATGTTATGTATACATGTACAGATACTTGTAGTTACAATGAAATATAGATCACGCGTATAGTTTGTGTGCGTATATGTATAGAGATTTGTTTGTATGTTTATGTTCGTATCTGATATACATTTTCTTAAGAAGTTTTATGGATTTGACTGATAAAAAGAGTGATATTCTTTTGATAGGTGTGAATCTGTCCTTCAACCTGGTGAAAATTGTACAGTCCGGATTGAGAAGAACAGGTCGAAGCCGCGACACAGACGGAAGAAATCTAATGTCACTACTCAGAATAATGTGATTTACACTTGCCACTTCTGTTCACATAGAAATATGATGAGAGGAACTCCAAGGGGTTACATAAAAGATATATGCCCACCAAAGGCTAAGCCAAATCTGAAATCAAATCTTGCGGAACATAACAGGGAGATAGCTACACCTATTGGTGAGGCACGCAAACGGAATAGTGTTGCATTGCCAACTGCAGCTGGCCAGAATCTTAATATTAACGTGCCAGTTACTCCCGCCCCAACAACTGCTCTATCTTTACTGGATTCAAAGATGAAAAAAAGGAACCGATCAAGTGCAAAGAAAGTAGCTGAACTTGCAAGATCTTCAACTGTTGCTGACGGGGAGAATAGTGTCCAGGCTTCAAGCAAGAGGAGAAGAAAAGGTTGGACAAGTTTGAAGGAGATAGCAGAGAGTAGCGAGCATGATACAGTCAAGACTTTGTCGGACTTAACTATTCCATTTGTTATTTAAACTGAAGTAGCGAATGATACTTCAGATTTATGCACTGATACGAGAGTGTACAATCTTGCCCAATTTTGCAGTTTAGACATATTTCAGTGGCTATAGAATGTAGTTGTAAAAGTAAGGGGTTGAAATTGTTATGTTGTTCTTTTCTTTTTCTTCCACCATCCACCCTTCAAAGATTTCCCCTAGCCTGAAATAATTTTCTCCTGGGGCTTCTTGAACCGTAAAGGCTCAGTGTGTGAAAGTGAAACAAGACGCCCATGTTACTATATTATATTAGTGCAACTCTGTCACATACAAAATTGTTCACTACTAGGCTTTTGCTATTCTCACATCCCTTCATTTCCGTAGAACATATATATACCCCTGGGTTTGATTGCGTGTTTACTTGTAAGGTTCTGGAGTTATTGGAAATTTGGAATTATGACAAACGTCAAGTAGTGTTATAAAAGTCTGAAACATAAAGCATTGAACGTTGCTTGTGGTGAGTCGTATGCCTTGGCCACGAGGCATGAGGCATTTGCTTTCGAAAAATTTCAATTAATTAGTAAAGATTAAAACATACAAAAATATAACATAAATTGATTTAGAAAGTTGTATAATACTATACAAAAGCAAGCATATAGAAAGTTCATGAAATTTTAAATAACCGTAAAAATGATGATGTAAATGATCGGAAGCATTTGCCCATATGTATAAGTTACGCCTATAAATGCAACGTAAACTAGACTTAACTATTCACCTAAACCCTATTCCATTTTTTAGCATATTAAACAAGAAAAGTTTACGGTTCGTATTATATATGAAAAATAGACCATCCCCATAGAGATAAATATCAATAACAAAATCTGAATGTCACACAATGACATAATAAAATATTTTTAAAAATATGAAAAATAATATGTAAATATCAATATGTACAAACAAAATTAAAATTAAAATGTCTGATCCAGGGCCTCTAGTGTGTGAGACTAGCAATTGTTACTCAATTTGCTATTAATCTATGTCTTCTGCTTACAATTGATTTTTTTAAATAATTAATTATAGTAAAGCTAGTAGATTACAGTAAAACCGTAGGAGTGATAAAATATGTCTTCCTTTGACTTGTATAAGTCACGAGTAGGACTTAGTTTGATGCGCATGTTGAGCTAGAGTATCACTTTCATATTTGGATAACGCGTCCGCATCTTGGTTGGGCTCCTTGTAGTTGAGCTAGAGTATGACTTGCTTCTTATTTGAGAATATACTCAACCAGAATCCAGTGGCATAGACAACTATTTCTGATCCGATGATAGACTAGTACCAATAGTAGTTTTTGGGAGCCTGTTAGCGGCCCTTACAGTACCTCGTACATGATGGGCTACAACCTTAAACCATGAATATAGGCGAAAACATGAATGTTTATGGGTTGATAAGTGCGGCTGGATTAGGAAAGTGTAGTAAACATTTTGTTGTGCTACCCCTTTTGCACATGGTTTGGAGCATAACAACGGTGGTTAACAAAATCATTAAGCTTCGGTCATAATGAACTCATATACTCTCTCTTCTTTTCTCTACGTACTAAGTTGAACATCCAAACTAGAATTGTCCAATTTTGATGGACTAACAACTTTGGTAGAAGGTGGATGATAGTGTAATTAATTGTAGATTACATTTAATATAAATTGATATTTTCAACAATCTGATTAAAAAAAAAAAAAAAAAAAAAAAAAAAAAAAAAAAAACTCTTATGTACCCTCACTACTTGAGTGTATCAACTCACCATCATGTGGGAGTCATAAGGTGGTGCAACGGTAGGGAGCTAAGATAGTAAAATAGAGCGGTGATAGAGTTATAATGTTGGTTTAGGCGTAGAGTAATAAGGTGGTTTAGAAAGTTTGTCTAGCAGAGTTATCATTATCATTGGGCTAGACTACTCTTTTTGATCCGATGATAGACAATAACTAAAAGTAGTTTATGTTTGGAGCTTGCAATATATCAATATTAGTATTACCGACTACACCTAGATATTGTATACTTTTTTCAAAACCGTTACTAAAACACCATGACCAGCATAATGTTGAGGTCGAAGAGACGAGCAAGAAGTCTGCAAGGGACGCATCTGACCAACCGGTGTGAAGACGAATATCCACTCGGGGCCAGTGGTGTCAAGACGAATGTCCACTCAGGGCATGCTTCGCGTTCAATCTGACTAGAACTTGCTAAGTAATGATAGAGGAAGCTTCGAGTAACCATCCATCACTGTTTCGTACGGAAATCATTACATGATCAGCGACAAAGAGAAGTTGGAAGCAACATCTCTAATCTGAGAATTAGGATGGGATCTAGGAAGTGAATGATGGGAGGACCGCCACTCTAGTGTATGAAAGTAGGGTTAGGCAGATCCGATCCGATCCGAATAGTGATTTTTTACTCGATCCAAAATCCGATCTGAAATTTCGGATCGGGATCGGATTAATCCGAAAATTATCGGACCGGATTCGGATTAATCCGAACTTCATCTTTTAAATAAATAAAAAAATTATAGCTAATATCCATATCAAACAAGTTCCAGGCTTCTCCAGTACACCAACCCAATTTGATTTCCATCGTAACCCATCGGCCATCACAACGGCAAACTAATTAATTAAGCATAACAACAAAAAATCCTAATTACATTTCCAGTAGGCCTAAAAGGCTCAGATCTGTGTACAATCAAGCAAAATAGGCAAGGGCATCATAACAACGAATTAGTTTGCCGACAACAAATCATAACAACAACAGCATCAAGTAAGGTGTTTTGTGGTGTCGGATGAGGAGAAGAGGAAGTATATGTGAAAAGACATGACTTGAGGTGAGATTGGATGATTTGGAGAAAGTAGAAGAGAGAGAGGATAGAAAAGAAACTGAGAACGGAGGGTATGGGTAGGGTTAAGGAATAAGAGGTTTATATACTGTTATATTATTAAAAAATAAAAACATATTAACTATTCATGGATCGGAATAATTTGAAAATTCGCAGATTTTAATCCGATCCGAAAATCAAAAATTATAAATATGGTGATCCGTAATCCGAACCGAAACTACTAAATCAGATTGGTTCGGATCGGTTTTTCGGATTGGTTTTCGGATTTCGATATTTATGCCCACCCCGATATGAAAGTACAACACCCAAACATTACCCAATGAGACTCATGATAACCAATGTTAGAGATTCTAGAGATTACTTGAATAACTGCTATTAGCTAGAGAATTAATTCTAAGAACTATTATTATCATTCAACAACGAATCTACTCACAGAGCTCAAACAGGTATTTAAAGTCCCGCTCAAAGACTAAAGTTGCTTCTTTACAAAACACGCTCCTTAGCTTTACGAATTAGCACAAGCTAAAGACAAGCGAATTAACACGAACTCATACAGGACTCTGTGACATTCCATCCTCCATACATAAGCTTGACCTCAAGCTTAATCTGTGAGCTGCTCCTTTAGTCTTTGAGCTTTGGAAAACTGCCATTGAAGTCATTGTAATAAAATATGGTTAGGATTACCCCCAGAGTAGTGCAGCGGAATTTAAAAAATTTCTTAACAAACACGCTAATTGATTTTCTATGCTACGTATATTGAAACACATCCGAGTTACCTGAATATTTATAGCTCTGTTCGACATCTTATTGCCATCGATTCTGTCGTGAGAATTCATAGCCCCTTTAATTTTAAAAGCTAGATTGAGGTGTTTGGAGTTTGCTCCTAAAATGTCAGCCCAATCGGAGTTGTAACGAAGCGGGAATCGATTTTACAAAATCATTGCGCTGTGCTGAAATCTGCCCTGCGAAAATTATTTTTGCAACGCAAACGTTAGTATAAGAGCACTAACAATGGTGGCTTATTTGGGGCTTAATTCTCAAATAAGCTCCAAATAAACCACAATGGAGGCTTATTTGTGGCTTCATAAATGTAGTCAATGCTTGGGGGTTACATATTTGAAGCCCCCAAATAATTTTTTTTTTGATTTTATTTTCTTTCTCTTTCATTAATTGTGTGGTGCATGTGGAATGTATGTTTCATGTGGAATCCACAAAAAAAAAATCCCTAATAAGCCCAAACCATTGTAACAAAAAATGGAAGGTGCTTATTTGGGGCTTAAGCCCCAAGTTTGTAGTCAACCATTGCTAGTGCTCTAAACAATATAAGAATTGAGAATCCTCAACCTTGGTATCCACGGATGGACTGATGGCTCGTTGGATAATGCTAGGATATTCTCGGAATTGAATTCCTCCAAGTACTAGGGTGGCACGTGCGGCGGCGGTTGGGAGGAGGGGAGAGAGATTTTCTATTTTCCTAGAGAGTAGAATGAGAGAGTGAATAAGAAGATAGGTTATAGCTTTCTAATGCTCTCTATTTATAGTTTCTATTGGAAGATTATAAAATCCAATATAATCTTGAAAGGAATAAGAATTCCAATTCTTATTGCACAAGGAAATCTAGCTTCTAGATTATTTCATGTTCACACTGAGTGTTCACACCTTCTGTCACACTGAGTGTTCACACTTAAAAAAAACTTATCCCTCAAGTTTAATTAGGAAAAAGGGTCAAACTCCTTCTCCCATACTAACATGCGGTCGCACCACATAAGGAGGGAGGTGGACCCAATTCGTTTGGGTCCACATACAAGTCCATGGACATTTAAATCCAATTTAAATCTTGTCCAAGTGCATATATTAATCTAATTAATATATCTTTTCAATTAACCCATAATTGTATTTCCAAAATACAATTATACAATTAATATATTAATTCCAAATTAATATATGTTATTAATATTTCCAAAATATTAATTACGCCACAATCGATTATAATTAATCCAATTAATTATAACTCTTCCTATAGTACTTTCGACAAGCCAGACCTCCGCAAAGTGTGACCCATAAGGCCTCAATGTATTAAGCTAGACAAGACGACTAGGCATCATGGAATTCCTAGACGGTTCCACTTGGAATATTAATACATGAGGACTTTTGAGAGGAATCTCAAAACAATCCTTTCGCTGTGAAGCCTGTTGCACTCTTGCAGCGATGGTAAGGTCCTTTCATCTGACATACTCAAATATATCTGGGACGCGATGATGTGTCTATCCCAATAATATACTCATGGTGTCTTCAGTGAGTTGTTTAGTTACCGAAATATATTTAGGACCATCCTAAATATATTTGTGCATTGGCCAACGACTTTACCAACACAATTATAAACGACTTGAGTAGTACTCTCATATTCTACACACGAGAGATGAATCCTCTCTAGGGTCCCACTACCATCAACATTATACATATTGCATAAGTACCCAGCTAGACTGTATCTACTACACATTCGCGTGCAAGCATTGGTTTTCGCCAAAGTACATGACTCAGTATATGTGATGGCAAGGCCCGAGAGTCTAAGGACGAATGTCATCACTTCCACAACTCTAGTTCCCATAGACACTTAGGTGTAGATCATGTATCGATGGGAGCTCTGGTGGTATTCGAATTTCTCCATGAACAACCATGCACCGTTATGGGAACATCATGGACCTAGTCCTTTCCGTGGTCGTGGGATCGACCACACTCACTCCAATGAGTATAACGCCTAACGCATGCTAGTATCAATTGCGTTATTCAGACCCCTATCCGAGATGACCTTCGACTAGGGAGAGTTCGTGATATATGATGATTCACATAGGTCCCACTCACTATGTGATAATCTATATATCCACTGGGGACATGTTTGATATCGATACAGACAACAAGATAAAGATATGACATACTAATGCCTAGTGTATGATACATACGTAAGTAAACATAAACATGAATATACAAACACATATATATATATATATATATATATATATTACGTTGATTGTGATCAAGTACATATTTTCCCTAATTGTGGTTGTCTCTAGGGCATACATACTTTCAATCTCCCACTTGGACTAGAGCCAATCACCTTTATGCTTAACTCTCAGATTAGCATAATGTCTTGCATGAGCCTCCGTTGATAAGACTTTGGTGAGATGGTCCGCCACGTTATCCGTTGTGGAGACAAGTTCTATACTAACTTCTCCTCTATCTATAATCTCACGTATCACGTGATATTTTCTAAGTACATGTTTGTTCTTATTTGTAGATCTAGGCTCCTTGGCTTGAACGATGGCGCCCGTATTGTCACAATAAATCCTTATTGGACTAGGAGCAGGAATAACCCACAATTCCTTCAAGAACTCTGAAATCCATATCCATACAGCTTCTTTCGATGCTTCAGATGCAGCAATGTACCCGGTCCCTATGGCAGATTCCGCAATCGTGGCTTGCTTCAAACTCTTCCAGCAGATTGCTCCACCATTCAATGTAAACACATATCATGTCTGTGACTTAAAGTCATCAGGATCCGATTCGAAGCCGACATCGATATATCCAGACATTCTCAATTCTGGTTGTCCCCCATACACCAAGAACATGTCTCTTGTCCATCTAAGGTACTTTAGAATGTTCTTTACAACTACCCAGTGAGGCACCCCAGGGTTCTGTTGGTGTCAACAAGTATCACTAAGTGCGTAGATCACATCTGGCATTGTGCGATTCATTACATACATTATGGATCCCACTACGGAGGGATAGGGCATACGATTCATCACTTCATTAGTTTTAGGACTATCCTTTACTGACAGCTGGACACCATGTCTAGCTGGGAGAAAGCCTCTCTTAGAATCTTCCATACTAAAACGCTTAAGTACTTTGTCGATATATGTGGACATTGTCAATCCTAGCATCCTTTGGGACCTATCTCTATAGATCTTTATACCAACGATGTAATTAGCTTCGCCCAAATCCTTCATCGAAAAGGAGTTGGATAACCAAACCTTTGTTTCTCGTAACATAGACCATTGTTGCCCATGATTAGAATGTCATCTACATAAATAATCATGAAGACAATCCTCATGTCGATGTGTTTACTATAAACGCAGGGATCTTCCTTGCTTCTGAAGTCAAACAATTTGACTGCTTCGTCAAAGCGGATATTCCAGCTTCTTGAGGCTTGCTTAAGTCCATAGATGAAACTTTCGAACCTGCATACATACGTTTTGAATCAAATCCCCAATATTCTGGATCACGATAGTAACTTTGACGTTCAATTTTTCTTGTTTTAGTAGGCCATCTATAGACTATCACAAAGTTTACTCTTCAAAATGGGGTTAATTCATGTAAGGCGATGTTAGGTTCCAAACAAAGTCATACTGGTAATAGTAAAACGGATTTTAGGACATACGATGAGGTAAGAAGCACAGACACGGATACAAATGCGGACACAAATACGTTCATACGTAAAAATCTACAAAAGTAGGATAGAAATATGTGATCGATACGTTTAATTTTTCAATATTTTTTAATATATTTAGTATATAAAATATTTTAATTTTTAAAATTTCTAGGTAGTTATTCTAATGAATACTAAAAAATCAAATAAAAAAGTAAATAACTAAATATTACTTTTTAGTTATCTATAAAAAATCATATCAAATGCTTAACAACATGGCTAAAAGGGAGGGATACGTATCGGAGACGAGTCGGGTATCGGATACATATTAAAATTGATACTTGGTTTTGGAATATCAGTGCTTCCTAGACGATGAGGATTCATGTGATATAGCCATATAGGTTGTTTATTTCTTTCTTTTTTTATTTTTTATTTTATTGCATGCGAAGATATATAATGTAAAGACTTATTTTAAAACATTAACACTCTATTTTTTCAATTTAACTTTAGTTCCATTAAATTCAATTCTGTTCAAATTTATTTAACTAAAATGTATATTTAAAATAAGTTCAAACAAATAATAAACGGAGTATAATGTACGTTTAGGTTCGTTTATTTCACCTTGAATTCATTTTAACCAATTTAAATTTAGTAAGTAAGCGAATCAAGAAGAGTTTTAATGGATTCAAATTGTATTTACAATATCTGTTCAATCTTTTAAAATTTAGAAGTAAGAAAAACCGTATGTTATGAAAAAAAAATTGTTTTGAGAATTTGGATTGGGGAAATTTTATGGAGTCGAAGGAATATCGTGTTAATATAATACATAGAAAATAGAAAATGTTTCTTTCGTTTGAATAAAACTGTAAATTGAATTGAATTTTAATATGACTGAATTGAATAAAACAGAATAATACTGAATTTATTATAATATAAAAATACAATTAAATAAATTTGAACAAAACTTTGAAATGAATTTAAATTAATGAAAGAAAATAACAAAATCATATAACCCCGGGAATTTTTTTTATTCATTCTAATAACTGGAGGTGGGTTTTATGCAATTAACCGTTGGGCTGGTATGCGGTAGCCGAGGCAGCAGGCCAGCTTTCACTGACCGGCGTGTGATGCTATGTTTTCTTTCTGGTTGTTGTCATTACATTATATCGTGTAGTACAACATTTTACTTGTCAAACGTGTACTGCAGAAACACTATCGATACTACATCACCACCAAATTGCAATAACCCCTCCATTTATTCTTAATTTTATTCTCTCCCTCAACTATGGTAGTTCACAGATACACCACTATATCCTAACAAAATCAAACAAAATCAAAGTGAAATACTGAAATGTCATATATATATATATATATATATATCAGTTACTGGTGTAAGCATGGTCCCAAAAGAACCACCATACTGTATATGTTTGGTGGGACTAAGGACTAGGGGGTATATATATGGTTTGTTCGAGGTGAACTCATTAGACGGATACCTATCATGAAGTATATGGAATTATGTGTCTGAGAGATACGATGTGTGGTGTGCATCAGGTACAAGAGCCCACCACAATACACGGAAAGAAAATTATCAGAAAAGTTTACTGTCGATTACTAGATTCGTAGACACAAGTATGAAAAATATTTGAATCAGGGTTTGTTTGGCTATTAACAATAGCTAAGGGTAATATATGCAATTCACTCACCATTAATGACTATATAACCACTATAGTACAAACTGCAAACCCAACAATTCCTAAAACTAAACCATCAATACAAGACTTCTCCAATGGCTTCTCTCAAGTCAACTCTCACCATCACACTGCTGCTCCTCCTCCTCCACTTCCCCGCCATCAAACCCCACGGAGGCGCTGACGATGATGACGACTCCTCCTCCGACTCCTCCCACAGTGACTTGCACTCAAGAGGCCTAATCCTTGTCAAAATATGGTGCCTACTAATCCTCTTCTTCTCCACCTTCATAGGCGGCGTTTCGCCTTACTTCTACCGTTGGAACGAGAATTTCCTCTTGTTAGGAACGCAGTTTGCTGGAGGAGTTTTTCTGGGAACATCTCTAATGCATTTCTTGAGCGATTCTAACGAGACTTTCGAGGAACTTACGTCAAAACCTTACCCGTTTTCGTTCATGCTGGCGTGTTCGGGGTACTTGCTCACCATGTTGGGTGATTGTTTGATTGTGTACGCGACTAGGAAACACGGAGAGGGTAGGGCGGTGGTGGTTTCTGAGGAGGAAGGGCGGAAGGAGGCAGTTGATCAGAGGGAGAATGTCCCGGTTTTCTTGAAGACTACTTCACTCAGTGACACTATACTTCTTATTCTGGCCTTGTGTTTTCACTCTGTTTTTGAAGGCATTGCTGTTGGTGTTGCTGGTAAGTATTCCATGTTCCATTGTCAGGTCCCATATGGTGTTGTGTTCATCGAATTCATCGACGAAATTCAAACACAAATTCATGCTTAATTATAATAGTAACTTCCTTTGGAACTTAGCTAATCTATGATCTGTCATTTTTGGCTTCATTTCAGGTCTTGTGTGTCTTGTTACAACAGAATTGGTTCAGTATTTGCTTCAATTCCATACTTTATCATTTGAAACATCACCCATGCATATGGATAGTTTCCTTCTGTCATACTTATGTTATGCTACTGGCTACAGCTACACCAACCACTTTCACATGAATGAAACTTAAAGAAAAAGAAACTATATATTGAAGCTACATAATACTTCTATGATATATCTACCCCACTGTTTGACAGACAACAATATGTTAACCACCCATTGGTGTAAATAACAGGCAGTCTTAGAAGTAGATTGATGCAATAACTATCTATCTATCTTTATAAGTTCGAAATTTTGGATGAGTTCACATTTACATGTGACATTAGAACGTTAATATAATGAAGTTTCGATTTTAACATGTTAATCGGGAGCAAAGTAATGTCTAGGGCTATTGCTAAGTAGTAACAAGTTCCATCTTTTGCAGATAACAAAGCTGATGCATGGAGAGCCCTATGGACAATTTCGCTACACAAGATATTCGCAGCGATAGCCATGGGAATTGCACTTCTGAAGATGATCCCGAAAAGGCCATTCTTGTTGACATGTGCGTATTCATTTGCTTTTGGTATATCCAGCCCAATTGGAGTTGGAATAGGCATAGCGCTAGACGCCACAACTCAAGGCGAAGCTGCTGACTGGACTTATGCCATTTCAATGGGAATTGCTTGTGGAGTTTTCGTATATGTTGCGATCAATCATCTGATAGCTAAAGGGTTCAAGCCGACGAAAGAATGTTACTTTGACACTCCGTTTTTCAAGTTTTTGGCTGTGCTTCTTGGTGTTGGAGTTATTGCAGTGGTTATGATTTGGGATTAAGACTTCAAATCACTCAACTTTTGGTGTTCTGTATACAGTTTACTCTTTTGGTGTTTAAAATTAGATTTTTGAGTATTGTTTTGTAATTTGGATTTGGGATTCATGTAATTAACTTTTTTTTGAATATGCATATACATTACCATTTCTGGTGAAGCATTTCACAAATAGTGAAACAGGTAACATTTCAGAGAACAGAGACACAAAAGAAACTAGCCCAGCAGAAACCAAACAAGAAGAGTAAACCCAAGACTCCTATTCAGCCAGGCAATTTATAGTACCATTCACCATTCATTAAAGAGTGATTCATCTGAACTGAACTTATTTATAGTAAAAAAACAATTAAGCAAAACTGAACCGGACAGTGCTGAATCAAACATAAGCTTAACTTAAGAGAGATTAACAGGTTCCCTGCATAGCTGTTCCAACTCAGTTTCCAAGACTTTAACCAATTCCTGTTTAGTTCGCCTATAAATCCATGCTTGAGAATCCTGATCCCAATCAAACCTGGATGGCCCGCTAACTGGAGATGACATCCAAATCTGTCTATTTGGCGTTTGCTTGTTTATGACATAAGTTCCCATAATCCCAAGCTTCAAAGTTAACACCTCATTCCCATAGTCAACATCAAAACCATCCATCTCTATCGAGTCACCATATTCCTCAAGCTTCTCGAGGAGATGATGGATAGTTGAATTAGCCAACCGTTGGTACTCATCTTCTTGCAGCACTGAGCGGTTATCTATTGTGGTGGGGGTATGTGAGTTGAAACCTCGGAAAAAGATGAGCTTGGAGGACGGAGAAGAATAGGATTTTTTTGGTAAGTTACTAGATAGCGAGGAAGATAGAGGTGTCTTGGCAACATAAACAGCAGAAAATGCTGGTGGGGGTTTCAGTAGTCTTCTCAGTGAACGAGAAGCCATTTTCGCAATACCTACACAATTGTTTAGACCTAAATTGAGACAAAAACTCAGAAATAAAACATCAACCTGCAGGCCGAAAAGACAAAAATCATATCAGATTAGATGAAGAAGAGGATATGACATAGTGCAGATTGCAGAAACCACCTACAGATAAAGGACCCTAACAATTTGCTCTCCTCTATCAATCTTCCTCATTAAAAGATATAAAAGAATAAATAAAATAAAAAAATTGTGAAGAGTTAAAGAGAATGAATTACATGGTGAAGTGTATATCTGTTTGATTGCATAACAGAATTATTAGTTTAGACATTGTAATGAACATTATCCTGTGAAAAGGTCCATCTAAAATAGAAACTGTTGTTGGTAGTAAAGTAATTGCATTATTGTTGTGAAGTCAAAGTTTCATATATTAAAGTTTCATTATCTTTCCACAAATAATCTAAAAACATTTTTAAGTTTGAGGTATCAAAAAGGTATTAGAAGAATGTTTTTGCTTCTGCATATAATAATAATGTTTTGAACTGCTTCAGATAACATCCAACAGGTACAAGATATGCAATTGTTCAAGCTAGCTATTCCCATGTTCAGAAATTACTAGTTACTACTATAATTCAAATCATTCAATATTGACTTTAAAAAAAAATGGCAGCTATGATAATGTGATGGAAAATACAATGATATCCGGGTACTAAACAGTGGGCCGGTTCCTCTATGACACTGAAGAAGATCACTGGGTTAGGAAAACTCCCCTGCTTTAGGTTCTGGGAAGAACTTTCAAGCATGTATTTTTTTTCCAATAATAATGAGGTGCTTCATGGATTTGAGTAGGACTATTTCTGACCAATTTCTGGAAATTCACAAGCATCAAGCTAGTCTAGCAGATTCCGGTTATCAACCCACTCACACTGCTGCTACTTGTATTGCATCAATTCAGGCATAGGAAACACACTGACCAAGTCAATAACCATGTCTAGTTACGTTGGATCTGGGATTTGATCCCATGCTTTGTGATATGGGTGTTTACATATACTAGTTCAAATCCAACAAGCTAGAGTCAATATCAGCCTGATTATCACACTAATGAGGTAAAACAACTTATATTGGAAATGTAAAATTTGAAGTATGAAATTTGGTTCTTGAATTATTAGTATGCATTATGTGTTATGTTCCTACTTTTGGGTTTGAAGCGTCTACTTTTTTCAACTTCAGTTCCATAATTAGAGCTGTCAATTTAGGCTAATAGGTTGGGTGTAGGCTTTGCTTCATAGGCATAGGCCTATTAAACAACTACGGTAAATAGATGGGTTGTAAATGGGCTAGGCCTACGCTTACCTATTTACATATTAATTTTGAAAAATGCATAATTTCCTTGGTTGAAATTAATTTTTTTTCTCTTTTGGATGGGAGTGACATGGGGGACACACATTCTGCATATCAACATGATGATCAGTGCTAAATGGATACCTCATGAGATATGAAACACCAATTTATAGATAGCTCAGATTAAAGCATCTTAATGCTAACAATGGATGTGCTGAGCTTGTTTGAGAATGCTGATGAACATGCCATTTCTAATTGATGCATAGGTAAAGCCGCCAAGAATATAACACAGAAGAGCATATACCAAATCTAAAGCCCTGAACTGGACAACGAGGCTTCATACATCTCTTGTTCTTACGAAATTGAATAGACGGCCATATCTCTAGATATCCATCTTCAGACAAAAACTCTGACTTTACCAAAACATTCAAGTTCCAAATTGCAGTGTGCATCATGTCAGAAGGTGGCCAATATAGTATCTAACAAAAATTTTAAAATTTTGCTCAATCATACTAATCATTTGGAAATGACAAAAGAACACAAGTCATATCTCACTTCTCTACAACTCACTTCAACACCACCCAAAGCACACAACGGTGACAAAATAAGCTGTAAGACACACTCATTTTTTGTTTCTCTCTCAAGCATATTAACAAACACCTGGAATGCATCAAATACGCAAATTTTTATCTGTTCCTAATCCCAAATTCTCTCAAGCATATTAACAATTACCTGGAGTGCATCAAACTAGATGGACAAACACATTAAAATCCTAGAAATTTGATGTAATCCAGAATAATGTTTCTTGCGGAATTTACTAATAACCAAGAAGCAGAGTAATAGTACTATATGTTCAAAGGAATCTCACTCAAAATAGATGTAGCTTGTAATCTATCTATACAGATTCCTCCAAAATTCATACTGAATGGGTAACACACTTTAAAGAGAAACAAAGAAAAAACTTAGAGAAATTGATGATACCTTGGAGTGGTGAGAGAGAAACCGTAGAAGCTAAATTCAAACGGAAAGAACGAACAAGACAACGAAAGAGGGTAATTGTATAGCTCAAGCTTAAGCTTAGCCGTCCGTCATGTTCATGGTGGGTGACCGGTGACAGACTCACAGGTGAGGGAGTTTGACTTTTGGGAAGACAGCTGCTCAGCTCGCCTGATTCACGGGGGTAGGGATTTTGTAGGTATTTGGGCTTGGGTTCACTAACTAGTGTGGACTGTGGAAGCCCAAAGATGGATGTATTGCATTAGATTACTTTGTTTAGCCCAAATAAAACTGGGCCGTAGAGATTGCGACTACTACATCTATTCCTTTATAATTTATCCAATTTAATTTTTCAGTCAATAATTTTAGAATTTAATCACAATTTATTTTTAAATTATAATAATAAAATATTTTAAAAATTATTTATTAAAATATAGACTTTAAATTTTCATAATATAATTTTATTATATATTTTATAATTATAGTTTAACAGTAATTTGTAGTCAAAGTCGTTGACCGAAAAAAGTATTATAATGGGATGGGGTAGTATATTATTCCGTATATCTTGTTTATGGATAAGTTGTAGATTATGTGGTAAAAAGAAATCAATCGCATTATTTGAAAAATATTATGTGTTTGATCTTGTAACAGATGGTCGAAGAAATTGGATAAGGAGAGTTTGAAATAGTGGGAGCATTTTAAAAGGGGAATCATTGGTGTAAAGTATTCGATACTAATGAAATTCATGAAGAAAACATAAACACTCGTGACAAGAAACAGAAGAAATCGAGTAAGAAAAGAGGAAACAAGAAGCAGGGCAAGGCAGATTATAATTAGCTATCAAAATCAAAGCGGCATAAATCGACGAATTAAGGTGACTTGACGAACTCAGGAGGACTAGAGCGTATGGAGGGAGTTTTCAAATTTGTGGAACAGTCAGTATCGTCGCACCGGATCAAGATAGTGCCAAATTGGTACTATTAGGGTTCATCACGCATATCTCACCATCCAGCTCAATTCTTGTCTGTTTATGATTGATTAGCTAAATTGTATTAGGGTTCGTCAATCATGTATGATTCCGCGTATATTAGAGGTAGTAATTCGACTGATTACACAGAATTCAGACAACATTGAGCTGCTATATATGTGCTAGCCTTGTTGCTCTGTTCGCCATCTTCTTCCGCCGCATTCTGCAATAATAATTTTTTCCTCAAAGTTCAGCTTATTTTAGCAAATAATATAAAGAACAAATTAAGAGCATGTGTTTACAGGATATATAAATATCCTAAATGATGTTAATGCATTTTTCAGACAAAGAGAACATAGCCTAAATTTTTCTTAATCATGGCTATTTCAGCTTAACAAGGCGATGACTTTTCAGACAACGAGAACAAATTCTAAGTTTATTAATCATGACTTTTTCGACAAGGCTATGATTTTTCATACAAAGATAACAGAGCCTAAGTTTTTTAGTCATGACTATTCGGCTTAACAAGTCCATGATTTTCAAATGAAGATAACATAGCCTAAGCCTAAGTTTATTAATCATGCCTCCTTCGCCTTGATATGGCCATGTGCTTTTAACACAGTTAAGATGATGACCAACAGACCAAGCTATAGATGAGTACTCCGACTGTCACTGTGTTTCAGGATCTTTACTATATAAAATTAGACATGGAACTCCCCCATGGTCTACCGTCCTCACCGTACACATAGGGGTGCGCTATAGAGTGTGTGGGGGATGTAAGAGGTAACAAAGCATCCGAGGGTCTAATGCAAAACGAAGCATCGTTCCCCAAACACTACAACTTAACTGTTGTTTACAGTTTACATCTGACAGTACATTATATTTACATTTAACATCATTCCTGGGACGTACCACAAATATCACCCTAACTACTGTTCAAAAGAAGAGACATGTACCGTTGAGATGACGATACATATTGGAAAGCCACGAGCTAAGTTATTAATGATCATCCATCACTTTTAAAATTTGTTCGTAGAGAGTCTTTATTCAGGTCATATCATCACTAACAAACAGGACAAGTAAACACTACCATGTGACATACATACCCTACAATTCATCCTTACAAGTTACACAACACAAACTTTCATTATCTCCCAAATACTCTCCCGGCCCTAGGCTCTAGCTAGTACCAATCCACCAATATATGTTTGCCAATTACTGAAGTACTAATATATTAAGTATTAACAATCTGGGACATCTGTTTTATACTTCCATCATGTTTGAAAACTCAGTTTTATACTCTACACACACTTACAAAGTATAATGTGAGTAAGAGATAATTACCACTGCAGTAGTAGCATATACATATCAAATATGGCATATGGGATAGAGGTAGCTAGAGTGTCATGGATTCCAAGAACTGAAAATACATGAAACATGAAACATTGTTTTCAGAAATACAGCTGTATCTGGGAGTAGTACAAATTTCTGCCCATGAAAAAAGGAATCTTTTCTGATCCACACCACATAACACCAAACTCAAGTGTTATGTTAGAGTTAGAGACAAGTGAAAAAATGGTAATAACAATGTGTATTCTACTGACAATATGCAACTGCAAATAGATCAATGCAACACATTAATTCAATTCCCACCCCTTCTCTTTCTTTAATTTGATGCTCCAATGAATAAACATTGATTGATTGAATCTCAATTTATAGTACGTACCACACATCATCATCACATCATCACATATATTTTGATCGATCGATCGATCTATCTCCGATCTCAACTAATTGCAACCTCACACAACTAATAACAACATGAATCTAATTACATTACGGACTTTTCGCCGTCTTTTTTCTCTTCTCTGGGATGGCAGGTGGAAAATTTCTTTAGAGCGGACCCAAAGATTTACATCTCTCGCAGAAGAAGGAAAACCAGTTTCTTGCAGAACAGGCAGAACAGTCCGCCTGCCTGTTCTGCAAAATACAAGGGGGTAATTTGCCTATTAGCGAAACTTTATAACCACAAGGGGTCAAGAATCACTATTCTTTTTCCAGCGAACAAGCATTGTAATGCACCTCTTGACAATGTAGAACTTGGCCTTCTGCTCCTTAGCTAAATTGCTGCACTTTTTCGAAAACTCCGAGCATCTCTGCGACGAGCTTCTTGAAAACGACGACTTGGACGTGGAACAGCTCTTCTGCGAAGAACTCCGGGACAGATTGAACGAGTTCTTCTTTGAAAAACTCTTCAGTAAGGAAGGTTTGGTCGTGCTCTTCTGCGAACAGCTTCGCGGAAGAGATGACTTGCTAGAAGAGGACTTGGAGAGCTTCCATTTCTCATCCATGTAATATTCCATGTGAGTGAGTGGTAGTAAAATGAAATGAAAGTTTTTGTAGAAGTTTGTTTGAGAGATGTGGTGAAGTAAGGGAGGGTATATTTATACTCCCAATTTGAAGTTGGTTTTGACGATTGTTTTGGGCTGGGCTAGTAGTAGTGCAGAAGCATCACATGTGGATGATTGGCAAAAACTGTCAGATGTTTCAGCAGCTAACGTTTATAATATTGAGGAAGTTTTTTGGAGCTGGATCTGGTCATTTGTAGGACCCTACTATTTTGTAAGCTGATGCCCTCCTTGTGTATTATAGTCATATATGGGCGAAAAACTTTGGCTCGGGAGGGGGGGTCTCTCTGGGATAGCTAGTGTTCTAGAGATATCTCAATCGTTGTATTATATACGCGTGATGTTCAAATGATTTTTTGGACGTGGTTATTGAGGGTACTATGCGTGCTTGAGATCATCATCAAATAATGTGGACTGTACTATTATCAGCCCATAATGTGAAACTTTTTTAACCATTGTAAATTTGTAATGTTGTATCAATCACTTATTGAGTTATTGAGGCATTTCCATGGTTCCACTACTCTCACGAACTAATTTTTCTCTCTTTCACTATTGTTAGAATAAACATAATTACAACGAGCGGAATGCAAACCACACAATTATAACAAAGAAGAACACTTGGTCAAAATTGAATCCGAGCAAAGTGAATGGAATTTTGAGCTTGTAAATTGGTACGTCCCAAATTCTAGGGTTTTCATTCTAACAACATTTGTTAGCTTCGAATGTGCACGTATACCTCAAACACTAGCAGTAAAAACTATATATGCACCCACTTAAGTGTTAGCCAAATTCCCCTAAGCTACTCCCTTTAAAACAAACATCATGGTTGGCTTCGAATTTGAGAACCTTTGGCTTCTTTCATGGTGATAGGCCTCTCACCTCTTCCAACTCTATCTTTCTAGCCCTCTACTCTCTCTTCCAACATTCGCCCAACATATTCATAACTTCTATAAATATACCCTACTACCTACTATTCTCACTCTTCAAACCCTTTTACTATTCACCTCTAAAGTGCACTCTTGAGATGTGTCTCGCAAATTCAAATTCAAATGCTCCAAAAGTTATTCAGTTCCACAAATACTAATTTTCTAATTTCAGAAAAACTAATTGCTGCTAATAAAGAGTTGGGCCAAATCTTTTGCCATATTGGCATTATAAAGCATGTTCTAATAGTCAAATTGTTCCATGCACATCCCAATACGCCTAGGGGTTTAAAATCAGGAACTGTGTTTATGAAGAAGTGGCTTACACTTCATGGTGCTCCCTGCAAAGGCCATAGTTTTGTCACAATTGAAATAAAGAAGTGCTTCCCTTGTACTAGTATATTTATTCATGTCATAGCAATTTGTGTTAGAAGAATTGGAAAATAAAAATACTATATAAAATTCATCACGCAAACTCATGTTATGGTAGCCTATGTTATGTAATGTACTTGAACATTAGGAATTGTTTGTTCCAGAGCAGTAATTACTTGTAATATACAGTATATAGTAGTAGTAGATGGGAAATGTGAACAATGGTTTGAATAATACTACTGCTGTGAATTGCAACAGAACGTTGAAATTCGGTTTCATTTGGACAGCAAGTCGGTGCTCATTAAACTACTAGTGTCTCTGCAATTTTGAAATTTTCTTCTTTTAAGGCAAAAATATTTAAGGACTATATATTCTGAACCATGCTTCCTTCTATCTTCTTGCACCCATCCTCACATTTCATTTTATTTTTATGCAATATTACAACTAAAATGTTTGGGCTATAAATTATTATTAATAACTTTCTAATCAACTTCATTTCAAACAATTTCTATACAGAGTAATTAATAATCCATTTTGAAAATTGAACGTCGATGGAAAGATGGTAACTTTCAAGGTACAGGCTTAAAAACCGTTGATATAATGTCACGTAAGAATGAAGGAATTAAGTGAATATAACAGTATATCCAATCTGCAGTGGAGAAGAGATGTATAGAGCTAGACTAGTGATGGTACCTCGGTCAAAGGTATAATCTGAAATTCAAAAGTGAAATAAATAGTAATAACAGACGGGATTATAGCTGAAATACCACGTGAAGTTTATAACTTAAACAGTTTGACTCTTAATTGTGTCGGAGGAGAAGAATACTATGTGAGCTATCGGGTAAACTAGTACTATAACTAATTAACCGGCGACATAATCAGCCTTGATCATCATTAGTTAATTAACAATGTTCGATCAGTTACACACTTTTTGAGTCATTAATTAATTAACAATTTTCAAATTAGCAGTCTTAAATCCATTTTAATTCTTATATACTGAATTAAAATTTAGTTAACACTGAATAATCATTGATTGATTGATGATGGGTGAACAAACAACACACCAATTATCCATCCTATGATGATCAATGGGAATCCTTTGACTATCATTCAGCAGCATGTTGAAATATACTACTCCTAATTAACTTTTGGTTTGACCAGTCAATTCTATACCTTAAACGACGACGATTCATTGTCGCCGAAATCTATCAGAATTCAGACAGAAAATCGGACGTCACGTACATTACATGCATGAACCTATATATGCAATTATTCAATACTACAATTTATAACTTTATTTGATTTCCATTACTTTGCGAAATTAAACCTTAATTGCTCATGTGAATGTAACAAACTTAATCCGTACATCTTTTGTCATCTACGACTAATATACTTTCTGTATTTATAAACATGATGGGACAGGCAGATTAATGCACGTTGTTGACAAACGGTCTACTTACACACGATTGGAAAGAAAATGAGTTTACTCTGCTTAAATATCAAACATAATTACATAACATAATTATATAAAATAATCAATACAACGCGTTAGTTTAAATTTTTGCCCTTTAAGAAAGAAATTAGAAAAAGAAAAAAAAAAGGTGATAGTTTTAATTTGATTTTTTTTAAAGATCAAATATTACAACTATACTATATTACTTCGTATTATTATACAAACATTCTTAGACGCCGGATTGGATATTTCTGAGGACGAACTGAGCTTAGAGCGCAGTTCGCCCTTATCCATCGCTAAATAGCGACGGATCGCTTATGTATCTACTTATCCGTCACTAAACGTTTGGTTTCTTATAGTGATATGGCTAACCACCATAGCCCGAGCCCAAGAACTCCGTACGAAGTCAATTGTAAAAACCAACATGGTCAAACCTCAGCTAGTGGACGAACCTTAGTGGGATCCAAAAGGTCCATGGGCTAAACAAGCCCATTTTTACCTAATAGATCTTGCCTATTAAGGGTCCATGAGCACAAGTAACTATTGTTGTCGCCGTGATCCAAGTTGGAGACTTGTCAATTGTCAGAATACCATAGATTAGGGTTTGACATCCTCTATTAAATTCAACTTTCTCATTTAATTATGTTAAAACTTTACTCTTTAAACAAGTAATGAAATGTAAAAAGAATAAAATAAAAAATAGAATACAAATAAATAGAGCTCATCTCGGGATGACCCTTTCATCCCAGCTCACACAACTAGCAACGTGTGAGAAGGAATGAGCTCGATCATCTCCAGCAGCTAAAACTACTAGAGAAGTAGAGATAGTCTTAGGGCCGTCATTAACTAAATATTTTAGGAAAATTAACGGTTTTAACACGGAATAAAATAAAATGAAGCAAAAAGAATTGGTTGGCTATTTGTCTGAAGCGTAAAAATAGAAGCATATAGTGCAATCATTTGACGACAATCTTTTGGGAATAGAAACGCTACTATCATATCTTCTATCCTATCCAGAATAATGATTCATGAATGAAGTAGTATATGTTTTTGACAGAGATTTTTTCTCATTCTAGTGCTATAGAGAATACTATGCATATTATCCTATGGAAAGTTATGGTTAAAAAATGTGTAACGTTTGCTCATAGAATAGCATAGAAAGGGAATGCATATACACATACATACAGTGAAGCGTCAGTGAGTCAGGTAAGTTTGTAACTTGCAAGAAAGAAATTCAAAGACATGTGAATTCATGGATTTGATGAGCAATATACATACAAATTAAATCCATTAGCCCCACATGCAAACATGTGGCCTCGACGTACTACCAGTCCACTACTGTACTACGTATATACTACTGGTCAAACTTACCAGTATCAAATTAAGACCTTGACAAATTGGCTATTTCACTCTACCTTCTCGAAGCTGTTCTACCTAGAGTGCTAGACGTGACAAATAGGTCCTTAGCTTTTTTGGGTCAAGTTTATGCTGGATTAGGTTAAATTCTGATTCAATTCGTCTTTAAATTAATCAAGTCTAGTTCTTCAAATTTATAAGGTTTCAAGTTAAGTCGGGTTAGCTAATCTTCAATCAAAGTGAAATATGATTAGGTCATACTTCGTATCATATTTAAGCATTGTTTGTGCCATTTTCATTAATAATTTTTTTTTAACCGTTAAAAAAAAAAAAGCAAATGTCATCATATCAAAGTTATACAAAATATATATATATGGAATTTTACATCCACTACCCCTACTAGACACTCTAATTACATCTAACCCCCTCTTAGTCAATCTATTACATATGGGTCCAAAATCAGTTTCTTACGTTGACCAAACTAAATGGAAATTTAGACCAAACGTGGCCCTAGCATTTTTATTGCAACTAGACCCTTTGTTTCTCCTTTTTAATTTCATTCCTCTTCCTTCCTTGTTCTTTCTTCTTCCTTCCTTTTTTTTTTTCTTTCCTCTTCCCTTCTTCAGAACAGTGGCCGGAGCTCCGGTCAGTCGGAGCTGTACAACTCCGATTGATCGGAGTTGTGACTTGCTCCGATCAATCGGAGCAGTGCTGCTCCGATTTGATAGGAGCTTTACAGCTCCGATCGATCGAAGTTGTGACTAGCTCCGATCGATCGGAGCTGTGACTAGCTCCGATCAGATTGGAGTTGCACAACTCTGATCTGATCGGTGATGTTACCTGCCCGATCACATCGGAGCTGTGGCGGCAGAGCAAATCGGAGCCGTGCAGCTCCGATTTGCTGTTTTTTCTTTTTTTATTTTTTATTTTTTATTTTTTTGTGTGATTTTAAAATGAAAAATTTATTAGGGCTTAGTTGCAATAAAATTTGGGACAAATTTATAATTTTAAAAAGTTATATGCTTTACGTTGAATTATTAAGTGCCAAATTTGTAAAATTAAAACAATTTGTGGCTAATATGTAATTAATGAAAATTGGAGTTGTTTGGTCAAAGTCAGAATTCAATATTTGATCAAGGGTAAAAATGTATTTACATAGATTTAATTTGCCAAAAGTCAAATTCGTGGGTTTAGGTGTAATTAAATCTATCTAACAAGGGTGCTGGATGTAATTGTTTGGCTAACGTGGATCTATCTGTAATAAAATGAACTAATAAGGGTAGTATATGTTAGAAGCCCATATATATATATATATATATATATATATATATATATATATATATATATATATATATATATATAATTGTAATATGAGGCTTTTGTTTTTCATATGTATTGGTCCATGCATTGTTTTTGTGGAATTAGCACCATAAGGTTATTAATATGAGAGTCAAACTAAACTAAAATATGTATTTGAGGGTTATATTTCATAAATACTGAGTTGGGTTTGAGATAGTAACGGATTAGAAATATTTAGGGTATATCAGACACGTTCGGCATAATGACTTCTCTTGTATGTGGCCCCATTAACTCTAGCGTCGCCAATTTCAACACACGATTGTCAATGAATGATTCGCCGTTATTGAGTCGGGGCTCTCGTCTATGTTTAGATGACCTTGGTCTTCTCAATCTGAATTATATAGAATAGGATCTCGTCATATTCTTATTGTTCGATCATTATATTTCAAGTTCAAATTTGAACGTCAGATGACAAAATAATTTTGATCGAATTTCAAATGTAGTCCAGTGTACTATGTCCTTATACACCTTATCTACCAACATGTATCTAACTTGTGTACAACATTCAATGGTGGAACAGTTTCTCAAATAGTTTAGCGAAATACCTGGCTACTTGATAGCTATCAATTTCGTACTAGTTTTACTTTTACTACCACTTATCTTTATGGCACTAAAATGGCATCTATCTATCAGCCTCTTGTATTTATTAATCTCCTTTTGTTGACTGATTTTGGACCACTTTGTGGTTCTTCTCCTCATCCTCATGAAAGTAACGTACCAATATCAGTTTTATTTAGTTACTCTTGAGTTATTTTTTGTTTATTATCATTATTATTTCCAACATGAGGCCATGGATGATATATACGATCAAATCTTCTATCATAAAGCCATATAGAGAGATCCTTTCAGTTATGAATTCATGGATATTCGGCAGTTCACTTATTCTTCTTCTTTAGGGACGTCACTTTCACACACCTTCACTTGCTGAATTTGCATGTATACAATATAATTAACACTAACAGTACGTCCTATTAATCGAACTAAAAGTACAATTGAACGTAAGCTTGTATACCAGTAGAAATTGGAAAAATAACGGAAGTATGTAAAAGCATGATGCCTCGTTTTGAAACTTCCTTTTATATTGTATGTGGATGAAATTTCCCCAAACTAAATTACCAGGATCCTACGACTCAAACCTAAGGAGAGTCCATGACCTTAATTATTTGGATCAGACAAGACAATAGTCACAAAAGCCCATCCCGATGTGAAGAAGGGCCAATTCATGTTGAGGTCTCTGCAAGGGTGTGGAGTTGGAAATATTTCTCCTGGTGGCTGATTCTCAAGTAAGTCAAGTTCAAATGAACTCCGATCCAATCCGCGAAAGTTATTTACTCAAATGGCTCATAATACCCTAGCTAATTGTTGCACAATATTTACCTGGTGTATTGTATTTTATGTATTGCGATGTATAACAATCTAAATATACTGAGATGCCTATTTCTATATAGAAATGTATAATAAGTGTATGTTTTTAAAAACGAACTGACAATTAAGGTGATTGATAACTGATAAGGTGACTGGTAATTGGTCAGTCATCTTATTTTTAATAATATAAGTAGAGTAGTTTCTCAAATCAATCAACTTATAAGTCACCTTATTGATATTTACCAATCATATTTAATGTGTTCAAACAGTCAAATTATAAGGTGAAATCACTATTGAAACATATATATATTAATATGCGCCACGATTCAATCACTTTATATATTTATATAGTTTGTTAAATAACTTAGTAACCTATTTCAGTAACAAATCAATATGAAGAAAAATCGTAAATAATATGAAGTGATCGTACAAAGTGGTTGACTCTCAATTTGAATATGTTAATTTAAGGAGGGGAGGGGAAACTGAAGTTTAGTTTCAATGTTTAAACTAATCTAAAATTAACTCCAAGCTTACTAGCTAATTTAGAAAGGGGAGCAACCTCTCTCTAAATTCCGCTAAATTGTAATATCTGAATGCAATAAGTAAATTCATTCATTCATCATTCAGCTACAATACTGAAGTACATAATAAACCAAGTTATAAAAGATATAATGAAGTGACACAAATTTTTACATTTTTAAAATAAAAAATAAAATGAGTCCAACCGAAGCTTAGCACAGCCATGATGGGCCTTGGGCTTAAGTTCATGCCCATCCCAATACTTGGGCCTAATGTCCTGCCCCTGACAGGGCTTCTGGAAGCCCGATATGGTCCATTGCATCCCTACATAGAGTGCAATTTCTTGGACCAGTTAAGTCCACAAATGACAAATGGAAGAATACAAGAATGCATGATTAAGAAGAAATCAGAGGGTGAAAGCATAACAAAAGAAAATCAGGTAGTTTACGGCCGTTACTCGTTGTATATTTATTTTAAATATACAATACACATGAATTTTGATGTCTGTTAAGTTTTGGAGTTAGCATTACTTATGCTCTTCTAACTTTTTAGCCGTTTAAAAAAAGAAAAAATAGCCGTTTAAAAAAAGAAAAATACACAACTTGAAAGACTCTTTGAAAATGTTTCTTTTATGGAATGAGCCAGCCCATTTTTGTGGGCTTTGTTGAAATTGTATTTAGTTTGACAAAACCGTGAAGCCCAAAAAGGCTAAACTCCGCAAAATTACGGACAAAATGACATTCCATCGATCCCGGATTGCCGTCTCTAAAGAGGAAAATTAGTAAATTACAGGATGCTCCAATTAATCAACAATTTCAGGGTAAACAGACAATCTGATTTACTTTTTTGTGTACAAAGCCTATTTTATCCGTCTCAAGATTTTGTATATCGGTATCTAAATGGAAAAGAAATGATTGAAGTTTTAAAGGTAACGGAGGAAAGACGTAGAGGATTGATTATATGGCTGAATATGAGCAAATATGCTCGATTGTACATCCTGGTAAGTAAACAACAACTTTACAAAACACTAGTACCTAAGATCACACAAAACCTAGCTAGCTAAAAAAGGGCCTTTAAGGAGCCATGACAAAACGAAGCCCCCAAAATCACACCAACACGTTATCAATAGTAACCGTCCGATCTACCACTATTAACCAAAAAAAGCCATACAACAAAACAAACTAAACCTAACTTAACTAAAAATATATAGCGAGTCTCAAACGCAATAAGCCTGACGTCTGGGCCGCACCGCAAACAGCGCCTCTAGCTCTGGCGTCTGGAAATACCCATTCTTAGGCGGCTCCCTCTTTCCACAACCACTCGGGGACTTCTTCCTGGGCGGCGGAGGCGGGACGTTCCCCACCGGGATCCCGCATTTCGGAGTGGTGCAACCGTCGTCTTCTACTGCCTCATGATCACGCTCCCTGTTAATCCTTATCTCCATCATCTTCTATTCTATCTCCACCAAAAGTGTTATTCTAGCTAGTGCTTTTTATCTAATGTGGACTGACAGATTTGAGTGGAATGAACAGACTTGTGCGTGTAGTTTTGAGCTATTTATTTAATGATCAGTTTATAAAAGTGGGAATATTTTACTAATACTATATTGGGGTTGGCTAGGTAATTCTGGAAGGTGCTTGGAATATGTGGTCAAGGATTGGGACAGCTAAGTGTCCACGTGCTGGATCCAGAAGGGTCTTTTGTCCACGTTGGTCACATACGTGGCTTACTTTTGTGCCATTGGATGCTGCTGTTATAGCGGGAAAATTTGGCGGAGTACGATTGTTCGAACATGTTTGAATGTCAGGAAGAGAAGACTTGATCTGTGATTTGGTTCATCACCTTCGTGCCCTCTTCTGGACCCTACTCTGCACCGTCCATTCATCTCAAATATTACACTTCATCGGTCTGTAACTGTTGAACTTACTCTTTCATTGTTCTGTGGAATAAGGTCAGTGGTTCGCTTTATGGAGCTCTCCTTGGTTCCCTTATTGCATTTCCCTTGGCTGATTTTCTTGGTACGCGTTGGTTCGAGCTACAACATTACTCCTTGAGCTTTATATATGTGTAAATGTAAAATATACAAGTATAGGATATAAATTTCAAATTCCATCATAAGTTTATAACAATGCCCTTAATATTATGGCCACAAATATATGTAGGAAGGAAGCGAGAGCTTATAATTGCATCCCTCTTATATGCAACTGGTGGTCTGTTGACTGCCTCTTCTCCTGGCCTTGGTGTTCTCTTGATAGGCCGTCTTCTTTATGGTCTTGGAATTGGCATGGTAAAGCTTCCTTTCTGTTTTGAAGTTTAATCAGTGTAATACTAATATTTTAAATTGTAAATGATGACCTTATCTCTGACCAGACTAGTTTGGCAGGCAATGCATGGAGCACCACTTTACATAGCGGAGACTTGTCCATCTCAGATTAGAGGAACCTTGATATCTCTCAAGGAGCTCTTTATAGTCCTAGGGATATTGGTAAAACATTTCTCCGTCAATAACTTTCTTCTCTCTGCACTTCTGAAACGCAATGCTAATGTTAAGTTACTTTTTTTTTTCCTATATACAGTTGGGTTATCTTGTTGGTAGTGTTGAAATTAATGCTGTCGGAGGGTGGCGTTACATGTTTGGGTGCAGCGCTCCATTTGCTTTGCTCATGGGGTTAGGCATGTGGAGTCTCACTCTCGACACTGAACGTTTGATTAATTGGTAAGGATTTTAATTCGGAATTAGAGCAAGTCAGATTTTCTATATCACACTCTATGTCTGTGTTTATCAAGTTGTAAGGATGCTTGTAATTAGAAGATGTAGATGATTGTCAATTATTAATACTTGAAAATTGGGTGATGCTTTGATTTAAATGTCGATACTTGTCAATTGTTAGGATGCTAGAAATTTGGGTTGAATGCTCATAAAATATAAGTAGTCTGATGCGATTTTAAATCTATTATTACGACTATGTTCTTTTCATCTGAAAATTGATTATTTTAAGTTCAGTTCAGTTCAGATTTGACTAATATTATTTTGTACTACAAATAAGTTCAGTTCAATTCAGTTCAGTTCAGATCAGTTTAGTCCAGTTCTGTTCAGACGAAGAGAACATAGCCTAAGTAGAATTTGAATTTTGGATGCATGCATAAACTTAACAAATAAACTAAAAATTAGGAGTATTTTAGTATATATTAAATAAATTACTTAAAATAGGTTAGGTTAATTTAGTTCTCATGTTTAGACACTAATTTGTAGGAAGTTTTCCATATATCACAAATTTGATAGAAACTATTAGGAACATTAGTAATTTATAATTAACCCTTATAACCCTTCTATTTAAGTACCCCACACTTAGTATACCCTAATTTGGATACCGAGTACTTGAATTTAGTACTTGACACTTAGTACCTCATTAGTTTTTGTACCACGTTACTTCTATTTTAGTACCCGAGTGCGTACTTTCTTTTTTTACCAATCAATTTAAAATTGATAGCAAACAATAATTAATAAGATTAAAATGAAAGAAAATTTGAGGTAGTATTCAAATGGTAAAGTGAACATATATATAAATGAGACCATTTTTTAAAAATAAAACTTTTTAAAACTCTACTTGATTCGAGTGGAGATGTCAAAATATCTTCTTACGGGTTAGTAGGTCACCCCTACTCCCCCTTTTCAATTAGTGGTTGTGCGACCTTGAAAATGTTTACGATAGAGTAAATGTAACGCCCCGGCCACTAATCGACCGAAGGCCCGACCTTTGGGCCGGCGCGGTTACTTCTGAATGCTCTCCGGGTGATATGCTGGCCCACAGATTTTGGTCACATACTATTAATTAATTAAGAGACTAATCATGTGATGGTTTGGCATTCGATCTTACACTTCTGAGTTTTATCATCTCCCCTGTGTTGTTAGTTGTGATGAGAGTGATGTTCAAGTATATGAAGCTTATATGCATGCATAGATTAAGACATGCTCTTTCATGTTTTCTCTTTGCTTCGTGATTTTGAGTTCGAGTAAGTTTCGAGGACGAAACTTTTTGTAAGTTGGGTAGAATGTAACGACTCGAAAATTCAATAATTTGAATTTAAGCGTTTTAGCACGGCTAGAGCGTGGGAGCGCGAAGATCGAAGGACTTGGATCACTGGCCCAATTCTTTTATCGTTCCACCTAGCCCAATTTCCTCGTTTAAACCTTAAGCCCATCTCTAATTGCCCATTAAACCTATTAATCTCACTAAACCCTACTTCTCTTCTCTACACGTTAAACAAGATACTATCGTTCACCCTTTTCCAATCGGCCTTCTCCTTCCTCCAGCTAGCGTCAATTAAAGGCTTTTGTAACTCGAACAACTTCACCCTTTTTCCGGTAAGCAAGTTTATGTCTTGTCCTTCGTGTTCCTATAACATGCAGACTCTAATTCAATCTCCTTCTTTTCAATTCCTGGACGCCGAGTCGAAAGAGGAGCAGCGTAGGGATGGTGTTGCGAAAAAGACAGCAGGGTATAGGACGGCCGTGGCTTACGTATGTTGCGTGCAAGGCAAGTTCCGTTAGGACTTCACGCATGTATATGTATATATGTTATGGTGTACAAATGTGTTATATATATATATATATATATATATATATATATATATATATATATATATATATATATATACTTCCTCCCTCCGTACCAGAGCAGTTGCACCATTTGCTTTTGGGCACAAAAAATAAGAATGAAAGTTAAATATTGAGTTATATTGATAGTGGAGGTTATTTTTACTTTATTGGTGATTTATGGCCACTCAAATGTGTTGGTGGAATATAAAATTATTATATACATGTCCCAAAATGGCAAAGAAATGAAATGGTGCAACTCTAACGGGACACCTAAAATGGCAAAATGGTGTAACTGTTCTGGGACGGAGGGAGTATATATATATATATATATATATATATATATATATATATATATATATATATATATATATATATATATATATATATATATATATATATATATATTGTATATGATGGGGTGTGCGTATGGATGCTTACGTATATGTCGTCGATATGTGATCATTGCTAAATGAGTTTGTGTTCAATATGAAGTATATAGATGAGTTTTCAAACCACTGATGATGATGCTACGACTATTACAAGGGTAATTAAGCTTAATCACATACGGCTTGGAGGTATATATATATATGTTACTGCATGTGAATTGGCAAAGGAGGATTCATTGCTCAATTAGTGTATCTATGCAATCACTTTCCAGGTTTTGGTTTCCTGTAAATGTGATATTTTCCAATAAACTAGCTAGTGTGGTTACTTATATGCATTTCTTGACCGGCAGTAGTACTAGTAGTAGTATCACGTAACTTAGAATGGGTTACCAAACCATCTTTGTCTACATGTGCATTATTATGGTTATTTAGATGATAAATGATTGTGTTGTGTTGTTAACCTTGTTGCACACACGACCAGAGCATGCATTATTATAGGAAGTTGCACTTTAACTCAAGATACAAAGTAAAGTTAAGATAAAAGAGTTAAGATATGAACCAAAGTAAAGAAAGAAAGTTACTGGGCTCGTATGGACACCATCTTAAGCAGTGTGACACCAGAGTTATGTACTGATTGGAGTCACGATTAGTGCCTCTTCAGTCGGTACAAAGAGCTGCAACGGTTAGTGGAATTGCGATTAGTGCGCCTCTAATCGGTGCATGCAAAGAGTTACTAGCAAAGAGTCACAATGGACTGGGGTAAGACCTTACGAAGCCAAGTGAGCTCACGAATTACAAGATATAAGAAAGTTCAGTTAGGAAAGGCCAGGTCAAGCCCAGGCAAGAGTAAAGACAAGTTCAAGTTTTAAAGAGAACGTTCAAGTTCAAGTAAGTTAAGTCAGTTGTTGCATTAAGATTTAAGGGTTAAAAGCCTTAAAAGACATGAAGTTAGAACCCTAGGTCATGGCACTTGCATGGAACTTGCTCAGTCTGTGGACACGACTGACTCCTTTCTATTTATTTATTTTTAGGTGTGAAGTTGAGCTTCTCGGAGTGGCGAGGAAGGCCTGGGAGCCGTGATCATACCACGGGCACTAAATTATATGTTTCATTCTAAGTCATTAAGTTAATTTTCAAGTATTATGCATTGTTTTACAATTCGTAATCCAGGAAGGAGATTTTATACGAACTGGATAATGTTAATTCTTTTCCTCTGCATTATTTTATGGTTTACAGTTTCTAACGCTCCGTTCGTCTCAAACGTTTTATTTTTGAAAGTTTAAATTCGCCCGTTCTAAAGGGCTCTTGACTTTGTGCGAATTGTATTTATGATAGTTCCCTATTAAAAATTCGGGGCGTTACATTTGGTATCAGAGCCGAACCAGCCCAAAACCCACAAGGGGTGGACGGTTGGTTGGGACAAGATCAAGGCGCAACGGGGACGTTGCACAATTCAAGGTGGGGTGAATGTAACGCCCCAGAAATTCAGAGGCTTAAAGGGGTTGAGAATGATACTCATGTCAACAAGGTGCACCTTTCTTTTCGGGAATCCATCTAGAAGAATTTCAGAGTTAAGCGTGCTTGCTCTGGAGCAATTCTAGGATGGGTGACCTACTGGGAAGTTCCCGGTGCGCGCACGAGTGAGGACAAAGTGCGCGGATTAGAACACGTGTTGGTCTGTGGGGCCAGCATATCACTCCGGAGAGCATCCAGGAGTAACCGCGTCGGCCCAAAGGATCGGGCCTTCGGTTGATTAGTGGCCGGGGCGTTACAGTAAAGCAGACTAAAGTGACAATGGAGACTCGGAAGGTTATGTAAGAGTTACGTTGTTGAAGTTTTAGTTATTTGTACTTGGATGGATTGTAATGTTGAAGTTTTCCGTTGTATTTATTTATGGAATTTACCGATTTAGATACTATGTCTTACCATTCTAGTTGATTTCCATTATATTTTGAGAATAAAAATAGAGTTTCGTGTTGGCGTGAGCTCATATCATGATATGGCTGAACGCTCTAAGATTTTCGTTTTTGGGTGTTACAACCCTAACCTTTACCGTTAGTTTATTTTGTTAGTTAACTCTCTCTATCTCTCTCTCTCTCTCTCTATATATATATATATATATATATATATATATATATCCCATTTTATAATATATTATGTCACTTACATTTTAAAATTCAGGCTCCGCCCTTGGGCATGTACATATATAACTAGATTGGAACTCATGTACCTCCCGTCCAATCCATTGCAGATGGGGAAAATTCATGTTTAAGGACACCATTATAGACAAGTGTCTAAATTTTGAAAATAATTATCACACTGTCCGTCCGCGTGTACACCCTAGCTAACCCTATATAAAGTATGCATATGAGTATATGATGAACATTAACATAAGGGCGGATCCAACGGATTCAGAAGTTTTCGTTAGTGGGTGCAAATAAGTTCAAAGTATATTAATTATTTAAAAAAATAATAATAAGTAATTGATTATTGAAAAATAAATAATAATTCATGATTAATTAAAATAATAAAAAATTTCAGTCAAACAAAAAATTTAGTAGTTTAGAATCAATACTTAATAATTTTATCATAGACTCGGTAGCCAAAAATCTCCAGTAATATACATTGTTTTTACAATTTCTTACTAAAACAATTAGTTTTGACTAGAAATAGCGAGATGGCGCAAATTAAAGAAACGAAGTTTTCAACCACCCCAACTTCAATTATTAATCAAATTTGATATAAATACATATTTACTCTCTTCCTGTTCCCATTATTCTTATACTTAATGATATAACTATACATGATATATGATTCAACCAATTTAATGGATGCAATATAAATCTTAAAAACTTCTATGGGTGCAAAAAAGTTAACTTGGTGGGGGCAAAATAAAATTTTATATAGGATATAGTGGCAAAAATAAAATTTTTGTGGGTGCAAGTGCCCCCATAGGCAAAGGCATAGATCCGCCCCCGATTAACATTATTGCCGTCATGACAACGAAGTATAGCTCAATTGTTAAGCTGCTTCAATTCCAATCAATAGGTCGGGAGTTCGAGTCACCATTTAGCCGATTAAAAAAAAAACAATATTGCCGTCATAGAGACTAGTGACAATGCATCCCAAATCTCAAACATGTGTAGCAAGCAGCACCAATGTGATAGTCGTGACGATATGGAAGTTTACCAAATAAGGTAATGTTGTTGATCAAGGACTACTAGCAAGTACTTGTACCATTTTGGGAGCATAATTGACTAACAACACTTTTTCGTTGTCAAACTCAAAATTAAAGTAAGGTGGCGAGTCATGCATCTTATCACATACTACAGTAGTACTATATACACTTGGAAAACATATAAAGCATCTTAATTGAGTCTTGAAATCCACATTTGAACCATTTTGCTAATCTTTAGAGAATATCATATAACTACGTACTTCCTACTACAAAATAAAAATGTTGATATGTTGGAAATTTCTTTAGATATACTCTATAAAAGATCACATTCTATTATAAGCATTACAATTGATGGGTTAATCAAATATGTATCCGAAACGAAAAAAAAGTCATAGAAACTTAAATTCATTTTTTTAAATCTCCAAACTTATCATTTGTATCTTCGTATGCATGCATAAGGTGGAAAAGTATGGTTAATGTTAGAGAATTAATATAAATGACAGGATTCTGTACCTCCCTAACAGTTCGAGCTTTTGAGAGAGTTTGAATTCTATCATGGTATCAGAGTCATCTGGCTCACGCCCACCTGGATTCGAATCTCCTCAAAGACAAACTCAGCTCCATATTAAATTTCCACTCGATTGGTCTTCCCAAAGAGATTGAAATCGGCCACGAGTGCGGGAAGTGTTGACCAATTAATATAAATGACAATATTTTGTACCTCCCAAGCAGTTCTAACTTTTATTAGAAGAGTTGAAATTCTATAAGTTAATACCGCGGATAAGGGATTACCTATGATGATGTAGGAGCGTGACTTTTCATGAGGGATAGTTTCTTGATCCAATCCTGTTTTGACTTTCCGGAGGCTATTCCCCTGATTTATACTTTCTGGTGGTGTTCCTTGATTGGTCTTGGTTTGGACTTTGCAGGTTCTACTTTGATGATTTTGGCAGGGTGCTCCATTTCTTTTGCTGACTAAGTGACTAGGAGGAGGGGTACGTAGTTTAACTTGGTGATTTTTTTTGTATTTTGATCTGGGTAATCTCTTTAAATACTGCATGTCTAAGCTTGTTTCAAGCATTTCTCTCGTTTCAGTTCATTAATAAAAATTGATCTTTTGCTTGTGTATCTGTGATGTTACGTTGTGCTTAGAAAATGTTATTGGACAAGCAAAATAATACTATAGTTGACAGGGTGACATGCATTTGGTTTGGGATTTGATCAATAATTGATGATTGATTGTTAGCAAATTGAAGAGCCGCCGAGCTTTGGAAATGTGCATATGACCAATAATATTATATGTAAAGCCAAATCCAAGTGGCCTTTCTTGATCGTTTTTGCCTGCAGCTGAACCGGATATGGATGTGAAGATAATGTGATCATCGATCATGCATCTGCACGTATACTTACATATTCAAAACTCTTAAAACTTTTGTATGTATCTTCTTCCTTCTTAAATTCATGGTCTGTAGTTTGTTTTTTATTGTTCATTCATTTTGTCAGTTTCAACACGAAGTATCTAACTAAATGCTTATAAAAACTTATATTGTGCTTTTTTATATAAATTTAATGAAAATGAGAGGAAAAAAAGCATATATAAACCAAGTACGTACGAGAATAAACTACTATGCCTGAGAGTGTTCATGCTTATTTTGATGAGTACTAGTGCTTAACTCTTCCTTTGATGATGAGTACTAGTACTAATTGTGGCCGTTTCAAAAAAAAAAAAAAAAAAAAAAAAAAACTTTTCATTTGTGCCAGTTATATATTGTCCGCGCACAATCCATTAGATTGCCAATTTGCAATGCAATAAATAATATCATTTTCGTTTCTATTTCTCTAACACTAATATAATAGAACGAAACTTAATAAATCAAATGGACTGATAGCAAGAAGTTGTGTCAAAGTATTGAAGAAACAATACAAGAACAAAGCATGAAAGAAAGAAAGAAGGGACAGGAAGAAGTGAAGAAGAAGAAGGAACCACAAGTTCAATTCACCGCTACAGTTTAGGCAGAATAGATGACACGGCCTTAGACGAATTGTGTAAATACAGTATATGGAATAACTTGTACAACACATTACTCAATTCAATACACAAAAAATTTTAAAAATGCTCTCTTTTCTCTAGCTCCTCTGGTTTTACAGTTTAACATGGTATCATTCGGCTTGTAGAAACCTGGGCAGTTTTTCTCTCATTATATTCACTCCGTTACTTTTTCATCTTCAAGCTCATCTCCACTTCCTTTCTCTCATCATCATCGTTCATTGAGCTGGTTTTCATTTCTGCTCATTTTCAGTTTTCACAGAGCTTATTGATTTGTTCATTACGTCATTCATTTGGTGTACTGATGTATTTCATTTCGATTTCATCAAACAATTATCATATCGTGTTTGATTATGTGATTACAAGTTTTGTACCTCGATTGTTTGCTCTTATTCACATCATTTTTTAGTTGTTCCTGCATTTTGCTTGTTTAGTTTTGTGTTTTCTGCATATTTCAATGCTTCATTTTTATTTGGTCACAATTTATTGATAATTTCTATGCGAATAATTCATCTCTAGTTCAGTATTTGCTGGATTTCATTGGTTTTGTATGATTCACATCTGGATTTCTGTTGATTGTGGTCATTTCATTGTTCTGAAAGGCTGATTCATCCTTGCTCACCAGTTGCGTGCTAGTTTGCTTGTTAGCAATTTGGTATTCATTCTGGTTGATCATTCTTCCTGCTTATAGGTGATTCACCATGGCAACTGATACTGATAATCCTCCGTGTAGGAATGTTACTTCTAGGCCATTTTTGGCTCATTGAAAATCCTTATGATCCTTTATACTTGCATCCTTTTGGTCACTTAGCTTCTTTCAAAATCGAGCCACTACAGACTGGTACCAATTATTGTAAGTGATCTAGGTCTTTTCTTCTCCAGATTAAGATCAGGAACAAGTTAGGTTTCCTTGATGGCTCTATTCATGAACCTACTAAGGATTAAGATATTCATGTGGCTTGGATTAAGTGTGATCAAATCATTTTTTTTGGTTGCTTCAGCTAGTCTCTGATTACATAGCCTCTAATATTCTTTACTCTAAGTCTTCTCATGAATCTTGGATCAAGCTTAAGACTAGGTTTGTTGTGACTAATAATGTGCGCAGCTTTGAGCTTCAACATGAGATCAACTCTCTCATGCAACATGATTTTTTTGTTGTTGATTACTTCAACAAACTTACTGCACTATGGGAAGAGCTTCAATAGTCTAGGCTTTTACCTGTTTGTTCATGTGGTACTTGTGTTTGCACTGCACAACTGAGCTCAAGGCACTTCAACAAATTGACTATGTGTATGGCTTCCTCATGGGCATGAATAACTATTTTGATCCTGTAAAAGCTCAGATTTTGCTCAAATCATTTGTTCCTTCATTAGACACAGTTTTTCAGCTGGTTCAACAAGATAAAAGGCAAAGGTGATGAGGTGTTATAATCGTCGCTTAAAATAACACTATCAAATACTATTTATATTAATGTCAAGCTAACTCTAAACTACACAGAACTTAGTGTAATGGCAAGCTAACTCGAGTGTCGGTCTCTAAGGATTTAACTAAGTTGTCCCTAACTCACTTTCTGCTTAACCAATCAATAACAAATATGTTGGAATAGTTGTGGTATAAACTAATTAACACTAACAGATCGAAACGATAGATGGATAGTAGGTAGTAGGCATATTGATATAACTTAATCATATGTTAGCAAGCGATAGACGTAGGTAGTCACACCGTTTATAGACATGTATCATCAATAACATGCATAACAAGCATGCAATATCATTAAAGGCAATTACTAGGCACTATTACTTAGAAATCTCAAGCATACATGGATAAATTCAACACATACTAAATTTCCAGCATTACATACATGTAGTTATGCCTATGTTATCACCCTTAATCGACCATGAAAGTTGTCACCAACCAATTCGAAGATATATTATTAGTAAGTGATTGTTTATAGTCTTTAATTGAACTAGGATGCTGTCACTATCCTAATTCGAAGGTTTGTTATTAGCAAACTATAAACCTAACATAAAAATCGGCCATCAACATACACATATATGCATCCTTTTCATAACCTCATGCTAACATAATCATAAACATTTCAATATAACCTACATCCTACCATCAACACGTACCCATTAGCTACTCATAATGAATAAAGCAACATGCATATTCATAATCATAACCATAGCAATAGAAAACATAGTGAATCTGGAAAAGAAATAAAGATTGATACGAAAATACTCAATGATCGGTTGAACAATAACAATCCAATGTTGAATCCAAACAAAGCAATGAAATCTAGCATCGGTAGCAAATTCAATGATGAAAATCGAGAGAATGGAGGCTTAGGGTTGCCTCCAAAGAGTATCTTCTCTCTAGGGTTCGTGCTAGGCTGCTAATGAATGATTAAACCTAATTAAAAGACTGAAAACGAGTTTAAATACAATTTCCGGAATCTGAAATCGCGGCGCGGGGGCTGCTCGCTAGGCGCGTGCTTAGTTGGCTAGGCGCGAATCTGCTGTAGCAGAATTTTGCCGAACTTTTATTGTTTGAAAGCCCTCGAAACTCCTTCAAATGCCTGATATTGTACTCCTCGGACCTCGTGAATTCCTACGGTTACTCCATGAAAAAGTCAAGGCTCCAAAGTAAGCTCAAATTGCACCAAAATAAGCTTATTTTATGCTATTTTTACCACATTGCATCCGGGGACCCTGTGACAAAACATATCAAAAGTAACTACTTCTTACTAAAATATAAAGTAAAAGAACAATAAAAGGTCGAAATAGAGCCTTGATGACGGGTAATTTAATTCGTCATCAAAGGCAAGCAGACACACTCATTCTCCTATGCCTGAGTCCTCCATTGCTGATGTGCAACATCATCATCAGTATCAACATCATAACAAGAGGAAGGACAGGTCACGAGTTACTTGTGATCATTTCCACAAGCCAAAGCATGACATGGCTAAGTGCTACAGGCTGCATGGTTTTCCACCGGATTTTATGTTCACGGACACCAAAAGAACAAATTATCATGCGAGTGAAAATGCTACGATGGCTACTCCTTTCACACAGGCTTCCTCTATTCCAACCACTCCATCTTCTTTGTCTATTGTTTCCACCTCTTCATCCAGCAACAAACATCTCACTCTTAACCAGCAGAACATTAATCATTTTTTGAGTCTGCTTAGGCAAAGGGATGATCCACATTCTTCTTCTCAGGCTCCTCACTCTATTGCTCTGATTGTTGGTGCTATTATGAGTGCAAGTGACTATCGGAGGAACATTTTCTCATCCATCTTTTATCAATAATGTCAACACGTTGACTTTTAATATTACCTGGATAATAGATACTAGTGCCAATGATCATGTACTGACCTCTGCTCTAATTTATACTTCTCATGTTAAAGTAATCAGTACATTTGTTCATTTACCTGATAAGGTTTGTAAATTGAAGAAACCTTTATATATATGGTCTTAAGCAAGCATCCAGACAGTGGAATTCAAAATTTGTGTTTGTCATGTTAAAATTGGGATGTACTTAATCTCAATATGACTTTTCACTCTTTACACTTAACAATCAACATCGCTTTATTATATTGTTGGTATATGTTGATGATATACTGTTATGAGGCAGTATTAGAGCATTTGTTGATCAAGTTAAGCTTTCACTCCGAGAAACTTCAAAGTCAGAGATCTTGGTCCAATAAAGTACTTTATGGGCATTGAAGTTACAAGATCATCACAAGGATTGTATTTCTGTCAAAAGAAATATGCTTCGGATATAATTAATCACATATTGTGGTTTGTTGGGATGTGAACCGGCTAGCACTCCTATGGAAGTTAATCATAAGCTCAGTAGTGCGAAAGGTGTTCCATTAACTGATCTATCTTACCATTTCTAGGCCTGGTGTCACATACTCATTTAATGTACTTAGTCAGTTCATGTCTTCTCCAACTGATGCTCATTTGGCAGCTGCCAGTAAAGTAGTCAAATATTTTAAAGGTACCTTTGGTCAAGGGATATTGTATAGAAGAAATACAGTACCTGTTCTCAAAGTTTATTGTGATGCAGACTGGGTTGCATGTCCAGACACAAGGAAATCAGTCACATGTTTTTGTGCTTTACTGGGAAGTTCATTAATCAGCTGGAGGTCTAAGAAACAACAAACACTGAGTCTTTCCTCTACTGAAGCTGAGTTGTGAGATACTATGGTTGATTGCTTTGCTTAAAGATTTCAACATTTAACAACATAAAGCAATATCACTCTTTTGTGATAATCAGTCTTCTATACATCTGCCAAAGAATCCCGTGCATCATGAATGTACAAAAACATATTGAAGTTGATTGTCACTATGTCAGAAACAAAGTTCTTGATGGAATCATTCAAACAAGATACATTAAAACTAGTGAACAACCTCCATATATCTTCACCAAGGCTTTACCTTTGGCAAGCTTGAAAGATCATTTGTCCAAGATGAGCATAGAAAATATATATATATATGTTCATCTTGACCAATAGTTCATTTAAAATAAGGTGACTGGTCAACTACCAATCAATTTATCAACTATCAGTTACGTTATCAACTCGTTTGCTAAATAGACACTATATATGTAGTTTATTAAAAACTAAATCGACTAATAAGGTACTAATCAATTTATCAGTTTTCAATCGCTGTGTCAGCTATAAATCACATTATCAATTGCGAAACATACGCTAAATACACTAAATAGCAAAAGCTAAATGTATGGTTAACAACTATATACATGAATATGATACAGTATTTCTTTGTTAGATAACCAACAATTTCCAATTTGTCTTCCAAGTAAACTTATCTCCGACCAATCACACTTGCCCTAAAACAAATGTTGTATATATGACATGTGTACACGTATTTATTGAAAAATCTATATGATCAATTGCAAAACCATCATTGAATTTATTGCTCTATACATTATTTTTATTATAGATCCAAAAATATCTTATAACGAAAGAAAGAAGATCAAAGAGAGGTTTGAAATTGTGATAGTAGTATCAAAGTGGAAAACCGCCCGCGTTTATGAAATATGAATATTTTCCAGATCCGGGCTCTTTGGCATAAATTGCAGTTCTCTTTATGATTCCAAAGTTGATGGACTTTCCTTTAATATGCTACTATCCTCTTGCACATTTGTTAAGGTAGATTGACTGACATCTGTAACTTCACCACTTGGCTACCTACTGCATTTCTTTCAAATTTACAGCTCCAAATTTTTCGTTTCTGGAAAAGAGCCCCTCGGAAGTCGGAACAATCTCTTCACGGTCCATTATTCTGGGGCCTAAGAATTGGAGTCTCTCTGGGGGGGCACCCGTGCACCCTATTAGCCGGCACCGATAGAGAAGGTTAAGCGAGTCGTTATTTGTAGAAAAATAAGACTAAGAGTTCGCGAGACATCAAACAACACATGAATTAGAAGCTTATATATTAGCGAAAATTATTGATCTATTAATTTATTATGTAGGATAAACCTACCTAAAACTTTTAAGTTTGAGCACTTATTCCTCACTAATCTAATGTCAATTTTGAACGTACAATATATCATTTCGAAAATATTTCATACTAGTAGTAGTTTTCATAGAATCATTTCTTAATTAATAAATAATTTAAATAAAATCAACCTAAAAGTATCACATAAGGCATTAATGACTTCACATAGAAATCTAACAATTTGTCTAGACCAATTTTCCGAAACCAAATGAATGCAAGAGCCAAGAGTTACCATTTGAGAGGGTGGTGGTTAACCAAGATGCTTAGTCCTCCCAAGTTGTAGAACTTGGGATGAATGTTTTATGTAGGATTAGGCTAGTAACACACTAGTTGTCTTGTAGAAGATGATATTTTGTCCATATTTGATGTTGTGGCCTTGTGGGTGCATTGGGTGGTGGTGTCTTGTAAAGCTTGGACTTGGAGACAGAACAGGTGCCTAGCTGGTTGCGCAGGCTGTGCTCAAGTTGACGATTCAAGTTGTATTTATTCTTTGAAAAATTTTACTTGTGTTTTCAAACTTTAACAACAGACTATTCTTACAATTAAATCTAGCAACAAAAGGTTGGCGGTAAATTATACCTTATTACCATTTACCGGTAGAGTGTTCATTTCGCTAATGATATACCGAATGCCGAATCGAAATATGTGGTTCGGTTCGGTATGTAGAGGAATTTTTCAGTAACGGTGTAGCATTATACTGGAAAATCAAAAATTATTTTAAAAAATAGCATAAATTTGTCTTTAACATAATTACATTATGAGAAATACACTCCAGCTTGGAATGAAGTATAGCAGACCCATATGGAGTTGGTTCTTGAATATGCATATTTTACGATAGTTAAGCTACTATTTGTTAAATGTAAAGTTGTTAATAATACTTCATTAATTATTAATATTAAAAAATATTATTACATGTATATTTTTATATATTACTACTAATAAAATACGTAATTTTTACTTATAGGGTTACTTGAGCTTTAAGTAATTTGCAAAGTCACCACACATGTTGTTTCTGTTTTTAAAAAATATATATAATTTTATAAAATTTGGTTTCTATACCGTACCGGAAATTTAAGGAAACTGATTCGGAAAAAAAGGACATGAATCCTTTATATTGATTTTGTATTTTTGTGTTATTTAGATAGATGTTACAAAATCTAATAATTATCGGGATATTAAGTGAACTCGGCTACTCGATCACCGACCACGGTAAGAAACGATCAACGTGAAGAAGTAAACGGCGGATAATCAGGGTCTAGTAGATTAATCAATTGACATTCAGATTATCTTTTAATTAATTACTGCAGTAGTACGTATTAGAGTACACGACATTGATCTCAGAGATAAAATGAAGAAGATATGGTGCTGCACATTGCTCAATGCGAAGTAAACACACAATCATTTCAAACAGACACATGTAAAAATGTAAAAGGTGGACATAAAAAAAATTCTCATATTCTTTAATTATAAAACATTAAATTGATCATCTTAGAAGTATTTTATGATGTCAATGCATTTACTTTGCCATTATTTACCCAACAACAACAAGGTTGAATGGAATGGATCTCTAGAAGGGGCAACAACAATAATGGCTGGCTGCAATACCGAAGAAGAAGAAATTAAACTCATAAGCTAGGTGGACCAATCACCAGTATCCACGTCGGTAGACCGTATCTTTAGTAATGAGACGTGCAAGAACTTAATTTTTCTATATTTGGCGGGCGGTCATGGACAGGTGTGCGGTAGCGAGGGCCGGCGGCGGCGCTGTTGCCGGTAAGTTCCATGTTCCATCCCCCGGTCACATGATGATGTCTTCAATTGGGCGGCACCATCTCAACTCGATCAACAACACCCATATTATATAATTATTGCATCATCATGAATAATTGAATATATATATATATATATACAAACGTTTTTTTAACTAAATGAATGAATTGCCCTTTGATTTATTGACCAACTTGATGGGAGGGATTTGATCAAATTTTAGTCTGTAGGGAGGATAACAAGCTTGAGGTAGGGGATATTGTAAATTCCGTAATTCTTATTAACAATAACGTACATATATATATACAAGAGAATCTAGTAAGTTGGGCTATTCTAGGAGTCTAAATACAACAAGACATATAAACCTACTAGGAAACTATATTCTAACACTCCCCCGCAGTCGAAACGGGTGGCGGATAAACGTTGAGACTGGTACGAAAATCGTCAAACAAGACCAAGGGAAGACCCTTGGTAAAGATATCAGCAATCTGATACCGGGACGGGACATGATGATCACGAACCTCACCACGAGCAACCTTCTCACGAACAAAATGAATATCCATTTCAATATGTTTAGTGCGCTGATGTTGAACCGGATTGCCAGATAGATATATCGCACTAACATTATCACAATAAACCAAAGTCGCCTTCTTGATCGGACAATATAGCTCAAGGAGAAGATTACGAAGCCAACAAGACTCAGAAACGACATTCGCAACACCACGATACTCAGCCTCAGCACTGGAGCGGGAAAGGGTGGGTTGCCGTTTGGCAGACCAAGAAATCAGGTTGTTGCCCAAGAAAACACAATATCCCGAGGTAGAACGTCGCGTATCCGGACAGCCCCCCCAATCAGCATCCGTATAGGCAACCAGTGTATCAAGAGACGAAGGAGACAAGTGTAAACCCAGATGAAGAGTACCCTTGACATACCGGAGAACTCGTTGGAGAGAGTTCATGTGTTCATCCCGGGGAGCATGCATATGAAGACAAATCTGCTGAACCGCATAGGAAATGTCGGGCCGAGTGAAAGTAAGATACTGAAGGGCACCGGCAAGACTCCGATATAAAGTGGGATCAGCAAATAAAGAACCAACCTTATCACTGACCTTGGCCTTAGTGTCAACTGGAGTAGGACAAGAATGACAATCACGCATCCCGGCGCGTTCGAGGATCTCCTGGGCATATTTGCGCTGGGATAAAAAGAGACCATCCTGATGATGAGAGACACGAAGACCCAAAAAATCATTCAGCAAACCCAAATCCTTCATGGCAAACTCAGCACTGAGATGAGCCATAATAGATTCGCGAAGGGTGGAAGACGAGGCAGTGAGGATAATATCATCAACATACAAGAGGATATAGGCAATGTCAGAGCCACGCTTATAAACAAACAAGGACGTGTCAGACTTACTGTTGGAGAACCCAAGTGTGGTGACAAAAGTGGCAAACCGCTGAAACCATGCACGAGGAGCCTGCTTAAGTCCATACAAAGACTTCCGAAGTAGGCAGACATAATCAGGATGAGCAGGATTGCGAAACCCCACGGGTTGATGCATATAAACAGTTTCATTGAGAGTGCCATGGAGAAAGGCATTGCTGACATCCAACTGATGAATGGACCAATGCTTAGACAAAGCAATGCTGAGGACCAGGCGAATAGTAGCAGGTTTGATAACCGGACTGAACGTCTCACCACAATCAATGCCCACACGCTGAGTTTTGCCATCACCTACAAGACGAGCTTTATACCTTTCAAAAGTACCATCAGACTTAACTTTATGAGTAAAAAATCCACATGGAGCGTATGATATTAACACCAGAAGGACGGGGTACCAAATCCCACGTCTTATTTTAATAAGAGCATCATATTCGGTAGTCATGGCCAACTTCCAGTTGGGATCACGGAGAGCCTCGACAGGATTACGAGGAAGAGGGGAAGGAGTATGGATAGTGGGGTGAGCTTCAGAAGGATCAAAGATTTTATGGGGTTTAGAAATCCCATGGAGACTTCGAGTGACAGGACGCTCCGGAGGATAAGCGGTGTATGTGCGGGATGGGTTGGGACGGGAGGGGGCCACAACCGACGCAGGAGGGGAGCTGGGAGGGGAAACAACCGAGGTAGATGGAAGTGGTTGTTGACCCGACCCAGGAGGTGGAGGTGGTAAGGGCGGTGTGCCGGCTGGAGGTGGTTGTGGGGCCAAAGAAGGCACGGCCGGAGATGGAAGCACAGGGGCTGATGTAATATGATAAGGGAAAGTGGAGTCATCGAGAAAATCATAAGTAGCGTGTGGTACTGGACTATGTTGAGCAAATGGAAAAATGGACTCATCAAAGCGTACATGACGACATATAATGATTTTGCGAGAAGTTAAATCATAGCATTTGTAGCCACGATGATTTTCACGATGAATTCCATTCTTACATGGTATCAAACTAGGTTACGACCCTAGCTTCCGCCTCTCTCCTCATTGCCGTTCTGTTTTTTCTCTTCTCCTCTTCCCCTGTCCTCACGACATAAACAACCCCTGTCGTATCTCTGTGTTTGCCGCAATATTGCCGCATCACGACCCTCCCTCTCTGCCGCATCAAGGCTCTGCCTATATATTCCTTTCTCACCAAGTCTCTGTTTCATATTGCCGCATCCTGTTGGTTAACCAATCCATCAATCAATTAATTACTTCCTTGATTAATTGATTGTCGTATACCGCATCAACCCACTTCTTGCCGTTTTTTTTTTTTTTCTTCTTTTCTCCTCTTCGACATCCACCCTCTCCATCATGGGTGATACCCCCCCACCGCCACCACCACCCAAAGAAACATCCTCGTTTCATCCTGCCCTCACGGTATCAAATATCAAAACCCATGTTCCGGTGATTCTCGAGGTCGAGAATGTTCAGTATGCTACGTGGGCTGAACTCTTCAAAGTTCATTGCCGTTCCCACAAGGTTCTGGATCATATCATCCCGCCTAAGCCGAAGGATGGTGACTCTGCTCCCGCCGCTTCAACCTCCACCCTCACGGATGACCAACAAGAGATGTGGGATACTTTGGACGCCGCCGTGGTTCAGTGGATTTATTCCACCATCTCTACCGACCTTCTCAACACCGTCATTGAATCTGATGTATCCGCGATGACATTATGGAATCGGATACGTGACTTGTTTCAAGACAACGCCAATTCCCGAGCAGTTCTTCTGGAACAAGAATTCAGCAATTGCCACCTCCGGGATTTCTCTTCTGTCTTCGACTATTGCAAGCACCTCAAGTCCCGCTCTGATACCATGTAAGAATGGAATTCCGTAATTCTTATTAACAATAACGTACATATATATATACAAGAGAATCTAGTAAGTTGGGCTATTCTAGGAGTCTAAATACAACAAGACATATAAACCTACTAGGAAACTATATTCTAACAGATATATGCATGCTCTCCATATTTTGGTAGAAATTAAATTAAATCGGCGCCGCTAGGAAAATCAAATTTTGTTTGGACTTGTAGAAAACTAAACCAAAAGCTTACTGTGGCTAAAAATTAAGATATCGAAGACTTTCTTTTTTTAGATAAATAATGGAATGGATATACTATACGTTATTTATTTAGTTACCAAATAGTGCCATTAACGATGAAACAAAATGTTTGCACACATGCTATATACACTACATGAATGTATATCCTATTCTATAACTATTCATAACATGTTAAAAAAAAAACTTATACTTTCACAAGTATTACTAAGACCATCTCCAACCATAAGACTCAAGACTCAATTTTTTATTCTTTCCTTTATAATACCATAAGACTCAAACTCCTCTCCATCTCCAACCATAAGACTCAACTATACATTTTTTATTCTTTATTTTTTCATTAACATTATGTGGGAAGACTCAAATAAAGTGGAAAGAAAAAGAAAAAAGGCAAAAAAAAATAAGATAATAATAAAATATTGCATAAGACTCATCTTATGTGGGAAGACTCATCTTTTGCATAAGATGATAAGACCCACTTTTTACCATCTCCAACCATGAGTCTCATGAGGGTCTCATGCTCATGAGACTCATGGTTGGAGATGGTATAAGGGCTGAACAAGATTAATTTGAATTTTTTTCATGAGGTAAATTACAAAGGCTCCTCCATTCGAAGTTAATAATGTATTTGTACCACTACCTAAACCTCTTTATAATTCCTTTTAATTATTACCGTTAAAGTTCGAACTCTGCACCTTGGCATAATTCAATCCATTGCCAATTTGCCACTAGATACTCCAAGGTTTGATTTTATGAATTTGATGTTATCTCAAAAACATTTGAAACCATACGATTTAGTAGTACAAATTTGTGCCTTGGTAACTTTCTTGTCTTTTTCATATGCATCAAATATTAAGGAGGTAAGTATTATTCATATGCTATCCTCGATGAAATGACCGTGCGGACATGATTGGTACATCTTAGTGGGTTGATATGGTTTTGGTGTGTAATGTAATTCAATTCATGATATGTTTGGAATATAATTTCACTATATAGTCTCAGTTTCATCACCTCTCCGCTATCCAAATAATCAAGCATCGGACATCTCTATATCTATATAAGCTATATAAGGCTCTGTTCTCTCCGTCTGAACAGAACTGAATTAAACTGAATAAAGTTGAACTGAACTTGACTGAACTTATTTGTGGTACAAAATACTATTAGGCAAATTTGAATTGAACTATAACTGATCTAAACTGAACTAAACTGATCTGAACTGAACTTAAAATAATCAATTTTCAGACGAAGAGAACAGAGCCTAAGTGGAACCCTTTCATACATTATCTTTTCTATCACGTCAGCTTTTCACTCAATCGAATCCAAACACTAAAAATCACCTTAATTCGTGAAACCCTTTGAAAAACCAACGTTTTTCAATTCTTTTATCATTTTCTTTTAATAAAAACAAACAAATAAACAAATATTTAAATAAAAAAAAGGGTAAACAGTAGTGGAACCGGTACCGAATTTTAGAATTGGTTCCGGCGTTAGAACCCGTTGGAACACTACTCAGTGTTCCAACTGAGTTCCACCAACTTGGTGGGACATTGCCGGAGCCTATACACTGTCTAAACTGTTTGTTTGTTTTTTTGTTTTTTTTTTTTTTTTAAAGAATAATATTAAAAAATAATTTGTATGAGTATTTAATTATAATTGGGTGATAAAAATTGAGATAGAGTAATAAAGTACTAAGGAACTTATGCGTGAGAAATAATAGAGGATTGACTATTTTATTGATAAAAAAGAAATAATTACAAATTAGTGATAGTTTTAAAAGTTTCTATCAAATTAGTGTAATCTAAATATTTTCTTATAAATTGGTGACACTACTAATTTTAGTATTAATAAGGTTAATTAGAATTTATGAATTCTCTCCAACTAACCACACTATTTAATGTATATCTTAATCGGTCAAATACATATTAAAGCATCAAGCATCATCACTCTCGCTTAACCGTATTTATTGGCGTAGTTTCGGTGACGCTATCGGTGATGCTTGTTTACAGTTTGGACACTAACACACAGAAACACTTGATTGGTAAAGATGCTTGGGATAGAAAATGTCGGTGCTTATCAAATTGTAAGGATAATTGGAATTAGAACATGTAGATGCTTGAAAATTGGGTGATGCTTGAAATTAGAAGATGTCGATGTTTGTCAATTGTTAGGATGCTTGGTATTTGGTTGGATGGTTGGTGAATTAGGATAATTGTCGACACACAAGATTTACGGAGTATGATACGATTTTTAATATATTATTAGGTAGAATTTTAATTTTAGATGCATGTATGAATCTAATAAATAAACTAAAAATTAGGAATATTTTAGTATGTACTATTAAATAAGTTACTTAAAACATGTAAGGTTAATTTAGTCCTCACATATTTATATACAAATTTGTAGAAAGTTTCTCATGTATCACTAATTTGATACAAACTATTAGGAAACATCACTTATTTGTAATTAAGCTTGTAAAATGACATCAACAAAGGAAATGGAAAATTACTATATTGAAATGGACTGTAACTACAATTAGAAGTCTTACTGCGTACAACTATGACTCAACAGATAAACATAAAAAATAAACAAACATATAAGAAAAGTATGTTCTAGATAATTCCAACTAATAGACTATTAATGGACCCGACCCACAAGTTAAATACGAATTAGGTGGCCCCTGCATGATGAAATCCCTACATATTCACCATTGTAACAATTCTAAGGTTTACAAAATATTCACAACCAAAATAATAAATTAACACTACTCTACCACACCCACAATGAACTCTTATTTGGTTGTGTTTACGGTTTTATTTCGTCATTAAATTTCAAGTTATCATATACCGTTGTCAGATAAAATAGTATAAATAGATGTGTACGGAATTTGTCCTAATTGGTGCGTAGTCATAACGAACAATATCTCTTATCCCAATTTGTTTGCTATATGTTCTTTCTAGTTCAATGATGAACGATCCTAATTCTTTTGTCACAATTTCAACCTCTGATCCCCTTTCAACTGTACCAGCTAGCTATGATTGAAGGACGCACCATTAGTGTGAGTTATGGAGGATTACCGACTGATGCTCGTGAGTCTGATTTAGTATCTCATCCCTGTTGGAGAGCGAGGAGGGTTCAAGTATCATCTCGGTGTCCATCTCCGTGCTTTCTACCTGTCCATACATAATATTTTCCGTCCTCACAACAAAAAGGAGAACATATTAAAAATCTGAAACTTTAGAGTTGGCAAAACCTTGAATACGATTAGAAAGTTTAATATTGAAACGGTTCAGATGCTAATACTGGATTTTCGAAGCAGAGTGTTTTGCACCTTCTAAGAAGTTTTATCTTTAGTTTGAAGTTTGAACTACACAGATAGATATTTTTTGATATTTTCCAACCTCTTCCAAATCACTATTCCATCTGTACCCAGATTCAAATTAAATCCAATAGTTCTCAATTTCTCATGGCAGATCTTTTTGATCAGTGACATCAGTACATATGATTGAATTTTTTTTTCTTCTCGAGCCATAAATAAACAAATATTTAATTTACCCACCATTTACTAACAGCCTCAAGTATTCTATAATTCACTAGCTACAATTCTTTTTTATGGATACAATTATTTGTTATTTTAAATTAAAGCAACCAGATCGAATAGAGATCCCCTGCAAGTAAAAGAAGATTGTTTTTAATAATTGTTCCTACTATATACTATTCCAGCTTTGTTGTCGACCCAAAGATATTTACGCAAAGTGAATAATTCAAATATATATTTATTGCATTCATATTTTAATGTTCACAAAAATACACGTGGTCCTCATTGATTGGGTTAAGGTGAAATACAGACCAACCCGGAGGATAACACACCCACAGGTAAACAAGACTAGAGCCCTATATATACCACACCTCCTTTGAAGAAACCATGAAATCAATAGGTACGGTGAACAAACCTCTAATTGATTTCTCCGTGCCATACACACATATATATTTACCTATTTACCCTCTAGCCGGATTATATTGTACCTTGTGCTACAAACTAATACCTACCTAATTTATACACCATGCAAATGCAATCCATCTTCTTCTCGTCATCCCCTTATACTATTATTACTAACTTTACCTATCTTCTTAACCCTAATCAAGTAACCATGATATTTCTAGTGATTGTCGTCGGATCGTTGTTTTTCTTGCTACGGTGGCAGTGGGGTTGCGGCAGCCACAACAACCGCCTGCCGCCCGGCTCCATGGGTTGGCCTTACATAGGAGAAACCCTCAAGCTCTACACTCAACATCCCAACACCTTCTTTTCTACTAGGCGGAAAAGGTAATTAGTAATACATACTCTACTGTAGTTACTCGTTACTTGTTACATGCAGGATAACATTTATAACCATAAGATTATAGAATTTTTGTTCTATGATAAAGAACATATGGTATTTGTGACACTGAACCTAATTCAATAGTATAACAAGGCCATGTCGATCGTGGGGCTCCTAGCTACTGTGCCCCACCTCACTATTCATGTGGGTCCCAATTTGTAAAGTGATGGGCACACTAGACCTCCCATGATCAAAACTCTTATGACAACATAATAGTACACATTATACACATGTAGGTGTAAAGATTTTAATCATTTTTTTTACGAAGAACGTTAATTAACCTAGCTAATTGGACAGGTATGGTGACATATTCAAAAGTTATATACTAGGATGCCCGTGTGTAATGATTGCAAGCCCGGAAGCAGCCCGGGTTGTTCTATCGAGCCAGGCCCATTTGTTCAAGCCCACATATCCACCAAGCAAGGAGAAGATGATTGGGCCGGAAGCCATCTTCTTCCACCAAGGCGAATACCATCTAATGCTCAAGAAACTCGTTCAAACTTCTTTCTTGCCTTCGGTTATCAAAGGATCCGTGTCCTCTATTGAAAGAATTGTTGTCAACTTTCTCCCAAAGTGGGAAAATGAGACATCAATTCACACGCTACAAGAGATGAAAAAGGTACGGAAATGATACACTAAATGTATAGTGCGCATATCACTCCCTCACAAGTTCGAACTTTTTGAAAGAGATGAAAACTATATTACCAATTTTGCAGTATGCATTTGATGTGGCTATGATGTCAGCATTCGGTGACAAGAATTTGGAAGTGGAAACAGGGAGAATAAAATACTTGTACCATAGCTTGGAGAAAGGCTACAATTCAATGCCTTTGGATTTCCCGGGTACTCCATTTCGTAAAGCAATGAAGGTGCGTAATAATAATAAAATAAAATGAAATGAGTATTTTATTATTCTTGTGCTACTATTATTAGTAGTATTATCTAAGTTAGTGGTAAGAATATACTCCTAGACTTGAAGTATGATGTGATAAAGACACGTAGAAGGAAACAACTATCCCTTATGTTGTGTTTGTCCCTGGGATACATAGGCCGTCCACGTATGTGACTCGTGGCATTAGATGCATGAAATCAACAACTTATTTTCCTGTATTTTATTAGTTATTATTATAGTATTTCTTTCACTTCCAAGAAAATTGGACTCTTCTCATTTTGTTTACTAGTACAAGTTTGAACTCTTACATGATCTATAGACTCATGGTGAAAATTTTGTGTTGTGCTACTGCTATCCTAGGCCAGGAAGCAGTTGAATGAGAGTTTGATGAAGCTGATTGAGAAGAGAAGAGAAAATGGAGAAGATGGAGGATTATTAGGGATCATGTTAAGAGCACAAAAGATGAACGACATCAAATTAAGCGATTCACAAATAGCAGATAATATTATCGGGGTTATTTTTGCTGCTCATGATACCACAGCCAGTGTGCTTACGTGGGTGCTCAAGTACTTGCATGACAATCCCAATGTCTTACAATCTGTCACGGTACGTACGTACGTATAGCATGTTGCATAATTACTACAGTATTTAACAACAATTTTCTAAATGTTGACCTAAAAAAAAAACAATTTTCTAAATGTTACTACATTTAATTGGATTACCTCAAAATTTAATCGTATCTTATTTGATCAGAGGGAGCAAGAAGAAATTCAGAGTAAGCTACAAGTAGAAAACCGGGGATTAACATGGGAGGACACCCGGCAAATGTTCCACACTAACAGGGTACACATTTATTAATTTTATCATGCACTATTATTATTAGTCTGTCTAGATAATTGATTAATTATTGGAGTTGTTGGATCTGTCTGTTAATGAATATAGGTGATACAAGAGACATTGAGGAGTGCAAGTATTCTATCATTCACATTTAGAGAAGCAGTTGAAGATGTGGAGTTTCAAGGGTATGTCATCCCCAAAGGATGGAAGGTTCTTCCCCTCTTTAGGACTATTCACCATTCTCCTGATTTCTTCCCTCAACCAGACAAGTTTGACCCCTCTAGATTCGAGGTAATTAATATATATATGTCTGCCTCTGATGATCTGCACCTAATTATTAATTGTTGTTAATATATGCAAATAAAATTTTGGAAAAATAAAAAATAAAAAAATAAGTACCCCATGCATCTATTTGAAAAGGAAAAATGTAGGAAAATCATTTTTTTTTTCACCATAGATTCAATTCATATCGTTTAAGTTTCAATTAAGATTTAATCATCTTAAATTAAGTTGGATAATTTGAAGGTGGAGATCTTAAATTAAGCTGGATAATTTGAAGGTGAAGAAGCTGAATTGGACATCTGAAAGTGTGTATAGGATCTAACTTGAACTTATACTGGACAATTATATTGGGGGTGCAATGTTTGTGCACTCTTGTTTGAACAATCTGTTTGATACTCGTTAATATATTTTGACCGTTTCGAAAAAAAACTAAGTTGCTTAGTTGAAATGTATAATTCAAATTAAGGTTCATTCAGTTCATATTAATTAAGTTTAGCTCCAAAAATTTCAACGAATCAAATATAGCTTAATTTTCCTTATGTTATTTTCTTTTTTGTCCATTTCCCTTAGAAACATGGCAGATAGCCTATATTGAAACGGAGGTAGTATAGTATATGGCTGACATTAGTGAGACAGGTTTTTCCAATTCTTTTGAAAATGAAAGTAGGTTTTCGGCTAATGAAGTTAAAGTTACATGACTAAGATGTCTGAGGACTACATTTCAATCATAAAATTAACCAATAAGGGACGTCAAAACAGACTACGTGTTTGTGTAGTAATAGTAGACTACTAGCAGTTTTATCCTTAATTTGTTCTCAGGTAGCACTAACATCAATTTGTTAGTGAAAAAGAGGCATGTAAAGGAAAATGAGGGACGCAAATTAAATATCAGACGACATGTACATCATGTGATGTGGATTTAAGTGATTTAAGATTCTCTTGTGTGGGTCATTTGATTTAAATCGATTTTATCCTCTTATGACAAAAACCTAAGGTCATCCCTGTTTCCAATATCTTGGTGGTATGTACCCTAGTTCTAACTTAAGTCTAGGTTCCAATATCTTTCTGAATCTTTACACTATCAACAATATGATCATATGCGCGCATGTATATATGTTACAATTTACAACATCACGTGACCTACTCGGCTACTCATGTAGAATTAGAAACCTATACTATGAATATGTCTCAAGTTGCTCTATATTTGTTTGTGTCACGTCTATTTCCATACTTTGGTTTGGCCTTATTTCAGATGAATTTGATTCAACATTTTGTACAATATAACCTCGAATCGATCATTAATGGTATGCTGCAGTCATACGATATTCTAGTATAACACACTATTTGACGGTTGTTGCAGGTACCTCCGAGGCCTAACACATACATGCCATTCGGAAACGGGGCGCATTCTTGCCCCGGAAGTGAACTTGCAAAGCTTGAGATGCTCATCTTCATCCATCACCTCACAACCACATATAGGTACTCTTTCCATTGCAATATTTTGTCCTTTGGCTTTGTCAAATTAGACTCTTATACTCATTACTCAGGGCGAGATAGAGGGTGCCCGTGAATATTTTCTAAATTTGCGTATTCTACTTCAACATTTTCATTCCTGACGTCTCCGCCTTTATATGTATACTTAAAAGTTAGATATCGATCTCAGTTGTACTTATGATTGGAAAACATATGGTTTCTTCGATTCTAATCAACGTCGACAATGATTTAATGACGTAGAAATTATTGGGAAAAAAAATAGAGTGATCATAATTTTTTCTATACAAAGATTTGGTGGGATCATATCTTGGGATCAGTTCATGGACCATTTATTTTGTTCTGCAAAGAGAGTGGTCCTACAGGGCACATAGATATGGTGAACTTTTAGCCCTTGATTCTTAGGATTTCAACATGTATGTATTGTTTCTTCAAACAAAATTAACAAGTGCTAGTAATATTTGATACTACATGAAAATATATGATCACACAGACACACACAAGGGTGAATAGTCATCAATTCAAGAGGATATCTATCTTCTACAGCTGGCATGCATGCACCAATGGTCTACGTGATTTTTGGAACTGTTAGGAAACAAATGGAATCTTCGATGTTTATGTTAGGATATAGTCTTTCGAGCTGACTTTTGAGGCTATCAGAAATGAAATTGAAGCCATAAAAAATCAAAAGAAAACAAGCAAGAGAAAAATACAAATGAACATTATTGGTTTATTTAATTTTTGAGTCTGATTGTTTTCGCATATTATACTTTGTTTTTCTCGTAAAAATTAAAATTATTCTATCAAAGATATATATGGTTTCTTATTTTCATTATTTTTGTGATGATCAGATGGAAACTCATTGGAGAAGAAGACGCAATACAATACGGTCCATTTCCGGTACCAAAAGGAGGTTTACCGATTCAAGTCTTCAGAAAGAAGAACAAATACTAAAGTTGGCTAGCTAATTCTATAAATAGGAAAAAGAAGAAAATAGAGAAGAAACAAAATAACTAATTAATAAAAAATAAAAAAGAGAGAAACACTGGAAAGAAGCTTACATAACCAGAGAATGTGAGGGCAAAAGTGTCATCACATTCCCTACTTCCTGTTGATTTTTTTCCAATAGTCTTTATTTATTTATTTAATAATTTTGTTTAGGTTTTACCTTGCTTTTGTATAACTTTCTTTTTTGTATAGCCCTTTTTTTCCTTTACTCCAAAATTTGTCTTGTATCTACTTGTACGGAAGAAGTGCAGTTGTATTTACATGTCTCTCATTTTGGTTGTTTCAATAAAATTATTAAGTTTATGATATTTCCATCTCAAAAACAGTTCAAACAGGTTTACATTTAGTTAATTATTTTTATATTACAAATAAATTTAGTTTAAATCAATTCAGTTCTGTTCAGAAAATGAAAATAGAGTTCAGCTGAATTAATAAAAGAAGCACAAACAGAAGACTTGTCTATTTTTCATGTGTGTGTTTTGTAGAGATGATCAAAGCTGTGTGGCAACAGGTATTGGATCAAGTATCAATCAAAGTGTCTGTTACAAAATTCTTGTACTTATTTCAGATTTTTAAGAAATCTTGTGAGTTGTGAAAGAATTGTTGTAATGGTGAAAACGTGCCTTCTATCTATTCGGCCACGTTTGAACAAGCAAGAGCACAATTTAAATCTTGAAGAGACACTGTGACTCTGTATATTCGATAACAAAATCTTGTATAGGAGGAATCTAAATGGCCCATGCTAGTGTTTGGACTTTGTTTGTGGGATCCAACCACCCCTGCATTATTGCCGTATACTTATAGAGCTTCTAAGCTGGCACTTTTGGACAGATTACTGGTGTAGTGTACGCCGGATTCCAGCGTATACATGTCCAAATTTGAACACGAAATACGAATAGAAACAGATATTTTCTAGAAATCTTCAGTCTGAGAGCGTATTCGAACTCTAGAACTAATTAGTAGCACCAAACAAATTGCCTGATACCAATGAATACCTTAAACTCTCAGGTAGTCCAGGTATACCACTTAAATGTAGATTGTAGACCATGTGGCTCTCTCCACTCTCAGGCTCAAAGATTACATTTGGCAAATTGACATGATGGATAAGTAACCTAAACTGCAAAATCCCAAGGCAGTCGTTGTTTAGCAAGACGAAGAAAGATCAAACAAGTAGCACACACTGAACATCCTCAAGTTGCAGATGAGTTATTCATCAACTTATGATGGTGCCCCAAGATAAGATGCAAGCCGCAATATGTCACTGAATACTCCACCAGCCGTAACTTCAGCCCCAGCACCTGGACCACGGACAATTAATGGTTGTTTTTCGTATCTTTGAGTTGAGAACGCTATTATGTTATCAGATCCAGACAGTTGGGCAAATGCGTGTTCCTTTTTGTATCTTCTCAGCTCCACTGTTCCTTTTTGGTTGACAACATCAACTACCCCAACATATCTCAACACCTTACACATAATAATAATTCAATATGATGAGAACATAACGAAACGAAGTAATTTTAGCAACTCTAATAAAATGTTATTGGAGAGAGATACAGAAGATGCTTACTTCACCAGCAGCTTCAGCTTCCTGTTTTTGCTTTGCCAGGTCTTCATCAAACTGAGGAAGCTTCTGCATAAACTCCTCCGCCGAGGCAATATCCTGGAATAAGAAGAACCAACAGAATTCACCTCAGTGACCAAATGTGATAATACTTTCTCTAAGCCACAATCTGCAAATTAACTTCGTTCAAACCTTTAATTGTTCTGGCACTAGACTCTGAACAGGAATATCTGACAATTCCAACTTCAACCCAGACTCTCTAGCAAGGATTATCACCTGCACCACATGAACCATTCAAAACTTCCACTCATCTCACTGGATATTCAAGGAAAATTAGCATTCAATGGAAGAAATGCAGTGAGTGCCAAGATATTTGAAGTCATGTGCTAAGGTGTGTAACTTTTCAACCACAGTAAGTAAACGAAACACATGCAGAAGACCTAATGTTTGGATGATGATGGTCTGATATCACATGTTTGTGCCTCAGATTCTCCTAATGTTAAGGAAATTATGCGTCCAGATTAAGTGCTACGTTAAAATGTTGATGCTCATACACACTGAAGCAGACAATTGTGTTGTTCGATGGCTTTTCCACAAGACAGCAAAAGGCCATTAGCTATACATAAGATAAATAGCATGCATTACCAGTTTAAGAAGTTTACCTTTCTAGCCACATCTGTTCCAGATAAATCATCTCTTGGATCAGGTTCAGTGTAACCTGCCTCTTTTGCCTCCTTAACCACATCACTAAAAGCGCGTTCGCCCACGTAGTTGTTAAATATGTAGCTTAAAGTTCCACTGGATGAAAACACCATTGAGTTAGTATTTTAAGTAACACCCTAAAATATATGGCATGAACACTGTAAAATATCCAGAGAAAAGCTGAAAGCAAAAAGGTAGATCCCATGAGTTTTAGTGTATAATATAGTATACTGACCTAAAAATGCCTTCAATTTGCATGATTTTATCTCCAGTTTGAAGAAGATCTTTCAAAGTTGTAATGATTGGTAAACCAGCTCCTACAGTTGCTTCGTAGAAGTAATGAGTGTAGGACTGTCGCTGAAGAGTCCTCAACTTCAAATACTGCATTCAGGACCAAAAGAATTTAAAAATAATACATGACATGGGATAGTCCCTGAAATTTATCAAATTATCAAAATATTAAATTTTGACATGTTTGGAAAATCAGGCTCCTATATAGGGAAAAGCCAAATGTATTGAGGACATGTTTTTTTTATTTAGTTTTCAAGTTTCACTTTTTCCACGCATAGGCTGAGTAGGAAATAAATCCAAATTGAATAGCAGAAATTCACAGCTAAAAGGGAAGTAATTATACCTGATCAAGAGGTCCTGAATTAGCTTTCTTATTTGGAGTGACCACATGTATACCACGCTGCAGCCAATCATGATAATGGCTTGCAACATAAGTGTCCGCAGTGCAATCTACTATAACTGTATTTGGGATGAAATGATTCCCCTGGACGTTATGAACAAATTTTTCCAAGTCTGCCTTCTCCCCCTTCTCTTTCATAAGATCTCTCCATATTGGCAATTCAACTCCCCTTCAGTAAACAACAAAGAGTATTAAAGGCTGCCCCATGTTAAGTTGGGCATGTCTGATTTCACAGTTGTGCACCCAAACACATACCCGCATATTTACTTATATTGTGCTTCTGTAGGATAGCCAAAAACACATGAAGTAATTCAACAAATGGAGAACTATATGCAAGAGAGATCATGTGACAAAGGTTCCCATCCACACAACATCAAATCACAACCAAAAAAAATATCAAAGATTCATAAACAACGATTTCAGAAACAGACATAAGTTTGTATGTTCATGGACTGCAAACTACAAGACAAAGATTCTTAATTAAAATCAAAGGGTACAATCCATATAAGTTAACATTTAGATTTATCCACTATTTTTTACAGCTCAACTTATAGGTGAAGTAATGTAGAGTCCAGTTGGGTTGTAACTTGAGATGCCAAGGTAAACAACGTTTGTCTTCTCTATGCACAGTTGTCTTAACCACTAAAACTCCATAAGAACAGTTACGTGGTCACTTTATTTATTAGAGAGAAGACTGCTTTCAGCAGAAGATCCAAAATTATGTGCCAACTTTGCTGCATACTAGTACTACAGTGTGCTTAATGAGTATCTTACTTAAAGTTTCAATACTTACGTATCACTCAAGAGCATAGTTCTTGATCCAGTAATACCCATGACACGCAGGTCAATGTTGAATTTTTCCTTTAGGGCAGCTGTCTGTGAACATTAGAAAACACATGTTAAGCATCTGCCTTACAACTTCGAAAGGAGACGTACAGAAAGAAAGAAAGAAAAAAAAAACAAAGGAAAAAAAATAGAAGTATGAGTAAATGTGAAAACTATGCTCTTGAGAAATATTTGATACAGGCTGACAATCAGGGACCAAATCCTTACATAAGAACATGATAATGAAAGAAGAGCCAGTATCACACTAGTTTGATGAAACTATCAGAAAGAACTGAAGAAAAAAGTTCAATCTGAACTAGATCATTTAGTAATTGAGTTTGCACAGACCGATGCTTGCTTACTTGAAATCAATAAAGGTGTTCTTGCAATCAATGCTGAACTAGTCAAAACTGTGAAATTTTCGCTTTTCCATATGCTGGACTCCATAAAAATGTTCTTGCAATGGAAGGAGTTTAGAAACTACACTATGCTGTGAACTACTAATAGCACATAAAAATATTTTCAGTCTTTTATTTTTGTTCTTTTAAGTCTGGGAGGCAGAGTCTAGGTTTAGAGTACGCTAATCAACTGAAACAATCATTCATAAACCATTGAGAAAATAGAACGAGTCCTACCAATTGATCTGGCTACAATAATAAGCATATTTCTTCACAAATATGAAATAGCCAATAAAGAATAATGCATATGATTTGGACATTTTGACTGCTTTTGTCAACTGGATCCGGTATTTCCCCTTATAAAAGTCGACCCATTAAAAGATATTAAACTGAGTTGACACTCGTAAACCGCATAGGATAAATAGGAAAGTATATCATCACGAGATGAAATTTATCACTTACCTGTTCCTTAAGCTGATCAAGCAATGCCCCGCCAATTAACCCAGGTCCAATGATACCCATAGCAATTGTAGTTCTTGATAAATAAAATCTTGAATGCACAGCTCGTAAAGCACGGATGCAATCCTCTCGCTTGACAACCACCGTGACGTTATACTCAGAGCACCCTTGAGCTATAGCGCGAACATTAATATTAGCCTGTAAATGACAGTTAAGAATGTGACAAATCTGATCATGAAACTCTTTACTGCCACAGTAATTTATTATTTTGCTTGTGGACAAGTCCAATAATGTTGGAAAAGGCAATAATGTTGGAAAAGGCACTTGAGAGTCGAGACAAAAAATGATCAAACTAAAAGCGGCATTTATACGGAGAGATCTTACACAAAAGAATCTGGAAAAATCTACAAGTTACTACACCTTAGCCAACGCATTGAATAGTGTAGCACTAACACCAGGGGTACTTGCCATCTTCTGACCAACTGCCGCTAATATGCTACAGTTAGGTATAACTGCAACCTGCAAAAGTTCCAAAGGCAATAAATGTGAGATTTCTCAGAATTGGCAATCATGGATACAGAAACAAAGGTATCCTTTTACTAATCAGTGGATATCAATGCTGAAGCTGGGTGACCAAGGGAATTGACATTGTCAACAAGACAAAAACAAAATTTTGTTGGGTTTTTTAAATTGGTGTTCATAAACTTTAAGTAGTATAAATGAAACATTTGTTGTTCCAGTAAATTTGGACTTGTAAGGAGATGTGTTAGCATGCATGCTGCATGACCCCTAAAAACTGAATATTTTTCTTAGTAATTCATTTAAAGAATTTCTTTTTTGAAAAAATGAAAAGAAATTGTGAATGTAAAAATATAATCTTGTTTTTGCAATATCATTGCGAAGCATAATCTTATAGGAGTATTCTGCAAAAAGGCAATGCATGTGGATATGGTTAATTGTGTTTTTGGCCAGTATAAAGTGGTTCACACAGACATTGAAAAACTTAGAGGGCAAAATACAAATTGAAATATGCGGGGCACATTAATTTTAGAAGGTCTGGGTCAATTATGAAATATATCAAATTTAAGGAGCAATTTCATAGGAGTAATGCATAAAAGCATTAAGCTACCATATAAATAATAGAGTAAGGAAGAGTAGGGTTTAAGAGTTAATGGGTATTTTAATGCAAATGTCATAATATAGTACTTATTTTGCGACCGTAGGGTCGAAGTAATCTACATTATCCAAATGTAGAAGGGGAAATATTGCTATTAAATCAACAAGACTGAATATTTACAAACATGAATTCGAATGAGCGTCAAATGTTCTGCTTGTAACCATTAGTGTCAGATATATACTAGTATAGTCAGTATGCTTAATACTCGTCTCTAGTTATGTGATAAATATGAAAATCACAAACATCGCATAGTAGAAAAACTTTTGGCAAATAAACTAAGAACTACCTGAGAGATACGACCAGCATCCAAGGCCCGGCGAAATCTAGACTCTAAAGCTGCAGCAACAGCTTTCACTTCCGTTTCAGGTACAGCAAAACAGATTGAATGCTCGCTACTAGCCTGAAATGCATAATTTATTATGATCCATCTAGTGAAGATGCAACACACTGTACTTCAAAAAAAAGATTAAAACAAAAATAACGAAAACAAAACAAAAGGATAAACTTAAGTACCTGAGATATCATGATTACATTAGCTCCGACATCCTTTACCGCACTAAAAATTGCACTAGAGGTACCAGGAACACCAGCCATTCCAGTTCTACAATTACAAAAACAAGAGATCTGTCATGATGATGCTATGAAATCCAGAGAAGAAATCTGTACACCAAGTAAACCAAATTCTGACATGAAAACATACCCTTCAACATTAACCAGGGCCAGATTGTCGATTGTTGCAAATCCTTTAACGGGAGAATCCTGTCCATCTTCCCTTCCAAGTTCAGAAGACCGGCAAATTATTGTTCCAGGCGCAGAAAGGTTGAAAATATTTCTAATAACGATCGGAATGTCATATTTCATGACTGGAATGATTGTTCGCGGGTGTAAAACATTGGCTCCAAAGTATGACTGTACAAGAATAAGTTGCACACATTTAATACAAGGAATTAAGCATAAAAACTCCATCATACATCATATATATTCTTACCATTTCCCACGCCTCCTGATAAGACAATGTCTTCAATATCACGGCCTCACTAACTAAAAACATAAGTTAACATAAGACAATTACTAAACAGCATCTTATTATTCGTTCAAAAAGTAGTTAAAGGATTTAACAAACCTTTTCTAGGATCTGCACTATACACCCCATCAACGTCAGTCCAAATTGTAACTTGACCTGCTTGAAGTAAGGATCCCATAATTGCAGCAGAAAAGTCACTTCCATCTCTTTTCAAAGTTGTGGGTATATTTTGTGGTGTACTGGCAATAAATCCGGTTGCAATAATAGTGTCGGCTGAATTGTCGGAGTACCATCGTTCTAATCTTCTATCTGACTCTACATAATCTGGATCAACTTGGTACGTGCTTGTAGGATTTACAATAATCACTTCTCTAGTGTCCATCCAAGTACACTTAGACCCACTCTATAGACCAATGCAAAAATGGAAAAGGCTATTAATAATGGAAAGTATGGGCAACCAATTTATGGGAAACGCACTATAGTAAATCTTTATAATACAACAAGAAGGCACCTTTCTAACAGTAGCTGAGAGTAATTGAGCCGACCACAATTCGCCATGTCCAACAACAAAATCTGAAAAGGATTCTGTTGCATGACCAGCTGCAGTATAACAAGGATGTAAATCAATTAGTAAACAACTATTTTCCCAGGTTTTTAGAATTAGTTGACAGAGTAAAGGAATGGAATCAATTACCTGTAAACAACTATTTAGATTATATGTTTATTTTTTTCCTTTAATGCTTTTATGAGAGCTATGCATATTATTAACTGGATAACAAAAGAAAAGAAAAAAAATAGACATCAAGGATAACCCAAAGCCCATCTCACATATGAATGTAAAAGTAAAGATTAAAAGAAAATGTTACTGTCAATTAACATAATTTCAGTTCTTTATGTGAGAATAGTTACTTTTGTTGCAAATGCATGTCTTGTCAATCATGTAAAAAACATACCAATGTAAATTGCCCGTAGCATTGCTTTAAGGTTATTGACGTCCTCACTTAGTCGAGCCACAAAATTAGCAAGCTCCTCCCCCTCAAGTAGATCAAGTGCTGTTGATTTATGCTTTTCTAGAACAGCATCCAGTGCTACTACATAAGAATCATCCCGTGATTGTGCCCTATGTATGAGATCATACATCATGTCGGTGACTTTTGACATGGCAGAAACCACGACCAACTTTCTTTGTGAATTATCACCTACAATGACATTTGCAACTTTTTGTATCCTTTCAGAAGTTCCCACGCAGGTACCACCAAATTTATGGACCGACCAAGTTTCACCCTTTGGGAGTTGAATTGTGGCAACAGCATCCTCCAGCAATGTATCTAACAAAAATAAGTTATATATATAAAAGCAGTCATAAGTTATTTCCCATCACATACATGCTGCAACCTAATCAATTCACAAAATATCTTGTAAAGATACAAACCTGCTGTGGTAGCTGAAGCAAGAATGTTAAAGTTGAAGAAATCCTTCCCATGCAACTTGGGAGCAGCACCAAATCTGATACCAGAACAGACAAATATTTCAAACTGACAACTTGTAGTTAATTTCACAGTGTCATGCTAGAAACTAAACCAGGGCACTAGATATCATGAAACATTAAACTAGGTGATGATTATGGGTCAAAAGTTATGGTCCAGACTCCAGAGAGTATTGATTATAATCTCATAGTAACATGTTCTGGTAGGCATAAAGACACCTCTTTGATTGATTTATTTATTTATTTATTTCACTATTACCAGGAGTAAAATGAATAGACTGAAGCTGGTTTTTCAAGTAAGCTTGTTAGTTGAGAAAGAAAAAGCAGGTTCTTCTTGGGTAACAGGTCAGTGTGTTTGCAGTATCCAAAGAATCTTCTCATAGATGACACTTTTTTTTTTTTTTTTTTTTTTTTGAATGCATCAGTTAGTAGGAAGAGGTAACAGTGAAAAGAAAAAAGAAAAAAGAAATGACAAGTGCACAAATAGGTATGTTTGAGTGATAAAAGCCAATGTAAAAGGTTTGATAGTAAAGGCCAATGTAAAAGGTATGTGTGATGAGTAACCAGCCTTCATTTGAGTTGATAAACAGTAGGTCATGTTCATTATTGAATTAAGACAAGAACAATGGCAAAGAAGAAGTGAGTTGAAAGTTAGCATCATCCATCCAACTCATTAGTCACTATTAGCTACTATTAGAAATAAGGATTAATTTATGCATTGACACCAGAGTAATCAATCAATGAGTCTAAAAATCAAGAACATAAATAGAAAATGGAAACTAGTAGTAGATAGATAGGAAGAAGTAGTAGTACCTGAAAGCAGCAGCAGGAGGAGGAGATGGGAGGAGATTAATGGATGGCCTGTGGTGAAAGCGTGGGGAAGGTTTAGGAGAAAGATTTAGCGTCGGAGATATGGCAAATGCCATGATGGTCGTCGTCGGTTATTGCTGGTTTGCAGCAAGAATTGAATTGAATTGAATTGAGGTGAGTGATTAAGATTGGATTAGACTTTAGAGTTTGTTGCTTTATGGACGATCGATAGAATGGAGAAATGGTGGGGTGAAATCAATCAAATCAAAATGAGATGGGGCGCTGGCTTTTTGTTTGAGCAACTTTTGTTGTTTCAGTATGAGAAGCGGAGAAAAGAGGAAGCTAGCTCCTCCACCAAAATCAATTCAACCGAGTATTCCCAGCACTACCTAGTGTCACACTACTACACTTGTGAGGCTGAGTGGTGACAGGAGGAGGGTATCTTCACTTCACTTCACTTCACTTGTTTAAGATGAACCTATGGTAGGGTCACTGGGGTAGGTAGCTAGCTAACTTGTGGCGGCTTACCACAATCCCCAAGGGACTCTCACGCTTGTATACTACTTCACGTTTATTTCATTCAACTTTATAAGTTTAAACACTTGCTAATTTAGACAACCTTTTATTACTAGTAATTAATCATCTAATCATCGGTATTTTCAGAAAATTTATACTAATGTGTACTGATTTAGACATTTAGTGGTCCTTATAAAATGGGTGAGAGAAAATTTGTTAATAAGTTAAATGTAAATAATCTTTAAAAAATATAAAAATAAAAAATGTAAATGAAATAAAAATTTGTCAAAAACAAAACGTAAACAATCTTTATAACAAAACAAAACGTAAAAAATCTAAAACATATACGATATATATTTAACCAAGAATGTATATGTTGAGATTATCTCCGCTTCTAACGTGGTTAGTTCACAAGCGTCAAGATTCTACTTCAAGTATCTAGAAGTTAGGGCAGTTTCAACTATGATTTTGTTGATGAACAAAAATACTTCCCACAAGTCTCGATTCTCTCTTTTTTCTAGTTATGGCGCCGTCAACTCATGATCCTAACACTCTATTTTCTTCTAACATCGTTCCTTTCATCCAAGAACGCAACACATCCTCCCCCCCCCCTTGGCTTTTGCACATCAATTTTCATTGGAGAGTGTCTAGTTCGCACGTCCCAAGACGAACTATCGCATCACAATCTTGTGTCTTTCACAAGATCCCGTAAGTATCCTGCCAGTAGTACTTATCTTTTCAATTCTTGATACAATCAAACATTTTATACTCATGGTTGCTAGCTCAAGTGATAATGAACTTGAGTTCACCATAATAAGTTTCGAAGTTCAAGCCTTGTGAATTGAAAAACACCACTGGAAAACTCACCCCTCAAAAGAGTCCGATAATATTAGTCATCAAAGCAGATAGCAGTCACAAATATAAACATTTTATAAAGTTGTCACTCTTCCAATTTCAATGTTATTATATATACTCATCTGTCCCACTCATTTCTTTACGTATTCCTTTTTGGGTCGTCCCAATCAATTCTTTACGTTTCTATTTTTGGAAGGTACCCCACATACCGTTTATATTACTTTAATCATTGTCCCCACCTTCACACTTTACTTTAATGCTTTTCCCCACCACTACCATTTAAATATTGACCCACATTCCATTCTATATTAATAAATCACTATCAAACAAAACCTCTCATTAAACACCGTGCAAAAATCAAACGTAGGCTTCTCACCGGAACGGATGGAGTACTTTTTATTTCGATATTAAGGGAGGCCTAGCGTGTCTCCCCCTCAATGTAGCATATGGGGCCCTTGGGGTCCACATGCACGGTGAGGGGAGGCCACATGATTTCGAACTAACGAGTCTAAAAATTGAAATTTAACTCAATTTTTAATATAAAATGTATATTAAATAATTTAAAGAATAAATATAAAAATATAAACATTAAGCATTAACAAGCTTTATCAAGCAAAACTATGTGTACTCATTAATTAAACGAGTTGTCAGGAGAACTCTAAGGCATAACAAGTTAGCAAAACTATGTGTACTCATTATCAACAATGTATGACATCTATCTATCTACAACGTACTACCCATAGTGCCGGTCGAGTGTTGTTTCATATAAATTATTTATTATTCCCTTGGTATACATTGTAGTTTCATTGAGCTAAATTCGATGATAAGGGAATATGTAGTGCACCCATTCGATACTAGGGGATTATGAAGTGCACCTCCTAGAAATGGAACAAGTCCATTGTTTCGTGTCTAGGGGTGCACCGTGCACAGATACACTGCCGCGTGAAAATCTTCTACTCCACTGATATGGATAATCTGTTGTAGAGATGGATGATATGATGAAAAGTGTTTACATCATCTGGTAACTCTAGTTGATAGTTTCATTATCTCTATACTTCGTCAATCTGAATTGTATTCACACCTTTCAACACAACAAAAAGTTGAATCAACCAAGTATAAATTCCCCAAAATGAAAACATTAACAACATGAAGCTACAGTCTCACTCTCACACGATATAATGCCAGAAATTTAATCTAAATCAACTGATTGATTATCTGAACACATTGAACGTGAAAGTAAGCTTACAATTCTTTATACATAGTAAACAAGATATGCTGGACTGCTTTGCAGTTGTGCATATTCACATGGGTGCTTACAAGTTACAACATACTCCAAGATGCCACTTTATCATAACAGTAGTTATTATTAGCAGGCAGTATACAATGCTTTAGTGCATTCAAGGAAACGGCAACAGGTCATGGTGAAGAATCTATTTGTTTTCTCCTGATAAGATCAGACCAAGTATTGTTTAATAAGGAAACAAAGTAGATAGGAAATATAAGTTCCTACTTCTCATGGTAAGAGCATGATGAAATGAATACTTGATTAGAATCTCTGCACTCTGCACTTATAGTTACCGCACACAGTTGCCTTCTACATTTGGACTTGAACTAATGTGAAGTAGTTCAAATGCAGATACAGTTTAACTTGCAAGCTGAAACTCTAGTTTGGGATGCCTGTCCTTAGAGTACCATATAAACAAATCTGCACTTGCTAATCCTAATTATAGTGTGTAGAATTTAACATTCTACTCCATAAAAGTAGCTCAATTTCTTCTCATCCTTTCTGAAGTTTGCTAGATAAGCTTCATAAGTTGAAATAGTGGAGAATTGGAAACACAAAATTCCGAATGCTATTGAGTAAACAAACATTCGTCATTCAAGAAATGCATCTTGCAGTGCACATTCATATAAGAATACATGATCATTTTGAAAGTGAACATCGATTAACAAAAAAAAAAAAATTGCTTCTGTCACTGCAAATCTGAGAACTTCTAGGGCTAGTACACAAAAGGAATTAACTTGTACCTGACCTTGCTCATGTACTCACTATACTGCTCCTTAAATTCCTCTAGCATCAAGGCCTCTTCCAACTTAGCCTTTTGACCGTAATACAACAAGCAAATCGCAATAATATAAACTGAACTCATTGGTGCTCTGACAGCAGCAAAGTACGTCACAAACAGGAGCATAGTAGATGCATAAAGCGGATGACGAACAAACCTGTAAGGCCCAAACTGGACTACAGCAGTAGGCACAACCACCTTCTCCGAATACTTGGCCAGATACAATGTAGAATGATACTGCATGAAGATCGTCAACATAATCAAAACCCAAACAGCCACATTGCTCCACCCACCGGGTATAAGATGCAATTCCGGCCCTTCAAATGCAGCAAGCCAATGCCCCACCATTAATCCAGAGCAAAACAAAAGCTTCTGCCAGTTAGGCAGGCCAACATCCCACTTAGGGTCATGCTCCCTAGGCAAAATATCACCGTACAACCGCTTTCTAACGCTAATATTAAGGAAGTAGAAGTAATGATACACACAAAAGAACACAAGCGGCCATCCTTCGAGAAAACCATTAAAATGAGCCGGTGGGACCAATGTTAGCCATGTGAAAGCCGACGTAACAATGGCAAGTTGTTCAAGTGAGCTAGCCTCTCCCTTTAAGTGCTTGTTAAGGCTGTAAATACCATAACCAGCAAGGCCAATGGCCACCATCCAAGGCCAGAACAACCAAGTCCAGCTGAAATACGTCCAAAAGAACGGATTAAACAGCATACCAACAGCCCATTTCAGAGTCCCAACAACCCATTTCAATGCAGCAATCACCACACATAAAACCAGGCACCACTTGCACACATCAACCGGAGTCAACTGCGAAATCGCCTGCTTCAGTTGCTCAAAAGACAAATTTTTTAGTCTTTCCAGAACCAAACTCGCCAGCTTCAGTGGATCAAAAGACAAACTTTTTAATCTTTCAAGAACAGAGCCCTGCCAAACAGGGCCATCTGAGGCAACGGAACTTGAACAGGAGAATTTGAACTGGCCACGGGGGCGAATAAACCTAGAATTCCCTGTCTCTGGCTGAAACCCAAATGCGTCTATTTTCCTTTCAGGGACAATTGAACGGTTCTTGCAGACTAAAGGGGGTTTGATACAGCTAAGATTATTCAAATTTAGGGAATTTCGCAACGAAAATGTTTTGCGCTCAAACTGTTTGTTAAAATGTCTGAATGGGAGTAAATAGCCATTTGGGGAGAAAGCAGAGGAAAAATGGTTTACCTTTGAACAGGACAATGAAGTGGTTACCTCCATTGATGCGCAAATTCTTGAGTTGATAGCTTCAATCTCTTGTGAACATGGAAGAACCCAGAAAGACAATCTTCAAGGTGAAAGGGGGTTTTGGGAACTTGCACGAATGCACAGGGAGCTAAAATCGCTCTCACACTGTGTTCTCATGGACTGGCTGCACAGTTATCTTGACCGAAATAGTTTACGGCCCAATGGACTCTAGTCTTGCAACTGCACGCGAACTAAGTCGATCATGTTTGGGCCGCACCACCAAACGCTCACTTAAAATTAAATGGCGATTAAGACACCGAGAATATAATAAGAGAGATAGTTGTAGTAATTTATTTAAGAGTTAAAAGTTCAAATGTACTCGAACTTTATAATTTTTTTACATAAGGTAACCTAAAGTTTAAATATTTTAACAAACATACCTTAACATTACAAAATTGTTGTTGATAACTGATAAAGTGTATTATGTCAAAATTAAATTTAGATATTGATAGGGATCGATATAAAAGAGTAGTAAAATTGCTCTTTGAGGACCTATTTGACATCTTGAAGTCTATTAGGAACAACAGACATCTCAAAGCTTCTTTTAATCGATCTAGGTCTCATAGTACAAACCAGACAGAAGAAGAGTATCCTTTCGTTGGAAGGGGTTGATAAGTATGCTCATATCCTAACAAAAGATCACCAGGTCCGTAATACCTACGGGCTAAGCTAGTAGTAAGCGTGGATCTCGTGAAATCTAGGAAGCCACACCAGCCTTGCCAATAGAGGTGCAGTGGAAGGGACCTGGAGTGGTGGTTTTTATCCCGTTTGTTTATTATTTCCTTTTCAAATATATATGCTCAACTTAAGAATAATTATGAGAACACCTATCTCCCTCATAACCTATCATTGTTGCTTATTGTTTGGTAACAATGGTGGTGATAAAACTAGGAGGACTTGTCATTGGAGTTGACTTGGGTATGATCAACTTGTGTGATGGAGTTTGGAAGGATGGTGATACTGATCATTGTCCAAGGCAATTAATTATATTGAAGGATGTCGTCTTACGAATCATCTACTTAGAGGAGACGTCTCGTCAGTGATGTTGCGAGGAACCAGGTTATCATGAATCCTACCAACATTGTCTTTGGTTGCAGGTCCCACCAGATCCACCAGTAGTCGATCTATGAGATCCCCAACCAGCTGTAGCCTTGTGCTCATGCTACACACATTTATATGTTTGGGATAGTTGTCCATTATGGCTCTATGTTAGCTTAGTTGATGACATTAGACTTACAGGCATGGCACTTACTAGATTTGTTTTTCAGCTGCACGTATGGAAATGAAGACGTGCATGAGTGCAATATGATTGATGAAGGTAGATATAGACTTCTAGATCTAACTTCACTATTTTCTTTTCCCAAGGCTAACACTTGAGTCCAAATTGATTGAAGGAAACATCGAAGTACTTGATAAGACATGAGAAGGATGTGAGGGTTAAGGTCCGACCTGCCTTGGTCAAGTCGAAGTCGATTCAACGTGAGAGGAATGTTGATAGAGTAACAACGACTAGGGAGTGGAAATTTGCTTACCTTTTTTCTTCATCATGAGTGTATTAATAAGCAAAGTAGATGTTCCACGACTATTAATAGGATATGTAGTAGTCCAAACTATTCTGTCATATTTTAATATGAGCAGCCCGGAGCTTGTATTCTCCAAGTGGTCTTCGAGGATCAATATATAAGGTATGGGGCATGCATCTTGTAGCAGTCTATACTTCGAGTTATCTAATAATGGTAGTACACTTCGAGTTCGAGGGTCCATAAATGCCTTGGAAGAAGAGTACCCTCGAAGTTTGAAGTGCTACCAGAGTACGAAACGATATATATCCCTAACAATGATAATATTTTATTTTAAAAAAATAAAAATAGTAATGCATGTGAAAACAATTTTGTTTAACTATCCTCCCATCCTAGTAATAATCAAGGAATAGCTTCTGGAAAGAAAAAAATAAATCAATATCAACAACAACTAATAGAAGTTGACCTCGACTCCGTGTGGATGTCTTGTTTCTCAAGACAGTTTGGTCGATAATAAAACCCCTATTTGATGTCTTATTATCGTCCACCATTTTCTCATTCCACAACTAGCAATTACGTTCTACACCTTCAGCACTTTCGTTTTTTTTTACTTCCTCGAGGGAAAAAAATAAAATAAAAAATAATATATATATTAGGAAAAAAAAAGAGAAGAGAATAATCAGTTCATACATAATAATCAAAAATTCAGAATATTAGCTAACAGCAGCAGCAGGAGTCTATAATATCCCCCCCTATTTTGTCGACTGGAAAACCCTTATTATTAATACATCCATCTGATTGATTCTTCTGGTTTTTGGTTCCAATTATTCACGCAAAAAGATATGATTTTTTCCAGAATCGCTTCCTCAGCTTCTCGTTCCAAAGTAAGTTTTTTTTCCCCTCATGTAAATTATTTGCCTGTATGTATGTCGTCAATCTGTTTGATTGTGTTGTTTATGGTCGTGATGATGGCTTTTGCAGAACGCGATTAATGGGGCGAATAAATGGAGGTCCCTCTTACGGGACAAGGAAATGCTCGGACCTAGTTCCACTACTGGTTCTATGAATCCGGTTGATGCCAAATTAGGGTTTTTCAGAACTTATTTTGCTCCAATTGGACCTAAAAAGGGATCTAGGGCTTCTGATTTTTACTATTACTTTGTTGCCAACCCCAAAGCTCGTAGATTTTTCTCCAGTGATGCCCCTAAGAAGAAAAGTAAGCTCTTTTCTCACCAATCAATAACCTTGTTGTTCTACTGTATTTTTTTTTCTACTTAAAAAGTTTGTAGCTGAAAGTTGAGTATCTTTGGCAGATTATGAGAATTTTTATCCAAAGAACAAGAAGGAAATTCCCAAGCAGAATGAGCAGAAGACCGGGTCCAAAGGTTTGTGATCAATATTACCAGTCAGTTTTCTTTATGCAATAATGATTATTCAATTGCTCTTTGTGGTTGCAAAGAAAGTAAAGAATGAATAACTATACAATGATTTCAGTGATGTAGAGAGTGCATAGAGCAATACTTATGTCTTTTTATTGTGTCTCTAAGTGCTTGTGATCAGCAGATCTGTTGCATAGTGAGAATAGCTTGGAAGGAATTATGAAATTTGACTATATCTTGCTCTACTTACTAATGAGTAATGACTGCCAATGGAGGCATTCCCTGTCTTAGTGTTTTAGGTGTTACTTGTCTCGTCTTGTAACCATTTGAATGTTTGCAATTGATTTAATAGTGGAGCTTGAGCAGACCAAATTGCTTCCTGTATGCTATTGTTTTACCCTTATTCATGCAATTGGTGGTTAGCTTTTAAGACAACACCTAGTGCATAGACTCTGGCTCTGATTACATGTGTTCTATTATAAATGCCAGAAGAGGCAAATGCGGAAGATCATGGCGATTTCATGAAGAAATTGGAGAAACTCATCACCCCGTTGATTGCAGTTGGCTTGGTTGTTTTTGCGCTTTCTTCTTCAACCCGTGATGGGAAAGAGGTAATACCAATCTACTATGTGCAGAACAAACTAATAATGCTAATCGCTGTTACTTGCGTACCATATAAATCTTCCCCAGGCAATTCTATAATAGAATGTTGTCATTATATTCATAGGATTGATTTGTCTTCAAATGAATTCTTCCTGCAGATTAGTTTTCAGGAATTCAAAAACAAGCTTCTGGAACCAGGTTTGGTTGACCGCATAGTCGTTTCTAACAAACAAGTTGCTAAAGTATATGTAAGAAGACAACAGAGTCACATCAGTGATGTTGCATATGAGGAACCAGCCAGTGGCACGCCGACAAAAGAAAGAACGGGCCGTTATGAATATTATTTCAATATTGGAAGTGTCGATGCTTTTGAAGAAAAGCTGGAGGATGCCCAGAGAGCATTGGGTGTTGATCCTCATAATTTTGTTCCAGTTATTTATGTTGGAGAAACATCTTGGCTTGTTGAATTGATGAAATTTAGCCCAACACTTCTATTGTTGGGTGCCCTCTTTTATATGAACCGGGGAATGCAAAGTGGATTCGGAATAGGAGGTGGTGGTGGAAAGGGTGCACGTGGGATATTTAGCATTGGCAAAGCACCCATTACAAAGGTGGATAAGAATGCCAAAGACAAGGTTAGTTCTTAGCATCATACATTTAGAGTCGTTTACATTCGCATTGAAAACTATAAATGTACCATCTTCTATGCATCTTATAATGTAAGGTATTCTCACATGGAAACTGTTGTACTTCATCATAGTGTTTCAGAAATAATTCTAGCCTCTGTTACCAATCATCCTAATTTGCACTAAGGCTACTTCATTTTACAGATTTTTTTCAAAGATGTGGCTGGCTGTGATGAAGCTAAGCAGGAGGTTATGGAGTTCGTTCACTTCCTCAAGAATCCGAAGAAGTATGAGGAGTTGGGAGCCAAAATCCCGAAAGGTGCATTGTTGGTAGGACCACCTGGGACGGGTAAAACGCTTCTTGCAAAAGCAACTGCTGGTGAATCAGGTGTTCCTTTCTTATCTATATCTGGTTCTGATTTCATGGAAATGTTCGTCGGTGTCGGCTCTTCAAGAGTTAGAAACTTATTTCAAGAGGCAAGGCGATGTGCGCCTAGTATCGTATTCATTGATGAGATTGATGCCATTGGGCGAGCAAGGGGCCGTGGAGGGTTATCTGGTTCAAATGATGAGCGTGAAAGTACTCTTAACCAGTTGCTTGTAGAGATGGATGGGTTTGGCACTACAGCTGGAGTTGTTGTACTGGCTGGCACGAACAGGCCTGATATTTTAGACAAAGCCTTGTTGAGGCCTGGTCGGTTTGATCGACAAATCAGCATAGACAAACCTGACATAAAGGGGCGGGAGCAAATATTTCAGATATATCTGAAGAAACTCAAACTTGATAAAGAACCATCATTTTACTCAGAGAGGCTTGCAGCCCTCACGCCTGGGTTTGCTGGTGCTGATATAGCAAATATTTGTAATGAAGCTGCTTTAATTGCTGCAAGAGGTGAAGAAACAGTTATAAAGATGAAACATTTTGACTCGGCGATTGACAGAGTAATTGGCGGCCTTGAGAAGAGAAACAGGGTAAGTAAACATTGAATTGAGTCTTGATACAGTTGAGTAGTTCCTCACATGTTGACCCAGTTAAAATATGTTAGTCTGAACTTTGAATAATATAATAGTCTGAGAAATCATGCCTCTAGTTATGCCAAACTGTTCTGATTGAACTTCATAATATTCTCTAAGTTGATGGTATCAACTAAATTGGGTCGACAGTCTTTCCTGAATATTTGACGTTCTGGAAATTTAGGAAAGGGAAAAACCATAGTACTTATATTTAAAAAATATGAGGTTTATGATGCTAACCTGGAGAAACCTTTCATACTTCTCATGTCAATAAGACTAAATCACATGAGACTGTTCGTTTCCCTTATGTAGTACTCATCTGTTTTTTTAGATTCTTTACGTCTTCCTTTTTCGTCCGTTTTTTTTAGATTCTTTACGTTTACAGCTTTCTATCTCACAACTTTATTGTGGGTTCTGCCACTAAACCAAACACTACACTCATCATACCAACCTCCTAAAAAACCGTTCCAAAAGCAAACGTAAAGAATCTAAAAAAACAGATGAGTATAAATTATCTCTTGTAGAAAAGTTCAATTGAAGGTCTATACTATATATATATTCTTTGAATTGTCATTTTCACTGTTTCCATTCCTGGGCTATCTCATACTTAATACTCCAAAAATTATTTGTATCTTGGCTGTCTTGTGTGGTTCCGTTGAACCCCATTCAAGTATGTTTATCAGATAGAGAAATGGTTTCGTTAACTCGATACATTGATAACGTATTGTCTGTTCTTTGAATAGGTTATTAGCAAACTTGAAAGGCGAACTGTAGCCTACCATGAATCTGGTCATGCTGTAACTGGGTGGTTCTTAGAGCATGCAGAGCCTTTATTGAAGGTCACTATTGTTCCACGTGGTACAGCAGCACTTGGTTTTGCCCAATATGTTCCTAGTGAGAATCTTCTGTTGACCAAGGAGCAGCTCTTTGATATGACTTGTATGACCCTTGGTGGCCGTGCTGCCGAGCAGGTAATCACACACATTCCCTGATTTTGCAATTACACAGCACTTTTATGAAAATTAGGGAGTCATTTTGATTGGTATTCGCTCTTGCCCTCAAAACAATTTTAGGAACCAAATTTGGTTCTCTATTTGCACCTAAAATTCTTATTTGGGTAAAACTTTTGTAGATGTATCAGTTGCAATAAAAATGGTAATGGGCGACTTAGCAATATAGCATAATATCCTCTGCACAGCCTGTTTATCAAAAAAGCTCACTATGACTAGAACATAGTTCAATTGCATGAAATGTATCTGTTACGGTGTTACCTACTTACCTTTATTTATAATATCGTTATTGTCGATTTCCAAACCAAAATTATTTTAGTTTTCTATCATTCAAGTGACACGATTGTATTGAGTTAGCCTTTAGATCATATTACAATGGGAATTTCCTAAACCACTTTATTGTCATTGGTTCAGGTGTTGATTGGAAGAATATCTACGGGAGCCCAAAACGATTTAGAGAAGGTGACCAAAATGACATATGCTCAAGTGGCAGTGTATGGTTTCAGTGAGAAAGTGGGTCTTCTCTCATTTCCCCAGAAGGAAGATGGATTCGAGATGAGCAAACCTTACAGCAGCAAGACAGCTAATATTATTGATACCGAAGTCAGGGAATGGGTTAACAAGGCCTATGAACGAACTTTGCAACTGGTAGAAGAACACAAGGAGCAAGTGGCTCAAATTGCCGAATTGTTGCTAGAGAAAGAAACTCTTCACCAATCAGACTTGATCCGTGTCCTTGGTGAGCGACCTTTCAAGCCAGCGGAGATGACAAATTACGACAAATCCCAGCTAGGGTTTCAAGAAGAGCAAAAGAGCGGTGAAGCTCAGACATCCGAAGATGGGACAACTGAGGATGATGGTTCTCCACCTTTAGTGCCTGATATTGTTCCTACGTAAGATTTAACTGATTAAACCTTGACTTGAGCATACAGTATCGATTGTATTTATGAGACTGTTACATTGCCTTCAATTAATGAAGTGTCAAAGCCAGGCTTCTAGAGTTACCATTAGCAATGTGTTTTGTTTGCGTGATCTTCTGTAAGCAGCTCAAGGCCATGTTTGCTAATAATACTCGTGGCTTCTGCTCTGCTTTTTATTGAAAGAATAATAAGCAGAAGTCAGGGAGCATGCAGTAGTTGCTTAGAGTATTAATTTATAAAAGCCCGCTCAAGCACATCGTAACTCAAATTTGCTGTTCCATTTTTTCTTTTCTATGTCTATGTTAGGAGGATTACGAAGAAGCTATAATGGAGGAGGATACCTTGATGTATATAAGTTTTTTTTTGTTTTTTTTCCTCGCTATTTCTTATTGTACGCATTGTCCGATTGCTTGGCAATTTAAATTAAAGTGTTGTTTTAAATCTTTTTGTCATGCTTGTCAGTTATCACTAATTGACTTGAGAGCTTCTGTTACATGCTTTCAATATGTTGTGTTTCTTGTTAGTTGTTACTTGAGCTTCCCAGCCTGCCCTATGCCACGGCGTACATGACTATAGGTAGTGAATGGCAGAATTAAGTATACAATGTTTGAACATTTTAATCACAAGGTCTACCACCAAAATATCAGGGACCTGGTCTACATAATAATTTTCCACTTATTGATACAGTAAGAGGAAATGCCATGGAAAGGTTTTATGTATAAAAAAGGTCCCAGGTCCCTGTAGATCTTCTGACATGCATGTTGTACACATTATGTTTGTATGGGAAGTGAAACTTGATCGATCGATAGTTGATAAACAACTATTCCTAATCAATCACTTCATTTCTTAAAATGTCAGTTACTCAGTTTGAAATTTTGAATTAGCCACTTTAGTGCTCACTAAACATATTTTTTTGTTCGAATGTTTATTATAGTCGAAACAACTTTGTCCGAATGTTTCATTATAATTCAACTACTTTGTTTTCATTCGAATGGTGGGTGAAATCACTAGAGTAATCCTAATCCGTTGTTGTAAAGTTACATACTCACTCCGTTCAAGAGTAGATGTACAATTTTTTCATTTTGATTACCCTGTTATAGTTACACTATTTCATTTTTTTACCATTTTCGACTAAGTTTGTAATAATTTTGTATTTCATCAATTAACTACCTTGATGATATATTTTCTAATAAAGAAAAAATTAAAACCAACAAGTAATACTATAACCTAATAATATTTAACTTTTCTACTCTATTCTTTTGGACTAAAAAGTACTCCCTCCGTTTAGGTTAAGTTTCTTATTTCGTTTTATTGACTTTTTCTCGGTCATAAATCAATCTTAGATCGTATAATAAGAAAAAAACTAGAAAAATTAAATTAAAATAGTATAAATGTCAGGCTATATTATTACAATTTTTCTAATTTTTTCATTGATTTAGAAGTAATTTGTAATTAAAAAAGTTCAATAAAATGATTTAAGGGACGGATAAATATACTTATATACGAAGTAATTAATATTTTACGATTGGTTGGAAGAAAAATTAGATAGTATCATAGTATTGTAATTCAGTCACCCTCTTGGCCTCACTGTCGTAATAATTGTGCGTCCATCATGTTATGAACTGTTAGTTCTTGAACCAATAAGGAGCAAGTACGTTTAAGTCAATGCCAGGTGACACGTGTAATGAGTCTGTCGGCTGTGATCCTGAAGTGTAAAAAGATCGACGTTCCTTTATTTTCTTTGGATGAGTTTTGAAGTCATGGCCACGTGCAGGTCGGTGCTATAGTTAAACCGACGTTTCTTTGTTTCCATTTCTTCTGTGTTGATATATATTTTTCCTGATGGATAGCAGCAGATGAGGAAGAGGATTGTTTACACTTTACTGTGGTTGGTAACTTTGCATCTGAGAGTTCTCTTGTTTTAATTTGTATATTAGAATTCTCTTGTTAATTTGTTTACAGCACTTAAGTTTGAAGTTGTAATTTGTTTACTTCCTTTACATATTTTAATTTTGGAGAAGATTGGATTAATGTTTGTGTGGGTTAATATTGCGTTAAATTTTTGATAATGTGTTGTTAGAGAGTGTGTAGTCATTTGGTGCGTGATAGTGACGTTTCTACTAGTAGCTTTCCGCTTTTGGAGTAGCAACTGTCTTGACTCTCGAAAGCGTCACTTCTCTTCATTCTTTTCCTATAATATTTCTTTTTTTTTTAATTCAAAAAGAAATAAAGAGGAAAAACTCTCAACCTATTTAAAGGGTCTCATTAATGAAATCTTAATGGTGAGACTCTCATATTTTCCTCATCATAGTGACCTCCTCCTATCATTGTCTTCAATATCTTGTGCGGAGAACAGTTACAACATTCAATTCAATTACATTAACCGTTCATTCACAGCTTCTTCCCTGGTAAGATTATCGATTTCTGCCTTGTTTATTTTTTATTCTCTCCATAATTTATAATGTATGTGGCCTTTTATTTTCTTGCTCCTGTGTTTTCTTTTCACGATTTCATTCCTGGCTGTGTGTAAACATCCTTTTCACAATCTTAATCTTTGCGCCGTGGTTTAATTATATGGTATTCTTTTCACATACTCACATGTTACTTTCTTGGGTCTGTTTTTAATTTTTTTTCTTGATAAGAGTTCTAAGATTGATAACTTCTTGATTCGTGTGAATTATTTCTGTTACAAATTTTCATATTCCTATTATAACACTTATATACAGTGAAAAAGAACTTGATATTGTAACAAGTTTCTAAACTCTCTCTGCATTTCTTTGGATCATTTAGGCACAGGACTTGAGTGTTAATTTGTATCTCAATTTAACTATTTATCTCTGCTAGAAGAATTGGTGACTCAGAGTTGTTAATGTGAATAATAAATATTGAAATGAAATAGGCCTAATGCTGATATTTCGTTGCCTGGATGTTTGTCTAAAACTGATTTCTGGCTTCCTTTTTCTGCTCTGTCAAGATATAGCTTACAATATATTAACATACTTTACAGTACTCGGTCACATTCAAACATTCTCATCCCACTCCTTTTTTTCAGATTGATAAATCCAAATGGACCTTCAAAATGTTGCAGAGCCAAAGTATGACTGCCTGGTCTTTGGTGAGTTTTTCTTCACCAACATTTGTTTTACTACTTTTTATTCCAGAAATGTTTAGTAAATAACAGTTTGAAGTTTTATTAAAATTTTCTGATTATTGTGTGAATGAAATTAGATATTGATGATACCGTTTATCCGCTGAGTTCTGGATTAGCACCACAAGTCACCAAGAACATTGTAGGTACGTAATTAATTTTAGCAACACTTGTTTCTTGAGCACAGCAGTTAGTACACTGGATGAGTTTCCGAAAACTGAATTGCATTCAATTTGTTAATGTGTAGAGTATATGATCAACACTCTTGGCATAGACGAGACAAAAGCTCCTACAATGGCTATCGACTTGTACAAGGAGTATGGGACGACAATGGCTGGTCTAAGGGTATGATTTCCTGCCATTTTGAAAACTCCAGTAGCATTGTTTCTAGTCTACAATGCTGATGACAATATGACATAAATATTGACAATTTGAATGTATTGGTTTATTTTCAGGCTGTTGGGTATGACTTTGACTATGATCATTACCATAGCTATGTTCATGGGAGATTACCTTATGAATGGTTAAACACTGATCACACCCTCAGGAACCTCCTGCACAGCCTGCCTATTCGGAAAGTTGTAAGTTTTACAATCCTGATGAAATCTCAATCTGATCAAATATGCCGGTCCTGTGAACAGATTTTTAACATGTAAAGCGCGTTCAAAACAGATTTTCTCAAATGGGAACGAAGCCCACGTGGCAAAGGTTGTTAGCCGGCTTGGGTTAGAGGACTGCTTTGACGACATTATATGTTTTGAGACGTTGAATCCTACACATAAGGGTCAACAAGTACCTGAAATGGACTCTAATGGTCAGTTCATAAGTTTACTTTCAAAAGTTTGAGCAATGTAATTGTGTAGCTTGTTTTACGACTTGTGTTTTTGTCTGGTTTTGCAGGGAAGCCAATAACTCCAGTTGTTTGCAAGCCATTCAAAAATGCCTTCGAGCAGGCTTTCAAGATTGCTGGGGTTAACCCTCACAGAGCAGTAAGAGATCATTCCTCCTTCACATTTTGACATCAACTCTTTGTATGCGATTTCATTCCTTTAAATCCATCTTTCTGCAGGTGTTCTTTGATGATTCGATTCGCAACATACAGACAGGAAAACTCGTGGGACTGCACACTGTTTGGGTAAACAACAAGGTTTACATTACTACACATTTAGTCCATTTGAGAAAAACTTTTACTCATCCATCCTTTTGTTCTGTTTCATGAAACAGGTTGGATCGTCTCACAAAGTCGAAGGCGTGGATCATGCTTTGGAGAGTATTCACAACATCAGGGAAATATTGCCGGAGCTGTGGGATGTTGTGGACAAATCTGAGGTTCATTGTCCTGAGACTGTTCCTATTGAGACCTATGTTAGAGCATAGTGCGAAAACTATATGCTACAAGTAGCAAAGAAGTACGCCTTATTTCTTCTTGTCATTGGACACAGGATACATGATTACTAACTCAAATTGTATCATGCTACTATGATTCCTGTGTTATACTAATCTTTACATGTATGTTTTATTTTTATTTTTGTTTTTTGCATTTGTAGGAATGTACTTGATGAATTGAAATATGTTTGAAGTGTCTTTACATAATTCGAAGTTTATAAGTTATTTTTACAAAATACTTGCCTTGTGTTTGGTACTGGATTTTGGCGGTTGGTTTTTAATTTTTGAAGATCAAAAACCCACCTCCAAAATCCAGTACCAAACTGGTTGGGAACTCGAGGGATTATGTGTACGAATTAACAGCAATGACAAGAGTCAGAAGACAGACCAAGTATAAAATTTAGCTCCAAGTTCAATAAGGGAGTGCCATAATTTATCACTATAGCCCAAACTTATGAAGAAATATCCACTCCATTAAACACCCTAACCCTCTTCTATTCTATGTTTGCTAATTTTTTGTTCCTGACCTGACAAGAGCGGTCTAATTATAAAAACTAACCATTTTGAAGATACCCTCCCTAATTAATCACCACTTACCCATCGGAGCCTTAGCCGCTCAGGAAAGTACATTTTAATCCGTATAACTAAGTTTTTTCAGTCTCTCAAACGAATAGTGCTCCCCTCCATTTCGCTTGAAGCCTCCTATTTCAATGTGAGCATGGTTTTTAAGAAAATTGAGTATAACTGAAGTATTATTTGTGTAATAAATGAAAAAAGTATTGTCAGTGGAGCATTACTAAAATAAAAAGTGAGAAATATATAGTGAGTGAGATATTATTGTAGTAAAGACTAAATAATGAATAAAGAATAGTGATTGGAATGTAAAATTGTAAATTTAGTTGTATGATTGGGCGTTTATAACACATATTTTCATTTATGAAATGAGAAGCTTTTAACGAAACATTCAAAATGAAAAAATATGAAATTTTAGAGGGAACGGAGGAGTATGAGTATTAATTTTTCTCCCCATCCTAAATTAGTAATGAAGGATGTGCAAAACTTGGCTTACATATATGCTAATTACACCTATTTGGTGGGAAAACTGAAATGTATACCCGTAAAAATAATAAGGTGACTGAAATATAAAATAATCACTTTACTTTTTAATAACCTACGCTTTTTCTTTGGGAGTTTCATATAAGCAAGCTTAATCCTTAAAACAATTAAGGAAGACGGATGAACTTAATAGTAAAAGTTTATTCTTCTATTTCAAAACAATTGTTATATTTTAGTTTTTTCCCAATCATTTTTTATTTTAATTATAAATTAATGGTAAGCTATGCAATTAGTAAAATATTTAATTAAATAATACTTATAATAAAAATTATTGGAAGTGGAGTTTTGTAATACGAAGTATAATATAATGTCATTAAATATATTTAATGAATACTGTAATTTAAGAGTTTGGTTTGGGCCTAAAGTTGAAGCCCACTAAAAAGATCTAAGGCATTTTCTTCCCCAGTCGAAGTCCTCAACAATTCCATATTGAACATCTCAATTAACTATGTTTTAAAAAAAACGGAGCTGGAGATTAAGCCGGCCTCTCCCAGAAAAAGGTTTGACCGGGGTCGGATCGTTTTAGCCGGATTGTGACCCGGATTGAACCGGTATATCATTATAATAATATATTATATATATTTATATTCTAAATAATATAAATAAGGGTTCTCTATAAATAATATAAGATTAATACTACCTCAGTTTTTTTTTTAATTGAAGTATAGATTTTTTATTTTATTTATTCCATCATTAATTTTATTTACAAGTAAATGTAAAAAATGAAATATTCGTATCATATTATTATGCACAATTATTACACCTTGGCTTTAAGGCTTTTAATAGATTATTGTGAAATATTATATTATTAAATAATTTTAAACTTGTTAAAACACGCAAAACCTAAAGGGGGAGGAGTACAACACAACACAAGGCAAAGTAAGATTAAGGCAGTATGAATAAAATAAATTAATCATAATATAGTAAATTAGTAATATAATAAATTAATTAATGATAATAGATAAGAGAGAGAGAATGTATGTGCAATCACTTTTTTTCGGCTTCGGAGGGCGACTTTTGCTGCATGACGTGGTAAGATCCTGGCCCTTCCTTTTATTAGAACAGCAGATAGAATAAACTCCTAGAATAGGCCCTCCGGATCCCTTTTTTTTCCTTTTCTTCTTCACCTTCTTCACCGTATTCTCTGTATCTTATTTTCCTTTCCTCATCTTCTTGAATTCAAGTTGTAATCACTAATCAGATCAGATATATTTCATAACTTTATACCTTCTCAATTCATCAATAATCTCTCTCTTCCATACTTATACACTTCATTAAAAAAAAAAGACTGAGCAAAGCTGAAAAATAGGGCAAATCGAGATGGTTGAGCAAAAGCAGAATCAGGCAATCAGAAGATCAAGACAAAACGAGAGCAGATCAAGAAAATTGCATCAAGATCCCTTAGAAGTAAGAAGATCAAGAAAGGGGGTTTGTGTGTTTGTAAAATATATATATATTTTTTTTACAATTTAACCCAGATCCGGATAAAACGCCGGTTCACCGGTTTTGACCGGTTTTTCCGGTTCTGAGGCCTCCGGCTCTATAGCGTTTAATGGCGACTTTTAAGCCGATAGTCTCCGGTTTTCACGGTCCAACCTTCCGGCCCAACCCGTTTGTTAAAACATAGCAATTAGGTTTTCTTTTTTATTTCTGAATTTCTTTCTTCGCCTAATTTACATACGGTATAACTCATCGTCGTCCCAATTCTCTTGTTAGTGTCAATTGAAGTTTTCTTCTTTCTCTGTGTACCAATTCAGAATTTGGAATCAGTCTCGAAGCTCAATTTTACAATGTATAAAAGAGAGCTCTCCACTACATTGAAGAGCTTGAAGGTACTTTAGATTTCCAAATTCTTTTTCTTCTTAACTCTTATTATCCGGGTTTGTTTTCTGTTACTTGATTTATGCCAAAGAAGTTATCTTTAATTCTGTGTGTTTGTTTTCTTGGTGGTGTTTCAGTTTATGCAAAGGGCATCTCAGAGAGAGGCGCAAACAAGTAATAAAGTAGAAGAACAAGTCGAGGAGGTTAAGCCTTCTGGTGATTTTCCTTCCACCAGTGTTATTAAACGACGATGGTAACCTTTCGATTAATTCAGTTCCATTCATGTGCTTAAATGATTGTGTCTGTCAAATGTCATTTGAAAGATTAATGTAGTTCTTGATAGGATTTTGTCTGTCAAATGTCATTTGAATTGATTGGGTTTTTCTTTGAAAACTAACCCCTTTTGGTTAGCAACTTTACTTGGGATGTGACTTATTTACCTAAATTGATATGAGCTCCATGGATTTTAAGATTGCCCGTGCATGGTTATGTGAAGCTATGTGGTTTTTATAAGGCAAGCAATGGTGTTTGGTGATATGAAACATCTAAACTGAATAAATAGGTAATATAACGTATTAAATCGTACATTCGGAAATTCAATATCGTGGATCAGCTGATCATATGTCGTTTTCTCTAGTGGATTACTATAGTCAACACTATCTGTTTTTGTATGGCAACCTGTACGGAAACTCTAATGTAACTATTGACGTGTGTGAAATTAGTTGTTATTTGTCTTGCCATGATATTCATCATTATAGAACTTGTACAGTTTATTAAAGCGTACATAAGGAACTTCAATATCACGGATCAGCTGATAATCTGTCGTTTTGTCTAGTGGATTATTACGGTCATCAGTATCTGTTGTATGGCACTCTGTAAGGAAACTCTAGTGGTTATTGACGTTAATCGTGTGTGTGTGTGAAATTAATTGTTATTTGTCGTTTCGTGATATGCATCATTATAACACTTGTTACATTCTATGCGGAGAGCTGCTTTACGATTATTACAATTTCTCTTTATATGCAGTGTTGTTATAGTTGAAGGTGATACCCAGCCTGAGGCAGCAAGAGGTCGAATGTCATTTTTAAGTTTTAATCCATCTATTGATGTGAGTGCAAGGGGTTCAAATGACCTATATTCCTATAACTTTCTGCTTTTACATTCTTTGCATTATTATTAATTATTTCTTATCTTATACAAAGATTTTATTTTTTTAGAAACTCAATGGTGAGGAATCCAATCCTAGTCAAAATGAGTCTTCCGCTGCAAATTCTAGCAAACAAAGTGAAACGAATAGGTCAGTTTTGTTTCCTCTCAGTACCTGTTAATGTTGGTAATTCCTGGATTGACATTCAAGTTTAATGGCGCGAAGGGGCACTCCTGAACTTTTCTAGGCCGACATTTCCAATTCTTTTTTTTTTCCCTAGTTCTACAAAACTTTCTTTATGTCAACTTAGCTTAGCTTCATCTCCAAATCCTTCTGTGCTTTATATTTATTTTATTTTATTTACTTAGTACAAAATTAAAATATTGGATTATATTTGGAACAGCTTTTCCTAGCTGAAATGCTAGATTTGTTGGGAAGTAGATTCTTGTTCTTTTGAACAATTCAAAAGAGGCTAAAGTAGTTAATCGTGTCGTGTCTCATCGATCATGTCATGATTTGTTACTGTGTCATTCTTAAAATCTTGAATAACCTGAACATGATTGCTTCAAACAGAAATCATTTTATTTTTCTATTCTTAATTTGCAATAATGTTAAGGAGGGTTTCAACTTGGTCTGCTGTTGAGTAATGAGATCTTTTTTTCTATCATTACAGTGAGAATGGCTCACCTATTAAGAAGTTGGACAAGATGGAAGTCGAGGCCTTTAGCAATGGTAACGGAGATCTCAAGAGGAAGCAAGCTGACACCACAATGGAACCATCTTCTGCAAATAAATCAAAGAAAGGCAGCAAAAGCTCATCTCCAAATGGCAGTCATAGTTCTCAGAAACATCGCAAGCAAGAAAAGCTTGACTATAATGTCCTCCGGCCTCCCAAATACCCCAGCAAAATGAGGTAAGCTGTTTAGGCGATTCATAGGAATTACCTGGTTGTTGCCTGTACACTTCTGGTTTTCAACAGTGAAATTATCTATACTAATGTTGGCACAGTTGTTGCCTGTCTGTAGTAGCATTGTTATGTCTGGTTTTGGCAGCTGACGTTTAGTGCCTAGTTTGTATGTGTTTACCCATATTAAAAGTTACTCATACTTATATCTGAAGCCTGAATTTATCTTCTTTGTGGTATCTTGACATGTATGTGTAATACTTGGCAGTTATGATACCATGTTTTACTGGTTCACATGACATATATTTGGTTACGTTGGATACTGTATGTGGGTGTTTGTTCTGCAAATATACATGCAGGTTTGTTTTGTTCGAGGATTTCAACTTCACACTTAGACCTATCGTTGAACTTGAGCTTAGATCGAGAAATCTAATTTAGATCTTTTTAGAATGCTTCTGGTCTTGCTCTGTGCTTCAAGATTAGTTGCAAGTAGCAAACTAGCTTCTTTCTTATAGAAACTTGAAATGTTTGAGAATCATTACAAGACTGTGTATTCAAAATTGCAAACTTTCCTAAACCCTCAAACTCATTGTAGTACACAAGAACTAAGCCTTTCATCCTGAATTTTTAGAGTGCATAGAAAATGCTACAGCAAGATTCATCCTGCACATGAATCTTCATTTTGTTCCGAATAATTTACTTCTGGGATGGACGCCAAAAGGTAAGAGCATAGATCACGCGTCCCTTCCATCCTTGCAGCAACCACTTCCCATCTTCATCAACTAAGAAATCCTTATTATAATCTGTCTTAACTCTATATCTGACATACTCGAGCAACTCCTGATCCAATGGAATCTGCTTGAGACCCACCCGCTTATTCCGTACCTGTCACTGCTTGTAGGTCTCCGGTCTATAAACCCTCTCAGACCCTTCACAAGCTATAATATTGATCACATCATTGCCAAAGACTTCCTTCTCGAAAAGCATCCTATGGGGATCCTCCGTTTTTACGGTTGCGTCAAGCATATCGAACATGGATGAATAGTGAAACAAGGCTTCTCTGAACCTTGTGATGAAAAAGGGTGTGTTGTACGTCCCATTCAGTAGCCCGTGAACAAACATGTTGGGATTAATCTTTCTGATCAAGTTCAGAACAGTGTCCCTTGGGCTGTTCACAGACTCCGTCTCATCCATCACATTATCAAACCGCAACGAGTTCACCACCAGCAACTCATCTTTTTGAATCTTGAGGTCTTCAGGTTTGATGGTGTCCCACTTCTGCGCTATGCCATTGTACTCAAAAGGAACTCCAAATTTCTTGCAGTATTTTTTCAGCCAGATGCCTGATTCCTCGACCTGCTCTGTTGGGCGAAAACCCTGTTGGGGAAAGTCGATCCCAGTTATCCGTAGCTTCGGGGGGCCACCTTCTCTTTCTGATAGAGCTTGAATTAGGCTGGGCCATTGATATCCATACAGTATTCCGAAATCAATAATGTGTAGTGTTGTTGCTCCAACTGCGAGTTTATTGATTGTTCTGTTTGCCATTAGATTTGACATCTTCCTGAAAGGGCAGGCAACAATATACATCTGGTAAGCTTTCAATTTCTCAGCAGCTGATACCTGTTTTGAGATGAGATGCATGGGATATGATGTGTGTCCAGTGCCAGCCAAGCGAGCTTCAATAGCATTGGCAAAATAGTGGGCAACCCTCTCTGTGCCATCACCATGAGGTGAAGAGTGTTGCCGGATCTTTGTCAAAAGATCGTTAACTGCTCTGCTGTCATAGCTTGCCACTGCTTCTGCACATTGCATTAAGAGACTTCTCAAATCCACTACCTCTTTTTCAACCCCAAGTTTCTTGCTTCCTTTAGGCCTTCCTCTTGATTGCTTACCTTGGTGAACTTGTTTCTTTGCTTCAATCTCGCCTGTTTCACCGCAGGGAGGCATCATCTTCCCAAAGTCAGAACAAAGCAGCACCTCGTCTGACAGTTCTGATGGCTCAAATTCACCAATGCTGTTGGCTAACAGTTTGTTACTTCTGAGCCCTTGAATATGATCTCCATTTTCTCTTTGACGGATTTTCTTTTCTCTGGAACTAGAGCTGTTATCCTCGTTTCTTCCATTGGACAGAAGCCCAGGCTCTCTCAAACCTAATGAATCTGGGGACCAAATTGCACTCATGGAAGAAGAATTACATGAGCCAAACCACTGCAAATCCGATGATATAGTAGGAGGAGCAGTGTCCTGAACTTGGGAGGAAGAAATTACTAGGGATGTGAAATTCTCTTCCTGGTTCCAAGTGGATTCATCACAGCTTCCCGTGCCCTGTCCATCAGAGTTGTTAAGAACATCATAATAGGATTTCTCAGTAGCTTCAAGAGCTGAAGATTCATTAAGCAAGAATGGCTGGTTTCCCAAATCCTCCTCTCCCATGAGCATCTGGCTTATAATGGCCATTCTTGCACTTGAATGGTTGCCTTCCACGAAAATCGTGCCCTCAGGCTCCTTTCTTGGACCATAGAAGTCCTTGAAAACATCCCCATCAGATGAATAATCATCTATAGAGGATTGGAACTCTTTCAAATGAAGTGAGAATTCACCATAATCTGGATCTTGGCCATACTCAGAACTGCTATTTTCCTCAGAAAGCAATCGTTCTGAGTGGTAACTGGAATCATTTCTGGGAGCATTCATGATTATCTGATATCTGGAGGAATAAAAAGAATAAAAGGGTTTGGTTTCTCCCTTCAATTGGGTTGTATCATTTGGGGATTCCTGGAAAGATGAAGGCAAAAGATAGATAAATTTAGGGTATTGTTTCAGGATCTGGGATTTTTTTAAAAAAGGAAGTATATTGGTAAAGAAGATGTATGACAATGATTATTTTGGCTTGATGAAGTTGAACAACTGAAAGAGAACAGCAGATGTTTGAACTTTCTTGGGGAATACTCGACTATTTATAGGATGAATTCAGCTGTAGAGTTTACCTTTCTCTATGCCTAATAATAATCATGCAAAAGTGGAAGTCAAGGAAGGTTCTGAAATAGTCAAATGAGCATGTGGTGGTATTGTGGTGTGTGAATGTACAAAGTTAGAATTAAAAACCAACTCTGTTTTGGATATCATAAACACTGGAGCCAGTCAGATTAGTATCTTATACTAATACTAATAATCAGATAAGTTAGACTTTAAGGTCACTGCTGATCCTGAACTTGTAAATTGTAATGTACCAGGAATATTGGTTTTTTTTTTTTTTTTTTTTAGGTTAAGAACTTAAGATTGCAACTTTTTGAGTGCCACTGTTTACTTGTTACTACACCTGAAGTGGTATGCTACAGTCGACCTAGAAATGTAAATGAGCTTGTACCTTGCATCATAGCTTTGAGTTATTGATTTCAAGAACAGATACATGGATTGTTTGAGTTTGTGTCTTGTAGTAGTAGTGTTGGGAACTAGGAATGTTTTCATTGCAAGAAACTAGATTTGAAATAAGCAAAACTTTTCTAAAATCTTCCAACTCATAGCAGTACAACAAAAAAACTAAGCCCTTTATCCCAGATGTATATATAGGGTAGGCTATACAAACTGCAAGCTAATGAGACTCAGACAACATAAACCAATCTCATGATCTAAAGTCTAAACATGCCAGTTACTTCTGGGATGGGCGCCAAAAGGAAAGAGCATGAATCACCCGCCCCTTCCATCCTTGCAGCATCCACTTCCCGTCTTCATCAACCGAGAAGTCCTTGTTATAATCTGTCTTCACTCGATATCTCACGTACTTAACCAGTTCCGGATCCAAAGGAACTTGTCTGAAACCTGCCCGTTTATTTCGTACATGCCACTGCTTGTACGTCTCGGGCCTATCAACCCTCTCTGTGCCTTCACAAGCCAAAATATTCATCACATCCTTGCCAAATACCTCCTTCTCGAACAACATCCTATGGGGGTCTTCTCTCTTTAGGGTTGCCTCAAACATATCGAACATGGATGAGAAATGGAACAGTGCTTCTCTGAACCGTGTGACGAAAAAAGGCGTATTGTATGTCCCATTGAGTATTCCGTGAATGAACATGCTGGGGTTGATCTTCCTGATCAACTTCAGAACAGCATCTCTTGGACTGTCCACCATTGCTGTCTCGTCCGGTACATTATCAAGCCGGTACAACGAGTTTACCACGAGTAACTCGTCTTTCCTGATCTTGAGATCTTCAACCTTGACGTTTTCCCATTTCTGCGCTATAGCATTGAACTCAAATGGGACTCCGAATCTCTCACAGTATTTCCTCAGCCGGATACCTGATTCCTCGACTCTCTCCGCTGGGCGGAAACCTGGCTGGGGAAAGTCGATCCCAGTTATCCGTAGCTTTGGGGGGCCACCCTCTCTTTCCGAAAGGGCCTGGATTAGGCAGGGCCATTGATATCCATACAGTATCCCAAAGTCGATGATGTGAAGCGTCGTTGCTCCAGCTGCCAGGTTCTTGATTGTCTTGTTGGCAATTACATTTGACATCTTCCTGAAAGGGCATGCAATTATGAAGGCCTGGTAAGCTTTCAAGACCTCCGCCGCTGATATCCTTTTCGAGAAGACACAACCTACATAAGACTCAGGTCCATTGCCAGCCAGACGAGCTTCGATGGCATTGGCAAAATAATGTGCAACCCTCTCAGCACCATCACCATCAGGCGATGAGTGCTGCCTGATCTTTGCCAGAAGATCGTTAACCGTCCTGCTGTCGAAGTTTGATACTGCTTGTGCACATTGCAATAGGAGGCTTCTCAAATCCACCACTTCTTTCACAATGCCTTGTTTTTTACCTCCTTTAGGCCTTCCTCTCGTTGATCGATCACTTCGGCTAACTTGTTTCTTCACCTGGATCTCACCTGCTTCACCACGAGGGATCATTGCCCGGTCGCCCTGGGAACAAAGCAGCACCTTATCGGACAGCTCCGACGGCTCAAATTCGCGAATACTGCTTGCAGACAGTTTGCTACTCCTGCTCTCTTGAAAAAGTTCCCCATCTTCTCTTTGTCGATTTTTCTTCTCTCTCGAATAAAAATCTGGAGATCTGTCTCTCCCATCAGGCTGAAACTGAGGCTGACTCAAACCCGATGAACTCGAGGACCAAACTGGGCTCATGGAAAGGGACTGCAAATCCTGAACCTTGGAAGACGATATTACCAGGGACGCAAAGTCGTTTTCCTGATTCCAACCGGAGTCGACAGAAGTCGTACCACTGATCAGGCTATTGGGGCTGTGGACAGGTCCGCCGAGGCTGTTGTTAAGAACATCATAGTAGGATTTCTCAGTAGCCTGTAGAGCCAGACAGTCATGAAGCATGCACGGCTGGTTCTCCAGATCCTCCTCTTCCATAAGCATCTGGCTTATAAAAGTTATGATGGCGTTGGAATGGTCGCTCTCCTTGAAAATTTCCCCCTCAGATTCATCACACTGGACCTGTCCCAGCTCTTTTCTTGGATCAAAAACCTCCCCTTCTGATGAAGAAGATCCATCAACTGGGGACGGTAAGTCGTTCGACAGAAACGATAACTCATCGAAAACCTGACCATTCCCGTTTCCGTATCCGAAACCACAACTTTCGTCCTGAAACACCGGCTTCGAGTGGTAATTGAAATCATTTGTAGGACTGAAGTACCCCTGGAACAAAGTATTCATGATCAACTACAGAAAAGATCAAGAAAGATGAAAAAAAAGTCAACTTTCTGGTAAGATGAAGGGCAAGAAATAAAGAAAAGTTAGAATATTTGCATCTGGGATTTGAAGATAAGGTATTGGAGAAGAAGAAAAGGTCAAAGATTGAGGCGTGAAAGAGTAAAAGAAGTGAAAGGGAGCAAGTACTATCAACCAACCAACTAACAGGTGATAGTAATTGTTTGCTTAGCTATGTGTATGAATGAGATCGACTTTGAAATTTCCATGAAAATGAACAAGACTGAGTTTATATAGGATGAGTTGAGATGGATTTGTTTGATTTGTTTAAGGACAATAATGAACTAAGGTAAAGTGGCTAAGAAGGAATGAAGGTTCCTGGAAGTAAACATGCGTGGGGAGTGGACAAAGGGTTGCAATAGAAATGAATATCCTGTCAAATAAATGGATTCATTCATTCATTATTTAATAGTCAAAGGAGTTTAGACTTTTTTGGCACTGGTTAATTGCAATACATTATTAACATGGCTATGAATCTTTTGATTCGCTGCGGAAAGATTATGATGTTAGGTGTTGTTTAACATGTACTTAATTAGTATTTAATTGTAAAGTTAGTATTACTGTATTAGTTAATTGAAGATGGTAGTCAGTAGTATCATGGGTGCCTGAACCTGGACATGGAGCTGTTTAATTGTGTTGTCTGTTTGTCATGTAGGGTCTTAGGTCATTGTTGACGAGAATGTGACAGGTGAGAGAAGAAGAGAGGAGGCTTTTCTAGATGCATGCTGGTGGTTTTTGATAATCATTAACGGAACGGATAGATCCTTCAGGTTTCTTAATGTTGCCTAGGGTACCCCTGGAGTTTGAATAATTACCCTCTGATATGGAAGAAAACAAGTTTATCGCCTTGACGGTCCTTTGTGTGTCGAGGTTATGTTCCTTTGTGCCGTTGTAGTTACTAAAAAATGTTTTTGTGTTGGTATCTCAAACAATCAGATGTTCTCACTGCATTTTAATCACTACTCGTGTACGTACACATTGAGAAATTGTTTCTAGTGAATTTATCATCTTATGTTTTCTAATGCGTTCATATATAATTTTAAAGTTGTTATAAATGAATTTCGAAAAATCAGAGGTACTTAAATAGAATTATCAATTTTCTTAACCGTTGTAATGGTGGTGGCAAAGGCAACCTTGAATGAGGAAGAGATTGACCAATTAAAATTGCGATTGGGCACATCGATCTTATTCACACTGGATAGGCTTCGAAAACAAATAGGGTGGACCCTTCTCTTATCCCATTCCCATAGCCAAAAATTCTATTCACGCGGAAAATTGTAATTCCCGATTTTAAGTGATAGCTTAAGAACCATCCGTTAAAATAAAACCGTGTAAAAATTTGTTACTTCATTACTAGAGGTCATAGGTTCAATTCTCGTCAAGTGCGAGATTATTTATAGTTTATTACCAATTTGTAATGCTACTTATGAAATTGTAATGGTTCGATTATTAAAAAAAATTAATACCACCAGAAAACGAAAATCTCTAAAACTTGGAATTTGGAAACTTTTACTTTTGCTGCTCGTTATATATCATTTTTTTTTAATGCCGAGAAACGGACTAGCATTTGTTAATATGTTTTTTAAACCACAAATATTACAACTAATTTTATAAAAATATCTTACACCATCTTATATATCACATCTAAACCACTTAATGTATTCATTAGAGATCGAACCTTGCACCTCTCCAACTCCCACTGCAACACTTTATACGACTTTGTTCTCTTTGTCTGAAAATTAATTATTTTCAGTTCAGATGCATTCAGTTATGTTCGATTCAGTTCAGTTTACATAATTGTATTTTATACAACAAATAAATTCAGTTCATTTCAGCTTCATTCAATTCAGTTTAATTATGTTCGGTTCAAATCAATTATGTTCACTTAAAAATAACATACCCTTAACTCCCTAGCATTTGTTAACATTGAGAAAGTAAATGTTTGACAGACTAGTAGTATATATAGGGGTCCTATCTTCTTTGCCTAGTAGTAGATATTTGACGAAATTATGAAATCAAGAGTATGGCATGTGTTGTTTTGAACTTTTGATAATTCCTTCAATATCAAATCGTACGCAACAAGCTAACAATTAGTCAGGACAATTTTTTGTTTTGTTTTGTTTTTAATTAATAGTACAAAATCATTTAGGGTGTAATTGGAAATTCAGATGTTACCAATTGGCCGGGTTATCTGTTTCGCTTCATTGTGAATTTGACGCCACTTTTTGTGCCATCTCTAGGAAGCTTACCAAAAGTATAATAATATTGGAAGTCTAGTGGATGAAAATTATAGGTTGGATGGTTGTGACCTATCACCACGTCTTTAAGTAGATGGATTCAATTCGGACCATGTAATGATCCGAACACTAACGAGAGTTACAAGGTGATGCAGTGGAGCTAAAGTCAGGGGCGGAGCCAGGATCGTAAGTTACGTAGTGCGGTAAGATCAAAAGATCTAAAATATTTATATTAATTTATATTAATAACATTTTTTATTGGTTTTAAGGTAAAAATTATAGGAAAATGACTACTTTAATGACACAACAAGACTTTATTGAATTGAAATTTTGAAATATAAGGTAGTGCAATATCAAACATTGAAAAAGTAGTAAAATTAATAAAAAAAAAGAAAATTTGGGTAGGTGCGGCAGTACTACCCTGCCCCTTGATGCCTCAGCCACTGGCTAAAGCGGAAAATAAGAGGTGTGGGGTTCGTTTAAAATTTTAATAACATATGGGTTGATTAGAGCTGCTAGACCTCCAGTTCAATACATCAAGCATTTGGTCCCAAATTTTGAAGATGTTCGGCTATAAGGTATACATTTGGAAGGAAACTCCAGCGAATTCCTTCGCGAAGTTAGCTAGTAGTTTTTTTACTAATGAAGTAGTTCCACCACATTCCAATTTGCACCTACATAAGGTGACTAATCGGGTCTGAGAGACATAGCACCTATTTGACTTTTGATTTGTATAACTTCATATGTATGTGAGCATACAACTCAGATAGTCACACAACCTCTTGAACAAGCACCGTACAAAGTTTTGTAGTATGATTGATTAAACGAACTATTTCTTAATAAAATAAATAATAATAAGCCTGGTTGTGACTAGTGATCTGACAGTCATCTCATTTGTTCCATGAAGCCGCCGGCTCACGATCAGAATCCTTTTAATTATTACACTCATCATTATTACCACGTACTCCCAAAGGCCAAGTGTGGTAAACTCGTAATTAGTACTAGTAGTAAGTATACTAATAAAGACAATAATCATTCAAATTCAAACGGTTAGGCCATCTCCAACAGTTAGAACCCAAAATATACTCCCTCTCCTGTGTAGCTTTCCACTCAACAGAATCTAAACACCATCTACCCTCTACAGTAGTTAGAACCCAACAGAACACACAATTTAAACCCAAAAAAGCAACAGAACCCAACAGAACCGGTTCTGTAGAACAGAACGATTTCTGTCATTAAACCCAATAGAACACTGTTGGAGTTCTGTTGGGATTCTGTTGAGGCCAAGAGAACCCCAACAGAACACTGCTGAAGATGGCCTTACCCCACCCATAGGTGATCATATTCATAGGACCCTCCTGTCATCAAACCAAATCTCAAATCTAAGTACCTACCCACCTGATGATCGGAGATTGGAGCGGATTCAGAATTTAGATTTTGGAGGGAGATATCCCCAAATGCTCACCCCTAACTCTTCCGGTTCCCTCAAATAATGCATCAACTTTCAAAATTATATATTCCTAGTCATCAAACTAAACCTTGTGCGTACCCACCCAATGATTGGGAATGGGCGGATCCATTGTTGGAGTTGGGGGAGGGGATTATATATATAGGATTAGTTTGGAAATTCGGGAGTGGGGTGGGGGGGGGGGGTGTTAAATTCTAAAAATATCTACTTCCTCCGAATACTTTAAAAAATTCAATTTGGTTTTGTTGACTTTCTTAATGTCTTATTTAACCTTAAATTAATAGTTCATTACGAAAAGTATTTAAAAGTATGTTGTAAAAATATAGGAAGTACACTTTCGTAATCACAATGAATTATGATTAATTTGATATCAAACGGAACATTAAAAAAATCAACAAAATTAAATGAGATTTTTTAAAGTTTTCGGAGGAAGTACAATATATTAACTATGAAATATTTCTTTTTAAAATTTTAGAAAGTGAAAGTACCTCAAATGCCCACCCCTAACTCCTCCCCGAATTGGGGAGCCAGCTCCCTCAAATAATCCATCAATCTATCTAGTCTATCTAAAATATATACGAAGTATTTCTTATACCATTAACTTCCTACTTTTGTTAACATCTTTTGGAACGTAAATTATCTAAATTACAAATTTGTAAAAAACAAAATGGAAAATTTATATTCAAAAAGCATAATAAATTAATAATTATACTTTTTCGACATAATTTTTTAACTTATGTCTTTGATGTAATTTAGAAATAATTTAGGATTAAAATCAACAATATTAAACGAAAATTTTTAACCTAGACGGTGTAATTATAACATACCCTCTATTCTATCAGAATCTTCTCAGTTTTATGGGATGATATTGAAAAGTATCAACAGATTCATTATTTATAGTACAACGTAACCTTTGAAAGTATACTCATCATGTATTTAGTAATCTCTTTGTTTTACATGGTTATGGTTGAGTTTGGTTGTTTCCCCAAGGGCTGGTTGCCTGGTTGTATATTTGTTTTGTATTCCTATGGTCGGTTCTGCTCGGTGTACAGGCTAGGTTTGTACTTTGTAAAAATTTAAGCCTGAGACTGTTCTGAATATCTCGTTGTAGTTGTAACGTTGATGGAACATTACTTACTCATTAATAAAACTTAATAAAAAGTTTTTTTCCGTTTAAAAAAAAAAACTAATCTCTTTGTTTTGAATTTAGCTTTCTTCTAAAATGCTTTCCGAATGATGTTTGAAGTTTTTGGGTTGCAGATGTATCGATCCCACCTTTACCTAGTGCCAGACAAACTAATTATGACATCGATTAGTTATTTGGTACTATCTTTAATTGCTCATTATTAATTATTATACTTTGTTTAATATGTTATAAATTAATATAAATGATTAGATTACATTCCTCTCCAACAGCTTAAGTCTTTTGGAGATTTGAAATTATATCATGGTATCAGATCCATCTGGCTCATGCCCATCTGGATTCGAATCTTCTCGGAGACAAACTCCGTCCCATAATAAATTTCCACTCGATTGGCATCCTCAAAGAGGTTGAAATCGGCCACACTTAAGGGAGAGCGTTGGATAATTAATCATCGACTTAATTAATCATCCACTATCATAATAGATCTAGAACTTATATTAAATTTAACTAATCGTAAATTTGAGGAGTTATAAGGGTGGACGGGTGGTAAAGGTGCTGGAGTAGCAGAGGAGAGGTCAAGGGTTAGAACCCCGCAGAGACATAAGGTTGTTATAGAGAAGAGTTATAAGGTGGTAAAGGGTAGTGTAGGAATAGGAATGGAGTTAGATTTCGCCGTTTATTTAAAAAATCATAAATTTGTGCTTAAAATATATTACAAATGCCCAAATTATATTCAATCATACGTTTAAATTTAATCACCATTCTAAGTGAGTGTTTGCAAATGCTTAAAAAATTACTTTTGTGCTTTTGGAGTAGTAAAAGTAGTTTTTCAGTGTTTTATTTTACAACTTCTGACTCTGCTTAAACTTCTCCTGAAAAAAGCAGGTAACCGCCAGAAGCTGAGAAGCATGTAAACTGATGCTTCTACCTGCTTTTAGCAGTTCGTAATTCTTTTTAAACTAAAAATAAGTGCTTTAATCGAATTTACCAAACACTATAGCATCTACTTCTGTGACTTTAAACTGATTTTACACTAAAATATCAAACACCCACCAATTTTGATTAAAATCATTTTTTTTTAACTTTTAGCAAAAGTAGACCAAAAGTACCTCCTAAAATCATTTGCAAACACTCACTAATTAATTAGTTGGTCGACTTGCGAATTCTCTCACATTCTCAATCGCTTTAATATGTCATCACAACTCATAAGTCACAACCACGCACCAATAAAATTATCTCTCATGTGATTAACATTTACTCCCCATGGGACCGAAGTTTCTAGATTTATGTCTTCTGAGTCAAGATTGTCATAACTTGTTGCCGTTTAATTTAGCTTATGTGGTTTGCCAGCTATTGCGTAGGCCCGTGGCGTTTACCCAATGTGCATCTAAAGGGTAGCGGCTGCGGGTTTCCAACGTCATAAAAAAAATCATCGTTTGAGTATCTATATTAACTAGTTGTAGCCCGTGGCAACGCCACAATATAATTTACTTGGGTTTCAAATTATTAGAAAAAAGAAATTGAAAATTTTAATAAGAGTAATTTAATTTGTGAGATAGCTTTCTTTTTTAAAAATGCGTAAACTTTTGTAAAGCACCTATAAATGAAAATAAGTGAAGTTTTTTTTTTCTTCTTGAAAGAGAATAAGTGAAGTTTTGTAGGATAGTAAGGCTCTGTTATTTTCATCTGAAAATTGATTATTTTAAGTTCAGTTCAGATGCATTAAGTTCATTTCAGTTCAGTTCAGATTTTCCTAACAGTATTTTGTACTACAAATAAGTTTAGTTCAGTTCACATCCATTCAGTTCAGTTCAGATCAGATTAGTTCAGTTTTGTTCAGACGAAGAAAACAGAGGCTAACGGTAACAATTAGGCCGTGTGATAAAAGTGTTAGGTGTATATTTCTCTCCGACACGCTTATAAAATTGGTTTCAACGTTGAAAAATTGTTTTATGTAGTAGATTCAATTTGTTTGTCTTTTGTTTCTAAACGTCGTAATCTCCCCAATTATTTCCCGTGCTCCATCCATTATACATGCATTATCCCAAAAAAAGAAAAAGTCTATAATCACTTGCACGAGCTACGACTAATGTATTTTCTCACTCTCGTCCAAATATGAATAGGGAGGGACCCAAAAAAACCGAAGATAAATTGTAAATGGGACTTTTCAAAATGCTATACTTGTATACCAAGTAGTTCGGATTTTAAATATGGAAAAATACACATATAAATAAAAAACAACAACTAATTGCAAATAAAGCCATTTTAAAGCATTAGTTATCAAATGCTCGCTACTTTCTAAGCTTCCGGACCTCAAAATCTCGCTCAATTGGATTTAATATCAAATTTGACATCCGAAAAGTAGTTTCAGCCACTGAAACTAGCTAAAACTAGCTAAAATGGACCTCAAAAACTCGCTAAACTGAATTTAATGAAGATTTTTAAAATCCGCCTGCAGAAATGGACCTCAAAATCTCACTCAACTGGATTTAATAGTAAATTTGACATCCGGAAGCTAGTTTCAGCCACTGAAACTAGCTAAAAATGGTTGAAACTAGCTAAAAATGACTGAAACAATTTGAAACTAACTGTTAATTTTATATTTTTCCTGAAATTAACCTTTAAAACTAGTTGTTAATTTTATAAAATGATTAAATTAACTCTAAAAATTATTTATACTAAACTAAATAAATTAAAAAAAATATGGAAACTATAATTACAAAAATATCATCATTATTTTAACTGAAAAAACATAGTTTCAAATTAGTTTCAACACATAAAAGCTAATTTCAGACAAAAAGCTAGTTTCAGAAGCTAGTTTCGAATAAAAACTAGTTTCATAAACTGGCCGAAACTAGCTGAAACTAGTTGAAACAAATTATTAATGCTAGTTTCAACATCATAAAATGTTAATTTCATTAGTTTCAACAACAAAAATGTTATTTTTATTAGTTTCAGCATCATAAGTGCTAGTTTCATCAACAAAAATGCTAGTTTCGGCAACACAAATCCTAGTATCATTAGTTTCAACAACACAAATGTTAGTTTCAACAACTAAATGCTAGCTTCATTAGTTTAAGCATCATAAGTGCTAGTTTAAGCATCATAAGTGTTTGTTTGAGCCACAAAAATGCTAGTTTCAGCAACACGAATGCTAAATTCATTTGTTTCAGCATCACAAGGGAACAAAAAAAAATGTTTTAGGGCAGTTTATGTGTATGCCAGAGATGAAAGTTTCATTAGTTTCAACAACAAAAATTAAATGCCAGTTTCATTAGTTTATGTGTATAAATATTAATTAGTTAGCAAAAAAAATAGTTAAATACAATTAGCTAGTAATTAATTAACACTAATGGATGTAAAAAACGCCATCAGAATCCATTTTAGTGAGAACATAGGTGTCCAGCGAGAAATTGAGATCCAAATTGATTAGCTTTTAGGGCACCAAAAAATAGAATGGCCTTTTTTGTAATAGGTTATTAGAGTTTAGGGCACCAAAAATAGAATGAGCTTTTTTGTAATTAGTTATTTAAAGTGGCTATTTTAGCAATTAGGTGCCCTCGAGTGGTTATTTTATGTAATTTTCTGTTTAAATAATCTTTTCTCAACATGTTTTGTGTTATCTCGAATCGAGGTTTTGAAACCCGGACTCGGAGATCGAGCCGGACACCGCTCTGTAAGACGTTCAACCGGTTTAACCGCGGGTCAATCCGGAATCAACTTTGATTTTATCATAATATATATACATAATATTTCAATACAATATATATGAGATTTTGTCAAAAAACTATAGATAGGATAAATTTTACACATCTCAAAATTTATTAATGCACCACCATTACGTAATAAATAATCCATAACAATCTTTTTAACCACTAATTTAAAAGTTCATTCATAATTAATATAAAATGACATAGTATAGAACATTACAAGTCAATTAGAAAATCCACAAAGAACGAAGAAAAAAAGTGTATAATCTTTTCTTAACATGAAGCACTTGGAATGGAAAGTTTTTGTTTTTTTCTTAAATTGAGGTTGACCCGGAGTTTTACCGGGTTTTAACCGGTTCAACCTCCGATCCACGCGGTCAACCGGTCGGACCCGCAAAGACGTTTTCTGGGTTTTTCACCCGGATGTGTTGGCGAGTAGCGGTGCACTCGATCGGACCGGCGGTCCAACCACGGGCTTTGAAACATAGATCTCGACAGTATATACTGCACTCGTGTACTACTTAGTGGTGATATTAAACAAGATGAACCCGGCGGAATATTGCATAGCTCTGAAATCGATTCTAACTAGTTGAGTCTCAGTTCGGCTCGGTAAGAAAAGAACCATTGAGCTCGAACTTAATTTTAATAATATAAAAACATTTAGAAATAATAAAATAAAAATATAGATACTAAGCCTTATCAAGCAGAACAAGGCTCCACTCAATTACCGGGTGAGTCGAGGTTAAAGCCTTAACGAGTCGAGTTCTACTCTCATCCTAAATCTCGACTTAGCCCAAAGTAAATTGAAAAAAAAAAGATGGGGAAATATGTACGCTCATTTCGGTCTTTTTTTATTCATCTAAAAAAATAAAGTATTTTATTTAGTCCGCTTCAAATTTATTTGTTTAGTTAAAATATAAATAAATTCATCCAAATTTCTTCGGATGAATCAAACAAGAGCTTTATTAATCTTGTGGCTAAAAACAATATACACATGTAAGTGTCGACTCATACACAACAATGGGAATTGGAGTGCTTGCAATAGTTTCAAATTAAATTAATTTAATAAAAAGTTGGTAAAATTGAATTATTTGATAATTTGATGATGGATTTGCAAAAACCATTAAAAATTAAAAACTTAAAGAAGTTGTAAAAGTAGTGTTTTCAAATTCAAATTTTTAGACAAAAACAATTAAAATCCAGCTTAATTTAAGAATGAACTGCTTAAAGGAGGCCCAAACCAAATTCTCCAACTTCAACTTATCCAGTTTAATTTAATAGAATCTGTCACCTAGTAAGCTATTGCTAACACTTAAAAAACAGCTTTTACTTAAAAAAAAAGAGATAAACTGGATAGTTAAGTTGTTGAAAACACCCAATAATAATTGACCTGAATATTTTCAAACTACAAGGTATATGAGAAACCAATGAAGCTGCCCTACATGCATCAAGAGACGATATAACCCAATCACGCCAACCAAACTCAAGCTTGCAGCAGGTCACAGATAGGTCTAACTCTAATATAACATACTTCACTCGTTCAACATAGTACTGCCATCATCAGACTAAAATTACATAAACATAACACAACACGAAGTCACAAGTCCTGCTGTAACACTTCAAATACAAACCGAGTCTCATAAAACAACACTAGAACAACATAAACCTAAGCACATAGAACTACTACTTCGACAATTCAAACATACTTTCAACCATTGTTTCAGCCAAAGCGGGACAGAAAGCACATAAGTCCTTGTCTATTGATTAGGTTAGGCCGATCATCCATATGTACCACCCCTGCAATCTCTTCACTACTGCAGCATAAATCCATATAGACGCATAAACACTGATCACACAAGAGATTCCATACCTATTGCTGAAATAATGGATCTTGTCAGGTGCTTAAACCGGCTGCTGCATAGAAAAATTTTATACACCAGACATGAGTAAGAACCAAAATATCAAATGCAAGTAATCTACGTAGTCTGATTTCGAGAATCTGAGTTTGGGCTGATTACTACTACTTCACAGCCTATTGATACCTTCACATTCAGCTCATCATGGAAGACCAAAAGTATTCACTTTTATATCATTCTACTTGATTTTTCATTTTAGTACAAGCTTTTATAAACACACAGTTCTAAGTTTCTAACCTTGTTTTCCAGCATGCATGTTTCTAACCTTAAATATAAGGAGTTTTAAAAAAGATAAAAGTGCTTAGATAGAAAGAAGATAAACTGGAATTACCTCTGATCTTCCTAACTTATTACCTCCCTCGTGCATTATGCAGGGATCCAACACGAGCTAGCAGTAATAATCCGACCTTTCCAACCCTGTAACATCCAACTGCCATCTTCATCAAACAGAAAATCTTTGTGATACCATGTAGCAACCTTGTGCCTGAATTTCTTCATGAGCTTGTTATCCAGAGGTAGTGGTTTGAACCCGGCCCTCAAGTGGCGGGCATGCCACTGCTTGTACGTCTCGGGTCTTTCGACCCTTTCTGCTCCCTCACATGCAATAACATTCATCACCTCACGCCCATAAAAATCTTGTTCAAAATGTGTCCTGTGTGGATTATCACGATCAAGGGTAGCATCAAACATATCAAACAATGCCGAGTAATGGAAAAGAGCCTCTCTGAAGCGCGTAACAAAGAATGGAGCACTGTAAGATCCATTGGTAATAGCATTCACAAATATATCAGGTTTCATTTTCCGAATCAAGCTCAGAACTGCATCCCTTGGACTGTCAGCCGAAACAGTCTCATCAAGCAATTGGGTGAATCGAAAAAGACAATTCACTGCCAGAACCTCCCCACTTCTAATGTTTAGATCCTCAATCTTAACTGTTTCCCAATTCTGTATTGCTATGGCATGATACTCAAATGGTACACCAAAACGTTCACAGTATTTCCTCAATCGGCACCCTGTCTCTTCTATGCTTTCTGCAGGCCTAAAACCTGGTTGTGGAAACTCGATTCCAGTAATCCGCAGCTTAGGAGGCCCACCTTCTCTCTCAGCAAGATGCTGAATAAGGATAGGCCACTGGAAACCATACATAATTCCAAAATCCACAACATGCAGTGTTGTTGCTTCTGATGCTACGGATCCAATCATCATATTTGCAAAGCCAATCGAAATCTTCTTGAATGGACAAGCCTTTATATAAGCCTGGTAAGCTTTTAACTTCTGAACAGCAGATATTTTTATTCGAGCAAGAGATGAATAACGCTCGGTACCAGTGCCACCCAAGCGAGCCTCAAGACCACATATAAACACATTTGCCAATCTCTGATACACATCACCAGTAGGAGAAGAATTCTGCTTTATCTGTCTTAATTGTTCATATGCAGTCCTACGATCATCAGAAGCAACGGATTGAGCGCAGCTAACCAAAAGGCTTCTCAAGTCCACAGCCTCCCCTCTACTGTCAGTCTTCTTAGAACGAGAACCATTTGGGAGTACAGTTTGCATCGTAGTAGGACGCACGTTTCCATCTTCGTCACACACCACTGGCTCCCCGTTGGGATCTGTGCAAAGTAGAACTCTGTCAAACATTTCACACAATTCTTCCTCTTCAATGTAAATTGCAGATTGTTTGCTGCTTCTCTCCAGGTCATCTGAATCTTCGTCATGTGGGTGGTGGTGCTTTCTTCCCCTCAATCCGTTTGAGAAGAGATCAATCTCGTCCTTCTCTACTTTTACCGTAGTTGCAGGAGTGATGTTCTCTGACTTTTGTGGTAACTCATACTTATCCAAGTCAATGACCAAATTAGTACTGGCTGGAAGAAATTTACTTGCCTCTTCCATCCCCCTCTGGAACTGCAGAATCGACTCGCTATTGCTGAATATGTTTTGAAGTAGATTAGAGCTTTCCAAAGAAGATGTGTTCTGCGGAACACCATTCAAGCTGTTAGCAGTACCAAATGATGACTGTGAACCGCCTTGCAAGTATGAATTAGGTGAAGAATCCTGCACACGGCCTTGTTCAAATGAAGAATTATATTCTCCTGGATCCAAAATCCATTGAGGTTCCATGAGGCTACTACTACCATTGGTACTGCTATGTGTATACTCACTGGAATTACCAAATAAGCTGTCTGGGCTATCCGATGTTTGGTCACCATAGCTTACCGGATTATATGGAGATGGGTATTTGTGACCAATTACCTCATACAATGATTTCTCTGCAGCTTGCAGGGCAAGTGGGTCATGGAACATGCTAGGCTTTTCTTCCAGGCCTTCTTCAATCAGTATCTGGTTCAGGAACTTTAGCACTGGATCAGAGTCTTGATCATCAGGTGACTCTGTTTCATAACTCCCAGTGGTTGATGGCGCAAAATTTTCAGGATTTGGGCTCAGTGGGTCAAATGGTATATCCAGGACATCAAGATCTAACTCATTGTGTTTCATCCCATTGATAAGATCTGGGGACTGCCCGTAACTGGATAGAAAATTCCCATCATCGAACTTGTATCCGTTGGTGTTCAGGAATTCAGTGAAGTGGGGATCCATACTAATAATGGACCTCAAAACCCCTGCCAACAAAAAATAAATAAATCAGCTTCAATGAGTCACTCCTGAAAATTTTATTCCAAGAAGAAACTAAAGGAAAGGTTACTGGCATCCTGGCATTTTGGTATTTCTACAACTCAAATATATAACCATGGTATCATCCCAGAATGACTATAAATCTCAAAGATGTGAGGTTGCCATGACACGCAAAGTAACAAAAAATGTTTTTCCTACTGATATCAGTGGAGACAATCACATTAATAGAATGTATCGATGTACACGGGGCGCTCATGCAACAAGGGGAAGAAGATCCCACCGATGACAATGAACGATTTATTACTGAATGAGTCCAATTCACCTAATATTCTCTTCCACTTCGTATTCATTGATTTTTACAGTGCATCTACAAACGTAAACGTGTGATGTATCGATGAACACGGGGCACTCATGCAACAAGGGAAAAAAAATCCCACCGATAACAATGAACGATTTATTACTGAATGAGTCCAATTCACCAATCTTCTCTTCCACTTCGTATTCATCGATTTTTACAATGCATCTACAAACGTTTGATGTATCGATCTACACGGGGCGTTCATGCAAGAAGGGGAAGAAGATACCACCAGTAATAATGAACGAATTATTACTGAATGAGTAAAATTCACCCAATCTTCTCTTCCACTTTGTGTTCATTGATTTTTACAGTGCATCTACAAACGTAAACGTGTGATGTATCGATGTACACGGGGCGATCATGCAACAAGAGGAAAAAGATCCCACCGGTAACAATGAACGATTTATTACTGAATGAGTGATATTCATCCAATCTTCTCTTACACTTCGTATTCATCGATTTTTACAGAGCATCTACAAACATTTGATCTACTAAACCGTAAATCGATACTATCGATAATCCTTAAACCGAGGGTTTCATTTCAGATTGATTTCCCTTTGATGGTAGAACTAAATTACTATGTCCTAGGTCAAACAGGGTCATAGCTAATCAATCAAACAAGACATTTCTAGCCATCATCTATTCCTTAACATAAGATTATTCAACAGTTCAACACAAACCCAAAGGTAAAAACATCATCACAAAAATGACTAATTATAGAATTACCAGCAAGAGATCATTTCATTTCCGTATAAATCGAAAACAGTATCAACACAGAGCTACAAATCACCATTAATTCCACATCAGCTGAACATGAGCTTAAAAAAATCAAGCCTTAAAGAACAGAATCACACAGTACTAAAGTAACCACATCTTGAAGCTAGTGTAAGAAAAGGGCCAAGAAATTCAAAAAACAGGAAGATTAATCGAACTTTCAGATTAACAGACAGAAAAGAACCGACGGATGAAAAGAAAAAAAAGGTTTGAGCAAATATCAGAGCGTACCTGTGATTTGTTCGAGAAACGGACGAAAAGGGTTTGAGAGCAGTAGAGAGAGACAGTGAACGATTCTAATAACTTTGTAAAAGTGAAGCAGAGAGAAACAGAGGCACATATATATCCTGTACAATTATTTATAAATATCTGTTCATTTTCTTTTCCATAAAAAGGAAAATATATATAAATTAAAATAGTGTAATTTTTTAAAAGTAGTCTACGGTTTGTGCTAGATTATGTTGACTCCCCAAAACTTTAATGAAATTTCAGAACCATCCCTGGATTTTGATAATTCATAGATTCCTGTGTTTTGAAACCCGAATTCGACCGGGCGGTTCAACCGGTCGAACCGTTACTCGCCGATGATTACAAGTGGGTTCTATCGAAACTCGGAGGGGAGCTCGACTCGGGGTTATAGTTAAAATGACAAATTTAAAATGATTGTTATAGTTAAAGTGACAAATTTAAAATCATTCACAAATTTCACGAAACCACCATTAAACAAGTCTGAAAATTTTAAGAATGTCATTAAAATATCAATAAACAAGTTTAAAATATACTCCCTCCATTTTATTAGTTGCTTCCTAAGGGGTGAAAATCACCAATTTTAAGGAAATGTACTATTTTACTGCATGACCCACATCATGACCCACAACTTACTTTATTTAAGTATCATTAGTAATTTAAACATTCAATCCATGACTCGATCTCCGTTTCTGGTACAACAGACATGATATCTGTGCAATCTGGGGACCAATTACAAGGTGGAGGCGAGTCTATTTCACCTGAAAATGGAAGATCTGCGTATCAACTCACACCCGTCGATGGGCTCGGATTCTGGCACTACAGAGTCGAGGAAGGTTTCTTCTTCATATGGATCTGGATCGAAACCCATGGGTATTTGGTTTTCGGACATGATTTTGGTTGGAAATTGATCAGAATGATTTTGGTTGGATCGATCAGAATTTAGTTGTGTCTAATTTTTAGAGAGAGAAATTTAAGAGATAAGGAAGAAGAAGATGGCGTCTGAGATGTTGATATATGTCCTTCTTTATTGATAAAATAAGAGTCATTCAATTAATGAACTTGTTTACTTCATTATTAGTAGGGCTAATTTTTACCTAATGAATTTCTTTTACTGGACCAAGCCATACCATATTTGAAAAGAGGAAGTTTGTAATAGAACGCCAAAAATGAAACCTAGGAAGTTATTAATGAAATGGAGTAAGTAATACTTAAAACATTCACCCATTAGAATATTAAACCTCCGGTCATCCAAATGTTTTTCATTTTAGTACTCCCTCAGATCCGGCTACTCTTAACTAAGTAGTATACTTCTTTAATTAATTTGTTCCGTGATGGTCAAGATTACACCGTTTAATTAATTGTTAATTTATTTTTATGGATAGAGAGTGTAATAATTTGGTATGGACGTCCTTATATTAATATCTCCGTCCCAGTCATTTCTTTACATTTGTTTTGTTGACTTTTCCGTAGTTCCGTTTGACCTCTAATAAATTATAAATTTTAACGAAAAAATAATCAATGATATTATATAATGAAAGTAAAGACACTATATTTTCATAATATACTTTCATAAATTAATTTCTCGTTATAGTTTAGGAGAAAATGAAGGTTAAACGGAACGCAACAAAATCAACAAAAACAAACGTAAATAAATGACCGGAAAATATGAGTAATTTATAGAGGATTTGATGAACATATGTCGATATGTAGCAGGGGATGATGACCGAGAAATGTAACTTCACGATTAAACCAATCATACATATTTAGCACTGTACTGTACGTAGTTGCCATTATATCACGACAATTATATTTCATATATCTGTCACTTTCTTAGTTCATATTAGTCCTGCTAATAATCATTTAAAGAATACTAAGCTAATCATACTATCTAATTTCTCTGTGAGATATAAGGTAGTGTAAGATATTTGTATACAGTAATGTAGTAATGTAGAAGTAGGAATATTTTTAGTTTAAATAAAAAGAAAAACTTAGTTTCTTTACTAATAATTTCATTACTAATAGTACTATAAGCACGGTGGAAAGTAGTAATCCCTCCATTATATCTAAAACTTCTCATTTGATATAGGCAGAATTTTAAAAAATTATTTAAAAAGTGTGAAAGAAATTTTGTGATGGCTATAAATTTAAACTTTAAGTCATTATGTATATAAAAATTACCATTTATAATATTTTTTTAAACTCTTTTTTATTTTTAATTATTTTTTTAAAATTATTTGATAATAATAGACTAGAAATTTTATTGGAAACGGATAATTTAGGGTGGGACGTTGGAGGGAGGGAGTATATAGCTGTATGAAAACATCAATTTTAGAAAGTGTACGTATCGTGGAGAAAGGTTATTATTGTTATAGATAATTAACTTCAAATAATTTGTACATAAGGGGTTTAAACTAATTATGTTGATCCTGAGTAACTTGCAAGAAACCTTGATCAAAGGCTAGCTCAAGGTTAAGCTCAGTCAATATAAGTTTGAAAATATATATTTTTAATTGTGAGAATAATATTTATTTATGAACATATTAAATATAATTTAAACTGAATATGTAGTTTTAAATAATTATTATGTTACTTTAGCCGCTCGTAAGCAAGACCGTACCAAAGCTCGCAAACTTTTGATTGACCACATAATTTAAAAATTCGACAAAGATCGTGATCGACAGTTCAACGTCAATTCAACTAATTTTTTGAGACGATCATACGCTCAATAAGTCTCAATTCGTTAACACCCTTACTTTAAGGGTTAGAAAAGATAACAAATAAATAAAATAAAGTGATCATTTATAAAAAAAAAAATGATAATATGCACTTCAACTCTTCAAGGTAATTTATTAACATTGTCTTTTACTATAAGGTTTACTCATCTGTTTTTTTAGATTGTTTACGTATTCCATTTTTTGTCCGTTTTTTTAGATTGTTTACGTTTCTTTTTTTGACAACTTTCTATCTCACAACTTTATCGTGCGTCCTGCCACTAAACCAAATACTACACTCATCATACCAACCTCCTAAAAAAACCGTTTAAAAAGCAAACGTAAACAATCTAAAAAGACGGATGAGTATATAATTTGGGTGCTCCTAGCAGCAAAATCCTAGTGAGAAGTTGTGGGGCTAAAATGCATTTTGAATGATGAAAATGAAACCGTGTGTTTCCGTAATTATGTAGTAGCTTAGGGAGGCAGGTGTAATTTAATTCAATTACCTTTCTCTCCAAGGTGAAGACTAAAAGAATGAAGCTTCGCGGTATGCTCGCACTGGCAGAAAAGGACAATTTAAAGTGCACTCTAAGTCATAATTATAGTACTTTTCTAATCATTTTGATTGGGTTTGGTCGTCTCGCGCTTTAATTTGATAGGTTCTCGTGTAATTATATTTTAATCAAATACTAATAGTACTGATGAATTAAAGATAATCTTGGTTGAACCGATTTTGTATTATTCTCTCTTCACTCCACCAAGATGGCCGTGAGCCTTCGACTTTATCAGCCTTCCAAATTGCACCACCCTGATTGCTACGTGATATCGAATTATCGATATAGTAATTTGTATAAAATTATTTATACAGATTTGCATACTTCACTAATAATTTGTGATGCAAACTTGCAAAGGGGTACAAATTAAAGATGGTATACATGAGAGTTGCGGGATATATCCATATTCTAGGGGAGATTTTCTTTAAAACTCATTCAACATAGAATATATATGTTGTTCATGTAGTTTTACTTTGTAACAACTACTATCACACAAACATCAATATACCACCTTATATATTCAAACCTCCTTATGTCTTCGACAGGGCTTGAATCTTGCATCTCTACTTTATCATCCCAACTCTCTTTCATTGTACGACCTTATAAGACTATTAAGAAAATGATATAGTGAATATTTAATGTTACTTTTTTAATGTATATTTAGATATTTATTGTGTTTTATGGCATGAGAGGTAAATGTTCAAGAATATATATTTCCCCAAGGGATCATGTTCCAATTGTTGGCATATGCTGCCCCAAAGAATTCGAACTAATAACGCACCCATAGGCCCATCGAAAAGTGATCATGGCCATAACTATACTTGCTCCAAATGATTTTAGTACTACTTTATGTTTGAATTGATCGATCGTTATATAATTTCAGTCAAAAAGAAAAAAAAAAATTTAAACGGCCAAATTGCATTTCAATCAAGAAATACGGAGTACAAAATTTACAATGTGCACAAGACTTGCACCCAAACTAAAAAATTACAACGAATCGATAACCACATGATTTGATTCCACTCGAATAAAAAGTTATGGACGGGGTAAATCATGGCCACCATGTTCATCTAGTATGTCTTTCCAGAGACGGAGAGCCAAGAATCCCAACGTTAAGAATTCAACCAAGAACTCTAACCAAGACCAAGATGGCGGAATATCACACGAGGCAAGTTCAGGGAACAAAACACACGTGATGATGTCCATCTCGGACCCGGCCCCAATCACTTGCAACCGAGTAGAGAAATCATGCAACAAAAACCGAACAGCAAAAATAAGTACCCGGTAACCTCAAAACGCAACAGAAAATCAAGACATCCGACCGTAACCCATAAAGCGCATCAAATAAACCAGGTCCAATGCCAAAACAACAACAGACCGTGCATCATTCAGAAAACTAAATTGTCGACATGTACAGTGTTAAAATTATTATAAGTATATCTAACCACCAGGACTTTTCACGTGAATCAATTTTAATTAATACTTCGTACCACAGTAAAAAGTGACATACATAATCGATCGAGTTATCGTATTCATTTTCTTTGACGTGAGATATTGTCTTGACTAGGTCGATGGTAGTATTCACATTGTGCCAGAGATGCTAAGAAATTGTTTAATATACGAATCCGATAGAAATGGAGTTATAAGGTGGTGCAGCGGTAAGGAGTTGGGTTACCGAAGGAGAGGTGAAGGAGAGGTGCGGGGTTCAGTCCCCAGCGGTTAGGGAGTTATAAGGTTGGTTTAGATGTGGAGAAATAAGGTGGTTTAGAATAAAATTTGTATAGCACTAGTGTAGGAGTTGTTGTAATATTTACCGTTTAAAAAAAAACGAATTTGGTGGAAATTTTCTTTTTCCTCGTATTTTTAATGTTTAACTTTTGGAGAAAAAATTGAGAAATACCGCCTTTTCTTTTCTTTCTCTAGTGTACTTAAGTAGTATAATGTTTTGAAGATAACCAGCAGATGTTTGTTTGACTAGAAATCATACAATATGTTGCTAGTAACAATGGATACTGTTGTATTGTAAATTATTTTAAATGTTACCTTTCCTAATTTCATGTACGTAAAATATTAATTATATTGTGACAATTTATTCTATTTATGATAAAAAAAAGATATATTTTTTGAATAAAATTACAATATTCTAGATTATAACTTACTGTATAACTTATAACCAAGTGTTTTGTTCCCATAAGAGAACTTTTTTTTATATCAAGATTCAAGAGTTCATGACTAATACTGGCAATGGTATATTTTAGCAAAACTGACTCCAAAATGCTTGTATCCTGTCTTAACAGGGGAGCGGCGGCCTCACCATACCAAGAAACACTCAGACAGGATGCATGTAGGAGGATGGACTTTATGGATAGTGTGCAAGTCCTTTTTGACTATCGAGAAACAAACCAAGTAGCTGATCGACTAGCAAATGAAGGAAGGAAGCGAACTTCTGGAAATACTCATTCGCATGTTTCAGAGTCTAATATGTATATTTGGGATATTTGCCCTACTTGGTTGTTAGAATTTCTTGAACTAGATAACAATATTACTAATCGGCATGTAAATACTTTTTAATATTAATATATCACCTCTACTTTCACCCTCTCAGCTCCCTCATACAAGAAGACTTATCACCAAGATAAAAAAATGATAACTGTATGTCTAATAATATGGGTAGATTTCTAATGCAAGAAATAAGACAATCATCAAAACTTTATATGCAAAATTTATTCACTCATTGTACAAAAACGCCAACAATCCTGTTACAAGATTTGACAAGGCCTAAACATTGTATGAATCAAGTTGTCAAAAACACGGTTACAAACAAATGTACTACAAAAACCCACCCAAACCCAACAACTGGTCTGGACTCTGGACCAACCTTCTAAACATGGCTGGCTTCACTTGAACAAGAAGAAGAAGAAGAAGGTATCTGTCAGCAATCACCAAAGTAGGCAACCGAGCTCTTATTCTGTGACCATTTACAGCGCCACTCCAATCACCGGGACAGGACGGGACGGGACGCAAACTACTACAGTATAACATTATTATACATCCTTTCCTTTTCGACAACTTTTTACATAGTAGTATATATTAATCACATACAATCTTATTATAATTACTAACTAACGCCTGCTTACGCTTCTTTAGAGGAGGAGGCAGGTATCAGGCTGGGATTTCAGTTGTTGTTTCGCTTGCTGTTGGGACCAGTATGCATGGGCAGCCAATACTCGGTCCAGGAGTTCTTGGGGCACAGGTTCCCCTCTTCTTTGTTGAGGTGATATTCTTGCTGTGTGGACCAGTGTTTTCCACTTATCCTGAACACAAAACTCAAGTCACATACCAATACAGAACAACTTGTGGTTTCCAAACAACGCCATATCCTGTTTCAACTAATTAGCTGACTCGAACAAAATTCAATTATATCTAGCAGTAACAGGTACTTGGGTCACTGAGTGAGCTTCAGACAACCTGGGCTAATTATTATGTAAGGCATTAAGCACAGACTTCTCTGATCTTGATATTGAGTTCAAAACTGGAAGAAGAAATAATTAAAAGGGCACTACAAACACAGTGGCTTATAGACCAGAAAAAGCTCAAAGAGTGCCCTTGCAAATAGCAAAGAGATGATTTCTCTACACGCAAAATGATCATATCCAGTGACTAGTCAAATTGTAAAGAATCGCAAAGAATAAACGTAATCTGTACCTTCAAATCAACGTATGTTCTGTGTTTTGCATTATCGAAAGCTCTCAGTTTAACATCACGCCATCTGCAGTATAAGAAAGATTGGTGAGCAGGATGAAACAGTAAAACTAATCAAGGATTAATTCTCTCCGTGCGTAATAATTGAAACACAAAGCTTGAAAGATTCAGCCACAAGCATAAAGCAAGTCTCATACTAGGATGCACTTAAGAATATCACTTGTCACTGGTAATAATTTTAAATTGAACGGCAAGAACGAATTAGCATTAGAAAATTTTGGGCTTCTGAAAGTTACAAGAAAAGAAATAAACCTATTAGAATGTTAGAAAGGTGAAGTACAGGATTTTATGAAATATACCTTCCTGTACCAAGCTTCTCAACAGCCTGAACCAGAGCTTCTACTTCAGCAACAGCAAAAGGTCTACGAATCCGACGCTGTGCAGATTCAGATCGCTTAGATTTCCGCATAGGAACTACAGCCAATGCATCTGGTTTCATTGTAGTTACAGGAATCAGTGCCCTTGATTCAGAGGCAGTTTTATGTAGTGACATATCATGACGTGAAGCAGCTGAATCGTGATCACTTTCCAGGAAATTGTTAAAATTAGTTCCAGAATAATTTGGTGGAGCATCTGCAGCCCCGTGCTGGACACCGTTCCAGGTAATGCTCGAAGTAGGAGGATACCTAACAATACAAGGTAAATCGTTTAAAATGAGGAAAGTGGACTAGTATTTATTTACAAGAGAACTGAATAATACCTTGACAGAGGTCGTGGACTGTCATGCAGAAGTTGAACTGGTCGATCCTCAGGACACAATTGCAATGGGGCTTGAACAGGGCTCGGCTCCAGAGCAAAACCAAGAGTTTCCATCTTGTTGTCGTTAGAAATCCCAGTTTGCAATAACGTTTTGTTGTCGTCTCTAACCTTTTTACCCTGAAGAATTACTCCAACACGTAGACCACCACCAAGCACTGCGTTCACAGCTTCCATAACTGTTTTCTGCAAAATATTAAAGAAATAGATAATGTCATATATTGCTGAATGACTGAAGCACTTCATCGAACGTTGAAGACATCACACTAAACGCCGTTGAGAAGAGAGTATTTTAGTAATTAAATCTGGAATTTTATTGGATTTTGAAACATATCTTTGAAAATCAATGAAAACCGTAGTGACAGAAAAAATTAAATGCTTCACTTTCCATACCTTGAGAGAACCAACAGTTGCACTTTCTGGAAGCTCAATGAACAGCTCCGGGACCCTAAATGACTTGATCTTAAGCTTTACTGAATCAAATAAAAGAATATATAAATCCACTATGAGAATCTCTTGGGTTAGTGCACTAGGCTGGCTATAACATGAAATACAATACTGATGAAAAATTCTGTACCTTTGTGATTCCGAGAGTGAAAGGATGTGTTTTCACCTCTGGCAGAAGCCGGAGTTGGGCTAACTGCATTTTTTTTCAAAATAAATCAACTTCAGTATCCATTATGTATATTTATCCAGATCAAAATATTCATTATGCCACAAAACAAGATATTACCTCCTGTATGTACTGGACCAGAACGTGGTGCACCTCCCTTGCTGCCGTTTTCATGAATGCTACAGATTCCATCACTGCTAGTGCCTTCATCAGAGTTAGACAACGAGCTAAATTCATAAAGCTTCCTCTTTTTAAAAGGATAATCCCTAATAGATCTCTGGCGCTTTAGGCTTTCTTTCCTGTCAAGGTAATTACATCTTTCTGTATCTGAAGAAATAGCAGAACATTATGAATTAATAAATGTATGTTACTCGGAATACTGGATCATGTAAAACAAATGAAAAGGACTCACCGGCATTATAATGGTCTTCATCCTTCGAGTTAGAAGTTCCTTTACAATGCTTAGATGCCAATGTCTTCTTAAATCTACGATCTCCAACACGTTGAGGTGGCCTAAAAGCCTCGTTTCTGGTGCCATTTTCTTTGCACTCAGAAGAGTTTTCGTCATTATCTCTATGTACTAACTTTACATTTTCCTGATGATGAACAGGGAAAGAACCACGAGGAGAGTGATCCCCGAAAAGTGGAAACTTAACACTATTAACTACACTAGCTGCGGTGGAAGGTTTTGGTTCCAGATCTCCGCATTCTTTGAACTACACATGTCAGCATTATTACCTATCGACAGATTATTACCATTATCAAAATCCATTTTTGCGTATTTCCTATCCTCCACTCCAGTTCCACATTTAGGAGGCTGTTTAAAACCCAGAGATTCTACATTCTTTGTGGGAGAAACAATTCCTATTCGGAGCTTGCAGTCGTCATTCAATAAATCTTCTGCAGATACCACATTTGTTGCAGAACCGATTTTCTCCGAGCCATACGAAGTAGTTATATCAGATGCACCATTTTGCATGCATGGAAGCTCGTTCAAACAAAATTTTGTACTCGGAGCTTCTGAGACAAGCTCTGTGAGTATAAATTTCCTTTCATGACAAGAACTTCCTTCAACTGGCTTATCTTCTTCATTTTCTTCTTTGTAAACTGGATCTTCCACAACGGACGGCTGCTCCTTCCCCGAAGATGTGTCCAAAGACGGTGGAGAATTTTCTCCTTCCGACAGTAACTTTCCAGCTACAGTTGCCAACAAGTCAAATGCACATACTTGTTGGCTAACAGGCTTGCTCCTAAATAAGCACCTCCTCTGAAGAAAAAGTTGAAATCAAAACATACTTAAGTTTTCTTAATCCACAGAGATAAATGGGAAAGCAGTAATAGTCACATTCTAGGAGAGTTTGTGATTACCCTGGCTGATCTGGCAGCTCGGGGTATATGAGGCACCTCGTAAGCATTAAATCCGTAGTCAAATCTCTTTTCTAGCACCATAATTCAGAAACCATACCCAGAACCTTATTCTTTACACCAAAATTTTTCACCAGCAATATAAACTGACAAGACGCCTACCGTCTGAAAACACGAAACATTATAATAAGAAAGTACCACCACAAATAACATAGAACTATGGAGCAACTGGACCCTTGTAGAAAAACCAGTTTTTAACTAGAAAATCAAATCAAACAAAGAAACAGCTTTTATGAAATGCTATCTGTAGTTACACTTCACAGAAAACCTCCAAAAACACGTGAGATCCTTTGAACCCATGCACCTCCTACATTCTGGGCACAAGTACCATCAAATCAAATGATAAGCCGGATACTACTATGGTGTATTCATATACAAAATAAGATGCATATTTGCAAAATGGTTGGTTTTGCAAAAGATACATACCAATTGCTAACAAAGCATGTCAAAAATAAATGCAAATGATCAATCATAAAGGTACTTAAATCATCCTCAATAATTACCATGGATCAATCATACTATTCAGAATCTATATTCAAATAAGTTTGAACCTTAGAAGTTCAATTGATAGAAATGCATTCCATCAACTTCTTATTCCCATTTTGTTTTGTTAGTCCCAAAATTCAAACTTTTATTTGGAACCCAAGGGAATAAAGAAGGAATGAATGAAAATGAAAATGAAGTAAGAAGGTAATAGGATGATCATTCATACCTTAGAAACCTTCAAAAATTCCACCCACAATCAACAATTCCCTTCAAATACCACATGAGACGCACCAAAATTCAACTTGAAGATAGACACTAACACCACCACCCCATCATCCAAGAAAATCACAACTTCTTGCTAAATCATCAACCCATTTTCTAAACAAGAAGAACAAGAGAAGAGAATGAATGAATAATCAGTGAAGGGTGAATTTTTATGGGAAAATAGAAAAAGGCCAAAAACCCTGTGAAAACCACCACCCACCGTATGTTGTTGTTATTATTGTAGTATTATTATTTCTTTTTGTTGTTCTTCAATCTTCACCCACCATGGCTTAAACCCCAAAGAGAGAGAGACTCTTATACCATTGACCTCTGTGACCGGACACTTCTGTAGTTAACCGGCTACAATGGGTTAATGTTCCTAAAGACCTGTTCCTCTGGAGGACATAGGTGAACACAGATGTTGCCACGTGTGACTTAGATGTAAATCCTGTGGTATTCCAATACTTGTTACATCGACAAAAACGTTGGGTCACCAAGGGAGGGAATTTTATTTTCCCTTTTTAAATGTTTATAAATTCTTAAGAAGGTTTTACATACTAAACAATTCGTGGGGTTCTTACTTCCTTTACTTTTTTTAAGCTTAAGGTTAGGTTTTTTGGTGCCAATGGAGTCCGACCTTTATGCCGAACTTGTCCAAACCACACTAATTTTAGTCACTCAGAGTTTTTTCCCCTAAAACACCAGACTCATGCTAAACCAACAAACCACTTGTGGAGTTAGTTCTTGTTTTTACTAAAACTTTGGGATGGGGGATAAAACATTGATAATTAGTATTTCCAGTAACAACAGTGTTTGTATCTTTGTTAAATTTAGTAAATTATTCAAAACCCTTTAATATTCGTACTATCGTAATAATTTTATAACTAAGTAATGTTTACGAGAGAAATATATCATTCGACTTGAAACAAACACGAACGATAGTTATATCATCATAAATCAACTTAATTACATGTGGTAGAAAAGTTTGGTGATGTAAAGACAATGAACTCCGGGTCTAGATAATATCGTATTTTTCATTTGTGTGGTCGACTTATACAATAAATTGGAGCTACATAACACTCACACCTACACAATGTCATATGTGTCATGAGCTTCAAATTACAGTATATATTGATAACCTTCTTACATTGAACTAATCCAATTATTTAAAATTTTATGTGTGATTATTTACTTATATGTTATGGTAAATTATAACAATGTAAGAAGTTCAATACCCAATGAGTTACAAATGAAAATACTATTGGAACATTCACTGCCGTGTTACATTTACGACATGTATTGTTTTATGTAGATAATATGTTAGAGATTTCATTTTGTGGTGACCATTGTTGATAAAATTTTCTATTGACACGGTCAATGATGGGTAGTTAATTAGTAAATGCAATTGCTACAACTTATTATAGTAAAGTGTAGTTTATTTAGTACTTTATGTTGGATAAGCCTAGAATTTTTTATTACTTTTTTAAACGACAAAATATTATTTATAATGGAGTAGAAAAAAATACAAAGACGATGACTACATAAGAAGTGCACATTGTCGACGTCAAAACCAAAGCTAACCATCAACCCCAAAACCAAACACTAAGCAAGATAGATGTATTAAATAAGAGCAAACCGTAAAATCGTTATGTTCGTAACAATACTTGACCATTCCCCTCATCTAGTATGTTCATCCTACTAGCAAGAGTTCAAGACTTAGGGAGTGACGAGACGAATCAACAAACCCTGGCCAAATTTAAAGGAGATGAATAACTTTTGTTACAAGTTTAGGGAACTTAACACGGTGGTTTAGGAAAATAATGACAAGAATGCAAGTGGCCCGGGAATCCGTGATTAGACTAGAAGTTCTATTTATATACGCTGATTGATTAATGTGTGTAAGATGGAGAATATCTTCATTCTTCATGGGACGATTACAGATGAATGAGTAATGACTTGTGCAATGATAAGTGTACATGTAATTAGCATGTTAATAATACCACGTGCAACTAGATCTACTCCCACTAATCTGCATTTATTTATGTGTACTGTATTAATTATTTTCAAACTTCTTTTTCCTTAATAAATAAATTTGATTAAATTAGTTGGCAAGAATCAAGAGATTCTTTCAGATCCATGTCGGATATTCCAATTGTTTTAATTATATAGGGGTAATATGGTAATTCGCATTTCACAACCTGATAGTCACTGATCCATGATAAGCATATAACCAACCTGTGGCCGACGGTTTACTGACTTAGACACATCGGAATCCAACGTGGCACTTACACAGCCCATTATTGGCTGCTTTTTTCAGTATGTACTATCTCTGGAGCGGAGTGGATAGCTTTTTTTTTAAATGAAAAGAAAAATGTAACGGAGACAAATCAATTATTGAAATTATATATGTCCTAGAGATAACCTACGATAGGGACGATATATACTTATCACATTCAGTTATTGTTATTTATTTATGTTCATTTATTTATACATTATTAAATACAATTGGCATTACATTTTATGAATATATTATTTGGTTGTTTGAATTATTCAATAAAATGTTTCCAAGGACTTAAAGTAATCACCAAGTTAGTGGGAGCTTGTGTGTCAATAATTAAGTCCTAAAATAAGCCACTAGCTGAAGGTCATTGAGATACGGGATATCAATGATGCAATTGAAGCTAACATATGTTGCATTAGATCATTCGAGGATGTAGTAGGTCTCACATGCTACGAATGAACTTGGTTATTCATAATGAACATATGAACACTTTGGAGAGTGTTGGCATACCCAACCGAGAAACCATTTGGTAAAGCTATTTAAGTGTCTATGGTAGTATCGGTGTGTAGGGTGATGTTAGTAGTCCTTAGACTTGAGGCCAATACTACATCATATGTGGAATAATGTACTTTGACCATGCGCAACGCTTGCACTCTTAAAGTAGGGTAGATACGGCATGTGTTGGGTACATTAGAAGCATATGGTGTGAGTGCTTGGGCCAAGATAGGATTCATTCCTCCGTAATAGATACAAGGAGAGAATACTCACTTCTCATATTTAGTGCGATCACAAAACCGGTGGCCACCGTATGTGGATATGTCAAAATAGTATTTGGACATAATTCATAGATCGATTAATAAGATTGAGAGACAATGAATGAAGTTATTAGAATAGACACATAACCATATTCTAGACTCATTCAAGTATTCGTGAATGAAGGGATCGTATCATCAAAGTACCTTACGCTACAAGTGGTTTGTTTTTCCTCACACACGTTCCTTACATATTAATATTGCCTGATAAATTGTCTAGGAATTTATTATGACCTTAATTGGATTGTTGCTTAATATGCAAGGCCCTATGGGTCACACTTCAAGGTGGTGTTTCTACAAACGAGCTATGTATATTGGATTAAATATTAATTAGATTAATATTAAATTATTATACAAAAATATATAATGGAATTATTATTAATTAGATTAATATTAATTTATTATATTTGAAATATATTTTAGAAATATAATTAATTGATTTAAATTGGATTTAATTAATTAATTGAAGACTTGTGTATTTGGACGGAATTGGAGTGAAGTCCAACAAGAAAGAGGCTTGAAGGAAATGTTGGGCTTAGAAGCCCAGCAACAAGGAGCAAGTAGCTGGGCCGGCTGGCCCAGCTGCTGGTCTGGCCTAGCGCGTGCAAATGCACGCGCCAGGTAGGACGTTTTTGGGGGACAGCTTTCAGCTATCCCCACGTGCCTGATCTTCTCTCTCTCTTCTGTTTTGACTTCTTCATTTTGCTTTTTGACTGAGATAATTAATTATTATCTCTTTGTTGGTTAGTTGATGACTTTTGAAGTCTCCTAGTCAATTAGATTTACTTGGTAAAAATCATACGTGATTTTCTGAACCAACTTACTGACTAAATCAGAAAGAAAGAAAAATAAGTCATTCATTCCAACACATACGTAAAATATTCTCTGATAGTTAGAAACATATTTTTCTCTCTAGAAGCTCAAAATATACAGAAGAACCTCCTAGCGTTCTTGGTAGAAAACACTTCCCGTGGATACCGAGGTCGAAGGAAACAATCAACCCTGTTGATGAGCCATCTTGGAGATTCCATTGAAGGAGATTTCTTTGAAGAAGAGGAAGAGATCCAGTTACCAGACGAAGAAATTGCAAGGCTCTGTCTGGAGATTGACGAACAGATAGGTGGTGAATTTGCATCTCTGCTGGAAGACACGTAAGTAATCTTCTTCTGTTAATAATAAACGTGATATAGTCATTATCAGTTTAGTGAGAAATAAAAAAATTTAAACTTCCGCTGCTTAGCCTTTGAGTCAAATTTTCTCACAATTTCTAAAAATTATTGCTTGGAAAATAACATCTCTGATCTCTCTACTGAGTCTACTCTCAAAAAATATCAAATTGATTTGCAAAACTTTTTGTTACACTCCTAGCCCAAGATATACATTTCCCACAGACCCAAAATTTAAAGTTTGTCGGGGGAATTACATATATAATACTGATTCGGAGGTTCGGGGTTGTCAAATTTTGAAAAATCAAGAATGTTACCTAGTAAAATTTATAAATTTTCGGGGGGGGGGGGGGGTGGCAAAAACCCCACAATGCCCACCCGTGACTCCTCCCATGTCCCCACATAACTAAAGTCTAAAGCTATTGCACACAAGCTATTCCATATTACGTGCATGTTTTGTTCAAAATGACCAATTTGAAAATTTGGGAGGAGGGATTTCAGCCCATAATCTTATTTGGTATAGATGAGGGATTTGAGTGTATCAAATCACACTCAAATCCCTCCAATTGTTATTTGGTTGATATTCCACAAATAGAGATTTCGAGGGATTTGAAATGAAATACCTCATTTGATTGATGAGGGTTTTGTGACGTATCTCAAACTCCGCGCGAGGAATTTCGTAAGTTGTGCTACCTAATTAGATGTACAAAAATACCCTTTTGGCTGAAATTATTTGTTCTTCAAAGGGAGGGCATATTGGTCAATTAGCTTTTTTTAAATTTTCCATTCAATCTGTGCATGTTGGATTTGTTTTGAAGGTTATGTCTAATGATAATATAACTTTGAACCAATTTTAACATGAATATAGATTATATATAATAATTCTAACTGGTAGTATATGTAACAACGTTAAAATTAAAAATTGAAATCACAATCATTAGTGATAAAACCCATGTTAAAACATAATTATCATCAAAAGTACTTGAACATAATTATCCACATGAAGCATAATCACCATTACCACTGATGTATGCAAACAACATATTAGAGTACTAAACAGGCCACAAAACATAGAAACACATTGACAAAATTTTGTTCTACACATTAGTTCTACAAACGAGATAAAGCATAATCAATCAAAAGTCACATGAGTTCAAATACTTATCAGACCACAAAAGATAAAATTGGACAGCATGGTTCAGAAGCGGAACGAGATGACTTGAGTATGGTTCAGAAGCGGAAATGGCACCATAATAGTAGCATAATTAGTACTTATCCAAGTGAAACATAACCACCACAAATACTAGAAATATTATAGCAGGTACTTAGCCTATTGAAATATTTTGGTAGAGCACAAAAAATTCAGACATAATGAAGGGACAGGGGCATATGTTTAAATGGTGATAATGTTTTAAATATTTTTATTAGTATTAAATAAAAAATAATGATAAGATAAATTGTAATATTGATATAAAATATATTTTAGATTTTTAAAGTTTAATTAAGAGAGAATTAGGAATCAGAGATGGCGTGCTCCAAACATAGCCAAGAGTGGTCTCTATTTATAGATCTCGAAAAAATAAAGCCGTTGGTAATTTTTATTTATTTTTCTAGAGTTATGATCGTTTTAAAATAAAGATTGTTGTCGCTTTCTTGTGTGAACACTTGACATGTTGTCTGTTGTCCGTTTGTGGTTTTTCCGTTATTTTTAACTAATCATGAGGACACATATATAATTTGACTTTGAGGCCGGAATCTCCATTTGAGTCATTTGCCAAATACCTACACACCCCATGGTATTTCAAAGGCACTAAAAGACAAAGCCCAAGTGAGGAGGGATTTGTGAAATCTCTGGCCCGACGGGCCGAAGACACCGTTACTAAACGAGGGATTTTGAGGGATTTGGATATAAAAAAAACACCCCAAATCCCTCCCAAATGCGTCATACCAAACATGCACTAAGGTCAAAATTCATTTGTGATACTCCACATTGAGACATGTTCAATTTATATGTTTTAGATTTCAATTTAGGTACCTCACTGTAGTATATTGTTTAATTTTGATATTTTTTCCAATTTAATATGAAAAAGGTGACAATATAAACGTTTTCTTTCATCGAATTCCCTAGGAACAAGCACTATATGGGTGAATGATAAGCCCGATACTATGGGGTCTTCATATACAAAGCAGATGCATATTTGCAAATCGGTTTGGCAAAATACACATACCAATTGCTAAAGTATGTTAATTAAAAAGAATGCATTAGACGACCAATGTATCAATAATCGCACTTGATCACGTAAAAAGGTTGGATAAACTAAGTTAATATTAGTTTACGTAAAAAGGTCGGATAAACTGAGTTAATATTAGTTTTCCTATGTAAATATGTACACCTTGTTCCAAAACATAAAAGATATTTAAATCAACATAGTAATTCACACAAATGGATGAATCATACTATTTGGAATCTAGAAGCAAATAATTTTGAACCTTTGAGTTGAATTGATAGAAATGCATGAATACCATCTCCCAAAATTCACAAACTTTTTCTTCCCATTATTTTAGTCCCAAATTCAAACTTTTTTGGGTAATAATAGGATGGCCAACGGAAATTTCATGAAAATTAAACAAGAGGCATGGCTTGCAAGTTAAAGTTTCGGGTCGAAGCACGATAACTTATTTTGCATACGCCGCAACATGCTTATCAGGCTCGGTTCTGGCCCTATGAAACATGTTAAGCCGCATAGCCCCAAACTTTTAGGGCCTCCAATATTCTACAGCTCTATACACTACGTGTATATATACAAGATCATATATCATGTTGGTTTGGTTTGGTTTGTTATCTGCCTCACATCTAGCTTCTTCTCCTTTTCATTTTAATTTTCTTTGTTCGTGTCATGTTGGTTTGGTTTGTTATCTACCTCCCAGCTAGCTTCTTCTCCTTTTCATTTTAATTTTCTTTGTTTGTGTTCTAAACTTATGGAGTCGTTTTTATTGAATTTTTTTTCATTTTATAGCATTCTTTACCTTCAATAATTAAAACTTAGTGTTTTCTTTTAATTTTTGCATTCTAATTTTTATTCTATAAGTATTCATTTGCATGGCACTATGTTGATTACTTTTTTTTAACTCAAATTTTACTACATTATCATTGAATTTTAGTTAGCTTGGAAGTTGTAGGGTACCCTCTCCCATTTTTTTTTTTTTTTCTTGAATATCAATTATAAAGTTTTGCATAGGGCCCCGTAATACTAGAGTCGAGCCTAATGCTTACCCAAGCTCACCAATTTTATTTTCTATGCACCATTCTCTCAATCCTTCATGGAATTCCACCGCACCGGTTCACTATGTCCCAACAATGATGTGGATTCTAGGGTTTTCTTTTTGCTAATGAAAGTGACGGTTTTGTGTGCGCACGGGCTATATTTTGTGTGCGCACGGGCTATATTAGACACCTCATACTTACACAATAGCTTGCAAGCAGGATAAACTAAAAAAACCACAAGCTAAACATCCAATAAACTATCTACCCCTATTTATACAACTCCTTGGTAGATCATATATCCTTCCAATTTATTAAGTCACCTACTTGCGATGATCTAAAGTATTATTGTAACGACCCGACCAATCCGGCCGGTGTGATTACTTCTGGACGGACCCACACACGTCCCCACCGTATGATATTGTCCGCTTTGGGCCTGAGCCCGCACGGAATTGCTTTTGGAATCACCCAAAAGGCCTCATACCATGTGAGAGTGGTGGTCTAACATATATACCCTTTATTCCACCCACTCTTAAGCGATGTGGGATGCGGGACATTATGTACAAAGAATTTTCTACTACATTTAGACAATTGTGTTTTACTTGATAGATACAGTATAATATTTTAGAATTGAAATCTTATCCTATGACTTATATATAGAAAGTTCTTGTGAGCCACACAAGCTTCAGATATAGGAAGCAAGACGGGCTGGTTGGGGCCGTAGAAGAAATACTCCCTCCACTTATTTTAATTTTAAGTGTTGTTTTAGAAAAAAATAAACATATTAAACTATCAACGAAACCTGTTGATAGTATAAAATATTATAAAGTATAGAAGTGTTTTGATAGTAGCAAAAATATAGAAGACAATAGAAATTAATTAAAAAGAAAAAAGTATTAATAGGTTAAGAAAAAAGTAGTAGTTACTGTGACGCCCTTTTTATTTATCAACGAATTAAGATATATCCAATTCGTGCTAGAACTTGAATTCGTAAAATTGACATTTACGACTTATTAAGAACTTAAACCGTGCACCAATGCAAAGTGCACCGACCGTCTATGACATGAAATTCGTGAACATAGTTCATAAAAGTGCGGAAACTAAACGTGCAAGTCTTGCGCCAAAACAACGCTTAAACAAGGTACTCAAACGGTAAAACGATGCATGAATCATAATATAAAACGACGAATGATGGTGAGTGTAGGCCATGATCACTGATACGGAACGCCCGTCCTCGCTCCAGGTTGCTCGATCTTATCACCTAAAATATTTAGAAATGAAGGGGTAAGTCAAACCACCGACTAAGCAAGTTCCATGCACGTGCCATGACCTAGAGGTTCTATCTTTGGGTCTTTTACATCTTTTACAACCTTGGATTAATGCAATGCAAACTAAACTTGACTTGACTTGGCTTAAAACATGACTTGACTTGATCTTTAACACTTAACATGATTATTGAATTTTAACCGTGAGATCACTTGGCATCGTAGACTCTACCGTCGCCCATGGGACCATCCTTGACATGACATGAGTTTGGTCAGAGTACAAGTACCCCTCCCAGCCGTGAATTTCATGTTAATCATGTATTCACGGTATCATATTCAAGGTATTCATGTTAATCATGAAATGTGGTATCAGAGCCGAACCAGCCCAAAACCCACAAGGGGTGGACGGTTGGTTGGGACAAGGTCAAGGCGCAACGGGAACATTGCGCAATTCAAGGTGGGGTGAATGTAACACCCCGGAAATTCAGAGGCTTAAAGGGGTTGAGAACGCTACTCATGTCAACAAGGTGCACCTTTCTTTTCGGGAATCCACCTAGAAGAACTCCAGAGTTAAGCGTGCTTGCTCTGGAGCAATTCTAGGATGGGTGACCCACGGGGAAGTTCCCGGTGTGCGCACAAGTGAGGACAAAGTGCGCGGATTAGAACACGTGTTGGTCTGTGGGGCCAGCATATCACCCCGGAGAGCATTCAGGAATAACCGCGCCGGCCCAAAGGGTCGGGCCTTCGGTCGATTAGTGGCCGGGGCGTTACAGTTACACTCATTTGTAAAATATTAAAAAATAAATAAAAAGACACTTTAAAGAAAAGTACGTGGAAGGAGTAGTAGAGAATATATAGAGATTGAGCAGAAAGATTGCGTTAATAAGTGGTAATGATGAACAAAATTACTTGCTCCGTTGGTATATAAATATTTGAACTTTGAACTTTCTTAGTACATTAAACTACTTATATAAATATTCCAAATCATCTTTTGAATAATGGAATACTACTAATGACTTATGGTAATGGTAAAGGTAATATTTGCTAAAAAGTTGCACTTAGAGTATGATACTAGTAGGGTCTGATCACTTGTTTTGTTTGTTAGTTTGGAAGTACAAAAATGATTTTTTAAAAAAATATGTTGGCACACATCTAGTTTGCTACAAGTTCCACAGTTGTCTTGCTGATCTTATTATCCATTGTTGATTCATTCTGTAAGTAATGAAATTTTGCTATTTCAAAAACAAAAAAAAAAAAAAAAAAAAAAAAACTCCACCTCTTTAACTTGTACTCGGCAACTACCACCCTTAAACTTCTTGTGTTTGAATAGTGAGGGATCCTCTCTTGTTAAGGCTGATGCAAGATGCATTCTTAGAAATCAATGTGGAAACTTTGTGCGAGCTAGTGTAACTTTTCTGGAAAAACTGACCACAACTTGGTGTAATTCTATGCACTTTTGTTGGACATAAAACTACGTCTACCCATAACCCATTGATTGCAAACACTTGATTATACAATCTATGCACTTTTGTTGGACATAAAACTATGTCTAATCCGGAATGAGGGGCGGTCCTTGGCTAGTGAGATCAGATGTTCTGGAATGTGTGCACACTGGTATTGCGCACTTTGGTAGCTCCACCTACGTGGGGTCAAGGAACATGATCGGGGTGTTGAGTGTGGATAATCGCAGGCCATTGTGGGGACTCCGAAATGCAGGAAGTGCAGCGGCTGTGAGCATGTCGTTCGACCGAGGTACTAACGCCAGGAAGCGCATAGGGTGAAGGTTGGTGTTGATTGGTATGCCTTAGCGAATGACAACGATCATTTTGTGTGTGTGCGGTAGTACAGTGTGCGGAAAGAAGCATTCGATTGGCATGCGTATGTGGGATAGGGTGGTCCCAGGGTGTGCGTGACTTTGGGACGCCACACAGGCTTTAGAACTCTCGTTCCGTGACACGTAGCTGACTTACCTTGCTGCCAATGTCAACCAAATGTTCATCAAGGTGCTTAATTTTTTCTCCGCCCAGGAGAGGACTCCACCAATTTAATCACAAGCATTATGACATTATGACAAAATGCATTAGCAATTTAGTCATGATCCATTTGTAGCAACAATCTCTTGATCACCTTTAAACTTCTCTAGTTTAAAACTTCTCGAGTAAATTACTTTTGTCTGAATAAAATTTAATCACAATCACAAGTGACTTTTAAATCAAACCTTAGAACTATATGATAAAACTAGAATATGAAAGTATATTCCATTAAATTTTACAGTCTGGAGCTTGCTCCAGTTCGGAGCTTGCTCCGGTACGGGAGCAAGCTTCGACGACTGGAGCTTGCTCCGGTGACTGAAGCAAGCTCCAAATCGGAGCATTTTCCGTACTGGAGCGTTTTCGATCTGGAGCTTGCAAGCTCCAGTCACCGGAGTTTGCTCCAGTCGCCGGAGCAACCTCTGGAGACGAGAAAGAATTGAAAAAGAAAGAGAAAAGGAAAAATAAAAATAAAAAAGGAAAAAATAAAAAATAAAATGTTTTCTCCTTTTTTTATTTTAAAACACTAAGGGGTGTTTGGATTCATCAAAATCAAATTTTGGAATAATGAATTTGTGTTGACTTTGGACTAAAATGTAATTGTGTGCATAAGGAGGTTTTTTTTTGTTATTAGGGTCACTAGTAGGGTATTAAAAATCAATGGACCCTTTTATTATATTTTTTTTCAATACGATTTAGCAGTAATTTGCGGTAAAATTTCATTCGAAAAAATAATTAGAAATCATCCGTATAGACTATAAAGCATTTATATTAAAAATAAAGAAGATATAGACACACACACACACATAATGAATTTAAATCGAACTCAATGAATATGAACTGGACGTAATTGAACGAATTTGGATATAACTGATCGAACTGAAATTAATGAGTTTTGAGACAAATAGAACAAAGCTTACTCACGCTCAAACACCAAAAATACTCTTCAACAATTATCCACTCTCAAATTCAACTTTTTTATTTAGTTTTTCATTCTTTTTAAAATTTTGCTCTTTACATAAGTTAATAAAAAAGCGGATAGAGTACAATAAAAGGCAAAAGACAAAAAATAGTGTGTATCCCATGATGACCGTGACATTCCGACTCACACGCCTAATAGTGTTTGAGCAGGGTTGAACTGTATAACTCACACATGGGGATACTCTAAGATTTTTTTTAGAAAACTCCATGAGATTGATTATTAGCATGGATAAGTCAAACTTTTCTATTGTAGCAATACTACACGGTTATATTTTCACGTTTAATCAGTTTAATTTTAAATGATTTATAAATAGAACTACATACTATCTATAACGCACACACAAAATGAGGTTATGCTCACTTCATAGGTAAATTTGTCGTCGTTGTTCTTATTTACTACAAAAATAAATGTATAATCAAAATATATAGTTAAAATTAAGAACAATTTAATATTTCAAAACTTGCAAAATATTAGTATTTCCTAGATTATTGAACATAAAAATTTATTATTTCGGAAAAAAAGAGAAAATTTCCATGAAATAGAATAGTGACCGCCTTGTATATACTGACTGCAAAGGGCATTATTTCTCAAGTATCCCCGACTACATTCTGCTTTGCGTAGGGCATTATTTCTCAAGTACCCCAGACTACATTCTGCTATGTTTCTGCTATGTTTTGCCTTTTGTTATGCTGTTTTGCGTCGGGACTGTGTAGGGCATTATTTCTGAAGTACCCCAGACTACATTCTGCTGCGTTTTGCCTTTTGTTATGTTGTTTTGCGTTGGGACTGTACTGATAATGTAATATTTGTTCATATTTTATCAGCATTATTTTCGTTCAACGCCTTATATCTGATTTGGCTGACTATTCACCTATACATTGACTTTAATATATAACCATACACTGTTTCATATTTTAGTGATGTGGGACTTTAATTGTATTTTTTACATTAAGAAATTCACATTTAATATTGAGTTAACTTTATATGCGAATTTGTCATCGTTGCTATTATTTTAATAGTACGAAAATATGTAAATAATGAATATATACAGTAAAAAAGTAACTAAGTTTCAAAATTTCCAAAAATAATATTTTCTAGATTATAAAATATTAGAGATCATATTCTTTCGGGAGAAAGCGACAGGGAGAGAGAGATGGGGCTTTCTATTCTCAGGTCGGCTTCGTACCGACCTAAACGTAGGTCTTTATTATATATTTCATTCTAATTATTAAATTTTGAAAAAAATTATATAAATGTGCAGTTATACCCCTACTTTAAAAAAATTCATTTAAATAATTTAAATAAGTTCTTACTATTTTATAAGTATTAAATTAAAAATAAAAATTTACTTTAACTAAAATTAAAATTAATCAATATATATCAAATTAATTTCAACAACAATTCAATGGATATTCGTTTTCCATAATCTAATTGCACTAGCTATCAATATTTGTAGAGGACAATAACAGAGGCTTATATTTTTAGCTACGAAGTATATTATATAGAAGTATTCGATAGTTTATGTATCATTAAAATGGATAAATTAATTGTGATCAATTAACTTTGGTTTGTGATTAAGATTAACTAATAAGGTTTACGTGTATATGTAATCATATAAATTGAAATTAAGGGCAATATAGTTAATTTGTATTTTTGTGGTGATTTTTAATGTTAAAGAAAATTAATTATAATCCATCGTACCAAAAATGACTTTGAACCGAAATGAATGGATGAGATTAAATTAAGCGCCACATGGCAACTATTGAATGAAGACCTGAGTTTAGGTCGGTACGGAGCCGACCTGAGAATAGAAAGCCCCGAGAGAGATTCCAAATTTAAATAGAGTAAGTATATAGAGAGACTAGCATTTCCTATATAGTAGGAAAGGTTAGTCTTTTACCTAAAAAACTAAAATTCGCGGTCAGCCCAACAAATAACCGGTCAGCTAGTTTTAGTATAAATAGATAAAATTCTAAATTTAACTCATTCCACCATAATCTTTCTCTCTCTACAATCATCTCTTTCTCTCTCTAAAATATCTCCTCATCCACTCCCCCTTCTTCCACCAGGACCTCCACCACCACGCCGCCACCACCTCCACCACCACGCTGCCACCACCAGCACCACCACTACGTCGCCATCACCACCACCACGCCACCTCTGCTTCTCCACGCCACCACCACTGCTGCCTCAATTAGATCTACATTCTCTATATTCAGATCTACTTTCTCTCTCTTCAGATCTAGTTTCTCTCTCATCTCTCGTTTTTCAGTGTGGTTTTAAGACTGGGTGGTGTGGTTTTAAGACTGGATGGTATGGTTTTAAGACTCTCTCATCTGAATATTGATATTTTCGAGCAATTCAACTCATAGTGTGTGGATTCGAGTTTTCACCTATTTGTTTACTTGTAATTGTAAACGAAATACTTTTGAATATCAATATTTTTCTAGCAATGTATGTTGATTATGTGTTCTTTGTGATAGGATAAGAAATAGGAGGAACTTGAATTTCAATTTGACAATGTGTTTTATCATGGATCAACTATTGTGTTTTTAATAGATTTTGGTGTGGTTTTTTAGTTCCTAGTGTGTTAGATTTGTCAATTATATGGTTTTAAGACGACATGGTGGGGTTATAAGTATCTTTGTTGTTGTTTTAAGAAATCGTGTTAAGGCTCTAAATATATTTGATATGATTTTTAGATTAGTTGCATGTTACTGCTCGATTATAGTTTTAAGGGAGTTCGGTGTGGTTTTAATTCCCGTTGTTGTGGTTTTAAGCAATATATAATGCTACTGTGTTGGATTTGTTTTATGATTTGTATGGGACATGGTGTTGTTATAAGTATTATTATTGTGGTTTTAAGAACTCGTGTTAATGTTTCAATCATATTTGATATGTTTTTTAGCTTCAGTTGCATGTTACGTACTGTTGTATTAGTTTTAAGATATTTTGTTGTGGTTTTAATGCATGGTGTTGTAGTTTTAAGAAATATATAATGCTGATGTGTTGGATTTGTCCATTGTATGGCTTTAAGGGGCCATGGTGTGGTTATAATTATCTTTGTTGTAATTTTAACGAGCTTTGTTATGAATTTAAGCAGGTGATGATGATGCCAGTTGAGTTTGATGAAGAAAAGGCAAGAAGAAGAAGTTCTCCAACAAGTTTATTTGAAGAAAAAAAAGCACGGGATGTTTCAACATTGTAATGACTAAAATGTTTTAAGTAACTTATTGTAAACTTGTTCATTGATGTTTAATAGCAATTCTCAAATTCTTAGACTTATTTAATAGTGATTTTTTTATTTGTGATCCATTTTGAATTGTCGCTTAAAACTATAACAAACCATCTTAAAACAACAACGTAGCTTCTTAAAACCACACCAAATGAAGTAAAAACCATAGCAAAAAACTTTCAATGCTAAAAACTTAAAACCACACCATAAACCATTAAAACCATACCGCGAATGGTCTGACCGACCGGGCAGACCAAGTAAGCTAAAAAATCTGGCCTTTCAATTGATTTAGGAAAGGTTGGTCTCTCCCTAGACTTTGACATTTAGATAATAATAATAATAATCGGTTAATTATATAGTTAACGACAGATAGGTCTATCCGTCGCTAATCGACCAATTTGTACTTTTTTTTTAAAGTCAACTAATTTAGAGACGGATGAATATCCATCTCTAACTAATTGCGATTTGTCGTTATAGAGATGAATTTTATCCATCTCTGAAATTTATCTCTAATATCCAGATTTCTTGTAGTGGTTGTAACTTTGTTCCATTAGAGTGTTAATAAATTACACTTGTGTTTTTTTTTTTTTTTTGTTTTTAGGTTAGATTTGAATGTTCAGAATGCTTGTCTAATCTTAGGCGATTTTGTGTGTGTAACAATAAAATTACGCAAGTTAAATTTCATGGCTCTTGGTGAGTGTTTGCAAATGCTTGATTTTAATCAAAAGTTATGGGTGTTTTGATATTTTAGTCTAAAAGCAGTTTAAAATTACAAAAGTTGAAGCTATAGTGTTTGCTAAATTCAATTAAAGCACTTATATTTTTAGTTTAAAAATAATTATGAACTGCTAAAATCAAGTAGAAAGCATCAATTTACATGATTCTCAGCTTGTGGCGTTTACCTGTTTTTTTCAGGAGAAGTTGCAGCAGAAGTTGTGAAATAAAATACTACTTTTACTTTTCTAAACATTTGCAAACACTCACTTAAAACTTGTCATTTCTGCTTTGAACGGAAAGGAGGCAATTGAAATTCACTCACAAGCTATTATGAATGAGGCCCTCTTGATCCGCTGGAAAATTGGGAGCAAATTCAAGTATCTTTTGTGTACGGGGTCTAACAAGGTAGCTGGCCATATCGCCAACTAAAGCGACCCGAGTTACAAATGTTAATCATTTTAGCTATTTAAGATTTGTGCCCTGCGTAGCTTAGCATAGCTTTAAATTTTGAATCTAAACCTACTACTCTGTTTGTAAGACTTTAACGTTTTTATTTTATACAGGTTCTTTCATCTTTCAAAAAAGTAGGGTCTCAGTTTATCATATAAGGTGTAGTATGTGGAAGACATAGGACCAATATTGTTATTTTAAATATTGGTTGGATAATTGTGTATTTACTCATGAAAATGACTTGTTAAAAGACTTAACCATTGAGAGACATCTCCGAAGAGTTTTGATTAATGAAACTCAACACTGTTTCATTTCAAATTTCAAGTCATTGAGCATTGCGTTTCAAAGATAAGGCATTAAACAGGCAAGATTGAAAAAGTGTCCCCCGTAACCACTTGAGTTTTGATAATCATCCCAAAACTACCCTGTTTTGGAAATCATTGTCTAAAAAATTTACCGTTTGAATTTTATATCATCGAGCAGATTTTAGCTACAGCGGGAAATTGACCCAAATCAAAATAACGGACAAACAAACCCAAATCAATACAGCGGACAAAAGAACAATTGAATAACAAGAAATGGGCCAAACTACCCAAATCAAATAACGGAGTCCAACAGGACAACAGAAGTAGAAATATTTGATCACACGCTTTGCATGACAAAGGTTGCGGAATGACAAAAGTCGAGCATGATAGGAGTGGTTATCACTTATATTATCGACCAAACAATGAATAACAAGACTGCACAAGCTAACAGGACACGATAAGTTGAAATATTCGAAAATATGTTTGCATGACAACAGCTACAACCAAAATTTTCACAATAAGATTACAATGTAGAGTATAAAGATACCGATCAACTAAATCTATATCACACCAAATATTGTCCAGCAAATTTAGAAACCAACAGTGAGAGACGAACACAACAAAAGTACCTCATTCCTCTGACAAATCACTATACTGCCATGGGTTGAATTCTATTGACTGATTATCACTTGTGTCGGCAGCATCTGAACTGTCGATAGTGTTCCTTAATTCTGTGTACTTGCCATTAAAACGATATATTTCCAAGTCTCCCCACGGGGTAGTTGTAATTTCATCAGTTAGCTCAAACCATTTCGGGGAGAATTTATCAGATTTTGCTTCTCGGGTTCTCTTTTCAGCCCTCTGTCTCTCCTCCAATCTGAAAACATGAGAGTACAAGTGGATATTACTAAACTATACTGCTACAACTTATTAAGGAAATATTCTAAGAGCCTGCTCTTTAAAGGTTCCTATCCATTGTTGCAATCTGCAGGTAGGGTAAACTCAGTACTAGCAGGACATTTTAGAAGCTACAATACACACAAAAATTGATCGAATAGAGACATAAGCTATTCATTTAATTACACCTGGCTCATTTCTTATTAGCCTAACAAATATTTTAGAAGTAGCACCACTTCTCATATGCACTTTCAGTCTTCTTATATGCCTGCCTATGAATCACTAATAATTACAACACAGCTAATATTGTTCTCTCATCCTACATATTTTCATTACGAGACCATTCTACAAAGCCTGGGATTTGAAGTATCTGGATAATATTTATTATATAAAATAAAAGAGGGTGTCCATAAATTTCCCTATTCACATAATCAACAGTGAACTAATACTTATCTTAATAAAAACTAATATGGCACTACATTAGCTCTAAATTCCAGTTACCAAAAATGGTAATAAATTAATAATGAATGAAAAAATTATGCATTGCTAGATGAACTAGTAGTTCATCCCCAAGTCACACACAACACAAAAAGCTTGATTCACATAGGGACACAAGTTAAAAGAGAGGACAGAGGAGATGGACCTGCTCTTCTCGGTACCAGCCTTAGAAAGGTCACCCTTCTCAAGTGCCCATCTATCAGGGCGTAAACGAGAATCTGAAGCCAATAACTTCTTGGGAGCAGTGGCGAAGCTGTTCAATTTATGTGCAAAGTGTGTGAACTGAAATTTGTCATTTGCTGGTGTTTCAGCAACTCGCCAAACCTGCAGGAACATTTCCAGTCTGTCAGTACAAGTTCGTCAAGTAAAGTGAATAGAGAAACCCTTCCTCTTCAGTCTTCAAAATTTCATAACAGTAGTAAGGAAACATGACATGAAGTTAATGCATGTCACAGACAACATGATAGGCTAGGGTATATCAATCAATAATATGAAAAGAAGCCACAACTCTTACAAAATCCAGCGCTGCACTATCAACAAAATTTTCTTCAAAAACTACGAAACAAATTTTCGTGCCAGAGGATGGACGTTCCACAAAGTAGAAAAAGATGATGACATGTATGCATGACAGCATCTTTGCTGGTCTACTGTTTAGATGGTGCTTTGAGGATTAGATGACAATCTCACATAGTCACATTAGTCAATTCTAACATGGAGGGCAGACAGAGGATAACACATCTCACTAAATGCTGAAGATAATATTAGAATTACACCATAATCTACTAGGGTTAAAAAAAGAATCAGATAGTGAATCAGCAGGTCATAATTCAGATCCGTGACTGTGTATCAATATAGACAAGAGTGGGAAAAAATGCAAACTAACCTCCTTCAGTTCTGTCCCCGGAAGAGGTTCTCCTTCCAAATCACATGGTTGATAACTCATGGACTCACTCCACTTTCCTGTCATCAATATTTTAGGTTCCTCCTCCGCATTATATACGTAACCATCAACCTCGTATCTATTAGCTCTGCACCCAATTGGTGTGATAGGCATTAGAAGCAGTTTTTTGGAGCCTTCCTCAAGCTTAAAAATATGAATGATAAACATATGTGAGCGAAAAAAATGTGCAGGTACAGAACATACCCAAACCAACCGCAAGGTTGAAAATAAAGAACAACTTTGTCCCCTGTGGTAGTATTTGTCATTATCATTTCTCCTGGAGAATCCACCCATGTTCGCCCAAAAATCAAATTGTTAACTTTGGTGGGAGGAGGGACCAGCTCGAGGACTACGCCATCGCGCTTGAGAGTCACACGGGTTCTACATATATAAAAATATAAGAAACAGAAGAGACGTCAAAGCTGTAAGTTTTCTACATCAACAGTATAGATTCAGAAAAATCAAAAGCATTAATACATTAATATATCCACATATACAGGATTGCTTTAAAGGCTGCACTGAGATATATTGAAGATTATTATACTTGACTTAGACTGGGAAAATTTAAATGTTGAATTAGAAAGAACAATAAAACCTACCTTCCAACAGGGTAAACATCAAGGGAGTTCCCCAAGAACTTTGTTTTCAGTTTTGATGTAATATCATAAGTAAAATGGTCGTTTTCAGCATGACCAGCACTCATAGGAGGATGATGGCTGACCTGCAATATGCAGAAAACAGACTTAAAAAATAAACCCTCTCTGGAAGCATCCATAACCTTAGATCACATTATATGTACTAATTAAACCCGAGTAAAAAGCTCATGGTAAGTCCATGTCATAGTAAGAAATATCGTCTCACAGCCAAGTAGATGATATCATGATAATAACATGAAAAATCACTGATAATAACATGAAAAATCACACAGCCAAACACCTTTTTCCCCTCCAAGCTACAGTAATATCTATATTCAGGATGAACATATATTAACAGCTAATTTCACTGAATGACAAGCTCTCATGCGTACAGAACATCAAATCACCTGCTCAGATAAAAATGTAATCCCGTCATGGTTAACCATTTCGTAAGTCTCACCAAGCACTGGATTAAAGGGCTTCCAGGTGCGCTGGAAGGCAAAGTAAACAGACACTGCCCATGTTGCTGCAGCAGGAAAAAAACATTTTCAAAGAACTTTACAAGATTATAACTGAGCAGTCAGCCGGATGAGAGTGGTATATCTCTCTAATTAAAGAGAGATGTACTTACAAGCATACACCATCCTCATGTATGGATCATCGCATCTATCTGCCTCATCCAAAAGGTGCGAGTATTCCATTATCTGCCATGATAACATACAAATAGCATCACTTCAGACGGTGACATTAGAATGAAATAGTCGCACCATAGCAAGGAAAAAGAACAAACCTCTGCCATTTTCTGAAGCATTGTCATTGGCTCAAATATGATCACAGGAAGAGTCACCATTGATGTGACATCAGAACCAACATAATTTTGCATCATTTTCCAGTAACTGTCCCGTTCCTTCAAGAAAACAATGGATTTATCAGTATACATTTCACACATCCACATATATGCAAAGTACATACAGGCAACCATTGTTCATGGATGCTAATTACAGTGTAACTAGTTTGTACACAAATAAGAGATCCAAAGAGATAAGGTTCAAACCTATTCAATTAAGAAAAATTAAAAAGAAAAAGAAAAAAAGAACACTGACTAATTCGCATATTCAATTTTTTTTTTAAATCACGCACCTCCTGCCTCCACCTTCCTTTCAGGAGAGAAAATAAATAAATAAAAAAGCCTCTCCAGTTTTTTTTTTAAATCCCTAAACTCCATATATGTTTCAAAATAGCTCTAATCACATAAAACCCCATTTCAGAGTTTCCCAATGATTTCATACAAGGTAATGCATATCCTGGCAACAACACACAGAGAACCTAAGTGCGTGCTAATATGCTTCCTGTCATTCCAGGATATGACATACTATGCATCAAATATTATTTTGGACATTTCCCAGAAAACTCTCACTAGGATGCATATATTTATAGAACCACGCACCTCTTGCCTCCACCTTCCTTTCTGAGCTTCCTCTTCAACATCTTCTTTACCTCCTTCAGGATTTATAACTTCAAGGCCTTCGTGGCCAAGCATTCTAGTAGGTCAAAAGTAGCAGTTGTTAGAAAATATCAAAGTATAACAGTATGAGAAAGCAAAATCGTGAATATAGGAAAAGCAATCATTGCAAAAAGAAGCATATACATAAGTTATGGATGATTAGTAGGAATACAATCGATAATGAATCCTTTGGTGAATGAAATCTGGCAAACATCAACTATCTGCAGCATTTTACAAGTTTTGTATCCCAAGTATCTAAACAATATAGACTGTTTTGTTAGAATTGACACAAGTCACACAACAGAATGTTAGAAGTGAAAAGGATGTACTCGACCCTCTCAGCCAGCTACTCTACCATCATGAGCCAAGTCAGTTATAAACACATTGGTAAATTGGTAAAAGGTATTGCAGTTCGTCTCTCATTTGAATTAAAGCTTGAGACGTTTCATTACACATTTAAGAACAAGCATTAGCATGCCAGCTTTCAATTTTTAGGTCGACTTATTTTACAACTTCCAGTAATCTGAGTATGGAAGTAGAACTGCGTCAGAATTACGGACCCGCAAAGCAATAAAGTTGCTATCTTGAGACGACTCTCTAGAGTTGGGGGTTTACCATGTTCTTTCACCATCTAGGTACCCAAAATTAAATGTGAAACAAGCCTAGTCTGGAACTGTAAGCACCAAAGCTTATATATGAGCTAAAACTATCTATCTTAATACAAGGGCATGAAAAACAAACATTCTCTATCAGCCCATAAATTAGTTGCAAAAAAGTTGACTGTCAACTTATCAATGAAGTTACATGACAACACACCTGTGATTTTTATAGATTAATGAATGGGAAAACAAACCAGAACATTACTAGAGCATCCAAGTTAACAATTCAGCATGCAAAACAAAAAAGCAGCAAATAATCATAATTCAACTGAAACCCACGTAAGTAAACACAAAATCAGATATAAAAACATTCGAGCTGAAATAACAAGCTAAATATAGATTTAAAAAAACCTAAAAAAAACAGCATGGAGCTATACCCGTTGACGGATCTGGTGAACATCGAAAATCCGGATGTCATCGCGGCAAAGAAACCCCCTCTGCCTTCACTTTTCTTCGGCGACACCATTGTTTTCAGAATTGTGATCCAATCAGGCAGGAAAAAAAGGAATTTGTAAAAGGTTCAAAAGAGTATGTTTTGGAATTGATTTGGGAATTACGAACCCTAAATCAGATAACGAGCGATCCAATCGAGGAAAAATTATGGGGGATTATGTTAACTGGCGAAAATTGATTTAAATAATGGGTCGTGATGGAATTGATGGGTGATTTTGAGAGATTGTGAGGGGTATATATGGAAGAATAATTTGAATTCAAAGGGGATTCAGGAACAGCTAGACTTCGTCGTGGACCTGGTTGGCTGGTCATCATATTTTTCAAAGTTGGGGTTATGTATGGATCCCTATAGTTTCTTAATATTTGAATTTGCCCCTTCTAGAAGCTCAATGGTCCGTATCCCTTGCGATTTCAAAGACTAAACCGTACTTGGATATTAAGACATGGAATTTACGAGATCTCTCGTGGAATCTTTATTTATTAACATTTCCTTATTGAATTGAGTGGTTTATTAGTTAGGAGATACATGGTAATATGTTTCGATATTATTACATATCTCATTGTAATATGTTTCGATATTATTACATATCTTTTTAATATGAAGAAGTATATACTAATTACTAAATAGAATAAGTATGGGAGAGATACTCTTACTAATTATTAAGTTTAAAAACTGTTTTTTTCGTCTTAACATAACTGGAGTAATTTGAAATGAATAGAACATAACTAAAGGAAGTTGAACTGAATGAATTGAATTAAATTTATTTGTAGTATAAAATACAACTAAATAAATCTGAATTGAATGAATCTAAACAGAATTGAACTAAACTGACCTGAACTGAAAATAAAGAGTTTTCATAAGAAGATCATGTCAAAAGTTTTCCTCCTTCAATTGAGCCACTCAAATCGTTGGGTACCGCACAAACCATTCAAGTTCGACCCGATCTCAACAATATAAAAAAAAAAAAAAAAAAAAAAAAAAAAAAAAGCAAAATATTATTAAGTAGAATAGAGAATACAACGAGGACAAGAAGGACCAAATCAACCGGCTTAAAAGTCCCTATAAATCAAAAGACTATGACCAAAAAATACAATAACATCTCAAGTACAATACAACAGATTCATCTGGGTTTCCATACTTGATGATATCCCATTTCCTTCTTAATGCCTAATCAAAAGAATACCATTTGTGTAGGTAAATAAATATTTGTACTTTGCTGCTAATTTTAACTCAATTTAATTATGTATGAATTTAAAAGATGAGTCGTATGTCACATGTTTGTGAGGGAATTTGAAGATAGCCTTTTGAGTTTGGTGAAAGTTGAGATTTTTTGTTGAAGTTAAAAGTTTGTATCATGATTTTTTAAAGTTTGAAGAAAAGTGGAAACGAGGTTGAAAACAAAAATGGTAATGCTAAAGATGATGCTGCATTTCAAATTAGAAAAGGACATAATTCATATCCAGCGTCGGAAAATTTTCAGGAAGTTATTTTAGCAGGTGGTGTAAAAAAGGCTCAGTGCATCCACTGCAAAAAGACTCTTAATATTAATAAGGCTAAAACTACAAGCTATTCCATTCAGCACAAGAAAATTTGTGTGGCCAAGGCTGCACATGAACAGGAGTAGAAAAATGCTGAATTTCAGTCACAAAAATGCAAAGTTGAGTTGCCTTTGGTGGTGACATCAGGAAAGTATGATCATGCTAAACAGAGGGAAGCAATAAGGAATTGGATTCTTATGAATGAGGAGGTCTTTAGTGTTGCGGAGGAAATTGGGGCCAATTTTATGATGGGCATTAAGTAATGAACCATGGCCAAGAAAGTTTGTTAAACTATCTATGAGCGAGAGAAGAAAAGGTTGAAAATCTTGTCGAAGGGCGTCGACAAAGTTTTTTTGACAACTTTTGCATTTCTAGAATAAGCTCTACGCGCGTCACCCAAGATTCCTAGGGGATGTGTGGAAGTCTGACCATCAAAAGTCATATTATATTTGCTTGACCAGGCACTTCATAGATTCTAATCAGAATTTACAAAAGCGACTGCCCATTAATTAAGATCCCTCCGCCACCTGTGTCTTGCGGTGGGCTCAAACAAATATTACCTGGACAGAATTGGGGGAGTATGGTGACTAAACTGAACCGTATATCGAAAGGAAAGGGTTGAAAAGCGAAGATTTTGAAAGGACTGATTGCAAAATATGTTTATGGGATTTGGCGGGCAGGAAACCAGCATATCTTCCCATAGGTACCCATTGATATTGTTGGGTTCCAACAAGACGCAAGGATTCACCTAGACCCCAAGCTCAACCCCCAGAACAAAGACATAGGTAAATGAGAAATATGACAGACTAATAACCAGGAATCAATGAAAACAAGATAAGAACTGAAAGTAAAGCACAAGAGATGATTTGACGTGGTTCGGTTATGAATAAACCTACATCCACGAAGATCTGTAGATCTCAATCCACTATCAAGATAGATGATTACAAGAAACCCTCAGCTTACAAGACTCAGCAGCTCTGGAAGTGTTCTTCCCTGCAATCTCACTGATTTGCTCTCACCTAATCTCAACTTACTCTCCAAGCAATATCTCTCTATCACTAAGTAAGCTTGTCTCACTCTCCTCACACGAAAACCGTGTGTACAACCTTATCACCAGAATTATACAAGCAAACAAGGAGCTTTTATGATACCTTGTACCTCAATATTCTCTAATAGACACTCACAATGCTCCAACCAACATTTCCTTGATAGTGACAACTATGTGTTCACACACAACCACAAAGATTTGGGTGCATGCATAACAAACCATTAGCTGGCATCTCATCATGTTGATACATCATCTAGAAGCTTATGGAGCCAATAGAACGCGTGTGAGATTATTAGAATTGAGATAACACCAGTGTTGAGTCCGTGCCAAACTGGGGTTCAGTAACCCCGGGGTCAACACCCACAAATACGACCCAAATTAGTGCACATGTATTCAAAAGATTGTCCAGCGTAGTAATTTATTTCCCCAGCTGAAGGAACCCATTCATGCGTTGATTTTTGGTTAATTCTTGATGTAACACTAAGCTATTTCTTTGTTTCTTTGGTTTTGTGGTTGGCCTGGACAACGTTTTGTCGGCCTTATTGTATTGAAACGCTTTTGTAGTATTAATGAGAAGATCTCGTACAGTTTAAAAAAAAAAAAAACCCTCCGCCACATTCATGATTCTTTAAAACCTATTTTCTATTACACTTGATCTACAATTCTTGTCATTGTGTTTTATAACTACATTTATTCATGATATTTGTTTTTTGTTTTACAACAACCTTGTTTTGTTTTTCACATGTTAATGTTGAATTTGGGCAACCAAGTCGCTAATTCCATTGCATATGTCTTATAGCTGTTGAAATTGCAAATATTTTACGCAGATGTGTGTTGGATTGGGACATAGAGAGTAAGGTGTTCACTGTTTTTGTTGATAGTGTTGGGTGCAATGATGTGGATGTTAGGATAATGTAACAAACATTTGTTAAGAGCAGTAGCAATAGGAGCTCAGCTTTGGATGGTGCTTTATTTCATGTGAGGTGTTGTGAACATATGTTATATTTAATTGTGCAAGATGATTTGTACAAAATTACTACCATCAATATTCATAAAGTGAGGGAAGTGTCAGATTTTTTAATGTATCAGAGAGCCGTCTTTTTAAATTTGGTGGTATTGCAAGAAGTGGAACTTGGTAAAAGCAAACTGATTCCTTATTGTTCAACCCGTCAAAACTCTACATACATGATGTTAATCACTGCCTATAATGTTAGGGATGTGTTTCCCATTTATGTCGAACTAGATCCGGAGTATACTTATTATCCTAGTGAGAAAGATTGGGTCAAGGTAACACAAGTGACTAAATTCTTGAAGTGTTTTATGTGGCCACAAGCCACCCAAATGATTTATGGATTAGACTATCTAACATGAAATAAATTTTTTCTTGTTATTTGGAGGGTCAAAGAGGTGCTAAATGAGGGAGAGAAAGCTACTAATGAGTTTGTGAGAGACATGGTTAAAAATGAAACAAAAGTTTGACAAGTATTGGGGTAAATGTAATATGCTTATGTCTATTGCTTATGTTTTAGATCCAAGGTGCAATAAGTTTAGATCATGTCGTCTTCTCTTTATGATGAGTATAATGTAAGCTAAACGAACACAAATACCCAATCCAACCCGCCAAATGAAACTGATTTGTCATCCTCCTCAAGTGTTGATGTGTCATAGTCCTTTGGTTGGTCATGATTGATAGTTATGTGAAGTCTATTGAGAATGAGCCTCCTGAAAAAGTATGAGTTGCAAGTATATATGCAAGCTAATGTGCGTAGCAATTTGAGTTTTGATGTTTTGGGGTGGTGGAAGGAGAACAGTGGCAAGTATAAGATTCTGTAAAAAATGGCATGTGATATTTTAGCAATATCATCAACTACTGTAGCATCGGAGGCTAATTTTAGTGTCGGAATTAGAGTTGCTGACCCTTAGCGTGCATCATTAAGGTCACTCTCCTCTGCACAAGATAAATATTTTGTATACCAAATATATTCATGTGACTTGCAATTCTATCTATTACTGCATCAAACAAATCAAGTTTCTTTTTTTTTTTTTCCCAAAAGGGAAGGATAATCCTAGATACTTGTCTTTTCGTTTGTTTGGTGCGACTCCTAGTTATTGTGTAACATTATGAATTTTTAAGCCAGGAGGAGTGTTTGGGGACAAAATAATTCTAGATTATTCCGACATATTACTTGGCCAAAAGCTTCCTTATATGATTCTAAGCAACATTTAAGGCTAGTTGCTGATAGTTTGTTATCTTTTTTGAAAAGCATGTCGTCGTCCTCAAATTAGTATGTCATACTTCATATGATTTTAAACTTCCCATTTGCAAATGTTGACCTTTTTAATGCTATGTTTGACCTCATATTAATTATAAATCATACTGAAAAAATAATTTACGAAGGTATGATTTAGGATTGATATGAGGTTAAATGGAGCATTAAAAAGGTCCACATGTTACGAATGGGAAGTGTCAAATGAGATGGAGGAAGTAGTTAAGAGGTAAATACAAAAATATGTAACATCAGCAAATATTTAAAATTTTGTTTATGAGCCAACTTGAATATGAATAACACGATACGAGATACTTCATAATATAATTTTTTAAAGTGATACGGACCTAAGGTAAAATGAATAGTATAACATTGTTTAACCTTACGATTAAGCTACGGATACAAATACGCTGACATGTCAAATCCAAAAAACTATAATACAGATACGTGACCGATATAAAAAAGTAAATGTACTTTTTAAACTTTTTAGTTATTCTAATGAATTCTAAAGTATTGAATAGATAACTAAAATATTTCTTCATTTTAATAATTATAAGCATCACAAGTGAGATAATAATCAAATACCCATACATTTAAAGATGTCCAATAAAATACAAAGACTCTTTTAACTTTTTGTATGGTGATTTGCGTCCAATTCGAACTGGACTTAATTTAATATAAAACAAAAAATAAGAAAAACAGAGATCAAAAGGACATATCGGGGCGACTTGGTATAAAATGCACGTTTTGGGATGGATACGTTGCCCATTTTGGAGTATCGCTGTCTCCTAGCGATTAAGCTATGAGTGTGAAACAATATAATTAAGAATTCGAGATGGATACGTTGCCTAATTTGGAGTATCCCCGTATCCAAGCGATTAAGCTATCAATGTAAAACAATAACATACGTAGCAAATCATTCCCACCAACTATTTTAAGGACTCAATGTGATAATTTCCGAAACCTTAAGGAGTAAGATAATTTCCGAAGTATTATCCTAAGATGCCCAGTAACCCAACATGTGGGCATGTGCGTCCAACGAAGCAGGCACTAGGCCAACGCCGGCACGCCGGCTTGCATCAATCAAGTCAGCCGCCAACCCAGAATAAAAACATAAAATCACAAAATTACCCCAAAACTTTGAATATTTGAAATCCTTGTCCTGGTATAACTCCATAATGTGCAGATTCCAATTCCAGTCGTGATAGATCTGTACTCCATTACTTTACTACTTCTACTACTACTAGTCTACTAATAATTAATTAATATCACTGATGATGCCCTCATTTTCAATTCAATAATAATAACTGGGTTTTAACAACTCTTTAGTTGGGCTTATCGTCTTGCTCCATCGTGAGATTCACTTTTTTTTTCTTTCATCTTCCTGATCAGTGATTGATTGAATTTTGTTGTTGAATTCGAACTGAAGAAAGATGAGAGAAAGGAAATCGGCCAAATCGAATTCAGAGCAACAGCAATTGCAGCAGCAGCAGCAGCACCAGAACGGTCACTTATCTAAGTTTCAATTCGCCAAGCTTCTAGATCCTGATGCTTCCTGGGATAAGGTCTTCTTCTCCCCTCTCTCGCTGTTTTTTTTTTCTGTTTATGTTTATTGTTACGATTGAATTCAAGTTACTCTATCAATGTTTATGCTCTATGATTATATGCGTACGATTATTGTTTTGTTAGAGTTGATTTGCTCTTTGTAATCCAGTGAGGATGATTGATTTGGCTAGTTGGTTTAAGCTCAGATGATTTGATTTGATTTGATTTGATTAGATTAATCATGGTAAAAGCATAAACGGATTGCTTGCTCTAAACTTGTGAAATTGGTGTGTGATTTGTGTGCAATGCTTATAATATTAGATATACTTATGTACTTGAGAGGGATACACTTTGAACTGCTTTTACGATTAGATATGTTACTGTAAGTAGTTGGATTTGTTGTTACCTTGTTGGTTTGTATATGGAATAATGTAAAATTTGTAATGGAGAATGTATACTATGAGGGACTCGCCGATGTGATAGACTACATATGTCAAATAAGATGAATTTCCTGTTATTTTGGAACTTGTGTAATAACGAAGCATGTTAAGTAATTACGGAGTATCTCAATTAGAAGCTACGTTAACTGCCAAGATGTATACTATGAGGGACTCACCGATACGATGAATTACATATGTCAGATAAGATGAATCTCCGGTTATTTTGGAACTCGTGTAATAAAGAAGCATGTTAAGTAAGTACGGAGTATCTCAATTAGAAGCCACGTTAACTGCGAAGATGATTTGGATATGATTACGATGCATTCGAGGAAGGGAATCAAGTCAAAGTGTTACCAGAACGACAATAAGTTGCTCTTTATTTTCTGACCTAGGGATTCGGAAATAAGAACTCCATGTTAGATGTTATGATTTAAAGAAAACTCTGATGTTTTTCATTCTCTCTCCTCTCTTAAAAATAAATAAGTTGCCAGCGCAGAGATACGGATATCCCAGTTTTGATTTATTTAAGTATTCAACATTACCAGTGATACAAAGTGAAAGTTGTAGCTAGCATCATTAAACTGCACGTGAGTTTTAGGACTTTTGCCTTTGTGACAATCACACATCGTCTTGACCAATCTCTGGCCTTTTATTTATTTTCGTTGAAAAGCATTTCCTCAAGGTTGACAGCAGTTTCTGGGAACAAGTTTGCTGTGACAAGTAACAAGAATTAATATGGAAAAATGTAGGATGCCTTATTACTGTAGAGAATTTGAAGGATAACGATATAAAACTTTGTGATGAAATTAGTGGTGACTTGAACTGTCACCTAGTTATGTGACAAGTATATTTATTGTTGTATTGCCCGTGAATTACCTGCACATACTTCTTTGCATGCCTTTACTTAATTCCGGCTTACATTAAACTGGGAGAGCTGGATAATTATTACTTAAAGTACCTGTACTTTATCCTTATTTAATCCTTGTCTACTGCAGGACCAACTGGGAGATGTATTACATTGGATTAGACAAGCATTGGCCCTGGTATGTGGGCTACTGTGGGGTGCAATTCCCTTAGTTGGAGGCATCTGGTTTATGTTGTAAGTTAATGCTTTATGGCTTATGGTTTCTATTGTAGCTGTTACATGATTTCAGCTCTAGTCTCAATACACTATTCTAGTATTGTATTGTTTTGCTATAAAGATTGCTAAGAGATCATTTGGGCAGTTAATGAAGTCTGCATTTTGTGTGATGAGGTTTAATAACTAGAAAAGTCATATGTTCTTAAATCTCGCATGTATTGTGTTCTACATGGCCAAACACGCCAAACACATAATAAGCGTGTACATCTATAGATTTGGTGCATGGATTGGTTAATTTTCTATTCACTTCCTTTGGAGCTTTACTTCGGGTAAGAACTCCAGATGCCATGTTTGCTTACATGTAGATTATTGTTAGATAGCAGGTGATCTTTTCCAACATTATCTAGGTTGCTAACATACCCAAGGGGTAAATACGTGGCTAGTTTTGAGAACATGCAGACATATTAGTATCAGAAAATGGATTAACATGATTGGATTGTTTTCTTACTGGAGGAATTTCATAGTTTAGGTTTCTTGTAGGGTCGTGGTCTATTAAAGGTATCAAAACTAGTTTTAGTGTGAAGCTAAAGCTACTGACATAAGAAAAACTTGCTTGTCGTAGTAGTTAGCCTGAACTTTCTTCATTGTGAACTGGTCAATACTGACCCACTCTCACCTCACGTCGTGCCAGCCTTCCAACACCATGGTCCATGAATATCACCTATGGCTGGCATCAATCTCTTGTTCCAAGGTGCTATATGAATAGTCTGGGTAACATAGAGGCACTAGGGTCTAGGGAACGTAATTAACTAGAGCTCTCTTAAACTAGAAATTATCCATATTGAAACTCTAAGTAAACTGTATTAAGCAACCTCAAAATACTAAATATTATCCTAGTATTACAGATATATCCCCATCATCACCATAGCTGATAGCACCTACCACTTCAAATAAAATATATGCACTGAGTTCTTCCTTGGATTAGACAGATTCATGCGGATAATTTCATATATGAAAGAGGTTAACGGTATGTTCTTTCAACCTCTCCATCGAGGGGTAAAACCGTGTCTGCACTAGTTCTGAGACTCTGCAGACATAGTAGTTTCAGGAAATAAATTAATATGATTGGATTACTTTCATAAGTTGGGTTTTGTGAGGGGCCTCTGTCTAATTAAGGTGGTTTTTAAAGATGCATAGTGTATAGAAACTGTACTACATAAAACTGGTGAATTGTTGATTCTATAGTGAAAAATGAATATCAGTCAGATGCTGAAGCTACCGTTATACTCCTTCCGTCCTGGGAAAAAATCTCCTGACTTGGGCACATTGATTAAGACAATTAATGTAGTGAGAAGAAACATTGGTGGTTGTAGATAAAGAATTGATGTAAGTTGTGAGTTGGTCATTTTCTGAATAAAGATTAAATAGGTGGTAAAATTGTAGATTGTGTGTGTTATGATGGTAATGTTCAAGTGTTAAGGGTACAAAAAAAGAAAGGCGACTTTGAGTGTGATGTGCAGGAAGGAAAGGCTGAACTTTGATATGGAACGGAGGGAATACTATCTAAAGTGACTCATTGTTATCTCCTTTTCTCGAGGAAAATTTTATTTGTCTTCATTAACCGGTCTCAACTTTCTTCAATTGTGAACTGGTCGATACTGACCCATTCTCACCCACACATCACCTCTGGCCTCCAACACCATGAATATACCTATTGTTGGCATCTCAACCCTCCTGTCACTTGTGCTTTCAAAAAGCTCTAAACCACCACCACTATGCAATCAACTACTCAGTTAACCCAGACCATCTGCTTCTGTTTGCTTCCGCACTACTTTTATTGACATAGCACCCAATATTCCACATTAAGATATGATGTGAGTTCTTCCTTGAATTTGACAGATAGATATCTATAGTTGGATAGAGTAATAGGGTGGATATCAAAGGTTACCCAGTCTCATGGTCAATGTACTGTTATGAAACTTATTAAATCACAAGAGTGAAGATATGAGAACACACTCATAGTGAGTTGTCACATAGTAGCTTGGGGCACATTCACCTGTGGGCAGTATCTAGTCATAGGAGACTATAGGACAATTTTAATCCAACTGGTTGCGGGCATAGCCTAAGTCTTGATTTTTGATACTACAACATCGAAGTTGTAGTCGGTTCACTTTTTTGGTATTAGAACTAATAGCATATCTCAAGCATGCGACCTATGAATATGTGTTTACTTTGGTGATTCAAAGTGATGGCATTCTGTGTTGGACTAAGATGTGATACTATTGAGATTCTCCTCTCTCTCTCTCTCTCTCTTTTTTTTTACCTGATCCTTATTTTTATATTCAGGTTTGTGGTGTTGACCACTGGCATTATATATGCATATTATGCCCTCGTACTAAAGGTTGACGAGGAGGAGTTTGGCGGTCATGGGGCACTGCTTCAGGAGGGTCTATTTGCATCAATATCCCTGTTTCTGGTAATTTCCGCAATCCATTTTTATTGCCATGTATGTTGCTTTGGAGTTTTTGCTAATATGTCAACCATCCTTTTATCCTACAGCTTGCATGGATTCTAGTATACAGTTTGGCACACTTTTGATGTGCTCTGTCCAAGACTTGCAACAGTAACAACTGTCTTCAGCTAGTTCTCAAGGCGTTGGGATGAGAAATTTTCCGAGGAAATCAAATGCTTCGGTGTACTTGTCCTTTTCCATTTGATGTGCACTATTAGTCTGCGAATGCAGGAATAGGCTTAGCTTCTCTCAACTCTTGTCACTTGAAAAGAAACCTTTTAAGCCATCCATTTTAGTTTTAGCATGCTTTTTTACAACAGAATGAGACTTTTTCCTGTTGAATAATATGCATAGTTTCTCCTCTCCTTAATCATCAGGTGATACTCTCATCTGACCGAGCATTTGAATTTTGTGATCCAAAAAATTGAGAGTCGATGGTCATCTGATAGCACCAAAGTGCTGTAACAGTAACATCTTTTTTATTAGTGCCATTAATTTTGTTGGATCAGATTGATAACATAAGTAGTAATCAGGTTTGATCCTGCTCAGCTACTGGTGAAACCAACATATGCAGAGAGTACTACTGCGATAAAAATTACTCGTATAAGCATACGTAAACTCATAAGGATGAGTTGATCGGTCATACTAAAAATTAGTTAATACTAACCTTTTCATTACCTGGAGACTGGACTCTGGAGTAGTGTTTTCTGGTTTGTGTACACACCCAAAACATAGAACTTGCATAAGATTAAAATTATTACCAAATCATGTAAACTAAAACGTGATCTTGACAAATAGTTACTCCATGTTTTTAAATATAAATAAAAGTTACTAGAAGACTAGAAGTTCAAAAATATTGAGGACTTTTGGGCAAGCAACGCACTAGTACTTTCACACTCTAGGTTGTCGTTATCATTCTAAAATCTTTTTGTTTTTGTGGTTGTTATGCGAGTTGAGTTTTAATGAATATTCGACTAGGTTGAACACTGCTCGAACCGTTTACTCGATAAGGTAATCGAATCGAACTTAAGTCTATTTTATGTTTACTTTTTTTTAGAAGTTTCGAGCCTACTTTTTAGTACTTAATTTATAAAATAAAATATATTTTATATATGAAAAAAAATCAAGTTTGACAAAGTTTTATATGCAACTTGACAAAGTTTTATGTGCATTTTGACAAAGTTTTATGTGTAACTTGAGATAAAACAAGTGTAATATAAAACATGAAAAAGTTTCGAAGCAAATAAAATTGTTTCCTTTTTTTAATGTATTTATCATGTGGTCCGGGATCTATATCGTCCCATAAACGTAAAGGTCGATATGACGATGAGAAGGGTTCATAACATAAGGTTGTATAATCTAGCACCAAGTCTTTTTGTTTTAATGTCGGAATAAAAATTGAAGAAACTCGTCGATCCAATTCGAGTTTGGAGACTTGGAAAATTTCAAAATTCCGATTGATCTTTTTGTATCCAGAAACAAAGTGCACTTGGAACCTAAGGTTTCCTCAAATTAACAAATTCAGCTCACAATTTGGTCTACAAGGTGCACAAATCGGATTCCGATAAGAGAGTAAAGCTAGTCGAGGATGCATCGGGCAATACCCTTTTCTCGATACACAGAGAAAACGTAATAAGTCTTTACTCTTTAAGCTCTGTTATCTTCGTCTGAAAATTGATTATTGTAAGTTCAGTTCAGTTCAGATGCATTAAGTTCAGTTCAGATGCAATAAGTTCAGTTCATTTCAGTTCAGATTCACCTAATAATTTTTTATACTGCAAATAAGTTCAGTTCAGCTCAGATCATTTCATATACATTAAGTTCAGTTCAGATGCATTAAGTTCAGTTCAAAACAGAGCTATACTCATATATATATGTTCTAGCCCAAGTTATGGTAGTATATATCCCAATTAACTTTGTCAAATGCACGAGTTAATGATTTACGACATAAAACATAGATACAAGGTAAGTGAGTCACTAATCACGTTCAAAAATATAGAGCTAGATGTCACGCACGACCATTTCGTTTTGGCGATATACCGGTCCCAAGGGAGGCTATGATGTAAATGATCTAGAATGTTCTTGTATATATTATATTATTCCAAAATTTGTAGGATAAGACTAAAGCAGGAAGGATGGTGGAAGGACTTAGGTCCTCCACAACCGTCAGTTTAGATCGATCGCCACCATCCGTTGAGGAGGTGAACTTGTATATATAAGCTTTTGGCCATTTCATTTGAGCATCAAGCAATATGTACGAGCATTCCGGTTCGAGTTTCATCAAAATCTTTCAGTTTTTCAACTTTCATCATGTGACATAAAGCACGCTTTGTATTCAAACGGTTTGTTAATTTGCTATTCGATTGACTAGAAGTCTAGAAGACTAGAACTGTGAGAGAACAGGGCCAATTCATATGTAATCTTTTGATTAAACCGGAAGATAGCAGTATCCATCTCTAAGAGCAATTAAGTAACATAACTTATAATTCAAAGTCAAAATGGATAGAGGTAGAAACATTGGAACACATTAGATAACACTTAATTACTTAATTATAAAGGTCTACAAGAAATTCCATCACAACAAATCTGTCTCTCCAAGACATACACTTTTCCACACTAAGGATTGCCCACTTTGAATATCGAATATAAAGAGAACATTATTGTGCAAAAATGAAAAAGAAAATTAAAATGTAATTAATAGTCCTCACTCAGGCAAGTTTTATTTAATTAAAATGTGGTGCACAGTGCACGAGGGAAATGAAGAAAATCAAGTTAGGCTTCACTGAAAAGAATGTAGCAATGATAATGGCATAAAATACATCTGTCTGAACAAATATTAGTATGTCTAAACAAATATTAGGATCAACACAAGACCCCATTTTTAACTGCAATTTGTCCACCCGAGATAGTTGGAATAGATGCTGCATCTAAAACTAGGATTCTTGCTCGTGCTGGAATAAGGCTTATTGCTACACATTCATGTATTTAGCAAATTGAAAACACACACATATTTATAAACGGAAGTTAGTTCGCGAACAAATGAATTTTATATATCTATTCATAATTGTATAATAATTAATAAAACTATGAGGTTTATTATTGTTGTAGCGATATTTTGCCTTATTATTAAATGGTTCTCAATGACTTTATCTTGAATAACTTTAAAGTTTTGAATTACCATTGGTTTGTAATGTTTGGCTTTTCCTTGTAATTTCAATACAAACTAATAACCAATGATGAAAACGAACTAAACAATCGAATGCACGGAAGTCCTAAATCTTAACGACCGAACACAAACAAATTTTTCATATTTGCCTGAACTCTTAACAAATCAAACACAAACAAATTTTTAATATTTGACAAATACAAATACTAGTAGAACGAGGTTAATGTTTGCTTCGAAACACAATCATGGTTAGGAGGTATGAGTTATAGTATAATTTAAAAAAAGAAAAAAAGAAAAGAAAAGACAAAAACACACAGCCTCTCTTCTCCACTAACGCCCCGCTATAAAATAGGTTCCAGTCCACACCTGTCTCCCCTAAACTCTTTCATTTTGCTGATTCTTGAAAACCCTAGAACTCAAATGTTGGGCTGTTGTTACTAAAATTCATTTTTCTTAGCTCAATTTCGACTTCAAAAGGTAAATACGGTACCGATTTCTCATAATTTCCATGAATTTAACTTTGTGCGCTATGTTTCTCATTTCAGCATTGTCGTTTTCATACGCATAGAGGTCTTATAATGGTTTAGGAAGCTTAATGTATCTATGGGTTTCTCAGGAAACTCCCTGAAACAACCGATTGATAACCTTTTGTTGTTCTCTTGTCTTGCCTTCATGTGAAAATGTTTTTTTTTTACTTAGGTATCTTTTAGTGTTCTTGTTCGTTTGTTATTGACATATTTAATTGTGGGATGTGTATCTTTTCTCAAGACAATTGTGATATTGGGATACAGACTAGTGGATGTGTATCTTTTACAAGGTTTCAAGAGACTAAATGCTAATTGTATGTTTCTTGTATCTTTATGTTTCCTTGTGTAGTTCTATTTGAAATTGCTTGTTGGCCTAAGACTCTATCTATTGCTTGATGGGGCTGAATAGAGCTTCATATACCTGGAGAATCAGTTTCTAATTTCCGTTGTGTATATGCATTAAACAGTAGACATGTATTGCACTGTGATTGTTCATGTGACAGACAGGAAATTGAAATAGAACGGCAGATTGTTTGCTTAAATACTGACTTGTAATTTCTTGATGTATTTGTCAGCATTCAAATCTCGAGAAGGATGTCTTCGTCTGAAGATGAAACTGACATAAGCGACTCTGAGTTAGAGGACTATGTGGACCGATGCTACTTGCAGTTGAAGGAGGTTGGAGATACGACGGTGAGGTTCTCAGATGAGCTGTTCAGGTGTCCATACTGCCCGGGAAAGAAGAAGCTGGTGTATGCAGTCAAGGACCTTCTTCAACACGCCGCTGATGTTGGTAAGGGCTCGCAGAACCGTGACATCAAACACAAAGGAAAGCATTTAGGTCTTGTGAGGTACATCAAAACTGATCTTGATGGAGATGATTTATCCTTGGAATTGTCTGGACTGCATCTTGAGAATGCCCCGGTCCATGGTACTAACGAGTTATTTGTCTGGCCTTGGATGGGAGTTCTTGCGCGTGTTGATAACAAGTGGAGTGTCTCTACTTTCAAAAATGAACTGGTTAAGAGAGGATTTGATATAGCCAGAGTTCGACCTTTGTCAAATGGTAACTATGCCGTTGTGGAATTTAAGAAAGACTGGTCTGGCTTTTACAATGCTGTTATGTTTGAGAAGGAGTTCGAAGTTGGTCACCATGGAAAGAAGGATTATTCTTCAGTTTCTGCTGCGGCAGATGGGGTCTATGGTTGGGTGGCTCGTGATGATGACTACAAGTCAGAAGGCATATTGGGTGAGTACCTTCAGAGGAATGGAGACCTGAAGACTCTTGCTGCTGTGGAAGCTGATGAGAAGCGTAAGACAGGCCTGCTTGTTGCCAATTTGAACAGGACCATCGATGAACTGAGGATGCGTATCGATGAGCTTGAAGGCAACCACTGTGCCACCACCCCTGGTTCTACTTAGGTGCGTATCATGTTAGAATGATGGAAAACATCGATCTTTTAGCTTAGATATCTTTTGTGTTTTGTCTCTTGCTGGAAGAGCCTGAACTATGTTATCTCATGTTTTTCTGTGACTTTTAACTCTAGGAAATGTTCTCTTTTGCTTTATGTGGTGGAAGTAGTAGTACTGGTGACTCTGCAACAAGATCTAGTTATGTAAATGCTGTTGGTGTTTCTATTTGGCATCTCTACTGTTCCCTCTATCTGATTTAAAGTGTTTCTTTTCTTCCTGCTCTGTTTGCAACAAAATTTTAGTTGAAAAAAAAAAAAAACGAGTCAAATGCATGAATGTTTATGACTTGTGTTTTTCTTCTTGCTTTGTATGCAAACATGAATTTCAGTAAAGAAAAAGGGGGAAAAAAATCTATGTCAAATGCTATGAATGATCCTGGCATGTTTCTTCTCCATGTTGGGGGCAGTAGACAGAACACTTGACATCCTACAAGAAAAGAAACAAAATCTAATCTAAGAGAAACAAAAAGTCCTATATCTTGGAAACTTAGGCGAATAGACAAGATTTGAGGAGTCTTGTGTTCTTTCTTACAGTCTGCAAACAGATGATAGATATATATATCATTCTTGCAGCCTGTTTTTTCTTTTGAAGTAGGGATCCCACTTGTGTGGTTTTGTTGACCCAAATGTATAGTACTTCCAACTAGACTCTTCATCAAATGCATTACTGTGATTCTTCCCCTCTCTCATCTCTTTCTTCAACCCCTCTACTCTCTGCAGAACTCCTTTTATCGTAAAATCGAACGCATCTTCAAATTTCTCCAGTTTCGACCTTGGATCTGCGTAGATTACCTTAGGAATCAGCTTTATCACCCTATCTCTCATTGCTGACATTTTAGATCTTGAAATCTGAGTCAACACTCTCTCAATACTCAATTTTTTGTTATTCACATCTCGTTCGGATATAAGCACCGAGTAACTCCCATAATCCTGAGGCAGATGCCACAAGTACTGTACGTAGGCCGAAGCTGGGTTGAAGAACACTGGAATGCACCCTGCCACGATTGAATCAAACGTTGATCGTCTGGTATACGAGTCTCCTGGAGGCTGTAAGCAAAATATTGAGTTCTGAAACAGTTTCATCAAATTTTCGGGTTTTAAGCAATTTTCCTTACTATCTATGCATTTCAGCTGCTTGCATCTTCTACTCGCATGACATTGTCTCATGATTTCACCTCGTATCGAGTCCTCCATCTCAGGACGCGGCCCCCCAGCAAAAGAGAACAGGTATCGTCTCTTGATTACCTTCATCCTGCTCTGCCATTGTTGTATCTGTGCATCAGTTGACGGATGGAAGTAAGTTGGGTAGGGTATAGCAAAATCATTCTTATGCCAAGGGCTTGATTCGATGGTGAGCATCGTCATGTTTTGTGACTCTGGCAGCAACATGAGCTTGCTGCCCCATTCCGAGTCTTTGTCAAAAGGCCTCCTAAAATCCCATGTGATTCGCCCTGTGACCAAAAAATGATCCTTTCCTCCCATCCGGCTCCATTCTGGTCTCCTTCTCAACCACTTATAGAGGTCCAAGGAATCGACATCCCTGATAGAAGTGTTGTAAACACCGAACAAATATCTAGCTACATCCAACCCCGGGTAGTATGGAACAAAGACTGCAGAGGCCTGAGATGAATCATTCGTCAAACAAGCGTACTGCTTCATCCTCTCATGAAAGATTACTTCCAATGTGAACTGGTTCGTCACATACCAACCTGTGGGCATGAAAAGACGCTCAGGATTACCGAGATCCTTGCCGAGTCCCACATTTACAAAATATTGACACATATCGTGCCACTTGTTCAATAACTTGCAGTTCTTGACCAAGTTTGTGTTGAATCGACTGGATATGTTATGAACGTAGATGTATTTACCGATGCAAGGGTCATTTTCTTCATCCGGTGGTTCTTGCGGTAACAGAGGTTCCAATTCTTTTTCAAGCCCCTCCAGATCTACAGGCACATCAGTATCCACAGATGAAATGTTGGAAGGTTTTTTGGCAGTTTTTATAACAGGATCAACTGTGGCCTCTCTTGAAATATTTTTTGCCAGATGATCAGCATTCTGTTCACTAGAGATATTCATGTGTTTCGTATCTAGAGACTGGCTGACATTTTCTTGGCCATATGAGAGGGAGGACAGGACAGGGAAAGAAGACCAGTCGACGCCATAGAGTATACCATACCAAAAAATGAACAAGGCGAAGATAACTAACCAGAATCTGTTGCGTGCTGCAGTGAGGGCGTAACTCTCCATGATTCTTCTGTGTCTTTTCCTATAGGGCCGCCTCCTCTGGAACATGAGACATTTTCTAATGCAAAGAATCTATGCTGTAGTGTAAGTGGTTGGTTCTTTGTAGAAATGTCTATGGTGTTATTTAGTTCATTGCTCGGTCACTGATATGTGTCTGTTTGAAGATGGTTTTAGAAAGAAGTGATGCAAGATTTACAAGACTGTGATCTGGAAATGCAAGATTGATGGAGAACACCACAGAGAAGGTAAAAATTGTTAGAAAAAAAGGGATAATTTGTTGGTTAAAGTTGAACCATTCATGTTTACTTGAAATCAAGAAAATTAGACTAGGCATTTTCTGTTAAATAATTTCTTAATATTTCTAATTATAATAATTAAGAAATGTATAAATGATACATTTACATCACTAAAACATTTATTATATGGTCATTAAGTTCATACAAAATGGCCTATATCTATCTGATCTATATTATGTACGTAACTCCCTAAATGTGATTAAATGTTTGTTTAAATACTCCAAATGTACACAAGATGATGAGTGTTTTAAGTTTCAAAACTCTAACCATTCATTTACCTACCTCTCTATGCAAAACAACCATTCAAAAACTTGTGCTAAAAATAACCTCCTATTTCCTATGGACTCATTATCCGTTCATTCCATGCATCCAACCAAAACCGACACAGAATCTCTCCACCATGCGATAGTTCAATTCATCTTCCTCCTCCACCACACCCTCGCCGCGACCACCAACACGGCCTCCGAATGGGGGGGCCTCCAAAGAACCAGTCACCGGAGCCACAATTTGAGATCAAAGTCCAGCCCGGGCAGAGCCCTGACCCTGCCACCCTCCCCCACCTTCGCTCTAATGCCGCTTCCCCTCCACCCTACCAGCCGAGTGTCTACCAGAAATGGTTCCCCTGGCTGGTTCCAGTTATCATCATGGTCAACATTGCGCTGTTTGTTCTTTCAATGTACGAAAACAACTGCCCTGCCACTTCGAACACTTGCATTGGGACGGAAGTTCTAGGCCGCTTTGCTTTCCAAAGCACCCGTGAGAACCCACTGCTCGGACCATCTGCTGCGACGTGAGTTTTGCAATTTTTCTAACTAACTTTTTGCCTTAATTACTGTTATGCAATATATGTTTCTTATAACACTTTTTGCACAAGTTACTGCTAAAGAAGTCTGTTTATTTATTAGAACAGGGAATACAATTTCATTTTCACAGGATATAATTTAGTTCCTCAAAAAGTAATCATCCTTGGTTCTTGAATTCCTAGTTAAATTTCATCTTCTTGAACTCCAGTCTACTAAAAATGGGAGCTATGGAAGTGAAGCAAGTGGTGGAGCATCGTGAAGTATGGCGTTTGGCGTCTTGCATGTGGTTACATGCCGGAGTCTTCCACATTTTCGCCAACATGTTGAGTCTTTTATTTGTTGGAATTCGGCTTGAGCAAGAGTTCGGTTTTTGTACGCGTCCTGTCTTACCTACAATACACCAGGTTCTAAACATGCCAAACTCACTATCTTTCTTATGTATTTTTATATTCACTCTCTTGCAGTTAGGATTGGCTTGCTCTATGTAGTATCTGGAATCGGAGGTAGTTTGCTGTCTTCTCTGTTCGTGCGCACAACTATCTCTGTTGGTGCCTCTGGTGCTCTATTCGGTCTGCTTGGTGCAATGCTCTCTGAACTCCTCGTCAACTGGACAATTTACGATAACAAGGTACACATACTAATACAAATGAATGCACCTAGCTTCATACTAATTAGACTCAGTTAGCTAGTAAAACTATCTGATCTAGTAGCTAATAAACTATTTGATTTCTAAGCTAGGCGGAGTAACTTTTCAAATCAGATAGCTAGATGATTAGCTACCTATCAGCTGGTAATCAAATAAGTTCATCTAACTGTCTCATGAACAACAGGTGGAAGCTTTATTCACTCTTATAATTATCATCATCATAAATCTCGCGGTTGGAATTCTTCCACATGTCGACAACTTTGCTCACCTTGGAGGGTTTGTCTCTGGGTTTCTAATCGGATTCATCCTCCTACTCCGCCCACAGTTCGGGTATATCAAACAAAAACATTCACCTTACGGTCACGGATCTACAAAACCGAAGTCCAAATACAAAATTTATCAGTACTGCTTGTTGGTTATAGGATTGGTCCTTCTGACTGCAGGGTAAGTGTGTCACACTAATTCCACACACTCCCCAAACTTAGTTATTTCCTAAAATAATAAACTTCAATATTGTGAATGCAGATTTGCAGCTGGGTTTGTGCTGCTACTCAGAGGGGTTGATGGAAATGAACATTGTTCTTGGTGTCACTACTTGAGTTGCATGCCTACACCATTATGGTCCTGTGAAGCAAGAGACGCAAGTTGCTCGGTAAGATGAGATATAGTACTACTCAAACAACTTAAAAAGATCATACGGAGTATTAATTACAGAACAAGAATTTATGATTGAATTCAATATTCTTGAAAGCAAGATTTTAAATTTTTACTTATATCCGTGCATGCATGCAGTCTTACCAACTGGAGAATCAATTGAACTTGACATGTATGAACAACAATAGGAGCCGATCCTACTCGCTAACCAGTAGCAGCACTACGCAAGATATTCAGCAATTTTGTGTTGAACTATGCCGCGGGTGATGATATATAATTTACTTGTAAAATTATATACTTTAATTATTATAACAACGTTAATTCTTTGAGACTATATTTATATATGGATTACTTTGTAGCTAATGTTATTAATTATGTGTGGGAGGATAATGTGTAATCTCGTAATGTTCTTTCTTTGTCTTGTAAAGGTACGTAGCATTTATTTCATTAGCAGAGCTGCGCAATGTTTATTTGACTTTTTTCCAAAACAGTAACGTTCAAATTATTATAGATGTTTAGTTGATTTTATAAAATGCTCATTTGTAGCCTATTAAATTGTGTCATGTGTAAACTATGAAGGTTTAAAGCCAATTGGTATTATTTCTCATGTAATAATTACGTGGAATAATTGACATATTTTTTGCCAATCATATGGTGCCACGAAATATAATCTGTGTCAATATTATTTTTACACTTTAAAAATGATGACATGAAAAATAGTCTTAAAGCGACTAATCATAATGATCCACATCATACATATATGCAATTATTAATTAATTGCAAGTAGAAAATACCGATAAGGTCAAATTTGTATCGACCAATCAGAATTGGCCCTTCTCCTTTTCCTAACCTATATAAGAGCTTAGTCTCCACAAGGAAAAAAAAATTCCTGATCCCATGACTCAAAATTCAGAAACCAGAAGTCTAGATCTCAATAATAGAAGTGGAGAGGCCAACATCAAGCTAATAAGATTGAAGTCATTCCAAAGACTTTGTAGCAAGAACTCTCGCAGTTCTTCAAAAAATCCAAGGCAATACCACTCACAAATTAAGAGCAAGTCTTGACGACCCTTGAAGCAACACTAGTAGAACATCGAACTCCATTGTAAAGCTCGTGGAGGTACTCCCTCGAAGGTCAAAGCAACAACTCTCACCATATTCAAAATCAAGTCCTTGTAACCCTTAAAGAAGCTTTCATCAAGTTCAAGTCCCAACGTTCAATCGAAGATGAAGTGCAAGCCCCTACATTGAAGACATCAAAGCCAAATCAAATCTCTGTCAAGTTCGAGATCAAACTGCGAAGGCCCTCGAATAGACAAACTCAAGTCAACTCCTCCACCCTGATCAAGATCGAGCACATAAGCCCTTGAAGAAAATAGAGAGATGCACAAGTCAAGAAGTTCAAGACGAAGTCAACGACATCCATCGCAAACCCTGTAAAGTCAATAAGAAGTTAACAGACGTCAACCGCAACATTGTCTCAATAACAAGTTGTGAAGGCCCTTGTGTCAAACAATATCAAAATTCCCAAGCCAAACACGAGAAGACCAAAGCATCAAAGTCTCTCAACTTCACAACATTTCAAATTTTAGATATTTTTATTGAAGAGTAGAATCAGAGAATTCATAAAGATTGTAAATCCTAACTATTTCAAATTCAATAAAATTTCAATTTGAGTTACAGACTTTTCTTCCAGACAAATAACTCTCTTTCCCGCCTTACAAATGACAACCAAATTCTTCATCACAACCTTACGTAATCCTGGTTTAGGTATATTGATCTTTCGACTCCATGTTTCAATGTTTTTGGATTTGATTCTGGTAAGGTTTTTGGAAGGGAAAGTACAACATGTGTGTGCATTGTATATACCAGTAAGAAACATTATACCCCAAAACTAGCAGAAACAGAAATAGATTAGTTCTTACCTAGTTTACGAATTAAGGAAGTTTAAGTCCTCTTAAAGTGTGAATTTCGCTATGGGTTCGCCATAGTGCGAACGGAACGAAGAGCGCCAACTGATTTGTGCAAGTTATGTGACCCAGGTTCTGACACTTAACCCGGGTTTCTAAATTCCGGACACATTAACTCACTGGCGATCAAAATGACTCATGTGCGCTCAGGATGTCGGTTACAACTTATAAGTCATTTTGATAACGCTCGATCTTGCATGGTTTCAAATCACATTGATACGTAAATATCTACTTGGTTTAAATTCAAATTAATTTATACTTTTATCTAAAAGAAAAAACTTACATCTTTTAAAACCATATACAGCCAGCCCAGCAGTGTAGAGCTTAACTTGCAATTTGTAGGATGAAGGAAATTTCCTTCAAATTTTGGTGTAGGATAGGACTAGGAGTGTATGCAAATTGCACCGTTTGTCCATGTGTCCCAAAACTAGAGGGTACAAGTATATTTTATTTTTACAACAATCACTGTTTTTTACTTTCACCGGCTATATATATATTCAGAAGCTAATCCAAAACTCGTGTGTCCTTAGATATAGCAATAACTAAGCAAGGAACAAACAAGTCACAAACCAAAACCAGTTACAATTTTCACAAATCAGCAGTTTTGTTCTTTCCCTTTCACTCAAGGGTTTATCGGTTGGTGAAGCTGATTCTTTCCTCCTCTTGCTTCGATCCCAGGTGAGATTAATTAACACTGATTTATTTATTTTTTTCTTATTTCAGGTCAGGAAGGAAAAATAACCGATAGGGTCTCATCAATTTCCGAATTTTTTTGTTTCGATCCGGTCAATTTGATTTGATATATCATATCGTTGGAGCTGTATGATTCAATTGTTTTTCGGTTTTGATTTTATGCTTTTGTTACTGTCGGCGAACAAATTTTAGGTAGGATGATTGCTGATTCTTTTTCATGTCATGAATTTAGGTGTATTTGGGGTATAATCAGCTAATTGACTGGGAGAAATATAGAATTAAATTCCGTTTCGTGCCGAATGCTCTTAAGAGGCAATGCCTAGGCTAGGTTGTTGCCAAAGGTTTAATCTGGGAGTAGCTTAAATGTGCAGTGAGTGAATAGTTTTGTGCTAGTCAGTGATTGGCTGCCTGTATAGTTGTGCAATTTAACGTTTGACCGCCAAACACGTTGCATTATTGCGCGCTGGTTTGTGTTTTCAAATACATTTGTTTTGTTGCGCGGGGGGATGTAAATACGAAATGTTGGATTTAAAGGCATCAAATGCGTCTTTGATACCTACCAAACAACACATTTGCGCGGTCAAAATGCATATAAGGTTGGATTTCACGGGTGTCGGGTCGGGTATGCAATTGGTAGACTTGACTGTGTTTCAAAGTGCATTCTTACCATCACAATCTTAGTTTCCATATAATTTCATGAATAGATATAATAGTGGGAGTGGTTAACCATATTTGGCAAGCACGAAGGAAAGTTTTAGTTTTGTGTATTAGGATGTCGGTAACGTTTGCACGAAATGGTTCTGCCTATGAACTGGAGATCTTTTTATAATAGCATGCATTTGTCTTTATTTTGATCCTGGTCTGAGTTTAACTCTATAGGTCTAGAATGTCGGGAGAGACACTCGAGGAGAATGAAGCTGCAGAAAATGCTCTAGCTGAGGTGGAGAAAAGTAACTCTGATTTGAAGGAATCGAAATCAGAGGAACCTGTGTCAGATGCTCAGCTTGAAAATGAAGAAGGTAAAACAGTTGAGGTAGAGAATGAGAATCCTGAGGAAACTCACAGTGAAGGTGGGGAAAAGGCATTAACAGACCGTGATGGTGAAAACACCAAAGCTTCTGAAACAAATGGTCATATGTTAGATGAAGATCCATATACATCTGAAGATGATGAAGAAGATGATTTGTGGGCATATGATGATGGTGAGGGTGATGATGCTGATGATTCTGACGAAGTAGATGAAGAAGAAACTGCTTTTGATGAGGACGAAGCTAGTGAAGAAGACCCAACAGAGGGTGGAGATGATGAAGATAATTCTGAAGGCGATGGTGAAGAGACTGCCTTTGGCAAGTATGGAGTTAGTGAAGGCGAGGCAATAGAAGAAGAGGATGATGTAGAGAATGCTGAAGCAGGGAAAGAAATTGCCAAGGACAATGGAGAAGGGGCTGAAGAGCCTAATGCTGAGAATGCAGAAGTAAATTTGAAGAAGAAGGTAAAAAAATCTAAGGGGTGGGGAGAAATGAATAAGAGGAGCGAAGAGACCTCGCAGAAAGTGGCTCAAGGCGAAAAATCTGAATCATCTCTAAAGAAAAAGTCAAAGAAGAAAGTCGAGAGCATGGGAATGATATTCATGTGCAGCTCTAAGACCAAGAGCGACTGTTTCAAGTATAAAGTTCTTGGTCTCCCAGAGAGTAAGAAAGATGTTGTGGAAAAGATATATTCTGGGATGAGACTGTTTCTGTATGATGTTGATTTGAAATTGATGTATGGCATCTATAAAGCTCAGGGACCTGGTGGTTACAACATTGAACGCAAGGCCTTCAAATCAAAGTTTCCATCTCAGGTTTGTCTCCATTCCAATCCCTCCATTTCTTTTTGTGATGTTGTTGTGTGTGGCTGAGATACTTGTTGCTTAATTTGAATAGATGTTAGAGATTTCTTGCGGTTTATTTTATTTTATTTTTTTGGTGGGGGGACTCAAAATTAATTTCTTGGAAAACTCATCACTTGATATGTGCATTCTGTATTAGCATTATATTTATTACATTGTTAATGTTGCTGCATTAATTACGCATCCCGTCTTGATTTCATCTTTGGCAAGAGTTGTGGGTTTTCCAAAGGAGACAAAGCTAACTGCACTCCTGTTCCTATGAAATATTGGCAATAGTTCTATGTTGTGAATATCCTTGATACCTTTAGTGTAATTTTATATCTCACGATTCGCACCCTTTGTATTTAACTTTTTACTACCAATGTTTTGACATTTATGTGTTCACGACCGCTATATACACCACCGTATCTGAAATGCATTATGCTTTGCATGTAATGATCATATATTTAAATGTCAAATTTTAAACTTCCTGCATTTTTACTCAAAAATTGAATATAGTATCTACATGAATTTCCTATAAATAATCTTGTTGATACCCAAACATATACAAAGATCAAAATTTATTCAATGGTCTAGGGCTAGAGTTTCTTACCCTTACATGTGTTCTAACATATGTTCGCATCAGTGTGTAAATGCAATAATTAGTTGGTCCTTAATTTGAGTCAATTTGTTAAGGTTGGACAATGGAGATGCAATGATCTTTACTGGTCATCAGTCTTATTTAGTATTGTTAGGATAGATATGCAGGCTTATAGTTCCGCTGGAGTTTCAAGCAGAGTAATATAACTCAAATCGGTTCCATTTTTAAAACTAACCCGTAGAAAGATTATATGAACAAAATAAGATCAGGGTCTAACACTCTAACTTCAGAGACTGAATACATATATTCAAAAGATAAAACCCACATAATAAATGGAAAACTTGATGAAGGTTGAAAATGATTCCCAGAGTATCACGTTGAAAAAATATTTAAGAATTTTCTATCTAATGCATTCCTATCACCATATGGTAATAAATTTTGTGGTAAAAGAGTCATCCATATGAGATATTGAACAAGAATTAGTGTACAAAAATGATGGAGACGAAAAGATACTGGAGAGAAGAAAAAGAAAGCAAAGTAGAAGTGAAAGAAAGAAAACTATCCTTTGGTAATAACTTTTGTCAGAAGTAAAAGCCAAAGTTTGAGGGGGGGGGGGGGGTGGTGGTGCTGGATAAAATTGAAAAAGAAAAGTTATTGTTGTGCAATACACGCAGTATGTTAGATTGGGAGATTTCAATAATTCATCAAAACACCAAAATTTAATTGGATAATCGAAATTTTATCAGGTTCTGCACGCACCCAGTTGTGGCTTATAGACTACGTATAAAAGAGTAAAGATTTTGATGCTATCATTTTATAGTTATTATCTTATGGAACTTATGATTGAGTATATTGTGGTTGTGGAGGTAGGGGCCAGAGATTGTTATTTGGGGTTTATTCAATGGGTTTTGTTTTCGCCCTCATGACTTTAGTATTATATTTTTTTTGGCGTAGCAGGTGAATTTTTTGTTTGTTTTGTGAAGATTGCTAATGTAATAAATGCCACTACTACTACGTAAAATCTTTTGATGCAACAATTTAACAATCAGTTGTCAGGAGTGAGAATGAAGTCAGTACCCAAACAAGAAACATTGTCAAGTATGTGGCACAAAACTCCGCAATTGATAGAAAATAATGCAATTTTAGTTCATGGCATGAAATGTGCAATTGAAGGTTTATTGAGTGGAAATATGTTACCCGGACTCTTCAATTCCCTTTGCATACCTGTATTGGAAACTCCTTAGTCAGAACATGAACATTTAGTAGATTAGTTACGTGCACTTCAAGACAAAATTGTTGCGGCCTTTTCTCTTTACTTGTTAGATGACTATTCAGAGCTTTAGTGTACAATTGTCTTCTCCAATCCTTTTTTCTTAAGATAAGATTCTGAGTTGGTAATCTTAAACTTAAATGTCATGTACAAATTTGATTGTTATGTCTGGTTAGCCAAGATTGTATCTTGTTGTCAGTATGTGTTTGCATGAGCATTCGTCAAATGTGCATTTCTCTTAATTCAATTGAAACTGTACTCTCAGGTCCGCTTCTCTATACTCCGAGATTGTTTGCCATTAGCTGAGGAGAAGTTCAAGAAGGTCATCAAGGAGAATTACTTTACAAACAAGAAGTTTGATGGCCAGCTTAACTCGGAACAGGTAACATTACTCACTTAACTAAACGTACATGTGGATTGCCCTCAGCATGCAAGTTTTCATGGATGCATCTGGCGTCTGCACTTTAAAACGATCCGCGACCACATTATATTGTTCTTCCACAGGTCAAAAAATTGTGTAAGCTGTTTGTGTCGCTAGGCAAAGGCACACCCACTAAAAGGTTACCAAGGAGCAGAAAGGCAGAGAAACAGCCAATACCAGTACGCCGAGAAAGTAGAAAGGCAGAGAAACAGCCAATACCAGTACGCCGAGAAAGTAGAAAGGCAGAGAAACAACCAATACCAGTTCGCCGAGAAAGTAAAAGAAAGCAGCGAGCTGTTGATAGGAAGCGCCCACCATTGAGGGAGAAGCCTCGACACATGGAGCGGCCTCCTAAGCGCCCGAGAAGGGCCATTTCTCCAGTATCACGATCTCGTCAAGCTCCACCATCCAGTGCCCCTTTAATTGCATTAGATAGGAACTTGGATGTGGATCCCTACAGGCGAGACTTGCATGTAGACAGTCGTGATCGTGATCATTATCGCCGTGATTCCTATGAAAGTAGGCGAGATCGACCTATCGAATACCGAGAAGAGAGAGGCCTGTATCTGGAGCGCCATGATCCTTACAGAGACGGTCGAGATCCATATCTAGACCGCCGTGATCCTTATAGAGACGGTCGAGATATTTATCTCGATCGACGTGCTCCTAACACAGAGACTCGTGATCCTTATCTAGATCGCCATACCCGTTACCGAGATGAGCCGGATCCATATCCAGTTTCCCGCGATCCTTACAGAGATGCTCAGGATGTGTATATCACCCGCCCTGTGTACAAGGATCTCCGAGAACCTGAGCCCTACGATCCTTATAGGCGGGAGCCCTTGCCTGATAGCCGAGTGGTTTATAGAGAGGATCGTGGCGCTGCATATCGTGATCCTTACAGGCTGGAAGAAGTGTTGGAACGGCCATTGAGTTTAGATAGCAGGAGGCGCTATGATGCAGTGAACCAGGATCCTTATGTATCATACCGAGCTATCCCGTCAACCACCTTACCTTTGTATACTGCAGAGTATACTTCGCGTGGCTTGACCCGTGAGTATCAGTATCGTCTGTAGGAGCTATCAACTTTCCATTACATCAGGAAGTGAACTGCCCCAAGTATGACAGTTACGGAACGTAACTGCCCTGTTATACTTGGTCTTTTTTACACCTCTATTTCTTTCATGCTTCAGGCAACTACATTCCGATTACTATCGAACCATACCCGTTAGTCCAGTGATGTTTTTATCTAAGTTCAGTCCTTTCATTGGTTTCAGCAAGATGGGGATAGTCTAACCATCTTTTTTCTTGCTGAATTGGTCATATAAGAGTCAGTAGTCTTCTTCAGACTTTGCGGAGAGATGATCAATGTTGATCATATGAATGTGTGTTTTCTTGCTCCATGAATTCTTTTTCTTTTACAGGACGCTGTGGCTTGTGTTTGAAGTTTGAACAGTTGTTTCTTTATACATTTACTGTTATTATGACTCCACCATTTGTTTCTTGCTGCAGATTTGAAATATTAGCTTTATTCATATTGAATTGTTCTGTTATACACCTGCTTCTGCATTAGGTAATGCTGCAGAATGCAATCCTTGCCAATTCCTTACAGGTTCGAGTTTTTAGATGAGTCGAAAATTGAACTGCTGAAGGTGGGATTCTCTCTTTTAATACTACTACATAGGTACATGTATGTATAGGAATGGAGACCAGTTCTGGAATTGGCTTCCGTAACTGAGAAAATGTTGAGAAGTCTATTATTCTCTTTACTGGAAATGCAAGTTAGAGAAAAATTTGGATGTCTTGGTTTCATGTAATTTTTAACCAGGCAGGATAATACAGTTGGTTGAAGTAGTTGAGGCCTGAGGGTAGTTGAATAGGTTCATCTTTAAATGTTAGAAAAAGACTTGTCTTCAAGTACTTGAGTAGATACTACTATCGACATATGAGAAGAAAAAACTTGGACAAATGATAATCAAGTGTGATGAATTGATGATGATTACTATTATTAAAGGCTTACTAAAGGGATTTGGTTAAAGTAGAATGAGCAACGGAAAAATCGAATGTGACCCAAACTATGAATTATCAGAGGTCGTGCAATGTTTGCATGCCAAGTCCAACAAAACGGTCCCATTTTCTATGATTCTATTGTTCATCCGAAACAAAACAGAGAAAGCAAAGCATAATTATGATGTACCGGTGAAACAAAATTATTAGCTATTCTCTAAGTTTTCTTTCTAGTTTTAAAACTATAGTTTATGTTACTCTCTGTTCGTTAACTCGTTTCCCACCAAAAAATACTTGAAACTGAACCATAAATGGAGTGATTGTGTTGGTCAAACTGGCTTGTATAGTCCCATATTTCGCTGCCCTCAATTTATTTCATACACACCATTTTCTAAGGTCTAACCACCATCGTTAATTCTTATCTAGACCAAATAGGTTAAATGTTCCGAGTATTTATGTGACACTATTGGTCAATGTTCATATTGCTATGTCTGCACCAAACCTGCCCACGTATTGATGATTTAAAGTTAAATCAAACTTAAAATGCGCGTCCTACAAGTTTACGCAACTACCCTATTTTTTGTGGATCAGTTTAGGACAAAGTTACGAATAATATTCCAACATCGATAGGCATATTTTTGTTTCTGGTGATCTTATCGTTAACGACTCTAAAGTGGGATGATAACAGATCTATGATCTTGATCTCCAACCGTGTCTTAGGGGGCGGCAGCCTAACAATGTTTTGAACACTAAGGAGGAGTTTATGAGTGTCGGTAAGATTGTAACAAATGTGGAAGAGTTAATCTTGGAAGCAAACTTTCCTATGTACATCACATGGAATGTTTGATGGCAAATCCACCAAAAACCCAACCACAAAATCTTGCAATGTAGGGCATTGATGTACAGAAAGGTTAAAGGACCATGCACATGTGTTTGTGTTGTGTCATCACTAACACATTATTATTGTTTCGATCTCTCTTCGTGGGCCGCTTTCCCACCAATCCTAGCTATTGTTCTTGTGGGTTCCTTCAAACATAAACAAGCTCCCTTGTACGGAAACAACAAGCGGGATCCAATTCTACTAAATTCTAATTTGGATTCCGATCGATTTGGGTTAATCCAAGTTTACATGTTGGATAGGAGTGCGCATGCAGATCAAAGAGTGTGCACAATGATCTTCGTCCCAACAGATTGTATACAATGATTTATTTTTTTTAGCTTATTGTATACAATGATCATCATGCACAAAATGTACGTATATATGATTTCATATACAAATGTCAAACCTGAATATTTATTTATTAATTCAAAGTTCAAACCTCCTCACGATAAGTCGTAATACTAGAGATAAAGAACGTTTGTGTTTTTTCTTATTTTTCGGGAATCCAGAGAGTTGACATGAATGCTAAGTGAACTATCTTAGAGTGGAAATAAGACCCCATGTGAATCGATTTGGTTGGTGTAGGTAATGGTAGAAAAAAGAAACTTGAAAAAAATTCATATTCCAATTGCATGTTGCAATAATGTGATCGAACCAACCGATCGATCGAGAGTATTAAATTGATTCACCAAAATTCCGTAAACCGTACTCGTACCACTTATCCTAAGCTAGCTACTTGTTACAATTATTTTTGTGTTTATATATATAATAACAAAAATCAAGAAAAGGTCAATGTGAATAAATATAGAAATTATCAAGTTGTCTGTTATCCAAAAGTAAAACTTCGAACGAAAATAACATAACGGACGGAGAATTAATCAAGTTTTAAACATTTAAACAGTTATATACTCTATGGTATTTGATTTTTTTTTTCAAACAGCTAAAATGTTTGTATTAAAAGGAGAGGATAAGTAATTAATGATCATAGGAAATTACAACACCTGCAAAGACGTAACATCGTACCCAAAAGCCTTAGTACATTTGAGATCTATGTGACCACACTTTGATACAATATTTTTTTTTAAGATAAAAACAAAAGATAATAATTAGAAGACTTTGGGATCAAACCATTGACAATTTCGGTTGTGACTAAAAAATAAAGAGAATTTTGAACATTTGAATTAAACTCATACTATTGGTTGACTTATTAGCATATGGTTGTTAAAATTACGTGCGTGTCTAATCATGCAATTGAGTTGCATACCATCCGTGATTAGAGCAATAAACGGAGGGAAGTAATGTTTGAACTAAGTTTAAACGTAACTTTGAATTATGAGCCACACTGAGTATTTGGTCAAAAATGTAGATAAACTAAGAACATAAGAACATTCATTCACTATAAATTAAAACAAAGTAATACTTCGTACTAGTGTTTATCTAGATTTTTGTATTTCGTTCTCATATTATCAGCTTTCAGAAAACAAGTACAGGAGAAATTGAAGCTAGGACAAGTTTGGTGCGGTTAGGTATAACTTATTGTTGTGAGTACTGTAGTAAGTGGCTATTGTAAGACGTAATTAAGGTGTAAGGGTTTTTTTAGTAAGTCAAATAACAATCTACGATAGGTCATTAATTCGTTGCAGAACTAAGTAGTTCACGTACTCTCTAAGTTACCATAGTCACACTAAGGTTCACTTTCTTCTTTAGGTCCAAAGTCCTCTTCTCAGTACATGCAATCAACTTCGTCAATCCCTGAAATTATCACATGCATGTGTGGAAGTGTGATTATGTCGGTGAGTTTTTTTTTTTTTTTTTTTTTAACGGCTAAATATTTTATTAATTAAAAAAAGAGCATAAGTAATGCTCGGAACAAATACAAGACAAGCGAGACCTAAACCTCCACCAAACATAATCGTGATTCAACACCGATTGTCACAACCAAAACCTAATCCAAACATATCGGTAAATCCCAAAATCCAATACACCCAAACCTAACAGGCACCTGAGGTTGGTAGTCGTCCTTGTCCAAGTGTAATGAGTGAGAATAGTTAATACCTGATACATTGATTTTGGGATTGTCCTTTTATAGGTATTGACCTTCTCTATGTCGGTCCAATCTCTAGCTGCCATTTGTCGTCTTCTCATTCTTCCACGTGCACACAGTAGGCCCAACGTTGATTGCACGGGCTTGGTCCAGGTCCACCTAGGTGTATCTTCCTAATTCTTCTAAAACCTTCATTTCTTTCGTGGCTTAATTCATTTGTGGCTCCTTCTTTGTCTCCTGGTTCAACTTAAACACAAGAGATCAAGTGACGTAGATAAAGAGTATTTGAGATGCAGAACATCGAACTTGGCCTTGTAGGAAATGTCCATCCATATGTGGCTATTCTTCCGTTGCTCTTTGCAAGTCCCTTTCTGGCTTAACTTAAGTAAAAGAGGTCAAGTAATTAAGGTACGGAATAATTGAGATAAGAAATGTCTAACTTGATTAAGTAGGAATATGTCAATTTGTCCGTAGCTCGTGTTCTTCCATGGCTCCCTAGGATCAAATTCTCCGGACCTTTATTTGGCCGTGGTATGAGATTTTGAGACCCTTATACTTTGAAGGTAAGGATCACCAAGGTACAGAAGGTGGGAGGTAGAGATGATTTGAGATACTAAAAGCGTAATAATACGTCTTAGTTTGTTGTGGAGCGGATACGAACTAGACATATTTTAATATCAACAACTACAAATTATGTTCAACTCCATGTAACTTCGCAAATTACCTTTTCACTATAGTTTAGAATTAATATGAGATTAAATGATTAAACAAAAAAAGGAAGGGCTAGTTCTATCGGCTCAGGCCTCCCAAGTCATATTTAGTTAAAAACAAATCGCAGGAAAAATTAGTAAGTAGTAACTTTCACTAACTAATGAGGATTTAGTGCGGAAGCGTAGGAAAAATTAGGAATAAGATACAAATGATAAAACAATAGAAGCAAATAAAATGACCGTAAAATTTTACGGTTGAAGTTTTTGTTGCCAATAGTGTTGAACAACATATAACTCAATGAAATAAGAAAAATCAGAATAACAGTAAAAGTAAAAGATACATACATAGTAGAGTTTTTCAAATCAATAGGAATAATATACGAGTATAAAATTATTGCTAAAGAGAATTCAGTGCCAAAAAATTACTAGCACAATAACATTGACAAAAATGAAATCACTAAACACACGTTGAGATTTTCAGTGCGTGCGTAATGCACAAATCCAACTAATTAAGCTAAAATACAAGGAAGAACCTTGTAAAATCCACCTCGTAAAAGAGACTCTCGTCTATCACCTATTTCAAAGAATTTAAATGAGGATGGATATAATCACTTAATTAGTAAACAACACACCATCTTAGAGTTGGAGTAGTAGTTTACTTCTTGTAATTCATCCTTAGTCCTTCTACTCTTCTCAATTTATTTTTGGAATTAAGAGATTAGGATAATTTTCTCTCCAATTTCTTTAGCATGCGTATGCTTATTTGTACTTCATATTTTCATTTTTTGTGATGAAGTGCACACATTTATGAACTCGTGGTTCAAAAAAAAAAAAAAATCGTATTCATCTTCTTCTTTAAAAAATAAAAATAAAAAAATTTAATAAAGAAATGATCATGTAGTGATCTTGAAAATATATCAATGAATAAAATTAGATAAGTTAAAAGTTTAAAACCAATACTCTAAATCTAAAGGTGACATAATAAAATGCGATAAAAACAATTAGATCGTAAAACTGGCTTAAATTGTGAGCAAGTTAAGTCATCTAAATTAATACTTACTTCGTTTCATTAATAAGTTGCTAAGGGGACTATTCATTGTAACATTTGACCACGTATAACTCTTAAATTACATTAGAGAAAAATATAATAAAATTATATTATGGAATTAAATGGAGTATATTTTCATAATCACTTTTAATTTATATTAATACAGTATAATTTAAAAGCTATACGTGGTCAAAGGTAACGATAAATAGTCCCCTTCTGAAATTTTAAATTTTTTTAATGAAACGGAGTTAGTACATAATAAATTAAATTAAAGTTTAAGTTGGTCCTATGCCTTTGTCTCGTTTCCAATCTACGGGATGTACATATTAATTTAGTCTAAGAATTTATGATGAGCTAAGCTAGAGAAGATGTCGAAAGAAGAAAAAACCAAACGTATAGGGAAGAAGCCAAGACAAGAAATACACCCAGAGAGTAAGATAAAGTAAATAAACATTTGATTTGACTACGTACAGGCTAGTAGTACTACTAAATTATGATGATTGATTTTTCCGTTGATTTTTGCTAATATAACTATTACCGACATTATTCCAAAATAATAAAATCCAAACATACATGCAGTTAAAAAGTATACGTCAAAAGATTTTTATCATTTTATTCTGCACTAGTTTAATTGTTAGGTATAAGTAAAATATATATCACGCCAACTGCTCGTATTTTCTAGTCACACCCTTATAATCTTTTGTGTGCTTCGGTTATTATTAATTCACATTCATAAGCCACAAATCGATCGATAAAAATCGGTCAAAATTCGGATTGTGATCAAGATCAGTCAACGCGAGTTTAAAAGTGATCATGATCGACTCATTTTGATCATGAATCGGTCGCCTTGAACAAATGATCGAAAGCTCGCGATCAGATCGTGATCAATAATTAATTTAATTTATATTTTATTTTATTACTTTTATATATATACCTATCTTAACCCTGAATGTGTCCACAACTTTCGAATCTATCTTATGTACTTTAAATTTATGTTAGTCTTTTTTTCTGTAGTGTTTGTAATAGATTGTATTTATGATCGACAAATTTATATAGTAAAAAAGCTAATTTTCGTGCTTTAACGAGTTGAGCGATCGCGATCAATGTGATCATTCACGAGCTAATCACGATCACAATTTAGTGAAGCTCGCCGATCACGAGCCGATCATGATCAACATTATATTTGTGACGATCATTGATCGATGGAGCCAACGATCAGATCGACTCGGCTCGATAACGACCCTACCCCAATGTTAGTTAGGGAAGAGTGTTTTTATGGTGCATGTTGTTAATACACAAGAAGAATTAATTAGTTATAAGCGCACATCGGCACATCTAAAAAGGTGTCCGACAAAGAGGTACATGCAGATGAGCTTAACCAATGAGAAAGGAATCAATGATCAGCGCCTGCATTAATCTACACGAGTCCTCGTAACGTAAATAAACAACTCAGGTAAAGTTAATCCCAAATTATTTGAACTAGAGTCTATAGTAGATTAGTAGTAGTGATTAGTGACTATTTACTTTTACTTTTGTACTAATTGGTAGAGTAAAATTTAAAATTCCTCCTATATTTGATGAGAAGTAAGAAGTGGGAAGCACATGGAAGCGTTGAAAATGGAAGATAGCGCGCCGATGATGTGATTGCCTCTTTTTACTTGACATGCAATATCATTCTACTTTAGACAAATTGAAGAACCTTCCCAACTAGCCATGTTCATGTTGGAGTGGGGCCAATAACACCTTAAAAGGCCTTGTTAAGGTGATAAGGTTATTCAACTTATATATGTGCTAATTATAGCTCTCACAATTGATGTGAGATATTCTAACACGCCCCCTCACGAGTAGGCCGCGGTTAGTCGGCTCTACACGTGGAATCATAAATGCCATCATTGGGCAAGCCGGAATTAGCATCGGCTGGGGCACCCATCATCAATCTGGCTCTGATACCATATTGAAGTTGGGCCAATAACACCTTAAAAGGCCTTGTTAAGGTGATAAGGTTATCCAACTTATATATGTGCTAATTATAGCTCTCACAAGTGATGTGGGATATTCTAACCGTTCATAATTTACCTAGCCAATAAAATGCAAAATATCAAATCTCTTTTCAATTAGTATCGATTTGTGTATAGAAATGTATATGGAATTTTTGGAAGTGGCAAGTGTTTGGAATATCTATTTAGATAGTTTGATTTGATGTGTCGAGAAATGGATGTGTTTTTTAATACAAATTTGTCCCCTTTTATTGTGGCTACAGAATAATAATGGTGAAAGAATTCAAATATTAAACAATCAGCAAAATATACTATCACTAGAAATATAAAACGATTAATAAAAGAGTTATTTTGTTGAGTTATTGCACGATTTTATCCTGTCGCAAAGCACTGGATGACTCTAAAAGCTCCATGTTGAAGGACATAACACTGTGAGAAAACCTTTTATAGAGTAATTATTCATAACGTAACTGTATATAAATGAAAAGATAGGGTAGTAAGAGAAATAGAAAAGATAAGGAAGGATAATCTAGAAGATAAGTGAGATAAATTTAAAAGATACTACCTGATAAGAATAAAATATAATATTCATAGGATATTCTACTTTATTAACTTAAGAGATTTCATAAATTTTAAAGATATTTCCACCATCTTTATCTAATCTAGCTTAAGATAGACTTAGAGCTCACTGCGTGAAGTAGTTTGGGTTTGGCTTCCAACCACATTTAGAGCCTCTTGGGCCGTCTTTGTTAGGGGCGGGCTCCCCCAAGTCTTAATCATTCTTCCCTACTTAGAAATTCTCAAGGTTGAAATCTGAAAATTGCACATGGATGATACCCAATTTGGCAATTTCCATGTTGTGTTTGCCCTTTCTAGGGTTTTCCATTTGATCAGCACCTCTTGTCATGGTTGCTTCATATCAAAATTCCATCGATACTCGAGTGCATCTTCTGGTTCAAGGTCTAGGATACCCTTGTCACAGTATGGTGGAAGAGTCGTACTGGAAGATTGGTCATCTCCAATTTTACGGCGTAGTAAATAGACATGGAACACTGTATGGATTAGGATGCCTTCTGGCAACTTAATCTGATAGATGACTTCCCCTATGCATTCCAATACTTCGTAGGGTCCAAATAACCTATTCATAAGCTTTTGGTTGATCCCCTCGAGAATGGAGTTTTGACGATAGGATAGGGTTGCAGTTTAAAATACATCGAATCCCCTACCTCAAACTTCTCTGGTCGGCGTTGCGCATCATTGTATTATTTTTTACGATTACTTGCGGCCTCTAAGTTATACGGAAACTCCTTTAAGAGAGCAGCACATTCCCTGAATTAGGCTCAGGAGCTGGTATGAGTGGGTTGGGCAGCCATATACAACCTCGAAAGGGATCATATCAATGGACTTGATGTAAGTGGTACTATACCAATATTCAACCCAGGTGAGATGTTTCTCCCACTCCTTAGGTCGTTGGCAAGCAAAACACCTCAAGTGTTGTTCCAAGCTTCGGTACTTATGTCTGGTAATTCCTTTGTGCAAATTTTGAGTGTCGTCCTCAGAGATTTGAAAAGTTCTATCCAGAAGGTGTTGATAAAGACACGATCCATATCCCTATCAAACATGATGGTCTTTGGCATCCCGTGGAGCCGGACAATGTTGCGGATAAATAAGACCGCCACTTCCTTAGCCATGTGATGAGTGAAAAATATCGCGTTAATCAAACATCAAATAATATTTATAGAATGCTAAACTAACTCTATATCACACAAAAATTAGTGTGATGGCAAGCTAACTCGAGTGTCGGTCTCTAAGGATTTAACTAAGCTGTCACTAACTTACTTCTACTTAACTCAATCGAATGCAAATAGTTGAATAGATTTCGGAAATAATAAGGAGAATGATGTGGTTGCAATAGTAAACAAAAACAATAAACACTACAAGAAATACCATAAACAGCGACCGAAAACAGCGACGGATCGATCCGTCGCTATTTTTAGCGACGGATCGGTCTTTTTACGACGGATGAAAAAGAAATAGAGACGGATGAAGACAATTCGTGATAATGTGCGTCCCTAAATCCTTGGGACGTTTGAGACTTGCGACGGATGCTTATTCGTCGCATTATTAGCGACGGATGATGCCATCCGTTGTTGTATTCCGCAACGGATGGATTCATCCGTCTCGGAATTACGACGGTGACTCATCCGTCGTAGGTCTCTTTGACCATGGAAAAAAAAGAAAAAAGACTCATCCGTCGTAGGTCTCTTTGACCATGGAAAAAAATAAAAAAATAGGAAAATAAAAAGCTAGGGACGGATGGATTCATCCGTCGTTGAATTACGACGGATGACTCATCCGTCGTTGTTTAGGGACGGATGGCTCATCCGTCGCAACTTGGTTATATAACAAAAAAACATTCACAGATCAGTTCACGCACACACAGAAACTCCGTCTCTCCTTCTCGGCGTGCGTCGGCCATCTCCCCACTTCTTCATTTCTTGGCCATTTCACACAAGGTTATAGTCATTTCGAAGCTCTTCCATCAAGGAACAAGGGTAGCTAGTCAATTGCGTGATTCTTTCACCATTTCTTCCGCAATCAAAGGTATTAACTTCTAACCCTAACTTGTCTAAATTTGAGTATTCTTCATTCTTTTTCAATTTCATTGAATGGTATGCATTCTACTAGTATCTATTATATTATGTAGCTCAATCACTACAAGGATCCGACCATTTAGCGACGGATCCATCTGTCGCTAAATGATGCCAATCGGTCGCTAAAAATCGCTAGCGACCGATCGGTGTTTTTAGCGACGGATAAAATCGTCGTCGCTAAACCGTTGGTCGCTAGCGAATTAGCGACCGATGAGTGTTCCATCGCGAATTAGCGACGAATAATGAGGTTGACTTTTAGCAACCGATGACTTATCCGTCGCTGGGTCTCCGGGACCATTTGCGACGGATGAGGTCATCGGTTGCTATTGTTTTTTATTATTTTTTTATTTTTTAGATATAATAATGAGAACCAAAATCAAATGCAACCTGTTCAATTAAGCAACATGTTACAAAAATTCTATAGACCAAATAAATCAAAAAATAATCCAAAAAAATCATAATAAATGTACCAAAACCCTCCATACATATAATAATAATCATACGTACACAAAACTAATCCAAAATAATATCATAGTGTACATAGTATTCATGTAGAAAATAGTAAATAGAGTCGAAAAGGATAGAGGATCATGGAGAGGTAGGTGGGTCCATCCCCAGCTTCGCATACAGCTCAGCAAACATAGTACCATATTTAGCCTGCTGCGCAACTAGCCTCTTCACCTCCTCATCCCTCTCCTGCAACTGAAGTAAGAGGACCTGCTCTCGAGCGGAAGCTGCTGATGAAGATGTACTGGCACGGGAACGACGAGTCGGCCTCGAGTCCAATTCAGGGACGGCTGCTGCACTCCCCAGTCCCAAGCGACGGCCCTTCTCGTCTGGAGGATTCACCTCGAGGAAAATGACATTCATTTCCTCAACAGTGAGATCCTGATCACGAATCCTGTCCTCGTAGGCCGTCTGAAATTATAAATCAAGAGTATAAGGTGTTAGTTATGTTGTTAATTAGTTATGAAATCATCAATATTTAATAAACACATGTATTGTTGAACTTACCGCAATTGTTGTGGCGTCGTCACACAACCACTGTCCGTCCTTGGCCTTCTGAGATCTCGAGAACAAGGTGAATAGGAGACTCTCCTTATCCTTCAACTGAATGACACATGAAAGCATCATATACTTAGTTTGAAAGTTCGAAATGCAAGTAAATAACAAGTATAAGAATGATGAATTCACAAAGTTAATACACTTACCTTCTGCCTTACATGTGCTGTAGCGATCGACTCAGAGCCAAAACGGTGTGTCACCAGGGTACGGCTCCCATCATTCGGCTGCTTCTTCCTGTTATCAGTGTTCTGGTCAGCCTGCGCCTGGACTCTCTCGTTAGCCCAATACACCTTCCACGCCTCCCAAATTTCATCTCCGGGCCAATCACCGGTACATGGACGGTTATGTGTCCACAGTTTCTTCATGTTATAAACCATGCACTTGTAAAGAGCACTACCGTGAGAGTTGAAGCTCCACCAGAGATCCATCAACAATGCTTTCGAAGGAAGAAATCTTTCTACACAATTACAAATAAACATCGAAACACATACGTTGGTGAATACTTAAAAACATTCAAGTATAACAAGGGGAAACAACATGTATCAAACCACTCACATTGTCCTATATTTCACTAAAGCAATGGTGACTAACATATCACTCAAGTACAGTGGCTAACATACCACTCACACAAAGTGGCTAACATACCACTCACAACACAAACAATTAGGTAACTAATGTACGATTATTAACTCACCCTCAGCTCCTCGAACAGCTCTCCCCTAATTTGGTCCGGGATGCAATGCCACTGGCTGCCACTCTCTTGAGGTGGGATCATCATGTTCCGTATTATCCCACTGAGTACTTTAGCAGCGCCCTCCCCATACAACCTGTGAAGAACATGTAAGTCAATAGTGAGAAGGTTAGTTCGGTATATATATATATTAAAAGTTCGTAATTCAGTTAATGGCTAATACTTACTTCTCTCCATTGGGGTAAAGGACAGGGCGACCATTCCACATCAGACCATCTTCCGGCCTTTGAAAGGGACAACCGTCGTCCGGAACATGGGCCCACGGGTCGTGGAGGCAGGAATGAGGAGTCGATCCCCTACTCGACCCAGGTGGAGTCCCAAAAACAGTAGGGGAGCCCTGCTGTGAGCCCTGCCCGGTGTCCTCTCCGTCGGTATCTGACCTCTGGGACTGCGGGGTCATGTATCGTGGCCTCCTGGGTTGTGGCATCTGCAATAAAAAGATCCGTGTTAGTACATACACAATTGAATATAAAACATGTAAAGTCATTAAGAGATAAAGTAAGGAACTGACATCTAATAATAATCAACCTAATATATAAGATAACCACCACGTAGGAAGTGACATCTAATAATAAAATAACCACAATTCTTACCCATTTTTAATTTGCATTATACTTATAATATTTCTAAATTACAACTAAAAATACTTATAATACGTACTCATTTTAATTTATCAATGAGTTCTTTATTTTTATACTTATAATTTTTTTTAAATATGACTACAAATACTTATAATACGAAATTATGGTGAAATTATCAACTACGATTAACCACTAGAATTTATCAACTTATATTTCGATTATAGTTATATATTTTCATTAACAACTAATTATAATTATGGCCGAATCATACTACAACTCAGTTCTAGGTCTCCATTCATCAGAAACAAAGTCTCAACACTCCAACTATCAATTCCTAAAAGAAAGTCCCAATTCCTAAAACAAATTATCAATTTCCAAAATACCCAATTCATCCCAAATCTATCAGTTCACGAACCAAAACTTGTGCATCCCCCCTAATTCGAGCTACACAACATAATAGATACTAGTAGAATGCATACAAATCATTGAAATAGGAAAAAAACGAAGAATACCAAAATTTAGACAAGTTAGGGTTCGAAGTTAATACCTTTGATTGCGGAAGAAATGGTGAAAGAATCACGCAATTGACTAGCTACCCTTGTTCCTTGATGAAAGAGCTTCGAAATGCCTATAACCTTGCTTGAAATGGTGAAGAAATGAAGAAGATATGGGAGGAGAAAATTGCACCGGTGAGGAGAAACGCGGCTGCTGCCGTTCTGTCTGTGTGTTATGTCTGAGACGCTAAGTCTCGACATATATATGGACCATCTAGCGACGGATGAGACCATCCGTCGCTAAATATAAATTTCCTTTTTTTTTCCTTGGTCAACACCTAGCGACGGATGAGATCATCCGTTGCTAAATAGTGACGGATAGACTACATCGGTCGCAAAAAATAGCGACCGATGAGTCATCTGTCGCTAAATAGCGACGGATGAATTCGCTGAACCTCCACGTCCTATGCACGCTTTATAGCGAATTGATTTTATCCGTCGCTAATGTGTTTTATCCGTCGCTAAAAGACCGATCGGTCGCTAAAATTAGCAACCGATCAGTCCGTCGCTAAATTCGGTCACTATACACCAGAATTCTTGTAGTGAATTAGGGGAGATGCACAAGTTTTGGTTGGTGAATTGATAGATTTGGGATGAATTGGGTATTTTAGGAATTGAAACTTTGTTTTAGGAATTGAGACTTTGATTGGGTTGAATTGATATTTGGAGTATTGAGACTTTGTTTGGGGTTGATTGGAGACCTGTAGAATTTAGTTGTAGTATGATTCGACCGTAATTAGTTGTAATTAGTTGTTAATGAAAATGTATAATATAGACATATTGTAACTATAATGCAAAGTAATTAGTTGTATTTAGAAATATTATAAGTATAATGCAAAGTAAAAATTAATAATAAAAATGAGTAAGAATTTTGGGTATGTCAGCAAAATATAATAAATTATATATATAAAATTTTTCCTTAATTACACATATCTTAAATGGCAAGTAAAAACCTCGAAAAATAGAATGAAATAATACGTTAGTAATGAACTAAACTTCGATTGGTCAGGTTTAGCATTCAAATATGTCAGAACGTACAGTGAGGATTCCCTTACTTGAGGTTTGGAAAGCCAACTGGCTTTTGGGAGTTCCGCCTACTGAGTGGATGCCGAGTCCCCTTCATGATGCTTGGGAGTCCTACTGGCGTGACCACCCGAATGTCTAGTGTCGTTCCTTGCTATATCTTTGATTGTACATGTTTTATATTCAATTGTGTATGTACTAACACAGATCTTTGCTTTAATTTGCAGATGCCGAAACCCAGACTGCCTCGTTACACCCTACACCCGGATGAGATTCCACGCACTCCTCAGTCACCACGTACTGAGGGAGATGACACCGGGCCTAGCTCACAGCACGGCTACCCGGCTGCTCGTGGTACTCCAGTTGAGTCCAGTAGGGGCTCGAGCGATCCCCGTGACCCATGGGCCCACGTGCCAGACGATGACTGTCCCTACAGATCACCCATGGACGGTCTTCAGTGGAATGGTAGGCATGTACTCTACCCCAACGGGGACAAGTAAGTATTATGATTTAACTTATATATTTACGTAAAAATGTTGTATTATGGCTTGAGTTCATTACTATATATTACGAAGGTTTACTTAATGATTGCCTTATTCTTTGCAGGTTATTTGCGGTAAAGGCGGCTCACAACCTAGGCCAGATCATCAGGGCCAAGATGCTCCCACCACAACAGGGTGGCGCCCAGTGGACTACCATCCCTGACCAGTTGAAGGGAGAGTACTTTGAGGAGCTGAGGGTGAGTTAATAATCATACTGCTGTTTCATAATTGTTTTTTTGTCTTGAGTGGTATGTTATTGTATGTGAGTGGTATGTTAGCCACCATTGTTGTAGTAAAATATAGGACAATGTGAGTGGTATGTTAGCCACTGTACTTGGGTGATATGTTAGTCACCGATATAATTGTTGTGCATGTGCTACACTTGTTATAATTGACTGTTTTTAAGTTCTCACAATTAGTATGTTTTTGGATGTTTGTCTGTACTTGTGTAGAAATATTACTTCCTTCCCAAAGCTCTGTTGTGGCCACTCTGGTACTGCTTCAACGCCCATGGTAGTTCCCTTTACAAGGGGATGGTTAATACCATGAAGGCCAGGCACACTGACGGACTGGGGAAGTCGAGTTGGCTAGGAGATGAACTGTGGGTTCAGTGGAAGGCCTACTGGCCTGACCCAAAAGTCCAGCGTGCGGCTGAGCAGAACGCCGCAAACAGGAAGGCGACGCCCGAGGATGGGACCGGAGCATGGTCACACATCGATTTGGCTCTCAGTCCATCGCTACAGCCAACATGAATAGGCTGGTAAGTGTATAATTAATTAACTTTGTGGTTTTAATATTATTCTTGTACTTGTAATATCAGTTCGAACTTTGTGATTTTATACATCATGCCTCTTATACTTTGTGATCTTTTTATCATGCCTCTTATACTTGTAATTCATGTGTCATTCAGATTGAGGATAACGAGAGTCTTCCCTTCACGTTCTTCACGAAGTCTCAGATGGGCCCTGATGGTGAATGGTTGTCTACTAAGGCCGAGAAGATTGCGGTAAGTTCTGCAATACTTGTGTTCATTAAATACGGTTGATTTCAATAATACTTGAATTCACTAACGCCTTGCACTATTGATTTATCCTTTCAGAAGGCCTATACAGAGAGGATTCGTGACAAGGACCTCACTGTCGAGGAGATGAACAACATTTTGTTGGAACTGGATCGGGAGGACGAGAAGGGTCGTTGCTTGGGACTAGGGAGTTTGGCTGCTACCACCAGTGGCGCGAGGCATGCGTGTTCCCGTCATCTCTCGAGAACTCTGCCTCACGAACCACGTCTTCTAGTACTTCCTCTGATCAGGCCGCCCTCAGAGCGGAGTTGGCAGAGAAGGATGCAGAGATTAGGAGGCTGGCCGAGAGACAGGCTGAGCAGGAGGCCCACATCGCTGCCATTTATGCGAAGTTGGGGATGCCACCTCCTTCCTCCAGCGCACCACCACCGCCACCCCCTTCTCCATGATCCAGTTTAGTTTTTTTATGTTATTTTTCGACTCCTGAACGAATATTATACTTCCTATCGGATATTACATTAGATATTTATTGTATGAATGATTTTTATTATGATTATTGGATCGTTTCGTTATTGAAAATGCTTTTTCCATTTATTTTTGGGGAATTTATTTATTACGAATATTAATGATGTGTGTAACAGGTTCAATGGTTTTTTTGGTTTGGATTTTATTTAAATATAAAGAATTTGTTTAAAAAAAATAATAAAAAAAAAAAAGAACTAGCGACGGATAACTCATCCGTCGCTAAAGTCCTGGTCAGACTAGTAATCTGACCATGACCTTTGCGATGGATGACTCAACCGTCGCAACACGGTCAACGAATCATCCGTCGCTAATTCGTGACGGATCGTTGATTCGTCGTTAATTCGTTTACGACCAACGTATTAGCGACGGAATTCTCATCCGTCGCTGACCTAATCAGTGACGGATCGCTGATTTTCAGCGACGGATGAGTCCGTCGTTGAACATCAGATCCCTTATAGTGAAACGATAGAGATAAATACTACGAGATTCAAATATAGAGATAAGCGGTTGATAGTAGGTAGTAGGCATAATAACATGACTTATTCATATGTTAGCAAGTGATAGGCGTATGTTTTCACACCGTTTTTAGACACGTATCATCAATAACATGCATAATGAAGCATATACAATATCATTGAAGGATATTACGAGGCACTATTACTTAGAAATCTCAAACATACATGGAGCTACTCAACACATACTAAATTTCCAGCATTACATACATGTAGTTTAGGCTTATGTAATCGTCTTGAAGTGACCTAGGATATGTTGCTATCCTATTCGAAAGTATTTGTGATTATAAACGATTGTTTATAGCCTTTAGTTGACCTGGGATCCTGTCACTATCCTAATTCGAAGTTTTGGTGTTTAGCTACCCATAATTCCATAAACATACATAAATCAGGCCTTAAACATACACATATGCATCCCTTTCAGAGCCTCATGCTAACATAATCATAATCCATATTAATACAACCTACATCCTACCATCAACACATACCAATTAACTACTCATAACGAGTAATGCATACACAATATTCATAATCATAACCATAGCAATAGAAGACATAGTAAATCTGGAAAAGAAATAGAGATTGATACGAAAATACTCAATGTACGGTTGAACAATAGCAATCCAATGTCGAATCCAAACAAAGCAATGAAATCTAGCAACGGTAGCAAATCCAATGATGAGAATCGAGAGAAAGGAGGCTAAGAGTTGCCTACAAAGTGTATCTTCTCCCTAGGGTTTGTGCTAGGCTGCAAACTAATGATAAAACCTAATCGAAATACTGAAAAACGAGTTTAAATACAAAATCTGGAATCTGAATCGCGTCGTTGGCTGGCCAGCCAACTGGCATGGCGAGGCGCCAGTGGTCTTGGGCTCTTGGCGGGTAGCCAACTTCTGTAGAGGAATCTTGCCGAACTTTTATTGTTTCTAAGTGCCCGAAACTCCTCCTTAAGCCATATTTTGCACTTCTCAAGTCTCGGGAACCTCCGATTACTACATGGAAAAGTCAAGACTTCAAAGTAAGCTCAAATTGCACCAAAATAAGCTTATTTTAAGCTATTTTCTTCCTTTTGCATCCGAGGACCCTGTGGCACAAAACATATCAAAAGTAACTACTTCTTAATAAAATATAAAGTAAACTAACAATAAAAGGTCAAAATAAGGCCTTGATGACGGGTACTAATTTATCGTCATCAACATCATAAGGGTTTCCCAAGGCAATAAAATACGCGTATATAGAGATTCAGTCAATGACTACTCGGATGGCATCTAAACCCTGAGTTCAGTGGAGTCCGATGATGAAGTCCTTTAACACATCCGTCCATACCTATTCTGATATTGGTAGCGGGGTGAAAAGGACGGAAGGTGTGCGGATAAGACAGTAGGAATTGCATGCTTCTTTCGGTGATAATTTTGAATTTTCGACCAACCAAATAAGGTCTCCATATCCGAATAGCTTCGATTATGGCCAACATTTCATGTTTGTATATGTGCCCTGCCTTTTTCGTTATTTGGATATAGGACTTTTGTCCTATAGGTTAAGGGCCTTTTGTATTACATGAGTACAACGCCAATCCCATAATTTGAGGCCTAGATTTCTATTATGAAATTCTCATGTATTTTTACCACGTGATAGGTCAACAAAACATGAGGTGGAGTTGGTCTCTCCTTTGGTTGGAGTGGTCCTCACCAGGTCTTTGATGTTCGCCTTCCTAACTCTTTTGTCTCTCTTTGGATCGGTCAAAGAGACGATGCTATCATATTGAGCCTGTTCTTGGGTCACATTCTTCTACCCTTTCTCGAAATTCGACGATCAAAGCCTCTTTCTTGTTGGTTTTTCAGCACGGTGCAATGGAAGAGACAAGAAGGAGATCAACCAAAGCCATTAGTGAAGAAAGGACTACCCAGATTGTTTGCCTCATCCCATTTCCCTTCCCCTACTTCCTTCTCATTCCGAGCAATCTGAATTATCTCCCAAATCTTACAATTGCTTTGGATGAACTTTGATCCGAATTGAATAAGTCTAATCTTTTAACCATACCCTCGAAGAGATGGCTAGTTCACTTCCTATCTTAGACCGTACTTTCTTTCTGCATTCTCCCGAAGAAATCCTATAAGGTTAGAGACGTCATTCGGTGGTGGCCAAAATTTCATGGCAGCTACCTTCTGATTATCAATCCTGACTCCTTTGTGCAAGATGAAGTGACTTAGGTATTTCACTTCTCCCATTCCAGAGTCGCACTTAGAGGTCTTGATGAAAAACTGGTTATCCTTTAGGATTTGTAGAAGTAGTCACACATGTTGCAAGTGTTCCTCTTCGCTTTTGTTATAGATGAGGATGCCATTGAAGAAAAGCACAAATTTTCTCAAATATGGCTGGAATATATATGTGGTTCATGGTTCCCTTGGAATGTGGTCGGGGTATTGCATAGCCCAAAAGGCATCACTAAATATTCATAGTGTTGGTACCTTAGACAATAGGGTTAAAATACTGGGAGGGGGGGGGGTCAATAGGTGTTTAATTTTTTTAAAAATCTAACAATATTTCTCAGAAATCAGTTGGCTTTCGGGTACTTAACTTATCATAGCGGAAGACTTTATTTAAGGGCTAGCAATACTACTCAAAAGGTTGTAAAATAAGTAAACACGGATAGACAAATAGGTTCCTGAAAGTAAGTGCAATAGTGTAATCCCTCAACTAATCCATTTGTCTTATCTGAGGATTTAAATTCACTATGACGCAACATGAGTTATGTTACAAATCCTATCTTTAGCTAAATATGCAAACCTAAGATTTTTCTTAATCTCTCATATTAAGTAGTTTCACCCTACAAAATATTTTCTTAGCTAATACAGACTGTGGGAATCTTCCTTGTCAATTGTTACATGTTGAATGTGATTAAAGGTAGTTGTTATGAGGTCTTTTCTACACTTAGAAACTTTGCAGTTCCTTTTATTGAAAGGTGGAATGATCAAACTGTTCTACTCTTATACAAAGTAAGTATGAATTTTATTACGACAAGACTTATACTTATTTTTGAGAATGAACATTAACTTGTTCGCAGCTTATGTTTAGTTGTTCAACTCCTTCACATAGTATTTGTCAAGTTTGACACCAACACATTAGATGAGAGAGCTACTTTGGTCGCAACTAAAACAAGCATTTTGAGAGCTTGAACACTTGAATGTTGATTGAATGTGTTGGTTCTTGTTGTGTATTCTTCAAATTCTAAGTCCTTGTATTTATAGTGACAAGTTGTTCCATTTGAAATTCGAATACGTTAGACTGGAAAATCAAATCTCTGCAATGTCACCTTCACCATTGTAATAGTTTCTTGAGCCATTTTTGTTTGCTTATGAGCATGTTTGAATACTCAGATGAATTAAATGCATCGCATTATTAAGTGACTTCTCCACGTTCGTCTATCAGAGAGACAGACGGCTGAAAAGCTTATTCAAATAGCTTCACTTATTCAGTGAGCTTCTTGAGTAATTGGTGACTCAGCTTTTTGAGTGTTTAACCACTTAATCGTTAGAGAGCTAAAATAGTATTTCTACTTTATTCTGTTCTATGCTCTTGACCTCATAGACCTTTTCAAGACTCGGTGTTCTCTTACCCGAGAGACTTAATTTGACAAGTCTTAATTAATAGGTGATTCTGGAATATTACTTTATGGAGAATTGGATTTAGTCGACTTGATGCAGTATGATCTTGTCTTCATTGTTGATCACCTTGCGGATGGAGGCTCCTTGATTAATGATAATTCAAAGTAAAAACCCAATTACATCCTATACAAGTCACTAAGTCTAACAATTAGTACTCTTACTCTGTTACAACTCTTCAAATTAGATCCTTAAGAGTTTTTAGCAAGCTTTACTGTACTAAATAGCCTGACACTTGTGATTGCTCATCAAAATACTAGGTCCTAGCACATAGTGACTGTTACGCACACGAAATAACGTTATGGGAATGTCTTCTATGTGCATACGTATATGGTGGTATCCAACCCTGAGATCTAGTTTGTTGAACAACGTAGACTCGTGGAGCTCGCCCAACATTCATCAACTGTTGGGATGAGATATTGGTCTTTGATGGTGGATTTTTTAGAGCCCGGTAGTCCATACAGAACCTCCATGTTCCATTCTTCTTTTTTACTAACAAAACATGCGATGAAAATGGACTGCCACTAGGTCAAGCATATGGTTCACCTGTTTCTCTATTTCATCCTTTTAGGTATGAGCGTACATTAATTGGTTGCTCGACATCTTTAAGGTGAATTCGGTGTTCAAATTCCCAATGTGGAGGTAGGGTACTATCAGGCACATTTGTGACTTTTGCAAATTAACTCGACTAGAAGCTCAGCCATTCCTAGCAAGTTTTCACGGTCTGGGTGACATGGTCGCCCATCATTACAACCATGTAAGCCTCACTCCTATCGACCATTTCATGGTGAAGGCATTGGACACTGATTCGTTCAGATGCTTGATGGCCAATCCCTTTGAGGCATATTTTCCTACCCCCTTGGCTTTCATTCATATTGTCATAGTCTTACAATCAATTATTGTCAAGCTAATGGATTGTAGCCATGGCATATAGAAAACCATATAAATATTGTGCAAATCAATGGCGTAGAAAGTGACCTTGAGATTTTGCTGACCTACACGTATCGGCACGTTGTCATAACATTCCTGACAGGCTTCGATCTAGAGCTCTGGACTGGAGCTTGCAAGGCTCCGAGTGAAGCCTCTGCAAGCTTCGATCAAGGAGCCTACAAGCTTCGATTGGAGCTTGCTCTGGTGCCGGAGCTTTGAAGAAGGAGATTAAAAGTAAAAAAGAATTTTAGTTTTTTTCTCAAATAATGCTGGGACATGTTTCCAAATATAAATTTTATTAGGGCTTGATTTACAATAATGTTTTAGGTCAATTTGAGATTTAGATAAGTTATGTGTCTTAATTTTAAAATATATGGTGTCGATTTCATAAAATAGAAATTATTAGAGTCAAATGTGTAATAAATTGGAATTGAAGTTTTTTGGGTGAGAGAAAATATGATATTGGAAATGTAATTTTCACGTTTCAATTCACCAAAAGTCAAATTCGTGGACCTAGATTTAATTTGAATAATCTAACAGGGTCATATGTAATTGACAATAAAATGGTCACCCAAATATAATAAACGACTTTGAGGGGGTTCAGATGTAATTCACGCTTTAAAAAAAACAATCAACAAAATGGTATGACAATTACCGTCCACTAGGAGGGAAACAAATTGTTATTATTTCACAAATTAAGTTAGTTCACATACTTTTACGGTTTTGTGGCAACTATTCATAGTAACAACAACCGGAAAAATTCTATAATGGACCTGATTTATGGCCAATTGACTATAAATGTGCCAACAATACAATATGAGTCACAATTTAACTAATTGCCTACATATTAAAGTCTTATAAACCCATTCCACATACGAATTTCTCCCAACAAATTCGGGCATTTAGTTAGCTAAATTTAACTAATTGCCTACATATTTACAATAATTATTGTATTTTATCTAATTAAAGGGAGTAAGAGCCATTAATTAGAGTGCGCCTAGTTAAATGGTCTTTAAGTTTTAAGATGGATTCATGTCAATTCTCCAACCGCAAATTCTTTAAGAAGTATAATTATCAAGATTTATTGCCTCTCTATAAGCCATTATTAAGCTCAAGCTTTTCATAATACTTGATATGGTAAACTGTCTAAAGTAGGATCCCGGGTCATGAATGTGCAATAATTCGGTCCCTCACCCGACCCAAGGTCGCTTGTGGCTCGAGAATTACGGACCCACCAAAAGAATAGCTTATTGTAAACCCCTTTTTATGTTTTCTTGGAGGGTATAGCTCCTTTAATTGCGGAAATCAAAACTAAACCGGGTCGGATTCCTTTGTATTATGTTATGTACTTTGGCAATTTGTCTCGTGTATCTCAGTGGAATTTGCAGATGCTGGTTTGTATTCAACCCATAGACCACAAGAGGAACAAACATACTCAAAATACGGGTCCACGTTTAAGATATGGGAGGAAATTAAAAGAGAATCATGGCCGCCGGTTACGCCTAAACTTTCGTTTGAAGAAAAGGTTTTAGTTTTAGTTGTTGATCAACTTGATTTGTTATTGGTCCAACTGGTATCCTGCTATGATGCGGGCCATGCGGCTATGCAAGATCAAACATGTCAAGTTTGGTTGTGAATATACGTTGTAAGGATTCCATATAAGCATCTAGTTAATCTAGTTTGGTTGATAAGTTTAAATATTTGTAAAGGAAAAGTTTACCGATTTAGTTTTGTAAAAAATATTAAATCTCAATACAATATCATATTCTTCAACATAGTTCTATCAAGTTGGTGGGAGCGTGTTGGAACCTCAATAGAGAGTAGTACCTAAGTGTTCCAATGTTTGCAATCCATTTCAAAATTTAAAACGGCTTCCACCACTGTTTTTCTTTTTATTTCTTTTTACATTTTTATTTTCTTATTTTTCATTCTTTGCTTGTTTTTCTTAAACATAAATTAGAAAAATATGGATCCTAAAGAGGTTTCATCTTTTTTTTAAAAAAAAAATTTGTTTTTACATACATTGTCAACTAATATATCATCATCATCATTTTAGATCAAACTATTACAATTTCACAACTTACAAAACTAGCAATAAACTAGATATAATCACACACTTTGAGGAGATCGAACCCAATACCTCTAAAATTATGGCATCTAGGCCTCATTGGCTAAATAGGTTTCATCGGTAGAGATGATTATTTATGTTTGGATTCTACTCTACCAAGTGGAAAGTTACATGACAAGAGAGAAAGGGTTCTAATATCAGATGGTCTAAGGATTAGTGTTACTTCGTTATCAATAGTTGAAAAAAGAAACTTTTTTTGGTTTTTTGTTTTGTAATATGTCCACAACATGCGAGTAATCTACTCAAAATTGTCAAACTCTTCTAAAGCTTTAAAATTAGTGTGACTTCGTTATTAACAGTTGAAAAAATAGATTTGTTTAATCTATCCGCAACGTGCGTGTAATCTACTCAAATGTCAAACTCTTTGGAGAAATAGGTTTCACTCGTACTATGTTCTAATAAAACCTTATTATGGTGAATGAATACATTGTACTGTGCACATTTAGAATGTTGATACTTAAATATCAATAGTTGACAATGAAGTGTACATTAAGCATATATATATGTGCATATGGTAAAAAATAAAAATAGGTACACATAATTCATCCAATTATTATTGTAAAACGACTGAGATTCATATTGTCTTATAGTAGTCATTTATAAATCCTTCAATCTGATGCAACATTTTGCATCAAGATTTTTTGGTGTTGCTAATACTTTCCTTCATTAAATAGAAAAATATTTTATATTCTCCATTTAGAAATGGGAAAATCTTAATTGAAGATAAAAAGATTCCGTCTTTTAGTTTTCTTATCCCATCTTCAAAGTTGATGTTCTCAATTAGTTAAATTCAATGGAAGGAGGGAAATGCGTTGCACATTAAAGTGTTTTCCACCCAAAAAGTAAGAAGAAACCCAAATCTTCAATCTTGTACACCTCAAAAAGAAAAAGAAATCAAGAGAACAAAATCAATGAAATTAAGTTTGTCTAATCCTAATATTAACGATAACAAAAATTAGTTAAAAGCCCATTAAACACCTAGGCCCCACAAAATCTCTTCCAATTCCAACCTAAACGCAATTGGTGCTTAAAGTCACTCAATTTACATTACAAAACAGCTTCACAATTACACCGAACATCCCCAAATTCCCAAAAAGCCCCCAAAATGGCCTCCAACTTACAGGACCTGCCACTGGGACTATGTCATTAAATTCCCTCCATAAGTACCCATCTTCCCTCCATCCTTTTCTCATCATCCCCACTCTCACTAGCTACACCTTTCTTACTCTCTCTCTCTACCTCCTAGTTTCTAGTGAGAGAACCAAAGCAATGGCGGCAGTTTTAGTTACCATAATAGCCTGCATTGCCTCTCTAGCCTCAGTCAATGCCAGAATCCCAGGGGTTTTCACCGGCGGAGCGTGGCAGGGTGCTCACGCCACGTTCTATGGTGGTAGCGATGCTTCCGGCACAATGGGTACGTCATCTATGCTAACCTAATCGAAAAGTTTTAGTTTCTAAAACTGACCTTGTCGTCACGCCACTTCTAATTTCCACCCCACCCACCCTCCCTCCATGTGTAATGATCGCTACGTTAAAACTTAAGTAAAAGTGTGACACAAAATGGAATAGATAACACTTAATTATTTTTGTTTTACTATTATTTTAAAACTTAATTAATTAAATTCAACTTTTAGGCGGCGCGTGTGGATACGGAAACTTGTACAGCCAGGGCTACGGTGTGAACAATGCCGCACTAAGCACGGCATTGTTCAACAGCGGGTTCAGATGCGGTGCGTGCTTCGAGCTGAAATGTGCTAACGACAGGTCGTGCCACGCTGGCAGCCCGTCGATCTTTATAACCGCCACGAACTTCTGCCCTCCCAACTACGCGCTGCCTAATGACAACGGTGGATGGTGCAACCCGCCCCGCCCACATTTTGACCTTGCCATGCCTATGTTCCTTAGAATCGCAGAGTACCGTGCCGGAATTGTGCCGGTTAACTACCGCAGGTAAAAGACTACACCCCTATTTTACTGTAATTACTAGTACTCTGTTTCTGTAAATTATTTCCAATTTGAATTTTGAAAATGATGATGGATTCAAATTCAATGCAAATTAACTGAAATGAAACCATTGTACTATGGTAGGTTAACTAGTTAGTTGTGTGTATTTGCTTTTTACTGTTCTTGGAAATTGCTCTTCCGAAATTAATTAGGTAGTCATGCTATTCCCACTTCACAAATGCAGAGCACACCACAATGTCACAATTGTTTCACTTCAAGTTGCCAGTTTCAGAATCTCCATGCTAGTCACTTTAAGTAATTGTCATTAAAAATATGAACTTGTTTTACTTCAAAAATTGGTAAAATTAAAAATTAAAAACAACTTATGGTAGTATATATATATTGGGTATTTACTCCAAACAACTATAAACACTAAAGACAACTATAAACACTAATACAGTATAGTTTTTTCTGAGAAATCAGGTTTATGCAATTCTAACATGGACTAATAGTAATAGAATTATTGAACTTTATAATTAACACTTAACAGGATGGTAAATTCACAAATCACAAGTAGTGTAATTACTGAAAACAGTTAGGAAACTGGTGGGATGTGAACATTCCTGAACCGAAATTCCAAAAAACCGGGCCGGCATAGTAAGTATACTAAGTAAGAGCACATGGGTTAGCTGTAGAGAGGCTATTCATCGTCCTTAAAGTTACCCTATGGCCCAATAAGACCATGTGAGAGTTCGTTAGTACAATGGCCCATTACCTATATTTTCTCCAACTACCACTAGGATTCCCACATGTCACTATATTCTGGTCATGCTCTTATAGTCAAACATCAGAACCAATGTAGTCAACTGAATTTTGGTCTCCAATGCTCAACCATATTCATACTACACTCAGTTGGATTATTATTGATTTGTGTAGCACTAAAACAATACTACTAGTAATTCTTGATATGTTGAATACTACTCGTATTATTCATAGTACTCCACCTTTTAGATTTAGATTAAAGTGTATGTATAGACATAGTACTGCGGTTGTACCTTATAACACAATTAAAGCATTCCGTTTTAACATAGTTCAATGCGCTCTTTTTGTAGGGTGCCATGTAGGAAACAAGGAGGTATCCGATTCACTGTCAATGGACACCGTTTCTTCAACCTTGTACTCGTAACCAACGTCGCAGGTGCTGGAGACATAACAAGAGTCTACATTAAGGGATCGCGAACCGGCTGGATGTCAATGAGCCGTAACTGGGGTCAAAACTGGGAATCTAGCTCACTTTTGGTTGGGCAAGCACTCTCCTTCAGGGTCACAGGCAGCGATAGGCGCACTTCCACTTCGTGGAACATAGCTCCAGCCAATTGGCAATTCGGTCAAACATTTGTTGGGAAGAACTTCAGAGTCTAATTGGAAAAGTCCAAATTCGATGATAATTTCGGCCTAATTAATTAAAAATGGATCTCTAAGTTGAATGTTATAACGCCAAATTTTCTTTGTAATACACCTACTTTATAGTAGTAATTTCCTATGGTGTGTGTGGTTAGTGGTGTTTTGGGATTGCAGATGTTAGGGGAAAATGTTGGAAAAAAGAGACAAAAGTGTTGGAATTCTCTTTTTATGACTTTGTTTTTGGTGGTAAAGTGGAGAAAAAGGGGATGTAGAATTGTAATGTAGATGGGAGAAAGAAGAAGTAAAGCTGAAGCGGCTGCAGAAAATATTGTTGCCCGCAGCTGATTTAAGCTAAGTATCTGTTTTGTACTATGTTTGGGTTTTTAATCAAGTGTGTAACTCAGATTTGAAATTCTTCTTCTATAGTTCTATATCATTATATGTTGTCTTCTTGTTTGCTAATGAAATTAGTGGATCAAAAATTTATGTTAACAATAATAGAAACCTAAGTGAGAATACAAGAAATTCGAACCTAGTATAGTATATTTTGTTGGCTAAGAAACAAAAGAAAGCGCGTAATGCTTTTAGGGAACAAAGTTGTGGACAGCAAAATAAAGCACTAGCCACTAGGTTCGAGGTACAGTTGAAATCAAATTTCAATGGAACGCAGTTGGTCTTGTTAGTAAGTAGCACATGATTTTACTGAAATGTTGTTGAAATTTTGGAGTAATTGGACAGTAGACATGAGAATGGCAAGCAGTGTTGTCCATGGAAAAAAAGGTTCTGGTAATCTGTGGTTGGACAAACTTTTTCATGATGGGTCGTTGACGAAAGAGAAGGATGATGGTGGAAACATACTTTAAAGTATACTACTAAAGAGACAAAAGCAAGATAGAAGAATTTTTCTTACCGTAGAAATATTGCAAAACAATACTTTAAAACATAGGCTAGGACTAAAGGAGCAACTAAAATGAAAAACACCTTGGCGGGCTATTCCTATGAAAAGTTATAATCTACAGGCTACAGACTACAAACTATTGTGGCGCCAAGATGGTGCATCTTGATTATTCATGCGGCCAAATACTTACTTGGCATTAGCATGCCGATTGCCGAAGGTTTTAGACAGTCACGGTTAATTGATTCTAGGTATGGCCTTTTAAACGATGACATGTGTTAGCACATTCATTATTGTTCATTAGCAATCAACCGTTTTTAAATTGTACTAATATCTTTGTGAGGCCTAGATGGAATCAATCCTTCGCATCCCTTGCAAATTCAGGATCTCTGACTTTCATATCAATTGTAACATATTGGTACAGGAGTTACAAATTCTCAAGTCCTTGCGGTTTTCAAACACTAGCACTACTTGTATTACGAGTCTCTCGAAGTATCACTTACTTCACTCCATCAGAATTATTCTGGTTTGACTTTTTTCGGTCAACAACTTTCAACTTTGACTCCCAATTATTCTTAAAAAATAATGATAAAGTATTTAACGAAATTATATTATGAAAGTTTAGGTTCTATATTTTCATAATATAACTTCATTAAATATTTTATCATTATAGTTTAAGATTAATCAATAGTTAAATTTGAAAGTTATTAAGTCAAAAAAATATCAAACTAGAAGACTTATGTTGGAATGTAGTAGTTGAAGTGAATCAAAGTACATGGTCATTGCCTGGCGTAGGTAGATTGTATCAAAGTCAAACTAAGGCGTAAAGAATCAAGTTCAATAAACAATTGTTGGGCAATTCAAAAAATTGAACCGGGAAGAAAGAAAGACATAAAATTTGGAAGGTTATTGATTGGTGATTTGGATATTTGAGTGGGAGTGAACTTGGGCACTTGGCTAGTGTAAATTTGAAGATTTGGATTCCCAAGCAAGTGAATCAATCATCTTCTTCTATTCATCTTTTTGGTGGCATGCGAACTAACATTGGATACCAATGTCAAAAGGATTGAACGATGGATCGAGTGCTTTGGATACCGCATGAATGAGTATTAGCAACAGCAGCAGCTAGTTGGGTCATTGGTCTACCTTCTTTTTTTCTCTTGGAACAATTCCCCGACTAACGACAACAATCCCGCCTGTAATCACGACAACTACTACACTAGTAACATATGTTATCGATTGATGATATAAAATCCGACAATTATCTTTAATCATGGGATGTTTTACCAACGGTGCACTATGAAAGATCCGTTTTTTCAAAATAAATAGCAAGCACTACCTAGATTTGAACGCATGAGTTATCTCCAAAGCATCATGTATAGTTAAGTATATACTATATACTATAGCACAAAATTTAGGTTATTCTACTTCGTTAGACCGACTCCATCCATGTATGATAAGACTTTTATCATATGTTTGGCCAACAAACTTTATTCTCCATCCATATAAACTATCATTTGCTATGAGCAAACGTGTTGTTGATAGGTAATTAGTGCTTTTCTCTGGAGCGGCGTACTTTCCTCTGGAGCGTGGTCGTAGGGCGAAGGTTCTAGAGCGTCCTTCGCACTTCAAGTGCCTTCCGTACTGTACCTAAGACCTGAGGTATAACTTAGCAAGAGGGGGGTTAGTGCCACAAGCTAGGCTTGTCAATGATCAAGTCGGAGGGACGACTTTACATGTAGGGAGTTGGTAGGGGCTTCCCTAGTAAATGTAGAGTGAGAAAGTAGTGCGATGGAATGTCATAATGATTGAATGATTGGTAGCTTGATTTGACTGAGCTCATATTCATACTAGCAATTGAATATTGCATGGTCACTTAGGATCGTGACAAGTGTCCGACCATGATTGAGTCTCCCATGGGCTTAGGCCCATTTGGAGTGACCCATGGGCTTTGGCCCAGATCTTCCACTAGGGTTGGCAGGGGCAAAATGGTCATCTTTGGTACCAAAGTGCTCCTAGGGCGGATGTCGCCCTAGTACTGTCCGAGGACGGGGTAGTAGGGCGACCGCCGAGCTTCTAAGGTCCGAGGACCATCTTTTCCTTGGGACATGTTGATTCTTACTTGACGTAAGGAGTTATGCCCGGCCACCTGTGCTAGTAGGGCAGAAGGGCACTCGTCCGACTACCAGTGCTAGTAGGGCAGAAGGGCACCAGACTTGTTCCTCTCGACGTGCTGCTAGGGCGACCCTATGTAGCCGGAGGTTGTGGTGAAGCCCGAAGAGCTCTTTGCCTGGCTTTCCTCTCTCCTAGCCGGTGGCTACTAGGGCATTGTCCTGCTAGTAGGGCGTCACCATGCTCGTAGGGCAGCTCAATGGCTAGTAGGGCAGTTGTACTTCTAAGTCGAATATAAGGACTTAGGCTATTTTGCCTAGTCTCTTGTCTGGTCGGGCCATGGTGATGGGTAATCGGACCCTTCTATCATGGTCAGCCCATGACGCCCTAGTACGCTCTTAGACGCTCTTGGGGGTTGGACATATTCCGACACCAACACGCGCAAGTTGTCATTTTTTAATATATTTTTTTTTTACCTTTTCTTTTTTTTTAATTGTCTTATATTTTTATTTTTATATTATTTATTTTTCATATATTTCACTGTTGATAAATTATATTGAAATACCAATTGTAACATTTGAAATATTTGAAATTAATAGAAAAGCGAAAGTGAACCAAGGTCTCTTTTCAAAAGTCCGACATTTAAATAATATGAAGTATGAAATTTTATGTTATTTTAATTAATTAACGACATTTATATAATATGAAGTATGATGTTTTAAAATAAATAGAAAAACGAATAAAGTAGTTTAAAAATAAATGGAAAAAGAAAATAAAAATTTGGGTAAGATAGAGCATGAGGGTTGAAGATGAAAAGTATGATAAAATTTAATGTAGATGAAATGCTGACGTGACGTAAAATAGAGTTTGAGGGTCGGAGATGTATTACAATGAGGAAAGAGTACAACAATATTTAAAAACCTTTTCAACTTTATAAGGTAATCAAACAACCCCCAGATAATAAGCATCAATAAAAGGTGACCAGCAACACCATTCATGGTTTATGAATTAGTAGGTTGCTCTCTTTTCCATATTCCTCTCTTTTACATTGCTGCTATATAACTAATCTTTTCATATATATATAGTATAGTACCAACAAATCTATTAGTAGAATATTTGTGAGTTATAATAATTTTTTTTATCAACACTGATCATATTAAAATAAATAAATCCAATTAGTTGCAATGTGCGAACTAAGGTGATTTACCTTAAGTTCGTTCGAGACTGGAAGACCTTGGTCCTGTTTAGACGGTCTCACTTTCGGACCTCCCCAACTGCCAACATGAAGGAAAGATTATCTAAACTACATGAGAAAAGAGGCTCAACACTAGGTCCGAGAAGTGGACCGTAGTGAGCCTCGCTAAGAGGGCCACTAAGGAAGGACACTGAACATCTAAGTTCTGCCCGTCCCACTTTTCTCACGTCCACCTCTTTATGAGAAGAAAGGGGAATGACCCACCGTCCTATGCATAATATCATGGGACCACAAATTGCAAGCTTTGATCCTACGTCAGGACCTCGAGGTCTACACTCCACGAGTTATGACCCAAAGAATGAAGTAGGCCCATAATGTTATCCCACGATCAATAGTAGGCACATAGGAAAGACCATGGGGAACCTCGAGAAGTTATCCACAAAGCATTCTGGAATAATCATGAAGAGTATCATATTTGGACATGGATCAAGCACACTAGAAAAGTATTTGACCTACGTGACACACTCTGGTGTCTACACTTGTTGTCATATACCTTGTATTAATTATGCTCACAAACTCATAGTTACCATGCTACTAAACTACGGAGTAGTACACAAGGGCGTTGATTAAGCTTCTTCGGGTAAAGTCACAATGTCGGATCCGTGATGGATCCATTTCATTTTAGATCAGATCGGATCTAGACAGGACCGGATCAAGTCATGAAAGAATAAATTAAAAAACTACATGGGGTTTGGTGTTGGGACAAGATTCTGTCTTGATCGGGGTCGGATCGGTTCCAAATTGCGCCGTCTAGGAACACATAACATGGGCTCGAAAAATTGACGGATCAACTTATGAAGACAAACAGACTACAGACCAGACTTTATTAGTGGGCTTTCTCAGAGGCCCATTACTAAAATAATCAAGGGAAATTTCTGGCCGGTACCAGCCCAATCCCCAATACATGAAGTTCCATTTGAATTTGAACTTGGCCTTAGCTGTAAATCACCTGGAAATTATCAGAGCTCAGTCTCCGACTCCCTTCAGTGTAAATGGAGCAAGCAGTTGACAGATTGATGAACCTGTTCTCCAAAGCCGATCACGACCTTTCTACAGTTCACAACCAGCTTCACAGAGAATTTAATCGAGTATTTCCAGACAATGTCTGCATCTCATTTTTCTACCCTAATTCGGTTATTTGCTCCAATTCAATCCGCTTATGTAAATTTCGTTCTCTACAGGTGAATCCGATGGAGCTTTTAGCAAGGTTGAAGAAGATTGAAGCAGAAATGGCGTCGTTAAAGGTTCAGTGTAGAGAATTACTTGCCGCTAAACAGGTACCACTCGAACCTGCTGAATTTGTGCCTGTGTGATGTTTGTAAATCGTTATGCAAGTAGAACTGATTGATTTGCATTGTTTGATAAGTTTATAATTATAATTTTGTTATCAATTGCTGTAGGATGTGATTGATAAAGCTAAAACAGTCTTACTAGGAAACCGAGCTCTTCTGCAGAAGTTGCAAGTATCTGCAGGTGTTCCTGTCTCGTGCGATGACGATGATCCTGCCTACTCAAGCTTTAATGAGGTATTCTATCTATACCAGTTACATTTGTTTATACTTGTGCATTTAGGGATAAGCTAGAAACCTAGTTGTGTTTTAGTGAGTTATATTTGCCTGGTATTTGAAAAGGCTGGTTGCGAATCTTTCGTGCGATGTAGTTATATGTAAAAGGTTTCGAATGGTTGCGTTTTCCAAATGTTGTTTTAAGTCGTGACATCATTTGCCAGCAAGCAACCTACATTGAAGTGGCAAGGTTCAAGATTTTTGTGTATCCTTGCAGATGAATTCTGCTTTGGCTATTCATCTTCGCCTTGCTATATGTTTCACTTATTGCTTCTTCATGGCTGTGGTATTTTATGTAATTCAGTTGCTTTCTGGTCTACAGGTAATTGATGAGTGGTCAGTTCATGTGAGATCTACAACAGGTAATTTGTTTGCTAAATATGGACATTTAGTATGTTATTTACAGGGAAAGAGAATTGCTGGACTAATAGTTCTCATTACCAAAAATTTGAGAAATCAAGCTGTGAAGTTGTTTTATTTTTGTTTTCGTTGTGCAGTTCAAAACAAGAAGCGCATGTTTTCAGCATTTTTTTCCTTATCTAATAATCCATCCTGCCTTTCAGCTTCTCAATCCCTACTCAGCTTTTAAAAAAATTATGCAGGAAACATAAGTGAGGAGCCAGACCCTGATGATCTCAACCAGTTGATGTTCTCTGCTATTGTTCATGGCAACTAATGATCGACAACAACGTTCTTCTCTAGTGACAGGTTTGCAGCAGGATTCTTTTGAACTTACACACTAGAAGTTACTTCAATCTGATTGATCAGCAATTCTTAATTAAGTTGATTATTTGTACATAAGACAGTGTCTGTGTTATTTTTTTTTTTTGGAGTTAACATGCATATTGTTTTGAAATTTCCCACTAGGACTTGTGATATGACCTTAATACCTTATAACATTTGCATTGGTGTTTTATAAATTTAGTCACTACGAAATCATTTAATGTTTCTCAAGTCTTAAGCCAAAGAATGTTCATCCTTCACCCCCCCCCCCCCCTCCTGAAATCACACGTGCTTTCAGTCACTGGATTCCTTGTGCCAAGTATGAGCAGGCACCTTAGATACTGCACCATGCAATTATGTTTTGGTTCTCTTCTTTCTTCACGCTATTTACCAGAAATACTTCTAAAGCCTTTTTAATGAAGCATGGAAGTGCTAGTAGGATCATGCATTTCAGCCACCAATTTTACAGTTCAGCATCTTTGAACTTTTGGATTTCTGTATTCCAGGTCAGTCAGGGTGGTGTAATGGCACACACAGCACGGTTTGAGCCAGACTTTACTGATCATGTCGTAGACACAACAGATGAATTTGTGCAAATACTAGGTGTACCTTCCAGTTTTCGAAGCAGGAATACTTCTAGTTTATATCCATATATCCAAAAAATAAAAATATTAATTTAATGCTCGTGTCATTCTAGAGATTGACAGTTATCGAAGCAGGAAGCACTTCCAGTTTTCATGTTCCTTGTACATTAGAATTTAGAATAGAGGTATTTGTGGTTGTAAAGTTTTATCGAAGCAGGAAGCACTTCCAGTTTTCATGTTCCCCGTAGGTTATCCTATGGCCTGGCAATACCCATAACCAGCTCACCCTAAATTATGGTAAACAAAAGAAGATCCTGTTCAATTCAATTAATCTGGGCTTTAATGAGAGACTTAAAGTCAGTGGTGTTAGATGTTGTTTACCTCCAGACGACCAGGCCCTGTTAAAATGCTTCTCCAAGAGAGATGTCTTCTTTTTCTCCGTTGCATTTGGGTCCCCCCTCATGGTATCTCCTCTCGCTGTAGCAGTGGGTCCCACTATTACTGTGAGAGTGTGAGATCATTATCGGGAGGTCTACGGTATAAAAAAAGGTTGCATTTGTAACCAAGTTGAAAATTGAATTGAAGTTCTGAAAAGTTAGGCAAGCTCCGTAACTGGAAAACAGAGATGACTAGATTTCTATGTAGCTCTACTCCATGAAAATAACGAGCTAGTCCTTTATCTAACTGAATTTGTGTTAGTCAAAATAAGGTGAACTAAATAGGTTATAGGTCCTGTAATAAGCCACACCAAACATACTCTCTGGCGCATAAAGGAAAATTCAATCCTGGGGGACCTGTATGAACAGTGAGAGAGGGGTGTGAACCGGAAGATCGAAGAAACCGTGTATAACTATGTAGATATGTTTATTTCGATCCTTGTAATTGTAATATAGGCTTGGAAAGTTGCAGAGAAGTTCAATGGGCAACATCTGTGATCTGTTTAGGTTCACTCGGTGTACACTACACAAGAATATACAATTGATCTTGGGTGTATGACGTTTGAGTTTGAATATACACCGATGAACCTAAGTGAATGATGATGTCCACTCTTGTACCGGCCCCAGACGATTCCATACAGGTTCTCAATCATAGACTCAGAGCGAATGCTTTAGCTGCGCCACGGCTCCACCCATAAGTACGCCAACCAATTGGAGGCCTACTTAATAAGCGTATCCAACTCTTTGGGCTCCCGCTTTATGGAATAGAGGCCCATGCACCAACAAATGCGGAGAGGGTTATTTTCTGGAATAAATTTCCCTAATAAACCATGAGGACCCATTGCTTCCTTACCTGAAAATGTTCCTGATAATTACTCTAGTAGAATTTAACACACTATTTTAGCTAGAGACCCTTTTAGTTAATCTATATTTTAATAATGTCCCTTCGACTAAGTGAAGATTGTGATTCAGTTAAGCATTTAAACAAACAACATAAACACAAATCCTACTAAATTTGCAATCTCAGTGATCAACATTTATTATTGAGTTGGTATCGACCCCATCATCCCAATTGCCAACTAGCTTGAGCCTTGACATATGTGATGAACCCATGCACATGCTAAACTTGGTAATTAACTAAACAATGTGCATGTCATATTCTTGACAACCACCAAAAGATTAAAAGGTTTCTCATGTCATTATGGAGTACAATAGGCTTTATCTGCCATGTGCAACAAGATTAATCTTTTTACTCGTCCCATCACTCTATTCGATAATTTTGTATCACATTGTACCACTGTGTGTATTAATTAAGTTGCTGTGGTCTGTGGATAACACCAGCATGGAGGAAGTGAGGAACCAATGGCTCCGTTTTAGTCAACTATCTTTCAACATCGTAGACCATACCAATTTTTAAATTGTATCAAGGACTACTATTTATTTAAAGCTTTCAAAATTTCCTTTTCAATCTTTATTGTCAAATTGTTTGTAAATTATATTATTATTTCTTCCATCCGTTTTGACCTCATATTAGTTCTAAATTATATCGAAAAAATAATTTTTGAAATTATATTATGATAATATAACTAAATAGAGAGATAGATTTTAAAGGGTTCCAATATCGGAGATATTGGCAATTTTATTTATGCAGTTGCATAAACACAAAAACGTGTTATAATACATTGGCACATAATATATGTACATAGATATGAATTATGAATATACAACTAGTAAAATACAATTGTGTTGTATGATGATTATTCTGATTCTTTGTAGCAAATTGCAATTATGAATCAAAACAAATGTGCTTTGTTTCAAACTGACATACTGCGGCGGTGAATATTATATTGAGGAAGAGTAGTACGTGCATACAAACAAGAACCTCCATACGATTTCCTTGTACATAGAGCAAAATATCAGCAAGCATAGATTGATACACAAAACACGTGAACGATCCTCATCTAACCTTCACATGCACACTACACTAAACAACAAAAGTTAAACAATCAAACACAAAGGTCCATTCTCCCCTTACCCACCATTAACATTACATTATATGGCTTCCATTTCCACACTCTCTTTCCAATGTTACTTTTTCCATCGTATCTATGCTTTCCTTCCTTCATTGGTTACACTATTTATTTCCAATCACACCCCTTTAATTTTAACATTTCATCATAACCCCCCCCCCCCCCACACACACACATATTATATTTCGGAATGATTTAATAAACACAGATTCTAGCTAGATCTACAAAGAAAAATGGTAGCTGGTGAAAGAAAGACTTATTCATTATTGATGAGGCGTAAAATGATACCTTTATACCAGTAGATCGAGACCTCCCCTCGAGGTTGGAGCAGTTGGCATTAGAATGATTATATGCCCCCGTACACTCAACCAAGCTAGGCCATCGATGGCGTGTTCTGAGCTCTGCCATCCGTACAGAGAGACAACCGAAGATCAGGAATAATCAGGGCCACGAAGTACAATTCTTGGGTTAGTCATCACCATTGGACTGTCAACAACTCCTTCGTATTGGGTGTTGACTAGGCTCAATCAAGTTGAAATCATGGGAAGTACTCATGATTTACAATGCTCACTTACCAAAGGGGCCCCTTTTCTATAAATACTTGGGTAAATTATCAAGTAAAAACTTCTGAATGATCACTTCACAACTTATTCTCTCAGGGCCTTAACTACTTGAACCCCAACCTGATTGAGACAGGTCGGACTTATCTACTAACACCCCATACTTATCTTCTAGTAGGTTCCCACCTTACAAAACACCTGCTGATTAGGAAGGCTCCTACTAATCCTCATGTACAAAACTAATTTGAACTTTAAAACTCTAATCCGGTGCCAAACACTACAAACTTTAAATCTTGGTTTAAAACCAAACTACTATATGAAACATAGCAAAATTCCTTAAATTTAAAGTTTGAAATTTTACTTAAACCGTTATCAAACTATTTGTTAGTGTATTGGGGTCTTAAGTCTAATCGATACAATCATGTTGTCTTAAATGTGCTCCGCTTTGTTACCAAAAATACTACTCCTTCCGTTCCACTCAAACACACTGTTTAAAAACCGTACAAAAACCAAATATACGGAATTCATCGGGAGGAATGGATTAAAATAGCGATAAGTAAAGGATGTGATGTAATTTGGGCAAGTTGCAAATCCATAAAGAGGAGCCGACGACGAGTAGTGCTCATTATATTATATTGCATTAAAATATCATCTTTGATTTATATAAGCCCCTGCTGCAATCTCCCTCCTCTCCTTCTTCCTTTTCATCATTACTTTACTTTGCCCCTCCTCTTATCTTTCTTTCTCTCTTTCTCCATGGCCACTCCTAAACCTTCTTCTCCATTTTCATCCCACTTTACAGCTTTCCATCTTCTTCTTTTGCTACATTCTTTTGCCACAGTCTCATCAGTTATGATAGTTAGGAATCATCACAAACAGAACAACAACAATGCTCACCACAGGCTCGCCACAAACCAGACCACTTGTGCTCTGTTCATGGGTTCTTGGGTCCGAGATGAAGATTATACCAACTACCAATCTTCTTGTCCCATTATAGACCCTCAGTTCAATTGCCTTGCTTACGGCAGACCCGATACCGATTTCCTCAAGTATCGCTGGCAACCAATCAATTGCCAAATCCCAAGGTAAAAACTAAACTAAACTGAACTAACTTCCAACAACTCATCTTCTATTCAGTAACTATATTTCTTACACTGTTTGAGCCTTGCAAAGTAGTAATAGTACTAGTGTAGCAGTTATGTTCAGCTAGATTGGGATGATTGATTGATAATCAATGAATTGCACTCTCACAGTCTCATGTTGGTTCTTATTTGGGTTGAGTAAATTGAGCTTGTAAATGTGTGATTAATGGCCTAATGGGAGATGGGTTTATGAATGCAGGTTCAATGGGATTGAATTTCTGACAAAAATGAGAGGAAAGAGTGTGATGTTTGTAGGGGACTCTCTAGGGAGGAACCAATGGCAGTCTCTTATCTGTATGATATCATCAGCACTCTCCAGTTCATCACCCACACAGATTATCAGAGGAGACCCACTCTCACATGTCAAATTCTTGGTCAGCTTTTACTTTTTACACACAAGAAATGTTACTCTACTCCAATTGGCCTAATGTTACCAGTTACTTAACTGCAATCGGTGATTTTCGCAGGAATACGGAGTGACGGTGTCGTTTTACAGGGCACCTTACCTGGTGGACATAGATTCTGTGGGAGGGAGAAGGGTGTTGAAATTGGATGACATTAGAGGAAATGCAAATGCTTGGACAGGTGTTGATGTGCTTTCTTTCAACACAGGTCACTGGTGGAGCCATAGAGGATCTCTTCAAGGGTACTAAACCAATACTTACCCAGTTTTGTATTTTTTGCCTCTCCTATAGTAACACATTGCCCTGATTAAATGTTTATTCCTTTCTTGGATGGATGGCCTTAAATGCTTTCTTAACCATTTTGAGGATTAAGCTAACAGTATCTATTCTAGTCAAGTAATGGCACACTGCATTGATCATTACAGCTGCTAAGGATTCGTCTTTCTCGAGTTAATTGCACACCCTTTATTTACACGGTTACTCCGTATGAACGAACTATAGCGTGTTGTAATGTGACACGATAAGTCCACCTATACATACTGCAACTACATTTAGTAATTGTCAAAAAACGATTGTTTGGTAAACAGTTTAAGCAATGCAGGTGGGATTTGATGGAAGCCGATGGGAGTATGTATCAAGATATGGATCGATTGGTCGCCCTGGAAAGAGGGCTAAGAACATGGGCGAGATGGGTTGATGCAAATATTGATACAAGATCAACAAGAGTGTTTTTCCAGGGAATTTCACCCACACATTACAAGTATGTCATTGTCTTATTCTCTCTCACTCACTACTACTCACTCACTGTCTGTCATTTTCTTTTGATTATTGTTTGCCCATCTGCCAGCTTGTATGCAACTGCTGCTGTCTGCTTGCTTTTTTAGTATACAATAATTGACCATGTTCTCAAACACTGGAGCTATAGCTGAATTTTTATTTGCCCTAATGTGAACTCATTTATGTTAATACCTAGTATCTGAATTCATTCTCTCTAAGGGTGGATTGTAAGAGAGCAAAGAATCACACGAACTATAATGTTGTATGTTGGTGTCATGTAGTACTGGTACGCAGATTGTATCGGTCTATTTGGCATCGGTTTGAGCTAAGTTCTAAGGTTTAAGTCTAAACAATTTTGCTAGATCCGGGAGTAGTTTGGTTAAACGAGAACTTAAGGGTAAGGTGTTTGACATCGGGTTAAGTGTATTAGAGTGAAATAGGTTGTATAATACAAGTGAAATGAGAGAGATCCTAAAGCAAATCACCTTTGGATTAGGTTGTAAGCTCGAGGTAGATAGGATACTTGCAACACCACCAAAAAACCTAGTGTTAATGTGTTGTATATGTTGTGTTCCAATAATTACGCAATGCGCAATGCTGTTATGTTGGTCTAGTCACTAGTGTGATACTACCGTCGTCTTTTTAATTCTTTATGTTTGCATTTAATCAGCATTTCAAGAATGTATTATATTCCAAATTGGACTTGAAACTGTGACTTTGTGCATTGTACTACCGTATATTTAACCCAATCAGCATTAATATATGGATAGTGAATTATACTCTCCATATCAACTTGAAATGTAGAACTGCATTAGATTAGATGAGCAAATTTAAGTCTGCTAGGGTCATCGTCGGTGGCTGGCTGCTATCAACTTGTGCAAATTGCAAAGACCTTCCCAAGAAACTCAATTGACCACTTCACATGCTTAATGTGTCCTACCATCTCTTTACGTTACTGATTTATTGCACTTAAAACACCTTTATTGTTTTGACTACTAGATGATTTACACCTTTTGTAATATGTCTGCAGCCCTAGTGAGTGGAATGCAGGGGCAGTATCGTCAACGAAGAGCTGTTACGGTGAGACGATGCCTATGACTGGCATGTCTGCCTACCCGGGAGTATACCCGGATCAAATGAAGACAATTCAGCTCGTCTTGAATTCTATGAATAACCCTCCATTCTTGCTTGACATAACATTGCTTTCGGCTATGAGGAAGGATGCACACCCATCGATTTATAGTGGTGATCTCACACCTGGACAACGATCTAACCCCGACCACTCTGCAGATTGCAGCCATTGGTGCCTGCCTGGATTGCCTGATACTTGGAACCAACTGTTCTATACAGCAATGTTCTACTTACACTACTAATGTTCTTTTCCATTGTTCCTATATATAGGTAGTATAGTGCATATTCAGTTAGAGGCTAAAAAAGGTTGCCTCTTCTCTTATGATTGATTGAGAAAATTTTAGGGCTTGGTAATTTGTTCTAGTATGAAGAATTAGAGCTCCACAAGGATGTAGTAGTAGATTTTAGAATTTCACATGCTGTATAAAATCCTGAAATATTCAAATCCTACTAATTATAGGCATATTATTACTATTTGTTTTGTAATTAGTATGTACATTGGAGTATGCTTCTAGTTTGATCGTCCTAGAAAAATATAAAATGCAGAAAAGATGAGTATGATGACTTCAAAACAATTGAGTTAAATTGACTTCAAATAAAGTTTTGCTTCAGTCAAGTTAACCTTGAATCAAACACAACTGTAGCTAGAATAGGTAGTGCTCAAGAAGTATAAAAGTTGACCCAAGAGCTAAGTTAGAAGGATCAGTTTAAACTTTGAATACCAAGCTTCATTATCTGCGCTTCGGTGCCTTCTTTTTCGGTTTCACAAGCTTCCATTGATTAAGTATAAATTCAATTCCCTCCGTTAGCGATGCCTTCCTATTTTCCTTGCCATTCCAAAGGTCTGGTACTGGATATCTACCACTAGCATTATACTCGTTCAACTCATTAAGCGCCTGTACCACGGCCTTGTAGGCTTCCTCACCCAATTCAGTTTTCAGTTCCATCAGCTTTTCATCATTTTCATCAATAATTTCCTGGGAAGAAAAAAATCAAAAGAAGAGGAAGGAAAGAGAGGAGAAAAATGAGCTGTTATCTTCCCCAAAAACTGATCATGAGAATCCATCACAAAATGCAATTTGATGTCTTGTGCAATAAGACCAGATAAAAAGTCAAATTGTCAAGTAACTGAAATAATTAACCCAAATAAATAACTCAGCACCATCTCTTACTCCCGCATAAATGCACATTGACACAATAATGTTAGCATCCACTAGGAGCGCCTACCTATTCTCCAAGTTGAGGGCTATAACAAGTTCATCATGGAGACTTAGCAAGGCCAGCTATCTTACTAAAATCATCAGGTGAATACATAAACAAGAACTAGCTTAAAAGTACTCGAAAGATGGAGAGCAGTCTAGGTGATCATTTTAAGGTGAGTAGTTTATGAGGCAATAACTAGAAGTAGTCCTTGAAAATTATAAACCAGAAACCAGTTCAAATTCTGCAAGGTTCCGATTCAATAACCAACTTTAACATTGAAATATAAAGATACCCTCGACCTCTCAGAAGCAGCATAAACAGAAACAGCCAGACACTACCAAAGTTTGGATCTACATTCTCTTTGAGGATGGGGTTGAGCATAATGTAAAGCACTCAAACTTGTGACTTATGTGCACAGAACACAAACACAGAAGTAGAAAATGGCATCATGTGTGGTGATTACATAAAACACTGCAATTGTAAAACCATGTAGGCTAAAAATAAACTACACGGTGGTATATGTGTAAACCAAAGCATAGAACAAAAATGCCACATGATTGCTGAATTCATGACTGATCTGTGATAAACCATACCTTAGGTTCTTCATTCACCATGATCACCTTATATGGATGCCAGCTTGGATCCCTGAGGTGATCATCCCATACGGAACACAGTTCCATTGCTTTAGCTATAGCCTCTTCACGGTCATACTTGCTCTTTAAAGCATTGAAAAATGGCTTTCCATCAAGGTCGCCCATTCTCTTCACACGGATATTGGCACGGCTCTCAGTCAAATTCTGTGTGGGAAAGAATTGTCATCAAATCAATAAGGATTGAAAAATATGCTCTTCAGTTCAGAAATGTCGACCCATATATGCAACACAATTTCCCTTTTTTGTTTCTGCTATAGCTCCATACTCTATCAATTAATATATAGTAATCCATTATCTGAAGATAACTAAAAAATCTTAAAAGAAAAAACAAAGGCCTAAGCCTAACATAAGTTTAGATTGTGGGAAAGGAATCCTAATAGTAACAAATTTACGGCGCAGAACTTATCTGCAATAAAGTAAAAACTTTAGTGGGGTCCATACCAGGGAACAGTTATCATTTCCGAGGAAAACGGGAAAATGTGTTTGAGGAAAAAAGTTCAGTGCGGAGAAGAAAAAATGTCTCTGTATGTAAGGGATTTGCAGTGCAGGTGTGTGGGGAGAGGCTATGGGAGCCGGGTGGGTAGTATTGGGGTGGAAGGTGGATATGGTGCTTTGTTACTACCAATTGGCTTCTTGGTGAAGTAAAACCACAATTCCCCAAGTAGCGACTCCTTTCACTTTCTGTACTACATTCTTCATGATATGACAGTTCTTCATCCAATCATCAATTTTATACGTACTACTAAGAAAATCAGCACAAAAAGTTACATGAAAAAGCAGATATGTACATTAGTTGATCCAATAATCAGAGATGAATTGGTACAAATTATATTTTGCATTAATATCTGAAGGTGATAAAGAAAAAACTCACACTAATCAGCTCTTTCCGAGCTTCTTGAAGCTCATCATTGGCATTTCTTTCCTTGATAATAAGAGCTTGACCTAAGGATTGGACAGCATTAAATTCTTCCTCTTTTTCCATGAGCTCCTTTTCAACTGCCTCCAGCTTCTTCTTATCTTCCGTGTCTCCTTCATCACTCATATGCCTCATCACCTCCACAGCACCCTTCATACGTTGTATCTGCAATTCCAGAGCTTGCTTCTGATCAAGCTTGGCTTCAAGTTCCAGGATCTGTTTGTGAAGATTTTCCTTTTGTCTCTGTCATTTAGGGTCAAGTAGATATTGCCCAAACCCAAATGTATAAACATATCAGCGTTAATGTAATTATTTCACAGACCTAGCAATCAAGATAAAGTTACAATGCAACCAGAGATGCAGACCTTTTGATCCTCTGCAAGCTTCAGCATTCTTTCATCAGCCTTACTTTGCTCGATAATTGCCATCTCATTCTGCAGAAATTTAGAGAATTATTTCAGTTATTTTACAATGTTCTGTTTCTCCATATAGTAATTATGGACCAAAAGATTAGGGGAAACCTCATTCATTATGCTACTTGGAAAACCCTAATCCTTTCGCTAAAGATTAATTCTAGCCGAAGTACTACTTTAAAGATTTGTATTCATGTATGGTGCCTAGAGAAATAATTTACATGCAAATCCCATTCATGCAGACAGTTCTCTATGGTACGGATTATGTTATAAAGAAACATCTGAGCATAGTCAGTACCATTTTCTTTTGATTATCCAGGTTTCTCTTCTCCCTCTCGTTTAAAGCTTCACGCTGGAATAGTTCTTCCTCCCTTAACTTCAGCTCTTGTTTCTTAGCCTCCAATTTAACTCTGCTTCTCTCATGTTCCACGGAAATTTTTTGGAGCTGATCAAATGCCTTCTCCTGCATTTGTTTGATCTCTTTTGGAAACATCAATAGAAGAATTAGTCACGGGCATTTTTATAATCTCGACACATAAGAATACGACTTTAGATTCAAATATTTAACATTCCAAAGAATAACAAATAAAGCATATGACCGAACAATCAGCTAAACAAAACACAGTACCTTCATTATATCTTTGGGTCATATCTTCCTTCTGCACCATAACATTTTTCATATTAACTTCAGTCTTACATATTTTTTCTGTTATCTCTTCACATTTCTTACTCTTTGTCTCCAATACATTGGTCAAATTGGATACTAGCTTTGTGGCTTTCCTACTATCTTCTCTTTGGATTTCAGAGACACTCTTAAGATCTCCATTCTTTTGAAGGTGTTTGCCAATAAGACCGCCCCCATAATATTCATCTCTACGGGCAAGCCAACCATAAAGTTTATCACCTCTATGCCTAGTCACCTGACTAACCTGCCAATCCCTTTTTCCACGATTGTCTATTTCGAACGACTTTTCAAATTCCATAGCATTCTGGAATCCCTGCCAATCTTTGCTGAATTCAACAATTGCAAACCCAGAGTGACCTCGGAAACTCCACAAAGGATGAACCTTAGTAGGGTTGTATCCTTTAGTAACCCACTGCTCTCTCAGCTTCTTACCACTTTCACCAACAAGTTTCCCATTCTTCAGTTCAGTAGGGAGGTTGGCAACAATTGCCATCCAAGGCCATACAAGAAGTTCATCATCACTTTTTCCAGCAGATGATCGTTTGGTTGGTGAACTTTTGGAAATAACACCAGATTTTTTAAATTCAGTTATATATTCTCCTGGTTTTGTGCCAAAATCCACCAATTCGGTACCTTTATAACCTTCTTCTGCAACTATTTCTCCAGGCTCAGCTTCTTCATGGTCCATAGATCCTGACACATTGAGAATTGATCTGTGATCCCTTTCAGCACACTCATTTGCAGCTCCAATAGTTCTTTCCGGGGACAATACATCATCTCCAGCAACAACTGTGGGTGACTTTATTTCTCCAGCACCTTTTGAGTACTTACACTTATCCTGTGAATAGCTCTTTACAGGTTCACGGCCTCTCTTACGTGATAGGGATGGTTGCTCAATCCTGTCCTCGTACACATACCGGTCTAAATACTTCAGCAACGCAAGATGCTTAGCTTTGTCTCTTACGCTAGCAGATTTTGAGTCTTTAGCAATGCGAGATGCATGCCTATCCAGCTCAGGTAAGTCATACTCTCGTTCCAAATCCTCGCAATACGGGCATAAGTAGTACTTCCCAGAACGCCTGATCCTGTCACGTTTATCCTTCAGTTTTCCATAATAGTAATCTTTCTCTTCAAGAAGATCTATGCCACTGTCACTCCTCCCTCTTTTACGAGACATATTAAACCTGTTGCCAGCAATCAATTAGAAAAAAATCATCAGTTAGAGTAACTAGAGTACTAGATAGAACAAAATCACGTTGATTAGGCAGCATGTTAACTCTCCCCATTGTCTGCCGCAAATTGCTTGGGACATGTGACTGCTGATGAGATTAATACTCTAGGTTTTAAGCAGAAATAGAGCTATATGAGCACAGATTTAAGCCAAATATACACGCTCACACTCTTTCCCAAGTAAACCAGATAAAGTCATTGAGTGCTGGTTATTCAATTCTACGCAGAACATTAGAAACAAATGAGCATTTGACATTTCCATCCACAACTACAACTAAAACCCCCTATTTAGCAAAGACTACTCCCAGATTAAGCAGAATTAATCACAGTATAACTACCATAACTCATAACATGGCCATCCTGCTCCAATTTTTCTACACCTACACAAATTGCTTAAAAACCTTAATCCTCCGGTTTAATACACCCGTACACCGATTTTCCCTTTCCAACTAGCAGAAAGGCAATCTCCAGAAAATTAAATTCAAACACATGACATTTTAAGGAATCAACAGAACGGCGTCAATCAGTGTAAACACACAAGTATAATCTCCGGCCAAACATACATTTCGCTAACAGTAGAAGCAAAAAGCTGAAAACAAGACAGAAAAATTTCTAAAAAAGGAAAAATTAACCGAAGAAGCTTAAGAGACAGACGATCGTACACTGAGTTCGGAATAACTGGCGCGCGGAAGCGAAGAATTGAGCCCTAGTTCTCAGTTACTGAAGCGTTGGAAATTTCTAGGGTTTTCATTACGAATTCAAAATAAGTTTCCTGTTTGGGTAAATTGGAGAGGGTGAGAGGAATATATAGAGTGAGAGAGAGATGCTTTTTTGTTGTTGAGCAAAAATATAGGGAGTGAAACAACTCGCCAGTGACGCGGCTCATGCTTTCCACGCTTTTTTATGGTTCGTGCATTACACGCGCGATATTTCGTTCTTCCTAAGATTAAAAGAACGGCGAGTGTGTGAAAACGAGGTTGGTGGGTTTTTATTTTCATCTGTGGGTCGAGGTCTACGCGCGAAAACAAACGGAGTAAACTCGTAAAAGTTGAAAGTTCGACTCTGAAGTTTGTTTGAAATTTGATGAAAACGTGAATCCATATTCCATACTCTCCATCAATTAGCCTAACCTATTCAATTATTCAACTACCACATCAGCATTTGACTAACTTTTTACCCATACTTTTCAACTTTGATGATTAACCACAATGATTACTAGTACACTATGCCAATTTAGTTGACCTCTTTTACTTTATTCTCTCGATTTCAATCAAATGGTTTATCAAAACAACCATTACACTGTGACGAGTCCAAACTTGTATTAAGACTACAAATCCTATACAATTGACTCTGTTAACCTTATTTTGCCTACCGCTTATCCAAAACTACCATTGCGTTCAATGTTCCATTAATATGTGAGTTGGATTATGCTTCTAGTTTGATTGTCCTAGAAATGAAGAAAAGATGAGTGTGACCATAAAACAATCGAGTAAAAGCAAGTTGTATACTGTAATGAAAGTTAAATAAAGTCTAGCATCATTTAAGTTGAGTCAACCTTGAATCACACATAACCAGTAGCTACAAATGTCTGAAACTACTCTGCGTTTCACTAGCCAAAAGATGAATAGGTAGTGCTTAAGAAGTATAAAAGAGGGCCCAAGAGCTAAGTTATAAGGATCAATTTAAACTTTTGAATACCAAGCTTCTTTTTTTCGAAAGATAGTACGTGCATTAAAGGATTAGTCCAAAAGTACAGAACGAATTAATTACATTGTCATTCCGAATCACACTAGCTAACCAAGTTGGGCATGTATCCCAAATATAAACAAAAGTTGATTCATCCGGTGAGGGTTCCGGTTTGCCAAACTTCCGGGAGCGGCCTTCCAATGCCAATTTGTCAGCGACACCATTGAGTTCCCGGTACACAAAACTTAGTTCCACCTTTTGTACGGACCGCATCCGTCTAAGTGCTTCCTGGAGAAGTAGTTCTTGGTCTCTTGTAGCTGCCAAAACCTGTGGCCTGTTGATGCATGCTTCCAACATTTTAGAATCAGTGTGAATAATAATATTTTGACAGTCAAGTTTTTCACAAAGTTTTATGTCAAATAATAAGGTATGAAATTCTGCCGTGGTGGCATCCGTTTTTCCCAAGTAGGTAGCTCCTGCTAACAAAAATTCTCCCTTACTATTTCTAATGACCGCGCCAGCACCTGCATGGCCATGTATAGGGTCAAAAGACCCATCAATATTTAAGCAAACCATCCCTGGTGGTGGGGGTGACCAGTGGCAAGGAATTAGAGTGTTGTGTTTCTTTTTGGGTGCTGCTGTAAGTTGGTTTTGGTGACCATTAATACTTGCCAGTGTTCTTGAGTGCATTTGTTGTGGTGTGATGGTTTTGTTGCCAAATAGGATCTCATTTCTGAATTTCCAGATCATCCATGCTGTGATTAAGGTGTTGGTATGTGCTTCCATTTTAGGAGCTTTATGGAAAACTAGGTTCTGGAAAGTGTTAGAAATGCATAAGGGTTGGAGGAGATTTCTGATGCTTGAAAAGCATGGACAAGTGAACACCAAATGATCTAAAGTTTCATCTTCCAATTTGCAGAGGGTACATACAGGTGAAGAGATGATATGTTTATGAAAAAGTGATTGTGCTGTAGGCAATTTTTGATGAACTCCTAGCCAAATGAAAATTTTGATTCTTGGCAGGAGATGTAGAGACCATATTTGTTTCCATGGCCACTGAGGGCCTTGTTCTGGGTCATTATTAGTAAGGAATTGGTAAGCACTCTTAACAGAGAAGAGGCCATTTTTTCCCAGATTCCATACTAGTTTGTCTTCCATGCCTTCTACCAATGGCATTGCAATGATTTCATTAACTATTTCTTTGGGAAGGATTGACTCTAAGGCAGGTATATTCCAAGTATTATTGACAATATAGTCTTGTACTACTGCATCAGAGTTGTGAGGTGTAGCATACTCCTGTAGACTTTTATTGTGAAGCCATTTGTCTTTCCAGAAGTTTATAGATGTGCCAGATCCTACATGGTAGGTGAGGCCATTTCTGAATTCTTCTTTTAGTTTGATAAGATTTTTCCAGAACCAGCTTTGTTGGGGCCTTACAATTGCATCTAAGAAGGTGGTCTCAGGGAAATACTTTGACTTGTATACATCAAACCACAGAGATTTGGTTTGTGTATGCAAGTTCCACAAATGTTTGAGGAGAAAAGCTTTGTTTAGATTTGAAAGATCCCTGATACCTAAGCCTCCTTGGATGATTGGCCTGCAAACTTTGGTCCATTTTAATCTTCCTTTTGTTATTCCATTTTTGTCTGCATTCCATAGGAAGTGTCTGTTGATTGCCTCCAAATTGTGGATGGTGGAGGAGGGTAATCTGGCTATAGACATTGTGTAAGAGGGAATGGCATTTGAGACAGCTTTTATAAGGGTTAGTCTTCCTGCATAAGATAAAAATCTGGAGTACCAAATGTTTATCTTATTATTAACCTTATGGTTTCTTCAAATAAGTCTCTCTTTTTTGACCCCATTAAGAATGGGAGTCCTAAGTATTTGTCTAGTCTCTTGTTGTGTATGACTCCCAAGACTTGGGTTATATTTTGTTTCATGTGGACTGGAGTGTTAGGAGAAAAGAGTATTCTACTTTGAATACCAAGCTTCATTATCTGCGCTTTGGTGCCTTCTTTTTTGGTTTCACAAGCTTCCACTGATTAAGTATAAATTCAATTCCCTCCGTTAGCGATGCCTTCCTATTTTCCTTGAAATTCCAAAGTTCTGGTACTGGATATCTACCACTAGCATTATACTCGTTCAACTCATTAAGAGCCTGTACCACGGCCTTGTAGGCTTCTTCGCCCCATTCAGTTTTCAGTTCCATCAGCTTTTCATCATTTTCATCAATTATTTCCTGGAAAAGAAAATGAAAAGAAGAGAGAGAGGAGATAAAATGAGCTGTTATTATCTTGCCCAAAAATTGATCATGAGGAACCATCACAAAATGCAATTTGATGTCTTCTCTAACAAAGTCAGATAAGATGTCAAGTATATAGAAGGAACTGAAATAATTAATTAACCCAAATAAAAAACTCAATACCATCTAAATGCAAATTAATGATTACATGTTACTAGCATCCACTAGGAACGCCTATCTATTCTCCAAGTTGAGGGCTATAACAAGTTCATCGTGGATACTTTGCGAGGCCAGCTATCTTATTAGAAATTTAGAATCGTCAGGTGAATACATAAATAAGAACTCGCTTAAAAGTACTCGAAACATGGAGAATCATTTAGGTGATCATCTAAAGGTGTTATGAAGCAATTCAAATTCTGCAAGGTTCTGATTCAAACACCGACTCTAACATTGAAATATGATACCCTCAACCTCTCAAAAGCAGCATAAACAAAAACAGCCAGACACTAACAAAGTTTGGATTTACATTCTCTTTGAGAGACAGTCAGACTCGCAACTTCATGTGCACAGAACACAAACACAGAAGTAGAAATGGCAATTCATGTGTAGAGAGTACATAAAACTATACAATTCTACAACTATTTAAATTACAAGTAACAACCAAAGGTAAACTACATGGTGTAATGTGTAAAAGAAAGCACAAAACAATTAAAAAAAAAAAAAAAAAAAAAAAAAAAAAAAAAAAGCCATACCTTATGTTCTTCATTCACCATGACCATTTTATACGGATGCCAGCTTCGATCCCTGAGGTGCTTATCCCATACAGAACGTAGTTTGGTTGCTTTATCTATAGCCTCTTCATGAGAATACTTGCTCTCTAAAACATTTAAAAATGGCTTTCTATCAAGGTAGCCCATTCTCTTCACAGGAATTTTGGCACGGAACGCACGGCCATCAGTCAAATTCTGTGTTGGAAAGAATTGTCATCTAATGAAAAAGGATTCAGAAATATGCTCTTCAATTCAGAAAATGTCTACCCATATATGCAACAAGATTTTCACTTTTTTGTTTCTGCTACAACTTCATGCTCCATCAATTAGAATCTATCAATCCATTATCTGAAGATAACTCGAAAGCCATAAAACAAAAATCAAAGGCAGCCTAACATAAAACTAAAAGTGAAAAAATTACGGTGCAGAACTTATATGCAAAAGGGTAAAAACTTTACTGGGGTCCATACCAGGGAACATTGATCATTTCTGAGGAAAAAAGGAAAATGCGGAGAAGAAAAAAATGTCTGCATATGCATGGAACTGCCAGTGTAGGGAGAGGCTGTGGGAGGGTAGTGTGGGGGGTGGGGGTGGATATGGTGCTTTGTTACTACTAATTGGTTTATTGGTGAAGGAAAACTTAATCCACCAAGGAGTGACTCCTCTCACTTGCTGCACTACATTCTTCACAATAAGACAGCTCTTCATCCTAGCATCAACTTTATATGTACTACTAAGAAAATCAGCACAAAAGGTTACATAAAAAAGCAACTATGTACATTAGTTGATCCAGTGATCAGAGATGAAGTAGTACAAATAGCATTTTGCATTAAAATCCGAAGGTGTAACAAGAAACTCACACTGATCAGCTCTTTCCGAGCGTCCTGAAGCTCAACGTTGGCATTTCTTTCCTTGACAATAAGAGCTTCACCTAAGGATTGGACGTCATTAAATTCTTCCTCTTTTTCCATGAGCTCCTTCTCAAGTGCCTCCAGCTTCTTCTTGTCTTCCTCTCCTTCATCACTCATATGCCTCATCACCTCCACAGCACCCTTCATGCGTTGTATCTGCAATTCCAGAGCTTGCTTCTGATCAAGCTTGGTTTCAAGTTCCAGGATCTGTTTGTGAAGATTTTCCTTTTGTCTCTGTCATTTAGAGACAAGCCAATAAAGCCCAAACCCAAATGTACAAAAAACATATCAGCATTAATGTAATTACTTCACAGACCTAGCAATCAAGATATAATGCAACAAGAGATGCAGACCTTTTGATCCTCTGCAAGCTCCAGCATTCTTTGATCAGCCTTACTTTGCTCAATAATTGCCATCTCATTCTGCAGAAATTTGAAAAATTATTTCAGTTATTTTACAAAATTCTATTTCACCATATGGTAATTACCAAAACATTAGGGGAAACCTCATTCACTGTGCTACTTGGACAACCGTAATTCTATCGCTAAAGATTACATATAGCCAGAGAACTAATTAAAGACTGTTATATTAATGTATGACCTACCCACAGAAACAATCTCCATGCTCATTCCCATTCATGCAGACAGTTCTCTATCGTACGGTACGGATTATGTTATAAAGAAACATTTGAGCATAGTCAGTACCATTTTCTTTTGAATATCCAGGTTTCTCTTCTCCCTCTCGTTTAAAGCTTCACGCTGGACTAGCACTTTTTCCCTTAACTTAAGCTCTTGCTTCTTAGCTTCCAAGTTAACTCTGCTTCTCTCATGGTCCTCAGAAATTTTTTGGAGCTGATCAAATGCCTTCTCCTGCATTTGTTTGATCTCTTTTGGAAATATCAATAGAAGAATTAGTCACGGGCATTTTTGACAATTTCGACACATAAGAAAACCACTTTACATGCAAATATGTAACATATCAAAGAATAACAAATAAAGCATATGACCGAACAATCAGCTAAACAAAGCAAAGTACCTTCATTGTATCTCTGGGTCATATATTCTTTCTGCACCATAACATATCTCATATTAACTTCAGTCTTACTTATTTTTTCTGTTATCTCTTCACATTTCTTACTCTTAGTCTCCAATACATTAGTCAAGTTGCATACTAGTTTTGTGGCTTTCCTACTATCCTCTCTTTGTATGTCAAAGACACTCTTCAGATCCCCATTCTTTTGGAGGTATTTGCCAATAATACCGCCCCCATAATATTCATCTCTACGGGCAAGCCAACCATAAAGTTTATCACCTTTATGCCTAGTCACCTGCCAATCCCTCTTTCCAAGATTGTCTATTTCGAAGGATTTTTCAAATTTCATAGCATTCTGTAATCCCTGCCAATCTTTATTGAATTCAACAATTGCAAACCCAGAGTGACCTTGGTTACTCCACAGAGGATGAACCTTAGTAGGGTTGTATCCTTCCGTAACACACTGCACTCTCAACTTCTTACCACTATCACCAAAAGTTTTCCCATTCTCTAGTTGAACTGGGAGGTTAGCAACAATTGCCATCCAAGGCCATACAAGAAGTTCATCGTCACTTTTGCCGGCAGGTGATGGTTTGGTTGATGAACTTTTGGAAATAATACCAGAATTTTTAGATTCAGTGATAAATTCTCTTGGTTTTGTGCTTAAATCCACCAATTTGGTACTTTTATATCCTTCTTGGGTACCTATTACTCCAGGCTCAGCTTCTTCATGATCCATAGCTCCTGAAGCATTGTGAATCGGTCTGTGATCCCTTTCAGCACACTCATTTGCAGCTCCAATAGTTCTTTCCAAGGACAATTCTCCAGCAGCTTTTGAGTATTCACACTTATCCTGTGAATAGTTCTTTACAGGCTCACGACCACTCATACTTGAGAGGGATGGCTCCTCAACCCTGTCCTCGTACACATACCGGTCTAAATACTTCAGCAACGCAAGATGCTTAGCTTTGTCTCTTACGCTAGCAGATATTGAGTCCTTAGCAATGCGAGATGCATGCCTATCCAGCTCAGGTAAGTCATACTCTCTTTCCAAATCCTCACAATACGGGCATAAGTAATACTTTCCAGAACACCTGATCCTGACACGTTTATCCTTCAATTTTTCATAGTAGTAATCTTTCTCTTCAAGAAGATCTATACCACTGTCACTCCTCCCTCTTTTACGAGACATATTAAACCTGTGGACAGCAATCAATCAGGAAATATCATCATCAGTTAGTAACTAGATAGAACAAAATTATGTTGATTAAGCTAGCAGCCTGTTAACTATCCCCGGAGTACTCTGCTGCATTGTATTGCTCGGGACATGTGACTGCTGATTAGATTAATGCTCTAGGTTTTAAGAGGAAATAGAGTTAGATGAGCACAGATTTGAGCCAAGTATACACTCTTTCTCGAGTAAACCAGATAAAGTCATTGAGTGCTGGTCATTCAATTATACACAGAACATTAGAAACAAAGTGAAGAATTCCATCCACAACTACAACTACAACTAAAACCTCAAATTTAGCAAAGGCTACTCCCAGATTAAGTAAAAGTAATCACAATATAACTACTACCATAACTCACAACATGGCCATCCTGCTCCAATTTTTCTACACCTACACAAATTGCCAAAAAACATTAATTCTTCTTGTATGCATATAGAGCAAACTAGCGATATATCAATATTCCTCTACGTACACCGTAAACTATTTTCCCTTTCCATGTAGCAGAAACGTAATCTCCAGAAAAATAAATTCAAACACATAACATTTCTAAGAAATCAACAGAACGGTATCAATCAGTGTAAAAACACGAGTATAATCTCCGGCCAGACATACATTTTACAATCAGTAGAACCTATGTTTTAAAAGCCGGGTTGAGCCGGCCGGTCGGACCGGTCGAACCGTGGAAACCGGGGTTTGACGGTCTGAAGCCGCTATTTAAACGCTAAAAAGCCGGAGGCCCTAAAACCGGAAAAAACGGGCGAAAAACGGCAAAATCGGTGAACCGGAAAGCGGTTGAGCCGTTTTTGGGTAAAATTGCCAAAAAAAAAAAAAAAATCCAAAAAAAAAAAAAAACTATTTTCATCTATATCTTGATTGAATATGGATCTTCACCAAGTCATTTTACTTGATTGGTGATCATTTAATATTGTTTAGTGTGATTTTGGACGAAAATATGAATAATAATATAGTATAAATATATTAGTATTAGTATATTATATATATATTCATATTATAGTGGTAAACCGGCTCAACCGGCTCATAAAACGGCTCAACAGGTCCGACCCCGGTTAAACCTTTTTTGGGGGGTGTCCGGCTCAACCTCCGGCTCCGTTTTTTAAAACATAGAGTAGAACCAAAAAAACTCAAAAAGCTAAAAACAAGACAATAGATAATTTCTAAAAAAGGAAAAATTAACTGAAGAAGCTTCAGAGACAGACGATCGTACACTGAGTTCGGAATAACTGGCGCACCGAGTCGAAGAATTGAGCCCTAGTTCTCAGTTATTGAGGAGTTGGAAATTTCTAAGGTTTCATTACGAATTCACGAGAAGTTTCCTGTTTGGGTAAATTGGAGAAGTTGAGAGGAATGGAATATGTAGAGCCGTAGAGGTAGAGCGAAGAAATGCTTTTTGTCTTTTTTTTTTTTTTTTTTTTGAAAAGAAATGCTTTTTGTTGTGATCAAATATATTGGGAGTTGGTTCCAAGCAAAAAATATATTGGGAGTGGAACGAATCGCCAGTGATAAGTCTCATGCCTTTCCCGCTGTTTCATGGTTCGTGTAATACACGCGCGACTTTCGTTCTACCTGAAGTTGCAGGAATGGCGAGTGTGAGAAAACGAGGTTGGTGGGTTTTGTTTTATTTTTATTTGTGGGTCGGGGTCTACGCGCGAAAACATACTCAGATGAAACTTGAAACAATGGGTGTTGAGTGATATTCAAAGTTTGACTCTAACTTCTTGAAATTTTGAAAAAAATGTGAATAGTAACCTTATTTCTTATACGTCAACTTAAGGTAATTTCATTTCATTTTATTTGACTATAATAAATATATTTGACGAATATTAATAAGTTGTAACTCGGAAAGTCACATATATAATATCCTTATTTGTATCTATAGCTAGAGAAGTCCGATGATGTCATTTGACCAAACATTGTGAAGCTCTCATTACAATTTGCATGTAATCTGGTTGCCAAAGATACACTAAGAGTGAAATTCCTTATGTTTGGTCTTGGAATAGTGAAAACAATGGTAGGTGGGATATGACGAATGATATAGATTTAGAGAGAATATGATGAGTGGTGTAGATTTTGAGAGACAAAGAAAAATATGAACGGACAAATAAAGTGAAATCCCTTATTTTGTTCAAAAGCCGGTCCAATAAGTTAAGTCCAAAGTCAAACGTACACTAAAAAAATTGAACAATCGACAAGTTCAAATTAGAGCCAAACACTCCGTAGTAAAGTCTCAAGTAATGGTGGATGAGTAATATAGTAACGGGTTTATTTCATATTCCGTGTAAATTATAGCATATGATAGTAGATCCCACATGTTCCATGGGTGAGGCTTCATGCCTCGTATGTGCACTAAATCTTATTGCAATAGAAATTAATTCATTACACTTCCACTCAACATCTGATATACTGATATACTCAATGTCAGATAAAATCTCTAATCTCTATTTACTTTAATCTTTATCCCTTAATAGTAGGCATGTGATGCCACTAGGTATATTTCTTATTGGCCAGTTAGTATTTTAATAAGTTTTATGAGCTACTCCCTCAATCAAGTAAGGTTCTCATTCGATTTCGTTGATTTTTTTAGATCTGATTTGATCTTGTATTATTTTCAAATCGTACATTAAAAAATAATTAACAAATTTACATTATGAAAGTTTAATTATTATGCCGCTCAAGGATAGTCACAGGATCGTGAATCAAGTATCAATTCGCCTGAAGTCGTCTTCGCCACCGCACCGACCCCGCCGCCCCTGACGTTCAGTTCGGTCGTCCCGTTCAAGGATGCATTCTAATTCCCATGTTTTATGTCTTGAATAAGTTATCCATGTTTTTTCACAATGTTTTGTATTTGAGGGGGATCCGAACATGACGCTATCGTCATAAGCAAGACGTCCGGAAAAGGATAAATTTTAAGAATTGACGACAAGGAACAAATTCGGAGTACTCAATTTTTTCAGGTTTATCATATAAAAACCTGAGTCGATGATTTGAAAACGGTGAAGGTAGCCGAGTTTTTTGGGAAACTGGTGAGAGGCATGAAATTGGAGAATGACGTGAAGAGTATAGGATTTTCAGAATCACACCAATAAGAAATTTCTAAATCTGGATGGGGTCCAGAAGTAGATTCACATCGACAAGAAATAACACTACAAGAAAAACGCAGTTTAGTGACGCTCCCATGCGTCACTAAACTGCCCCCCATGCGTCGCTAAACCATTTAGCGACGCATAGAAAATGCGTCGCTAAACCCTTGGTCGCTAAATGGAGGGGCGACCCATGGGGTCAAGCGTCGCTAATTTAGCGACCATTCTTGGGTCCCTAATTTAGCGACGCATAGGCCCATGCGTCGCTAAATCTCGAAAAAATTTTAAAAAATAAATTCTCCTCTCTAGTTTTCCTGGGTTTCGAACCTAAGACATCCTTACCCAACACCTTACTAACCCAACACCCTTACCGCTCGGCTACCAATACTTATGATAATTCTTCTATAAGTTCTAGATAATATATAGTTGTTGCTCTTCATAGTCACTTTCATATGTTTATATTTATAAACCGTTTATATCTTCATACGGTTTGAGTATCTCAATTACTAAGTGGACTATCTAAGGAATAGGTCACTAAATTTTAATTTTTTTTTAATTTCTTAACGGTTGAGTTACTTAGACACTAATAGTTTATTTTTGAACGGTTGGGGTTACTTAGTTACGGACTTCTGTTTTGGTGTTATTTTATATTTTTTGTGCACTTCTTATTTCGTAAGTGTTTTTTTCTTTTAGTTTTGTAGAATAGTGTCACGTTTTGATGTTTTTCATGTTTCAAGCACTTAGGTACGAAACTGTGATTTTGAGCTTAAAACGCTGCAAAGTGATCTTGTTGAAGTTTCTCGATCTCCATGGATATGTTCGTGAGTGACCGTAGTTCGATTTAAGCCAAGAAGTTCATTTGGGAAAAACTTAGACTTACCTTAGAAGCACATATTCAGAAGTTCGAATAAAGGTTTTGGAGTCGTTCAAGTGTGCAAGATTAGTGCAGTCTAGCCATTTCATCCATAACTCCTTCATACGATATTGAATCAACCTCAAATCAACGTCCACGCGTAGATAACTCAACGAGGTTATGCGCACCAATCCGATAACAGATGAGCCCTATAGCTCCAGTTGAATGTGAGGAGATCCACCTAAAAATTAAACAGTTTTTGCGACCCATAGCTCATGCGTCGCTAATTTTAGCGACCCATAGCCCATGCGTCGCTAAAATTAGCGACGCATATCCATGCGTCGCTAATTTAGCGACCAAAACTCATGCGTCGCTAATTAGCGACGCATGAGCTATGCGTCGCAAAAATTAGCGACGCATGGTTATGCGTCGCTAATTTGCGTCACTATTTACTGTTTTTCTTGTAGTGTAAGACCACACGAATGTGGTCCAAGTAGGGAGTTGAGTTGGAGACCAATCGAGTTTGGTGAGATATGGCAACCAAGGAGGCCTGAACGAGGCAAGACACTAGAGTTTCACATCAGACCAGATATGTTGACCAACCATATGATCGGGGCAATAGTTAACCATGTTGAATAGTTCTGATTGTTTTTATCGTGAAATATTTAATATATTACTTGGCACATGGATTTTTTGTACTTCTAAATATTTTTAGCTTGACCATTAGTGTTTTAGTGCCATGTGATTGTTCTAACCTTATTCCTAATTGTTTTAAATTAAGCAAATTGCATATTATATAACCCGCAGGTTAATTAGAAACTAAATGAAAATTGTATTAAAACTTTTCGTAAATGTATTAAAACCTTTAAAAATACTATCTATTTTTCATGCATTAAAACTTTCAAAATTATGTATTAAAACTCCATATGATTGAAAAATTGGTTAAAACCGTCTAAAAATTAAATTTTTAATATTATAATCTTAAATTTTACTAAAATTTTGTCATTTACAAAACCACTAAAGATATCAATAGTAATAAAATCTTGTGAATGGGGGAGTTACGAAACTATCCAATCCAAAGTACTTCAAAGAAAAAATATCATATACCTCATAATAATTTGTACTCCCATTTTGCAAACCGATAGAAAGTAGAGAACAAGACGGTTCTCGTGTGATCTTTTAAGTTATGGGACTGATGTCCCACACGATCCCTGTCTTCCTCGATGATTCACGAGTGGAGTTGCCCCTAATCAAGCACTCGCTCACTCAATGTTTTTTTTTTTTTTTTTTTTGGGTATATTTACCAAACACATAAATATTGAGCGATTTTGAATTTTACAAAAATATGTTTTTGGTATTGATTTTAGATTGATTTTGGGATAGTATTGAGGTGGGATAGGGTATGCAGGGGACGGAACCATGAATTAAGGTTAGGGGAGGTGCAAAATTATATACTCCACTATACATCATTTTTTTTAAGTGTGGGGACTGGGGAGGCGAGAGGGCAAAAGTTGAAAATTCGTAATAATTACCTTTAAAATTTTTAGAAAATCATAAGTTCAACTTTAAAAGAATATTTTTTGGATTTGTGGGGGGGGGGGGATCGGGCCCATGGTTCTGTGAGGACATATATAAGTGTGTGTGGGGGGGGGGGGGGGGGGGGATTAGTCCTTAAATGATTTGCCCTCGATAAAATTGGAGGTAGACTTTCCTTTAGCTTACATGGGAGTGAGTTGTAGTGAGGGGATTACTGGGTAATAAGTCCATACCTCTTAAATGCTCCGATACCTTATATATATATATAGTGGGAGCAAGGGATATGATCTCGCCTTTCCAGGTATCCTATCAGTCTTACGTATTGTCTTGGCTTCTATTCGTGGGAAGGTTCTAGCGCGTATGTCATATGCTCTCGCACTTCTTCGAGTTCCTTTAATTTGATGGTGTCCCTTACAAGTCTGCTTCTCACGCATAAGCCCTATTCCATGTCAGTATGTTGCAGGGTCTTCTAATGTTGTACAACCTTTGAAGGCATCTATACATGCGAGTGAGCCTTCGGGGGGAGAGGTACTTTCCATGTCACATCATTACGTAAAAGACTCAATGCATGTTTTATAACTTGAAATACGATCTAGAACAAAGACATGCAATTAAACATGGCAGGGAATGCAGGATCTTCTCGTTGTGATTTTGAAACGTGACACGTAGACAATCTACTCCGACAAACGGTTTATATTCTTTAAACACATGCTCATTTTACAAAAATCTCCTTAGCTCCGATAAGCAAAACGGGGATGCTCAAGGCCATAAGTGACATAACCGTAGACTTCTTATGTATTTGTCCACGTATGTGAGCACCGATTGTACTAAATTGTAGTTTAACCGACCCATCTAACGCAGTTCTTGCAACTATGTTGGATGTGCTTTTGTTCCTGTCATTTATTACATAAATTGAAACTGAAATTGAAAAATAGTAAAAATTCCCATTCTTAGATGAAAATCCGACTCATCAAGTAACCTTATATACTTGAACCAAATTCACTTTCACTATGGCACTCAAAGACATGAAAGATATACCCAATTTATATGACTTTGAATATTAAAACAAGTACACACTAATACTAGTACAGAGAGTCAAAAATTGCATCAAAGTTGAAGTTGCATCCTTGTCTTGATTATTTCAAACCCAAAATAGAAAATAGATAGCCTAACCTAATCCTCTAGTACTTGGAAAGTTGAATCAATTTCATTTCATTCATTCAATTCAATTTGCATAATTTACATACATCAGCACCACTTTCACTTTGTAAGTATATACTTTTCAAAATTTCATTTAACTCTCACATCACATGTATCCCCCTGTTTCTGACTCTTCTGATCCTCCTCCTTCACCACCATCACCACTCTCATGTCTTCTTCTCCTTGTCCAAACTCCTCATCACCCATTCCATTCCCAAACTAATCATCATCCAAACAACATCTAACACAATGAAGTGCTTTCATTTCACCAACGGAGACAGAAAATCCGACACCGAGCCCGACACCGACGAGCAAGACGGCGTCGTAACCCGCAAGCTCTCATGGGCTCGCTCTCTCAGCGTCGCATCCACCAACGCCGACACGCGCCGCTCCGAGTTCGACTCCGACTCGCGCCGTGAGTGGGCCGAGTCGTACTCCTCCTCGGATTTGTTCTTCGCTCAGCGACGCGCCAATGATCTGCGTGTGTTCACTTTCGCCGAGCTCAAGTCAGCTACGCGAGGGTTCAGCCGGAGTCTCATGATCGGTGAAGGCGGATTCGGGAGCGTTTATAAGGGTCGGGTTAGGGTTTTGGATCATGGGTCGGGTTCTGAGTCTGAGGTGGATGTTGCCGTCAAGCAGCTCAATCGGAATGGATTTCAGGCACGATTTTTTTTTTTTTTTTTTAAATACATTTTATTGAAAACCTCGTTTTTTAGTTTTAGTTTTTGATTTATTGCTTTCTGTGAATAATATAACATGTGAAAATGGATTATTGGATTACTCTTGACTATATACTAGATTGCATTTTGAGTTAGGGTTAGTTTTGGGAAAGTGAACTAGCTCATGGGATTTTACATATATAGTACATACATGCATGTTTCTTTCAATAGTACTAATCAATGCCTTAGCATTGCAAGTTGCTTCATCTTTAGGAAGTAATGTGAAATTGTATCATTGAATATTTGAATCTACGAGCTCGCTGACAATGTGCTAGTGCTAATGTCTGGTTTCTAACGGAAGGTTCTTCCATTTCGAGCTTTTAATTATTTATAAGTGCATTGTGAGTGTATTCGTTGAGCTTTCTATATGTCTGGAGGCTATCTTATGGTATCTTTTACATTCTAGTTATCAGGGGCACAAAGAGTGGATTAATGAGGTCAACTTTTTGGGAGTGGTGGATCACCCGAATCTTGTTAAGTTAATTGGATATTGTGCCGATGATGATGAGAGGGGGATTCAACGGCTATTAGTATATGAGCTTATGCGTAATAGCAGCTTGGAGGATCATTTATTGACCCGATCAGCATCGCCACTCCCTTGGATATTGAGGTTGAAGATTGCTCAAGATGCAGCACGTGGTTTGGCGTATCTTCACGAGGAAATGGAATTTCAGGTGATTCTTGTTTTCTCCGAAATGTGGATTTCCAGTTAATTATTGTAAACACGTGCTCATTTTATTGCCCCTGCACCCATATTCCTAATTAAAAGAAAACGTGAAAATGAGTATGACCTTAGGTGTTGTTGCAATGTCACATGTTTATCTTCGAGGTATTGATGCTTGGAATACTAGTTGTGTCATCTTTAGTTGATAGGTGTGGGTGAAGAACCGATGAATACCAATATAATATGCCTGTGATGAGATTTCAAGTACCCGGATATATTTCGATGCACATAATAAAGTATCTTGAATTCTTGATCCTCTTGCATTTACTGTTACCTGATAGATAGATCATGAGATACTTCATGGTAGGTGACTCATGAATTTGCGTAAGCATGGTCATTTATTCATGAAAGACATATCATGCCATAAGTGTTGGAATCAAGGGAGAGTCTGAAATGCAATTTTTAAAACTTGTAATGGGAACAGAAAATACATAAAATCTGATGTTCAAGCTCTTCATGTTTTATATAGCTGAAAAATGATGAAAGAGAATTTGCACATAAGATTCAAATGACTCCGTGAAATGTGTTCCTTTCCTTTTCCGACAAGTAACTATTAACTGCAATCACCTTACAATTGCCATGTACCTAACTCTGAATGACGTAACAAAAAATTATACTTCATGGATACATTTAATGATTTCTAGTTGATTTCATATCCCCCCCCCCCCCCCCCGGAACATATCAGAAAGTTATTTATCTTACCTCGGAAAATATATCAATATCCGTTGCAAAACATTTCTTAGACTTGATAGAGTGAGGTTTAAGGATGCACGTTACTGGAATCGCTTCTTCTCTCCTAGATCTAATTGCTTGATTCAAATGGCTTCTTGGTTGGTTGAAAAAAATTTCCCTGACAGTTAGATTAGGTTATGAATATTTGTGATTGAGCTTTAAAGTGTAGAATTTATGGACTTTCAAAGTGAGTGAATATATGAATGATAGAGCTTTTGTACTATTGCCATATTTTATACACTATATCTGTAGTTCTGATCTTCTTTAAAATATGTCAGTTAATATTTAGAGACTTCAAGACTTCAAACATTCTTCTGGATGAAGAATTTAGCGCAAAATTGTCAGACTTCGGACTAGCAAGACAGGGTCCAGCTGCAGGTCTAGGTCATATTTCAACATCAGTAAGTTTCATTTCTTTTATCCTACCAAACAATTGACCTGATCTGTAGCTCTTCTCTCTGTCTCAGTTGAAATTGAACATTAATCTATATTTATTTAACTCATTTGGTGGTGCTTGCTAAATTTCTTTAGTGAACTTCTTTTTTCAGGTTGTTGGTACAGTAGGTTATGCAGCACCAGAGTATGTTCACACTGGTAGGCTCACGGCTAAAAGTGATGTATGGAGCTTTGGTGTTGTTCTTTATGAACTCATTACAGGACGGCGGGTACTTGAAAGAAACTTGCCGCGAGGCGAGCAGAAACTCCTGGACTGGGTAAGACCATATGTATCAGATCCAAAAAAGTTCCATTTGATCTTAGACCAAAAACTTGAAGGACAAGATTGCATGAAGTCAGCTCAGAAGCTTGCTTCCCTTGCCAACAAATGCCTCATGAAGCAGCCCAAATCGCGACCTAAAATGAGTGAGGTAATCGAAATGCTGGGCAGCATCATTATTGAAGCCTCACCTCCAGTTGAATGTGTGCCTGAAACTGTCGAAGAACATGAAAAGGTGAAGGATGAATCAGCTGAAGCTGAATTGAGCAAAAATGAGAATAGTAGCCGTAGAAAGGGGTTTGATTTTAGAGAAATGGTATTTAGAAACAGGTCAATAGGGAAGTTAGATTGGAGAAACTGGACACCTAGTCTGGTGAGAACATGATATCGATCAGTAGGGAAGTTAGACCGGAGAAACTGGACACCTAATGTAGTGAGAACATACCTGCCCATACTGCTCATTTACTTTCATACACTCGAGTTTCTGTCGATGAAAATATCTTCCATTTTGCGTTCTTTTAAGCTGTAAATAAGATCCATACACTGGAAGCATGCTTCATTTCCATTTTCCATGCATTGCTTGATCAGGTGCAGATTTCTTTCTCATGAAGCACACTATTTTTTGCCGATTATCAGTGTTGTTCATTGAGGTATAGCTACTGAACAAAATTTTGTCAAACCCCTCTATTATATTTTGTCATTTTAAGTGTCCCAGTTTATTTGTACTTTCAACTCTTATTGCAGAGTTTTTGCAACCCCATGTAAACTTAGAAGGGATGGCATATAGTCTTGAGTTCAAGACTTGTGTATAAGATACGATACAAGATACGATACCGCAAACAAATACAAACCAGTAGAGACCTGTTAAATGATCAGAAAAAAATGAAATGCAAGTAGTAACTTTGATAATCACGTGTACAAGTTGTAACCAAACATGTCGTACATATGGTTGGTTGGTTTATGTTTGTTCAACCTCGAGTGAAATATATATTTTCTTCCCCACTTTTTCCTTTTTCCTTGGTAAGGGAATGAAGATAAGATACTTGTGGCTTGCTTGTGCTAGAAACACGTCAAGTAATTCTCTTCACAGCATTTCTCTTACACATAAGATAACATCCTTAACAAACCAACCACACTTTTATATCTCACACACATTACGCACATAGCTGTTCATTTCTTGATTCTTAACAACTGAAGAAAACAGCAACATGTCTTCATTGAACCTATTCTTTTCTCCCATTGTTACTCCTCAGAGGAGAGTAGTAAGAACATCAGCCACAGCAGCAAAGTCTTCACCGGGCGGAAGTGAAGAGAAGAGCTTTTTCGACTTTATCTTGGGGAAAATAACCAAGGAGGATCAATTCTATGAGACTGATCCCATCTTGAAGAAGGTGGAGGAGGCAAAGAGCACCGGAACCACCAGCCGCAGCAAGACCACGGTTGTTGTGCCTCCGGCCAAGAAGAAGGGTAATGGTGGGTTTGATCTTGGAGGATTGTTTGCCAAGAAATAAGAGAGCATTGAGCTCTTCTTTGGTATAGTATGTTTGTAATGATTTCGTGATTTGCTATGTAATTGCTACTTAATTATTCAATTGCACATGAAATACTTTGATTTATTAATGTTCATCATCATTACAATATAGTACTGTTACTCTTGAATCTTAAAACAACTTCAATTCGTCTCAAGCTTCTGCACTACTCTCAGAAAGTGCATCCGACAACTCAGGTTCATGTGAAAGTTCCAAATCATAATGATATGCAGGATTCAAGTAATATGTTGAAACAAGATATGAGATAGTATATATTATTATAATCCACACATGTAAATGTTAAATGATGCTAAATATCTTCAAAAGTAAATGTTATCTGCCAAATGAATGATCCTTATAATTTGATTACGTAGTTGCCTATTGATGATCTAAATATAGTGTTTTTGCGATTTTGGCAACACTATGGCTAGTTTGCTTAATCTCATGCCTTCATAAACATATTCCACTGTGGATTGCCTCTCACCATACACCATCCATAAAACTTTTGAGACCGGCTCATGCAATTTACATCTGACTTGTGGTTCTTCCGGGATGTGGTTTTCAACATTATCTGTTCTATTTCTTTCCCCTTTGGATCCCTACTAGTTTACTATTTACCCATCCTATGATGTAACATCCTTTGCAAGTTCGCCTTTTGCTCCACAATACTTTCAATTTCTATGTAATTCGTGGCGAATCATATGACACTTGGTCGTAACAAGTTCTTTCCATCCGTGTATGTTCTCATTATAGCAAGAACTTTATTGTGTTTCAGTGTTTGTAAATGAAATTCGATACCTTTTACCAGTCCCTTCTCTGCAAATTCTTCAATAATCAAGTCAATACAATGCAAGGGTACCAATACAAGTTTTCCCGAATGACCAGTAATATCGATAGGAGGGAGTAATATAATAATAATATACTTCCTCCATCCCACAACAAGGTTTCCATTTGCATTTTGTTGACTTTGTTTTGGCAATGTTTGACATCATATTAATCCTTAATCATGTCGAAAATGTAATTTACGAAGTTATATTGCACAAATATAAATATATAATCATTATATTTTTTCAATATAGTTTCGTAAATTACTTTTTCGACATGATTTAAGATTAATATGAGGTGAATCATTAAAAAAATAACAAAATTCAAATGGAAAAGTTATAGTGCTTATCGTGGGATGGACGAATTAATAATTTAACATTCTCCGCAATTGCAAAAAGAACCGCACCGTTACAATTTCTGATTTGTCGTTTAGTACACTCGTTTAATTGGTAAGTCTCTGCTCCATTACTTTCTTTCTTTTCCGGTGAAATGTGTGTTACTTCCCCGATTTTCCACTTCTGGACGAGTTTTATGCCGTGTGTTGTTAGTTATTGAAGAAGCGTTAAGGTATTTGCTGTGAAGCTTTAGTTTCTGTTTGAAGCATTTCATCAAACAGTGAGAATGCATGTCTTGTTTTTTGTTTCCTTTGTTACATTTCACGTTTCGTGTAGTGGAAAACTGAGTTTCCTGCTGAGATTTTGAAAAGGGGATTTCGATTTTTGATTGCCTGAAACCTAGAAAGTATTTTAATAGGCCAACCTATTCCCGTTTGGTTGTTTTTTCCTCTGTTTTCCTGTGTGGTTTGTTTTTGTTAATAAAAGGTAGTGGTAAATTCTAGAAGTTTGTATCCATATATCAGGACGAAATGCTGCTTGTTGGTTTCTGCTCTCGTGCATGTTTTTGAAGGTATTCGGTAGTTCATTTGCTAGCTTGCAACATAAGAGAAAAATCTATGAATAACTTAGAAGAGTTTAGATTTTCGTGATTCATCTGAACAATCTCTGAACTCTGAAGCTCAACAAGAAAGGGTGAATATTTGTCTTCTTATGTGGAACCCCTCTAAATTTCAGCTAATAGTTCCTTGAATTCTTTTCACTTTTCGTGCATGCTAATGACTGATCTGTGTGACCTGATTAATGTTTTTACTCTTTATATCTCATTTCATTTCAACTCTGATACAGATGGGTATCCCAGATATTTTCTGAGAAGCAGGGCCAAGCAGTGGGAGAGGGAACTTCTCCAATGGTAATAGCAGGATGGATTTAGATGACGACGACGATGTAGAGTTTGAATCGTCGGACTCTGATGACGAGATTATCTCATTCGGAGACCTGACCCCAGGAAACTTAAGGACTTTTGCAAAGAAGGCGTCAACAGCATTCTTTGACCAGTATGGTTTAATCAGCCATCAGATCAACTCATACAATGATTTCATTCGCTATGGGATTCAGAATTTATTTGACTCCATTGGAGAGGTCATCATCGAGCCAGGTTATGATCCATCAAAAAAAGGCGATGAAGATTGGAAGCGCGCATCCATGAAATTTGGGAAGGTGACACTGGATCGCCCAACACTCTACAGTATTGGTGATAACTTCGCAGCAGTTGAGGGTGCTGTACAGTTCCTGGATATGTATCCTCGGCATGCACGTCTTCAGAACATGATCTATGCAGCCAGGATTAATGTTGAAGTTCATCTTGAGGTTGTAGCTACAACTATGTTTATTATGAATATGATACTCTTTAATAGTTATCTACGTTTATTATGAATATGATACTCTTTAATAGTTATCTACTCTCTTTGTTGATGAGACAGACATCCTAACTATAAAATCTTTGTCCATCTACGCTCATGATACATCACATTTATTCCCTTACCATTCTGAATTACTTCATTTTCTTGAATTTATTGATTTATTTCAATGTTTCCATGTTTTCCTCTTAAAAATTGCTAGGTGTACACCATGAGTAGCTCGAGAAGTGACAAATTCAAAACTGGTGTGGATGAATTTGTTGAAAAGAAAACCTTGAATGATTACCATAGTGTTGTTCCCTTTGGAAAGCTTCCAGTTATGGTAAAGTCAGACCTATGCTGGATGAGTGACCTTGAAAATATGGATTGTGAATTTGATCATGGAGGATATTTCATAGTTAAGGGTGCTGAGAAGGTAAGTTATGTGCCAGGGTTTCTGCAGCATATTTTGTTGTATTTGAGTTCTTGAGAAATACAGTAAATAGTAAGTACTATAATGATATAATACATCAGAATTAGTAGCCAACATCGAACTGGGTATTGTTTTACCATAATCCTGAAAGATTTTGTTGTACATAACCTGTTTGTTTTCTTTATTTATTTTTAAAAAATTTCTAATGACACTTTTCTATATTAAACTTTGTGCAGTTTCATAAGCAGGGAAATATTCCTTTAATTAGATTAGATGTTGTTTCCTTTTTTAACTGCAGAGTGTAGACATACGAATACTAAATACTTTCCACACAATTCAGTAAGGATGTTCAGCTGTGCTCTGTGTCAGTCATGGTAGCTATTTGCTAGCATACTTGGTTTTGCTATCTTTGCCTGAACAACGTGGCTCTACATACTTGGTTAAAATATGATTTTATGTAGAATTATTAATTCATTGCTTTTGATTTTTTCTTCAGACATTTATTGCCCAGGAGCAGATATGCCTGAAAAGGCTTTGGGTAGCTAAGGATCCGGCTTGGGCAGTTGCATACCGTCCAGTTTAAAAAAGAAAACGAGCGTACATCAAGTTAGTCCCTAAGCTGGATAATGCAATTGGAGGAGACAAAATCCTGACTATCTACTTTTCCATGGTAGAAATACCTCTGTGTGTTATGTTCTTTGCATTGGGCGTCCCAGATGACAAAGAGGTGGTGAAGTTGATTGATATTGACACGGAAGATTCTGCTATTTCGAATATCCTTATTTCTTCAATTTATGACGCTGATAAAAAGTGTGAGGGCTTCCAGAAGAAGGATATTGCTGAAAAACACATTGCAGAACTAATGCAGCAATGCAAGTTCCCACCCACTGAATCATTTGAAGAGTGCATCAAGAACTACCTCTTCCCAAACCTTCAGAGCCCAGGTCAGAAGGCTCGATTTCTTGCATATATGACCAAGTGTCTACTGGAGGCATACAAAGGACGCCGGAAGATTGATAATCAAGATGATTTTAGGAATAAGAGGTTGGATTTGGCAGGTGAGTTAATTGAGAGAGAACTAAGAGTTCATATCAAGCATGCTGGGAGGCAATTGACCAAAGCAATACAGAGGGATCTTTACAGGAACTGAGAAGTACGGTCAATTGAGCATTACTTGGATGATTCAATAATCACAAATGGTCTTTCTAGAGCTTTTTCCACCGGAGCTTGGTCGCACCCTTACAAGAGAATGGAGAGGATCTCTGGTGTAGTTGCTACACTCAGGCGTACAAATCCACTGCATGCAACTTCTGATATGAGGAAAACTCTCCAGCAGGTTTCATTTACCGGAAGGGCTGGTGATGCTAGATACCCGTAAGTTGTGTCTGGATTTATATGCATCTTATTTCATTAGCTTTCCTATGCAGTCTTCTTCCTCTTCTTTTTTTTTTTTTTTTTTAATTGTTTTACATCAAGTGATTTGACTGTTTTTCTTTGTAAAGTAGTACAACCTCTGTTTTTTATTGAATGAAGTTTTAGCAAATGTGTAGTTTGCGAAATGCTAAAAGTTTTAGCTGCTTTTAGCTATATTTTTCTTCCCATTCTTACCTTAAAGAAGTGTGCAAGTAGCTATAACTTATATATTAAAAAACAGGATAGTATTGTTTAAGTAGACCATTGCTGTACATTCTTATGTACTAAATGGCTGAAGAATATGTATCTTCGTGGCAAATCATGTTGTTTGAAGAGTTTGGTCATGGGTGAAATATGAATGAGGAAATAAGAAAACATGATACCTATGTGCAACAACATGAGTCTAAGCCAGACCAGATGCTAGCTGAAGCGTGAAGAGTAGCTTTGCACAGTTTTTAAACTATAAATTATTGCTGGTTGTAAATCCACATGGATTGGCATTCTGAAGCATACTGTGTCTGAACTCTGAACTGTTTATTTTCATGCTCTCTGGAACCCCTTTTTGTGAGTAATATAGTGCTCCAGGTTATACATCATATGAGTAATAATGCAACTTGATCATGTCGTAGGTGGATGCATTTTGAAACTTGCTGTTTAAGAACTTGGACACTATATTTCTTAGCAAGCATATGTGTTACTTTACCTTTCAGTTTTCAGTTCAATGCAAAGTCTCTGGTGTTGTATAGAATAGAATTCCTGAGCCATGAATTGCTTGCAGAAAGTTTTAGTTTGTATGTGCAACTTCTCTACTTGTTAAATTGAGGATATTGGAGTTATACCTCTAGTCAGATGAATGATATGATCAGATTCTTTAATAGCCTATTTTAAAGCCCAAGTTCTTCATTCGCTTGCTGTGCCCTTTTGGTTTCAAATCCATTAGCCAATAAGTATGAGATTTCTCAGTATGACATTCTTTCATGGAAATTACAAATTTGCATTTTTTTTTAACGGCTAAAATTTTATTGACCAACATTATGAGTTACAATACAATGCAAAGTGCATAAGCGATGCACACCGTAACAACAAATCCAAACCATTTGACGGCTGAATCATTTGACAACTATGATATTGAAGGCAATGTGAAAGATTTATATTTTTGCCACCAGTTTATAACTTTATAGTACTGCAATGTTGGAAGTAGCATCTATAATAGTAAGTTATTTCTTGTAACCCATTATTTAACGTAAGAGTATCTATAACAATTGTTATGGCTTGTAATACAGGCATCCTTCTCACTGGGGTAAGATATGTACTCTCTCTACAACAGATGGAGAAAATTGTGGACTGGTTAAAAATCTGGCAAGCATGGGTATCGTTAGTACAAATGCTCTAGAACATGAAAGCCTTCTTAAAAAGTTCATTGAGTGTGGAATGGAAAAGTTGGCTGATGGCCGTTCAAGTCTGCCAGACGGAGAAGATAAAGGTTTTTTAGATGGCGATTGGATTGGAATGTGTAGAGATTCCGCTTCATTTGTTGCAAAGTTAAGGCACAAACGCCGCAGGATGGACATTCCTTTTCAGGTTATCTCACACTCAGTTTAAACTTTTATTGTAGTGAGTAGAATCAGATGGTAGAATATATGTTGAACTAACATTTAGTTGGCACTAAACGGTATTGAAAATTTTCGTCTGATGTTCATATGTCGGCACAATGTATTAGTCCATAGTGGAGGAAATATGAATGACAGATATTTAAAACCATGCTTGTCTTTTTACATTTTCTGCTGCCAAGTATCGTCTTATACATAATTCTGTTAATTTCATAATTTGCATTAGATTGTACTGAGATGTCTGTACAAAATATTGTTCCCTTCAGATTGAGATTAAAAGAGATGAGCGCCATGGGGAGGTAAGGATTTTTGCCGATGCTGGAAGGATACTTCGTCCGCTTTTGGTGGTTCAGAATCTGAAGAAGATTAAAGACTTGAAAGGAGAGTTCTCATTTCAATCACTTCTAGCACAAGGGATAATAGAGTTCATTGGACCAGAGGAGGAGGAGGATTGCAGAACTGCTTGAGAAATAACAGCCTTTTCATCCGAAAAACTAAACCAGCCTGAAACTTACACTCACTGCGAGCTCGATGCTTCGTATTTACTGGGCCTAAGCTGCGGCATCATTCCTTTTGCTAATCATGATCATTCCAGGCGAGTCCTTTACAAGTCTGAGAAACATTCACAGCAGGCGATTGGGTACACCACCACAAATCCTGGCATCAGAGTCGTCGACACGAACGCCCATCAACTCTTTTACCCCCAAAGACCACTTTTTCGCGATTCTCTCAGATTCCCTTGGTAAGTCGAAGTATTCAGAGCACCACAAGGGAATGATACCACACCCGGAGTTTTTCAACGGGCAGTGTGTGATTGTAGCTGTGAATGTCCATTTTGGGTACAACCAAGAGGATTCGCTGGTCATGAATAGTGCATCTTTGGACCGTGGTATGTTCCGGACAGAGCATATCCAGAGTTACAAGTTGACAACTCTGAGGCACCAGGAAGAAAACTAAAGCCTGATGAGCTAGTGAACTTTGGAAAGACACACAGTAAGATTGGACGGGTAGACAGCCTGGACGATGATGGTTTTCCTTGGGTTGGAGCAAATCTGCAGACAGGTGACATTGTGATCGGAAAGCATGCCGCATCTGGAATTGATCACAGCATCAAATTAAAGCACACTGAGCGTGGTATGGTGCAGAAAGTAATGCTGCCTGCTAATGACGAGGGCAAGAACTTTGCTGTGGTATCATTAAGACAGGTGAATTTACTAAACTATATCTATGTATTTGCTTCTTGTTCTGTCATCATCCCCCCCCCCCCCCCCCGTGTCAATCTGCCATATTCTGTGGGCTCATGGAATCACGAGATGGTCACTACTCACTACCACAATGTGTTTAATAGGTTAGGTGGGGTCACAGAGCAATTATTATAGAGTTTCTTTGCCTTTAGTTAGGACTCCATCAAGTTCAAGTTAAGAATTCCCATATTATTTTTCGTGTTGTAAGCACTAGAAGAGACTTTTATTCACTAAAGATATGATGAAGTATTGTACATATTACATTGCTTTGTTGTGTTGATATATGTAGACACATTGCACTTCTGTACTGTCTGTTTGATTAAATGAGAATCCTTGCCACTAATCACATCATATAATCCAGGAAGGATATATGCATAAAGCCGGGTCTGTGCAGAGACTATAATATAATAAAGTAAAATACCAAGTATTTGGTTTCAGATCACTGTAGTTTTGAAGGCAGTATACAGTAGTTCTTTGGTGTTACTTGGGACGAGATGGCGTGTGCTATTTCAAATCAGTAAAGTCCGGTTGTCATCTTTTTTCTTTTTTGGATAGGAAAACAGGATTTTATTTGTTGGAGTGATTTTGATCGTCAAATATATGATAGTTGGGTATACAGTATATTTTGATTTTTTACATCTATTGACATGTAGTTGGAACCAACATTTTTGAAGCTGAATATCGGAAAGAAGCAGAACTGAAGCTCCAACCTATAATCACAAGGAGAGATTCTAACAAAACCAACATTCTTTGTCCAATTTGCTTGTTTCAGATTTGAATATAGTTAAATTCCGAGCTTTCAACAACTGATTCTGGACACATGTTTTTTATTACACTATTTGTAGGTCCATTTTGTTGAGTCTTAGCTAACTGTACATTTGGTTCTGGAAGAAACCTAAGGATTCCACACAAACAGAACGTGAACTTGTGCTGTAGTTCGAAGTTATGAGTTGCATTTAGATGTTGGAAGCATTTAATCTTCGCATAATTCACTTAATTCTCATTAGTTGGTATCATGTGCCTTGTTTTCAGGTTCGTAAACCTGCCTTGCAGATAAATTTTCAAGCATGCATGGGCAGAAGGGTGTTTTGGGGTTCCTGGAATCTCAAGAAAACTTCCCATTTATAAAACAAGGAATTGTTCCTGACATTGTCATCAACCCTCATGCCTTTCCTTCTCGGCAAACACCTGGTCAACTTTTAGAGGCTGCTCTGGGCAAAGGGATTGTTCTCGGAGGTGCTATTATTAAATATGCAACCCCATTCTCTACACCATCAGTTGATGGTGTCACAGCCCAGCTTCATAGGTATGCAAATGTTGTGGAGAATATATTCAACTACTTCCATATTCCTCATATTCTGTTGGTGAAAATTACACGTCTTACTGGTTCACATTGCTTTTGCTTAAACATATGCTTTCTGCTTCCATCTATTTTTATTTTATGTACTAAGCATCTATGTGCATCTGACTGGCAGACTTGGGTTTTCGGGAGGGGGAGATGAGAGGGTTTACGACGGGCGTACAGGCGAAACGATCAAATCCTTGATTTTTATGGGGCCAACATTTTATCAGAGTCTCACTCACATGGCCGAGGATAAAGTAAAATTCAGTAACACTGGGCCAGTTCATCCTCTTACCCGTCAACCTGTGGCAGATAGGAAGCGCTTCGGAGGCATTAAGTTTGGTGAGATGGAACGGGACTGCCTGATTGCCCATGGTGCATCAGCCAACCTCCACGAGCGGCTGTTTACACCCAGTGATTCTGCCCAGATGCATGTGTGCAGGAAGTGCAAAAACATGGCAAATGTGATTCTGAGGTCAGCAGGGGGTAAGAAGATTCGTGGGCCCCACTTCCGATTGTGTGATTCTGCCGAGTAGGCGAGTACAATGCTGCCACATGGAGCCAAGCTGCTGTGCCAAGAGCTATTTAGCATGGGGATCTCCCTGAAGTTTGATACTGAATTGTGCTGAGGTTATGGAGGAGCTGTTTATGTTTTGTATATGCTGCATGTCTCATCGTGAATTGTTGTTGGTATTATGAAACATTTTGGTGGTCTTTTTGTCTAAGGTTGAAGCAACATTTTATGGCATGTATGAGGTCATTTCCATCCAAGTATGACATTGAATTCTGCTACTATTGGCATGGGTAATGTTAACGTAAGAATGCTTTAAGTAATCTTTTACGTGTACATTACATTGCCTTCTCATCTCATTCAGATTCTTATTTAGATTTATGCAATGTTTTGAACTTCTAAAATGGAAGGAAGGGACATTTAAAATCTGGAATGCAAAATAATCTAGGAAGGAAAATTAGACACTTTCTCACCCTAGTAGTGAGTGGTGACCAATTAAATTTAACTCTGAAAATATATTTACAATTTCACCTCATGAGTCAAACAATAGATTAAGGCTATATTGTGTGTTTTCTTCGTCTAAACAAAAATGAATTAAACATAAATAGATAAAGTTGAATGGAACAAAACTTATTTGTAGTATAAAAAACAACTAATCAAATCTAAATTAAATCAAACATAACTAAATAAATCTAAACAAAAATAAACTAAAAGAGTTTCTAAACGAAGATAACAAACCCAAACCTATTTGAATTGAGCTCGTACCAGGGAACATATGTGTCTAGTTGCTACATAATAATCCGTGTGCATTGTATTATTTGCGATGTTGTGATCAACCTTAATATATAAATGCATATCTCACTTCCCCATTTAACCGGCCATTTAATTTACGAGCTTAGAAGCTCGGAAACGCACATCCTTTCGTTTTTTTTTTTTGACAAAATATAAATGTCCTCGTGCATCAACGATCTTGTCTTTCGTGGAAACAAGTTGAGAATGGACCATTTTCATTGTAGAGAGTAATTGGTGCATGCCTAATCAAAATCAATCGAGAGGAAAAAGGCCAAAAAAACAAGCAACTAGTGAAGTGATGGATCCATTTCTGATCCATCCCCATACCAATGGGCAATGGCCTCATCCGGTAAGGTTCTTGGAAGATGGGGCGTGTTACTAGATATAAAAACTTATCTATATACTATAACAAATTCATTAACAACACAATAAATCTTTCTCTCTAGACTAAGACAATTAAGTTAAGATGAAAGTACAAATGAGAATGATCGTTCTTGTCCAAGTGGTGAAAGCTACGTACAATCCGAACAAGTGGATGATAATGTTACAAACAACTCTTCAACCCATGTAATAGACGAGTGAAATTTGAAAGGAATACAATAAAAGACATTATTGTTCATTTTAGTTTGATAAAAAATTTGATTTTTTAAACAAAAATTCTTATGTCATTCCTTTTAGAATTAAACATTACATCAAGTATCTACGGCGTGTAGATTTATGTTTGAGATCTTATATTTTGTTAATACTGATTCTTATAAGTACATAGTTAGATATTGAGTATTACAAACTCTTTTGAAAAGACGAAACATTTAAATTTTTAGTTATCATGAGCAAAATGGACATACATCCCATATTTTCATATATTCCCTTACCTACGAGGTATGGATTACGTTAGAAAGAGAGATGTCTACATTTTGAAACGACTAAATTTTTTATTAATAACGAATAAGAAGAATAACAAAAAAGGGGGTCAAAATGAACAGAAAAGACTACTAGCCCAACATGAAACTAAAAGTTGCCGGCTAGAGACTCCAAGAGCTTGAAAAGAACATCCACACCCTTAATAGCTCCTCCCAAGTAAACCACCAAAGGACGCCAAAAATAATCCTAGAGCTTAACCAAAACACACAACGGTCGAAACAAAACAAGTGTGCAACAAATTAACACCAAAGATAAGCCATAGGGAGACAACCTGGACCTGAGAAACCTCTACAATAAAACACGCTCCTCCATCCTATACCCGCAAGAGAAACAAGTATCAAACAATTTAAGATATGATTATAATTAACTCCATCATACGTCATATTCAACACTCCAATAACATTTGATTTTGAAAATTTGATGTAATATTACAACAGCACAAACAATTTTAATCATAATTTGACAATTTTAATTATAATTAAAACACCCAATGGATAACTCTTAAACACGCCCAATGGATAACTCCCAAATACACCTTTCATTAATTGGCATGTTGTGTTATTATATAGGCTAATAACTTCATTGGGTATACTAATTGATGCTAGTATATTTAATAGCCTACTTCATTGGGTAATAATTGATGCTAGTATATTTAAGTTCTTAATCTAAAACCTCATGTTCCGTTCACGTACGTACCTTTCCCTTGTCTTCTACATGTGTAAAGTAAAACAAAGAAACAAAGTGGAGTTGAACCAGCTATCAACATCTCAAAGTAATGGATACAAAAATGGTGACCTTGTTACAGTTATCTGAAAGTGATGCCATGGGTTATACTTTGTTAGGAAAAAAAAAAAAGGAACTTCAACTATATGCATTTGATCTATACTTGTCAACAAACAAAGACATACATTTCAAGGGTAAAACTGTTACACCACAAATAATCTACATTAGCTTTCTTGAGTTAAGATTACATGGAATGAACATGTTACACTTGCACCAGTTGATTCTCTTGTGTATATTACCAAAGCACAGCTGTACAAACTGGCAAATGTGTCAACATATAATTACTGGGGCGGAGTCGAAGGCCTCGGATAACCATCGCTGGCAACGACTCTGTTGCTAGCGTCATTTGCACTTCGTCTGCGTTGCCTAGCACGATTGCGTGACCTGTCCTGGCTGTTTTCTGTTCTGTTCAAATCCTGAAGGTGCTCCAGTTCCTTAACTATTTCATCCGTTGTAGGCCTCAACTTGGGCTCTAGCGATATACATCGCAGAGCAAGGTTAGCTACCTTTTGAGCGACGTCCATGCTGTATTGGCCTTCTAGACGATTGTCCATGATACGGAAGACCTTGCGTTTGTGAGCCAGGTATGGCTTGGCCCATTCCACAAGCTTGTGCTCGCCAGATGGCCTGTTCTTGTCGATTGCTCTCCTTCCGGACATCATTTCCAGGAGCACGACACCAAAACTGTAGACATCGCTTCTGGCAGTTAAGTGACCTGATCATCCCACAATATTGGAAACTTATTATCAGAACAGACCAGATTGTAGAATTGTTCAATAGTCCTAGCATTTAAGGTATACAAAGAGCAAAAAACAGTACTAGTACTACTTAGGACATTGTCAAAATAAGGCACCACCAAACTAATAAAGGTTGGACAGTGCATGTGTCACTCAAGACTAAAGATAGAAAAGGAAACTATGCTTCCATCTTGGTACAAAAGTGACTCCAAATTGACACGCACTTGATTATGATCATGGCTCTTGCTTAGGAAGAAAATTATGAATCGAACACGAAACTTCAGATTTCGCTTTCTTTCTACACTTTTTGAGAGGTATAATTCATTAGATGACTAAGTAGGACCATTATAAAGGAAAAGTATGCGGAAAAGAATGGTGGAAGATAATTCATTAGACATACCTGTAGCAAGATATTCTGGAGCTGCATATCCGTAGGTTCCCATGACTCGCGTGGACACATGGCTTTTATCGCCAGTTGGACCGTCCTTGGCCAACCCGAAATCAGAAAGTTTGGCATTGTAGTTCTGTTGAATCAGAGGACAAGAATTTTAACAAGTTCAGCAATATATCAGTGGCCATCATTGGAAATGATAAATATTTGATTGCAAAGATGAGTTACCGAGTCTAGTAATATGTTGGCAGTTTTGAAGTCTCTGTAAATGACTTTAGCTTCAGCGCTGTGAAGAAAAGCAAGCCCTCTTGCAGCACCAAGCGCGACCTTAAGGCGAAGACTCCATGAAAGAGGTTGGAAGTATGAACCCCCTGCACAAAAAGATTAGTGGATTAATACTAACTCATACTAAATCCAGACTCTGTTCCATTGAATTTTTATGATGATCAAGATAGAATCTCACGTCGAAAGAGATGGTTCTCTAAGCTCCCGCGAGGCATGAACTCGTACACCAAAAGTCTCTGATCATCTTCCAAGCAGTAACCGATCAACTTCACCAGATTAGGATGAGAAAACTGGCCTAAGTAGTTAACCTCAGCCTATAAGACAGAATAGAACAGAACAGATTAGATTTATATCCTCCAGAACTAACAATCATAACTAACCTAGATTCTACTAATGATAATTTTGTATAATCATTAAACTAATCAAAATTTCAAGCATTGCAGCAAGGTTTCTAAAGTTAAGGCTCACCAGCCACTCTCTATGGCCTTGAAAACTTTCTTGATGCAGTTTCTTTACCGCAATGACCAAGCCAGTCCCAGGTTTTGCAGCAGTAAGTGAATTCTCATCAACCCAACCTTTAAAAACCGATCCGAATCCACCTCCTCCGAGCACACTATCGGGGCGAAAGTTACGTGTGGAAGTCTTGAGTTCAGAGAAACTAAAGCTGGTCAAGTTGGGCGACTGCAAGATTTCGCCCTCCGTTCGCGGAGAAGGCGGAATCGACGACGGAGCCCTAGAGAGACTCAGATTAGTCCCTGGATTCATCAAAACATCCAATAGTAACTAACTTAGCAAAAATTTTACATGAAGCAATCATAATCATCATCATCATCACTGTGCAACTACTACAAGACAATTGCATTTCATACTGCAGAAACAGAATCAACATTAGCTTTTCTTAACATATACTAATTCCCATGATTTACTCTGCAATACAAATACTACATGGTAAAAACTAAACAGATTGATAATCAAGAATATGGACAAATGGAACTTAAACTTGCTACAAGCATTATGGAGAAGAATTATAAATGTTACCAGTATTAGTAGGGGTCTCATCACTGATACTATTACTGGCACTCAAACAAAGTCCCATGGCAATGAAAATCACAACACACCAATTTCTGGATACCAGCAAAACTGTAGGAAACACCAAAAGCATAAACAACCAAACAAACAAAGCAGATCTAGTAACAGTATGAAACCATGCTGGAAAGAAAATAGGAACAGGGGAAATACCTTTAAGAAAGGTTTCACACAAGAAACTATCTATGTGGCCATGAATTTGTTGGTTGGGAGGTGTGTTGTATGTTTGTTTGTCTAGAGTGAGTGAAGGTTGAAGAAATGGTGTAGTTCTAGAGTAGGGAGAATATATATACTACTATAGGTTGGAAGAAAAGGAGGAGGAGGAGGAGGAGGAGGATATTAATGGCGGCCAATGGTCCTTGTTTTCAACTTGTTCCATTACCATTAGTAGTAGTATGCATCATTTTTATATGCACCATATAAATAAAGAATTGTAAAGTATAGGTGTATGTGTAATGTAAAGTATATTATTACCTACATCTACATGTGTCATGTGTGTGTATGTATGAGCAGCCTGCATTGACTTGTTGTGCTGTATAGTTGACTGTTTTGAACTGTAATACTAGTATGCAGCCTCTGCAAGTTGATGATAATGTTGATTCATTGATTGCTTAAATTCATTGTCACCATGTAAAATACTGTACAGCACTACACTACAGCTTGCTTTTGTTTATGTCAATGATATTAAGAATGGTTGATTAATTAATATTCACCACTTCCAATGAATTTTTTAAGTTTTATGTTTATTTGGTTGATTTTTTATGTTCAGTTTGAGTTAAGAAGTTGAGTTCTTACAGCAAGATTGTGACTTGTGAAGTTAAAATTGTTGATAGAGATCCCAAATATACATTACAATCTAGGAAGGACCCTCGCCAAAATTCAAAAGAAGGCTGCAGGATATTTCCCATTTCTGGTATAAAACATAATGACCGCATGTTCCGACTCCATACTCATATTTTAGCCTTTAGCCAAATAAACAAAGCTGGTCTTAAGGAAATGGAATGTTGTACAGAATTATATATACAGAAACAAGAACTGACTAATAACATTTTTAAATAAGAGAAGATGGACAACATTAATTAAGTATACTATATGCAGTTTTTCTTCTTAAATCTTAGTTCAAATGAAATCTCTTCATTCCTATTTTTGACAAATAGGTCTCATTTTTTTTTTTAATAATCGAACCATTACAATTTCACAAGTAGCATTACAAAGTTAATAATAAACTATAAATAATCCCGCACTTGGCGAGAATTGAACCTATGACCTCTAGTGTCATGGCACCTCAATCTAACCAATTGAGCTAAACCTCATTGGTGACAAATAGGTCTCATTTCACTTAATTAATATATAATATTGTTATAGCACACGAGTTGAGAACCTATGGAATTATTACATATGTACATAGTATAATACAAGGCTGAGATTATAGTCAACTAAACTAGTGAAGTTACCTGATCAGTTGAGTACGTATTAGTGAGTGAGCGGCAGCAAGTTGCATGGGTCTCTCATCTTCATTGAAATGTGAAGACCTGAGCTAAAGGTTGATCCTTTTCATCACTAATTCACGTGTAATAAGGATGATGGATGGGTAAAGGGTCCTTCCTTTCCTTTTTAGTACTTCTGCTGTGTAGGGTCCTGTCCGTGACTCCATCGACTTTCCTCCCCTTTGTTTTTTTCTTCTACAAGTTCAAATTTTCTTGGTCAATATATTTAAAGTTAATTTGTTTCTAGATACATTCTTGCTTCATCGTCACCACCGTCATACAGAAAGCGACTCATGCCGTCGACAAAATCTTTGGGCCAACAACACAACATGCATGATGATGCTAATTAATTGCAAGAGACAAAATGACGGATACCATTCCGCTTACTACTAGTACTAGTACTCAGTCCTCTGGGCTTTGGAGGGTAGTAGCCCAATAATGAAAATAGCCTTCCTGTTTCAAGATCAAAAAACTCTACAATCCCATGCCCTATGGGCTTGGGTTGTTGAACTGTTATAGTAAAAAGGGAAAAGAAAATATCAAAGCCCATTATTAGAATACTACATTTGATTTTTTGGAACCGAACTTTTTTTTTGTTTTAATAAAAAACAAAGAAATACAAATGTCGACCAATACATCTCACTTTTACAGTATGCTTAACTTCAGTTCTAATGTGAGTTCCAAAAACTTGTTGTTGGAAGATCTTTAGATTGCATGCTCTCCAAATAGCATACACTACTTCTGTAAACACTATCTTCAAGAGTTTGACTTTTATACTTTTCTCAGTTGTAGCATGTAACATCCAGAGCACCTATGCACTCCAACTTTCAGGTGTAGTTTGGAACTGCAACTAACCTAACATTTGCTTTTTGCACATGCACTCAAAGAACATGTGTTCTAAGCTTTACATATATATATATCTCCGCATAACACACATCAACCATCATTGCTTTGTGGTCCAACAGTGCCTGGTTCGTCCGGGTGAACAAGCAAGATTGGATTGGTCTTTTCAGATGTCGCAGTTATGCTTTGTTCAAACAATTGGTTGGCGTTCTTCATCCTCTTGTGCTGCATTGGTAGTTGTGGTGTTGGTTGCTCTTGTTTGCACATTTCCCGATAGAGTTGCCCTTTTTCCGCGTGGTTACCTAGTGCCGCACTTCCATCCTGAGGGTCCTCGACATCACAAGTGAGGAAAAAGTACGTATGAAAAAACATGTAGGTTTGTGTTAATTTGTGTACTAGCTAGAACTCAGCATGTCACCATAATGAACAACCGAATACTACTAATTCGTAACTACGTCATGCCCACAAAAATCGAATATCGAGAATAGAATATCAATTTCACAATCCCTATTTTCAATAAAATATCAATAGCACATCTCAACTAAAATCCCAATGCCCAAAATGAATTAAAATAAGAATAAATGCAAATCAAGAACGTCTAGAAATCAATAAATAAAACCCCAGTGCTGAAATAATAACAGTAAATGCAAAGTTCAATACTTGGAAACTATTCATGAGTGTGAGTAGCCGTTGCCAACCCCACGAACTCACGTACTTCCATCTCTCGGTTGCGCTGCTCTGCTATATCGATCTTTTCCTTTCCGCCACGTTTCACTATCACTCACCATTAGCTGTCTCCTCTTCACTTCACTCCAATACTTGCTCACCATTACAAATGCACATACAAGCTTAACTCTCCAGTATCAAAAAAAACAGAGCACAACCAATTCCAAGACAACAATAATGGCTACATTCTATTTCTACTCCCTGCTCCTCTTCCTCCTCCTCACTTCCCACCACCTCCCTACCTCCTCCTCCCCAATCGGAGTCAACTATGGCACCGTCGCCGACAACCTCCCTCCACCCACCACCGTCGCCTCCTTCCTCCTCTCCCAAACCACCATCTCCAACGTCAAAATATTCAACTCCAACCCCGAAATCCTCCAATCCTTCGCCAACACCAACCTCTCCCTCACCATCACCATTCCCAACTCCGACCTTCTCTCCCTCACCAAACCCTCAAGTTCCATCTCCTGGCTAACCAACAATGTCTTACCATTCTACCCCGCCACCAAAATCCGCCGTATCGCAGTCGGGAACGAAATCCTCGCCACCAGAAACAAATCCCTCATCGCCAACCTCCTCCGTGCAATGTCATCCATCCACTCTGCTCTCCAAACCTTAAACCTAACCGATATCCAAGTCTCCACACCTCACTCATTAGGCATACTTTCAGTTTCCGAGCCCCCCAGCTCGGGTCGGTTCAGGCGGGTCTACGACAATGCGATATTCGCCCCGATTCTAGAATTTCACCGGCGGACGAATACCCCGTTCATGATCTGTCCGTATCCTTACTTCGGGTTTAGCCCAAAAATCTTGAACTATGCTCTGTTTCTCCCGAACGAAGGCGTTTTTGACCCGGTGACGGGGATTAACTACACTAACATGTTTGATGCGCAACTGGACGCGGTTTATTCTGCGATGAAGCGGGTCGGGTATGGGGATGTGGACATTGTTGTGGCGGAGACCGGTTGGCCTTCGGCTGGGGATCCGGATCAGTTCGGTGTGAGTGTTGAAAATGCAGCTATGTATAATGGGAATTTAGTGAAGCATTTGATGTCTGGCGTTGGAACGCCATTGATGCCGAATAGGACGTTTGAGACTTATATTTTTGGGCTGTTCAATGAGGATCTGAAGCAGGGTGTTCCTGAGCAGAATTTCGGGCTTTTTCGACCTGATTTTCAGCCCGTTTACGACATTGGCCTTTTACTTAATCCTCAGGTGAGTAGTATGCTCAGCTGTTATATATTCTTCTGCTTATGATCTGTCTTTATAGTTTCCAAAAAATGCATATGGTTCAAATATATAATTTAAGTTTTGGCGGGGAAATGTTTATTGTTGCAGATTATGAATTTATATAAAAAAAAACAAATGTTGGCATTTGTGGAGTTGATGATTCTAATAAACTAGAAGTACTATGGCGAATTTGGTTTGTATGTATAAATTGGTCGATGGATAGTGTTGATACTAGTCGAGGAGTGTACGTACTACTTAAATGAGAGTGATCTTAGAAAGTCACCCTAGCTATGAATGTACCGGTGATAAGATTGGCGTTTTATTGCAGACAATAAGTCCATCCCCTGAAGCTCCATCGCCAATGGAGAGATGGTGTGTGTCAAAAGAAGATGCAACCGATGCAGAGTTGCAGCGAAACATAGACTATGTTTGTGGTTCGGGTGTAGATTGCAAACCCATACAAGATGGAGGTCCTTGCTACGAGCCCAACAACTTGAGATCGCATGCGTCTTATGCCATGAATGCTTACTACCAGACCAATGGACGCCATGATTATGATTGTGACTTCTCAAGTACTGGCTTTATAACCGATTCTGATCCTAGTAAGTACGGTACATTTGTGCTTTCTTAGTATAACTTGAGATCGAATCATGAATCTTGAATTTAAATTCCATCACCAATTAGACAATTTCACTTTTGCTTTTTTGTTTGCAGGCTATGAAGAATGTACATACAATGATACAATGCCATGAACCTGAAGTTATAAGCAATAAGCACAAGCTGATCATATGTGGCCTCATATTCAAAATAGAATCATCATTCATTCATTTGAGTTAATTCATGATCAGAATGTTTGGTGTAGCTATACAAGTTGGTAAGTTATCGTGGTACTTGGATTACAGACTTACTATATACTAATAGAGTTTGAATTAAAACTTGTACTATGTTCTTTTCAGAATGCAATCTCTGTATGTAGAAGATTTTAAACTTGTAACCACCTCACCCAACAAAGAAAGACTAATCCCTTGCATCCAATTCTGTAACCTCGTCATTACAAAAACGAATGACTAATTACTAAATAAAAAAAATAACACAACATTGTTGCAAAAAAATTCAAATAAACGAAACATATGTCAAAACCATCTAATAAACGAAACTTTAATTACTGTTGCCTGAACGTCGTATAGTATACGATGATAAGATCCATCGGTATATCATACATAATGTTTCCTGCACATGGGGCAAGTGTCGTGGTGGAGTAACCATGACCTAAGGCACTCAACATGAAACTTATGGATACATGAATCAGCAACACATCCTCTTTGCTCACCGTCTTTATACTCCTCCAAGCAAATTGAACAAATTGAATGAACGCTGTCACCCTCTTTCCACTTATTGACTTTGATCGTAATTACTTTTTCCGAAGCACTATTCGGAGGATCGGCCGCCGCCTGTGGGATGATTCCGACTTGAGCTACCGGCGGCAATCCGGTTCGTTCTGAGAGGCAAACTTTAGCGATTAGTACTAGTACAAACATTAATACTAGCAGCCCGATTAGTAGTATATAGTGTATCATACTAGCTAGCCGGCGTACCATTTCTTTTGTTTACAGAGAAACCTAGCTATTAAATTAATTCCACAACTTCATTGTTCGGGAATATATATAAGTACTACTAGAAATGTGTGTTGAATAGCGAATGCGAGAGTTCAATATGCTTTAGGATAGCAACAAGCAACAAATCACGATATACATGGATAGATTCATATTGGAAAATTTCAATTTTAATTAAGTTCTTAAAGTTCCGGTTTTTTAGTATCTTAAAGTAAGGTTGTTCGATTTTAATCCTCGAATTTTGGTTCTTTAAAATAATCAAAGTCCAGTTTTTATCCTTTAAAATGTTAAAAAAAATGTCTGATTATGGACCTATAATTAAAAATAAGTATTTGTATAATAGAACGCATGCCAAAAATTATAGAATGAATTAAATGCATCAAAGATTTATTACATTCATTAAAAAAAAAAAAAAAAAAAAAAGACAACTAGAAAAGTATATACTGTGATAATATGATTATAAAGTATATTGGAATAAAGATTAAGATTACTATTTAACATTATTTTATATAATAAGTTTTGGCAAAAATCCAGGCGGGACAAGAGTATGAAGTGCAAACATTGCCTAAAACAATTCACAAGTATGTACACATGAATACATACATGCTCATTCTTTTGGTGTTGGTAGCGGGAAAAAGTCATAAATTGGTCGATGTTAAGCGGTTGTTAAGAATTCAAATTTTTATACCAGTCAATAAATAAGAAGGAAAGTTTAAGAAGCTGAGGCGTCAAGATATGTTCCCGTGAATCCAAACCAATTGAGATATATTATCACAATCCACCTTTTAACGTTCAATTTCTAACTCGATTGAATATACTTTCAAAGTTGCGCAAATGGTATCCCATTTAATGTTTTATGGAATTCAAATTTTGTTGAAATTAATTTATGCAATCAACCAGGGCGCCCATGGGCCATGGTAACAAGCCACATTCATTTGAGAAAGCGAGGTCCCTTTGTGTGTACCAGGTATCTTTCCGAGATCTCAATTTCTTTTCAACGTCTCTTTTATATTCATCCAAGACACTTGTTGATTGCAAAAATCGTGTTAACAAAGTCTGAATTTCATCATATCATCCATTCATCCTTATGCTTAGGTGAATTGTTGATTGATGATTTGACTTGTGTTCTTTGAGAAAACTCTTCTTTTTCTTTTTTTTCTTCCTTTTTTTGGGACAGTTCCGTTGTACTTTAACTTCTATATATTATCTGTGTTTGTTAATCTACAGGTTGCTGTCGATACCTGTAGAGGTTGCGTAGGTGTTCACTGAACCCCGTAGACAATCTTGGTTACTGGCTGAGGTAATTTGTATCTAAAGCAAATTATATCGATCCTACATTCTTTCAGAGGTCATACATTTATTATGGAGTCACTTAGGAATGTACCTCGTCATATCAACAAAGTAATTCATTTGGAGTTGGAGAGGCCAATGCATATTATGAAAAATCATAAGCTCTTTGGGGCAACAATTAAAAGTTCATGTTTCGCGTACGGTAAATTTTGGTGCATGCTTGCTTGATGTTTTGTTTCTTTGAGAAAGCTATAGCATACTGATATCTGCTCAAGTTTGACTCTAATAAATCTTGTCGGTGTATGATTTTCATTTTTGTAGTTTACCTTAGTTTTCAATCCATATTCCTTCCTTGATTTATTTTTTTTCCTTAAATCAAGACTAGTGCATTAAATTAAATAGCGTTAGATTTTACAAGTCGAATAGAAGGACTAGAGTCCGAAGGTAAAACAACAGAAAGCCACTGAGGGCACAAATCCCAAACAAAATGGTACATATTGTCCATCGGGCTATTTCTTCCAAAAGTTAGCTTCCTAGCTTCATTAGTAATACGATCAGCTGCATTGTTGCATTCCCTATAAACAAAACAGACTTCAATTTTTTCCATAGTTTATTGTCATTTTAAATAAGAAAGAAATATTCAGTAAAAATTGTAAATATAAAATAGCGTGGGTTTGCAAATGTATGTATTTGTATATTTTGTAATATTTCTTATTAGCCCGGGGTGGAATCATTTTCTTTGTTTGTCCTCGTCGCGATTCATTAGTAGCGGGGATTAACATGTCAATTGGATGGTCCAAGTCCAATTCATTATGGATCCGATCCGGAGAGGACGGGTTTATTTTTGGGCCTGGTAACGATTGGGCCTTAAGGGGGTTGTATTGGCCCAATAAGTTGGCGAAACATTAGTTTTACTCGGTATATAAATACCAAAATCTCGAGTTACTTAACAGCTCAAGCTCTTATTCCTCTGGGAAAGGTAAAAGTAAAACCCTAGCTGCACAGAAGTAGTAGTATCAGAGCTCAATTTCTCATCGTCATCGCTCACATAATTCCCGTCAGTAAAGGTATATTTCATACCGTATGCTTCTTAGTTTGTTTTTAGCAGTTGATAAGTCAGATTTTTCTGTGCAATTCGATTTCAAACGATTAGATCATGTTGTTTGACATTATTGGAAAATTGTGCTAGTAGTTCATAGACTTAACTGTTCCTTTACTGATTTTTGAATTCCAGCTTCAGATCCTGAAATAAGCTGCATGATAATATTCCCAATTTATGCAACTTTTTTTTATCTGAAGCTAGAATAACAATTCTCCTTATTACCTGTGCATTTTAATTTACTGGTGCACTGGACGTTAAGGGAATGACAAATCTGTTAAGTTTTCCTAGTTTTGTTTATTGACATATCTGTTGAATTGAGAATTTGTGTTGAATTTTGGCTAGACTTTTGATGCTTTGTTTGGAGAAGAATATAGCTAAATTCTGTTATTTCTAGATGTCTGGCAGAGGATGGAGAGGAAGGGGACGTGGACGAGGAGGTCCTCCCGTTCGAACATGCAAGGAATTGCCATTTGAACTGTATCCAGACATTGAAGGTTTGGGAACTGCAGAAGATTCCAATCCAAGTGAACAATTGATAAGGTTAATAACTTGGTCATCGAGTCTGAAGGTATGAAGACAGGAATCTCCCATGTGCAAAGGCGAAGCCGCCTCTTTGGGACTTCATAAAGCTGGACGCTGATCATGTTCCTGGAGAGCTAGCTAGAGCGGGTGAGAAGAATGGACCACGTGTTAAAAGAGTATGTTGGGGCCTAGATGCAGACTCGAAGAAGGTAGATGACGTATTTGAGAAGTATAAGCACAATGGTAACAAAGGTAATGCACATGAAGAAATGCAGAAGAAAGAAAAAGAGTTGGAGGAAGAAGAGGATGTAGAAAATGATGAGGAGGAACACGAATATAGTGATGATGGTCATTATGAGCAGAATGAGGTCTTTGATGATGATGAAGATGATTATAATTTGGCGGAGGATGTTGATGATGGACCGCTTTATATTTGAGTTCTCTCAATGTCGATTCATACCACCCTCGATTTTGAATGAAATGAAGGCTCTTTTATGCTACACATTGATACCTCCGACACTTTAGATACATGAGGGATTATGTCCCCTCTCTTACACCAAATTAGTAGCACCTCCTCGGGAAAATTTGATTTGAGAAAAGGAAATGCTTTGAGGTGAATTGATAGACTTGAGCTCTAAATTTTAACTTACAATGTCATGTATTGTATAGTTATTTGTGGTCATTATTTGATCAATTTGATATGATTGTTCTGACCAGCTTACATCTGTTTCAAGTTAAGGGGCCGATCATATGAAACTATATGAATGGTTCTTATTTTTGCTATTTTGTATTCAGTTCGGAATTTAAGTTCTACTCAAAGTAAAAGTATGAGGTGGAGTAAAGAAGTGTTTGGATAAAAGGAAAATTGAATTGAAGTTGACAAGGGTGTGAAATGGATGGAAAAATTGAATGAGTTGGAAAACATTTGAAAGATCAAACCCTTGCCTCAATTCAAATTTCAAAGCTCAAACCATCTTCGTCTACGAGCGAGTGATATTCAACAGTAGTTCATTTGAACTCAAGAAAAGCTGAAGATAACAATTGCATGGTATACTCGTTCTTTTTTTAAAGTTAATAATGTATGTCTATTTAATGAATTGAATGGATTAATTAATTGGAAGAATGAAAGGAGACTAAGTGTCTCAACTCTCACTGTGTATATGACCTGCAGATGGGACTAATGAATATTGAATGGAGTAACTGGCCTTTATTACATTTCATTTCATGCTTGATTTAGTCTATTACAAGACACATGATAGTGGACCCCACACATATGAGACCCACATGTATATGTCTTGGTGGTGTAATAGACTAGTCTAGCATCTCATAAACCAAGTAACTGGAACAACAAAATTTCATTTAGTTAGTGAGATGAGATTCATGAGATTTAACAGTCTAACGTCTGTAGCCGATCGATGTACATGAAGTGAATGTGATGAGACTATATAGAGTCGAGGGTGTTGAATTTCAAAATGGGATTTTTGGGACTTGACAACTATTTATACCCCTATCTAACCAGAAGATTTTATCAAATCAACAAGTTATATAAATAAGAACCTGTGTGTTTGAAACTTTTCAAACAGTTTTGTAGGCTTGTTTGATGCACAGTCAAGACAGAAAATCAATTAAGAAAGAACTTGTTCGTACAACGATGTATACTCTCAATCTCTATCTTAGTAAAACAACACTAGTCACCTATAAGATGATATAGAATACCCTTCTATCTATTCTACCTTCAATACGCTGTTAGAGAAGTCTAGAATATAAACCAGTGTAAAAGACACAACGAACTAAACAATAAAATCTATAACTATGTGAAACTCGAATGCCTTGTGTTGGTGATTTTAGTGTCATCAATTCATTTTAGTAGTAATGCGATCTGCTAGAGACTGATGCGATCTCTCGTTGAGCTCGGAACAAGTTTGGGTAGTGCGGAGTGCACGCTTGTTGAGCCAACGAGTTATCGACCACGAATACGAAGCGGGGGTCAAGGGGGTTGCGCCCCCTTGCGGGGTCGAGGGGCAGCGCCCCTCGCGGGGTTGCAAGGGGCAGCGCCCCTGTAGCGGGTGTCGAGGGGCAGCGCCCCTGCGGGGTTCCAAGGGGCGTAGCCCCTGGCTGGGGTCTCGTCCACACCTTTTCGCTTCTATTTATTGAAGCGATCAGTCTCCAAAACAAGTACAACGAAAACTGATACATCCTCTCTACTTTCTGATCGAAATTCATATTGCCTGAATAAGATTGCCTTCTTGGATTATCCCAACAAGGAATTCGTGTAACCCCGGCAACAACTGTAGGGTCGAATTATCTTGTTTGGAAAGTGACTACACGATCCAAAGAAGTATTCCAAGATTATCACACCCTATATTACCAACAAACAAACAAGATAATTTCTGATATACGATAATCATGGCTGGAGCAAGCGGGAGCTCTATAAGGGAAATGACGAACAACTTCGGGAAACTGGAGAAGTTCCAAGGCGTGGCCTTTAGACGCTGGCAGAAGAAGATGCACTTCATGCTTACGTCTTTGAAGGTGGGATACGTTCTGTCTACACCAATGCCGGAAGTGGAAGATGATGGACCAGTGGACCAACTCAGGCGCAGGTCCAAATGGGAGAACGATGACTATATCTGCAGAGGACACATCCTAAACGGTATGTCTGATTCTTTGTTTGATATTTACCAAACTGTTGAGTCTGCGAAAGAACTATGAGATTCTCTTGAAGCCAAATACATGGCAGAAGATGCTTCAAGCAGGAAGTTTCTGGTTAGCGATTTCAACAACTACAAGATGGTTGATTCGCGGTCTGTCATGGAGCAGTACAATGAGATCCTCCGGATTCTCGGACAATTCACACAACATGGTCTGAGGATGGATGAATCCATCTCTGTCTCAAGTATCATTGATAAGTTGCCTCCTTCGTGGAAAGAGTTTAAACACACTCTGAAACATGGAAAAGAGGAACTATCTCTGGTGCAACTTGGAAGCCATCTTCGCATAGAAGAATCTCTGAGGGCCTCGGAAGAAAAGGGCAAAGGAAAGGAAGTTGCTGGACCCTCTGTCAATATGATCAAAGAGGGTAATAAGAACAACAAAGGAAAGAACAACAAAGGGAAGAAGCGTGCTAGGAATGACAACAAAGGTTCCGGTTCTAACAAGAAACCGAAACTAGAATGTTGGAAATGTGGAAAACCTGGCCATTTCAAAAAGGATTGTCGATCTGGCAAGAAGCAAGACAACAACGCGAACGCAAGTGGTTCGGGAAAGGGTCCAACGGACCATTCCCATAACCAAGGTCAGAATTTAAATAGTGATATGAATAGTTTGTTTGAATATTCAGTTTCGCTTATTTCTGAGGCATACTATGTGCAGGATGATGCTATCGCGTGGTGGATTGATTCTGGCGCCACAACTCACGTTTGCAAGGATCGTGTCTGGTTCAAGAGACTTGTACCAGTAGATGACGGTTCTGTCCTCTATATGGGAGATGATCACTTCGCCCCCGTGGAAGGCAAAGGAGACGTGGAGTTAGAATTTAGTTCTGGAAAGACAATTACTTTGTATAATGTTCTTTATGTTCCTAAGTTAAGAAAGAACCTGATTTCAGGCCCTGTATTAAATAAGCTTGGTTACAAGCAAGTGTTAGAATCTGATAAGTTTACCTTATCGAAGTGTGGTTTGTACACTGGATCCGGTTATTATAATAATGGAATGTTTATGTTGAATCTTAATGGTATTTCGCATGATTCTAGTTCTGTATTTATGTCTTCTATGTCTTCTTCGAATTTGATTGATTCATCTTTATGGCATGCTCGTCTAGGACATGTACATTATAAAAGAATGCTTGGAATGTCTAAAGATGACTTGATTCCTAAGATTGATGGAAATGTAGGCAAATGTAATACTTGCATGTTAACTAAGATCACTAGAAAACATTTTAAGAGTATAATGAGAAAATCTGTCATACTTGAATTAATTCATAGTGATCTTTGTGATTTGCATGCTACTCCATCATTAGGAAACAAGAAGTATGTTGTTACTTTCATAGATGATGCCTCTAGATTCTGTTATGTTTATATGTTGCATTCAAAGGATGAAGCCTTAGATAAATTTAAAATTTATAAAACTGAGGTTGAATTGCAACAAAATGGCTTGATTAAGACCTTACGCACAGATAGAGGTGGTGAATATTATGATCCTGTATTTTTCCAATCCGTAGGAATTATTCATGAAACTACGGCTCCTTATACACCACAACAAAATGGTGTAGCAGAAAGGAAAAATAGAGCTCTTAAGGAGATGGTGAATGCCATGTTATCTTATTCTGGTTTAAGTGAGGGATTTTGGGGAGAAGCCATGTTAACGGCTTGCTATTTGTTAAATAGGGTTCCTAACAAAAGGAACAAGACTACCCCATATGAACTTTGGTACAAGAAACGACCTAACTTGACATTTTTGCGAGTTTGGGGTTGTAGGGCCGTGGTTAGACTCCCGGACCCTAAGAGGAAAACTTTGGGGGAAAAAGGTATTGATTGCATCTTTGTTGGATATGCTGAGCATTCCAAGGCATATAGGTTTTATGTCATAGAACCTAATAGTTCTGTTTCTATTAACACAATTATAGAATCAAGAGATGCTATCTTTGATGAGAATCGTTTCTCTTCAATACCTAGACCAAAGTATGCTATACCAAATTCGGATGATAATTTACAAGATGATCATTCGAATGATGTACCAAATGAGACTCCTGAACCTCGTAGAAGCAAAAGAGCTAGGAAACCTAAATCTTATGGTTCTGATTTTCAACTCTACTTAGTTGAAGGATCAAGGGATCAGATTGAATCACAATACTCGTATTGTTACAGTATTGAGGAGGATCCAAGGACATATGATGAAGCTATTAAATCTCGAGATTCTGCCTTCTGGAAAGAAGCAATTAATGATGAGATTGGCTCTATCATGGAAAACAATACTTGGATCTTGTCTGATTTACCACCAGGTTGTAAACCACTAGGCTGCAAATGGATCTTCAAGAAGAAGATGAAAGTCGATGGTACAATTGACAAATTTAAGGCTCGGTTGGTTGTCCAAGGCTTTAGACAAAGGGAAGGAATCGATTACTTCGATACCTATGCTCCTGTTGCTCGTATCACTACTATTAGATTGCTAATTGCCTTGGCGGCTATTCACAATCTAGTAATCCATCAAATGGATGTCAAAACAGCATTTCTTAATGGTGATTTGGAAGAAGAAGTGTACATGAAGCAACCGGAAGGATTTGTAATGCCTGGACAAGAGAATAAAGTGTGTAAACTAGTTAAGTCATTGTATGGGCTGAAACAAGCACCAAAACAGTGGCATCAAAAATTCGATGAAGTTGTTTTGTCTAATGGTTTCATTCTGAACCAAGCGGACAAATGTGTATATAGCAAATTCGATGCATCTGGAAAAGGTGTAATCATTTGTCTATATGTGGATGACATGTTGATATTTGGTACTGACCAAAATCAGGTAGATAGAACAAAGAAATTTCTGTCATCAAAGTTCTCTATGAAGGATATGGGAGAAGCAGACGTTATTCTTGGTATCAAGATTAAACGGGAGAATAGAGGAATTGCTATCACGCAATCTCATTACATTGAGAAAATACTCAAGAAGTTCAATCTTGAAGATTGTTCTCCGGTAAGTACTCCCTTCAGTCCTGAAGAAAAGCTCATGCCACATAAAGGTAAACCTGTGGATCAGCTAGAATACTCAAGAGCCATAGGCTGTTTGATGTATGCTATGACGAGCACTAGACCGGATATTGCGTATGCGGTTGGCAAATTGAGCAGATTTACTAGCAATCCTGGTAGACACCATTGGCATGCAATAACAAGGGTATTCAAGTACTTGAAAGGTACTATGAATCTTGGTTTGTCATATGTGGGATTTCCTTCGGTGTTAGAAGGATATACGGATGCTAGTTGGATAAATAATGATGACAAATCATCTACAAGTGGATGGGTGTTTTTGCTTGGTGGAGATGCCATTTCATGGGCTTCCAAGAAGCAAACATGTATAACTGACTCCACAATGGAATCTGAATTTGTGGCCTTAGCCGCCGCTGGTAAAGAAGCAGAATGGCTAAGGAACTTAGTGTATGAGATTCCTTTGTGGCCTAAACCGATATCACCTATTTCTATCCGTTGTGATAGTGCTGCCACCTTGGCTAGAGCTTATAGTCAAATTTACAATGGCAAGTCTAGACACTTGGGTGTTAGACATAGTATGATTAGGGAGTTAATCATGAATGGGGTGATATCCATTGAGTTTGTTCGGTCGCAACAAAACTTGGCTGATCACTTGACGAAGGGATTGGCTAGGGACTTAGTGAGTAAGTCGGCGATTGGGATGGGATTAAAGTCCATCTAAATCTCCTAATTGTGGTATACCTAATTCCCCTTTAATACAACGTTAGAGGCAGAATTCAATGTGGAAAGACCATCGTTAGAGATTGGAGCACAAGTGTTTATCTTCCCAAGGTATATGCTCAGACCTGCAAGTGATGTAAGGTTGAAGTATATCTTCTTAATGGTTCTTTTGACAAATTGCAAATGCAGGTGCAAGACTAAAAGGACTACCTATGTAAGCATGAAGTTTCGCCGCTTCAAGAAGCTTGGACTTGGCTTTCTATATGCTTATTAAGGGATAAGGACACATGGCTTGTATAGTGTCAAGTATAGATTTTAGATGTTGTAGAAACATGTGTGTATGATATCTTCAGGTATTCAAATGGGTTGAAGGGTTCAATCGTTACGACACCCTGATTCTCGAGTATTTGGAATGTGTATTGTACTAAGATGAAAATTCAATCGTAAGACATTTTCATTTATGCACTTGTTTGATCGTTATGTTTGTGTTTTACACTTGTATATATGTTTATGTATACTCAGTAGATCAAGGATTACACTAAAATGGGGGGAATATGTTGGTGATTTTAGTGTCATCAATTCATTTTAGTAGTAATGCGATCTGCTAGAGACTGATGCGATCTCTCGTTGAGCTCGGAACAAGTTTGGGTAGTGCGGAGTGCACGCTTGTTGAGCCAACGAGTTATCGACCACGAATACGAAGCGGGGGTCAAGGGGGCTGCGCCCCCTTGCGGGGTCGAGGGGCAGCGCTGCCCCTCGCGGGGTTGCAAGGGGCAGCGCCCCTGTAGGGGGTTGCGAGGGGCAGCGCCCCTGCGGGGTTCCAAGGGGCGTAGCCCCTGGCTGGGGTCTCGTCCACACCTTTTCGCTTCTATTTATTGAAGCCATCAGTCTCCAAAACAAGTATAACGAAAACTGATACATCCTCTCTACTTTCTGATCGAAATTCATATTGCCTGAATAAGATTGCCTTCTTGGATTATCCCAACAAGGAATTCGTGTAACCCCGGCAACAACTGTAGGGTCGAATTATCTTGTTTGGAAAGTGACTACACGATCCAAATAAGTATTCCAAGATTATCACACCCTATATTACCAACATATTCATCTGATGGGGATGTTTTCAAGGACTTCTCTGGTCCAAGAAAGGAGCCTGAGGGCACGATTTTCGTGGAAGGCAACCATTCAAGTGCAACAATGGCCATTATAAGCCAGATGCTCATGGGAGAAGAGGATTTGGGAAACCAGCCATTCTTGCTTAATGAATCTTCAGCTCTTGAAGCTACTGAGAAATCCTATTATGATGTTCTTAACAACTCTGGTGGACAGGGCACGGGAAGCTGTGATGAATCCACTTGGAACCAGGAAGAGAATTTCACATCCCTAGTAATTTCTTCTTCCCAAGTTCAGGACACTGCTCCTCCTACTATATCATCGGATTTGCAGTGGTTTGGCTCATGTAATTCTTCTTCCATGAGTGCAATTTGGTCCCCAGATTCATTAGGTCTGAGAGAGCCTGGGCTTCTGTCCAATGGAAGAAACGAGGATAACAGCTCTAGTTCCAGAGAAAAGAAAATCCGTCAAAGAGAAAATGGAGATCATATTCAAGGGCTCAGAAGTAACAAACTGTTAGCCAACAGCATTGGTGAATTTGAGCCATCAGAATTGTCAGATGAGGTGCTGCTTTGTTCTGACTTTGGGAAGATGATGCCTCCCTGTGGTGAAACAGGCGAGATTGAAGCAAAGAAACAAGTTCACCAAGGTAAGCAATCAAGAGGAAGGCCTAAAGGAAGCAAGAAACTTGGGGTTGAAAAAGAGGTAGTGGATTTGAGAAGCCTCTTAATGCAATGTGCAGAAGCAGTGGCAAGCTATGACAGCAGAGCAGTTAACGATCTTTTGACAAAGATCCGGCAACACTCTTCACCTCATGGTGATGGCACAGAGAGGGTTGCCCACTATTTTGCCAATGCTATTGAAGCTCGCTTGGCTGGCACTGGACACACATCATATCCCATGCATCTCATCTCAAAACAGGTATCAGCTGCTGAGAAATTGAAAGCTTACCAGATGTATATTGTTGCCTGCCCTTTCAGGAAGATGTCAAATCTAATGGCAAACAGAACAATCAATAAACTCGCAGTTGGAGCAACAACACTACACATTATTGATTTCGGAATACTGTATGGATATCAATGGCCCAGCCTAATTCAAGCTCTATCAGAAAGAGAAGGTGGACCCCCGAAGCTACGGATAACTGGGATCGACTTTCCCCAACAGGGTTTTCGCCCAACAGAGCAGGTCGAGGAATCAGGCATCTGGCTGAAAAAGTACTGCAAGAAATTTGGAGTTCCTTTTGAGTACTATGGCATAGCGCAGAAGTGGGACACCATCAAACCTGAAGACCTCAAGATTCAAAAAGATGAGTTGCTGGTGGTGAACTCGTTGCGGTTTGATAATGTGATGGATGAGACGGAGTCTGTGAACAGCCCAAGGGACACTGTTCTGAACTTGATCAGAAAGATTAATCCCAACATGTTTGTTCACGGGCTACTGAATGGGACGTACAACACACCCTTTTTCATCACAAGGTTCAGAGAAGCCTTGTTTCAGTATTCATCCATGTTCGATATGCTTGACGCAACCGTAAAAACGGAGGATCCCCATAGGATGCTTTTCGAGAAGGAAGTCTTTGGCAATGATGTGATCAATATTATAGCTTGTGAAGGGTCTGAGAGGGTTTATAGACCGGAGACCTACAAGCAGTGGCAGGTACGGAATAAGCGGGTGGGTCTCAAGCAGATTCCATTGGATCAGGAGTTGCTTGAGTATGTCAGATATAGAGTTAAGACATATTATAATAAGGATTTCTTAGTTGATGAAGATGGGAAGTGGTTGCTGCAAGGATGGAAGGGACGCGTGATCTATGCTCTTACCTTTTGGCGTCCATCCCAGAAGTAAATTATTCGGAACAAAATGAAGATTCATGTGCAGGATGAATCTTGTTGTAGCATTTTCTATGCACTCTAAAAATTCAGGATGAAAGGCTTAGTTCTTGTGTACTACAATGAGTTTGAGGGTTTAGGAAAGTTTGCAATTTTGAATACACAGTCTTGTAATGATTCTCAAACATTTCAAGTTTCTATAAGAAAGAAGCTAGTTTGCTACTTGCAACTAATCTTGAAGCACAGAGCAAGACCAGAAGCATTCTAAAAAGATCTAAATTAGATTTCTCGATCTAAGCTCAAGTTCGACGATAGGTCTAAGTGTGAAGTTGAAATCCTCGAACAAAACAAATCTGCATGTATATTTGCAGAACAAACACCCACATACAGTATCCAACGTAACCAAATATATTCATGTGAACCAGTAAAACATGGTATCATAACTGCCAAGTATTACACATACATGTCAAGATACCACAAAGAAGATAAATTAAGGCTTCAGATATAAGTATGAGTAACTTTTAATATGGGTAAACACATACAAACTAGGCACTAAATGTCAGCTGCCAAAACCAGACATAACAATGCTACTACAGACAGGCAACAACTTATGTGCCAACATTAGTATAGATAATTTCACTGTTGAAAACCAGAAGTGTACAGGCAACAACCAGGTAATTCCTATGAATCGCCTAAACAGCTTACCTCATTTTGCTGGGGTATTTGGGAGGCCGGAGGACATTATAGTCAAGCTTTTCTTGCTTGCGATGTTTCTGAGAACTATGACTGCCATTTGGAGATGAGATTTTGCTGTCTTTCTTTGATTTGTTTCCAGAAGATGGTTCCATTGTGGTGTCAGCTTGCTTCCTCTTGAGATCCCCGTTACCATTTGTTTCACTTTGTTTCACTTTGTTTGCTAGAATTTGCAGCGGAAGACTCATTTTGACTAGGGTTGGATTCCTCACCATTGAGTTTCTAAAAAAATAAAATCTTTGTATAAGATAAGAAATAATTAATAATAATGCAAAGAATGTAGAAGCAGAAAGTTATAGAAATATAGGTCATTTGAACCCCTTGCACTCACATCAATAGATGGATTAAAACGTAAAAATGACATTCGACCTCTTGCTGCCTCAGGCTGGGTATCACTTTCAACTATAACAACACTGCATATAAAGAGAAATTGTAATGATCGTAAAGCAGCGCTCCACATAGAATGTAACAAGTGTTATAATGATGCATATCACGAAACGACAAATAACAATTAATTTCACACACACAATTAACATCAATAACCACTAGAGTTTCCTTACAGAGTGCCATACAACAGATACTGATGACCGTAGTAATCCACTAGACAAAATCACAAAACGACAGATTATAAGCTGATCCATGATATTGAAGTTCCTTATGTACAATTTAATAAACTGTACAAGTGTAATAATGATGAATATCATGACAAGACAAATAGTAACAATTAATTTCACACACGTCCAATTCACTGTCAATAGTTCCATTAGAGTTTCCGTACAGGATACCATTCAAAAACAGATAGTGTTGACTATAGTAATCCATTGGACAAAACGACAAATGATCAGCTGATCCACGATATTGAATTTCCAAATGTATTATGATTTAAACGTTAAATCACCTATTTATTCAGTTTAGATGTTTCAGATCACCAAACACCATTGCTTGCCTTATAAAACCCCAAAGCTTCACATAACCATGCACGGGCAATCTTGCAACTACGCAAAGGACACATATGAATGCATACCATATTACCATGTGCATGTTATATGTGTACACATGTAACATTATCATATAGTACTGAAAGGCAATTAAACCCATGGTGCTCATATCGGTTTAGGTAAATAAGTCATATGCCAAGTAAATTTGCTAAACCAAAAGGGGTAAATTTTCGGAGGCAAACAAAAGCAATTCGATTGACATTTGACAGACAAATTCCTATCAAGAACTGAATTAATCTTTCAAATGACATTTGACAGACACAATCATATTAAGCACATGAACGGGACTGGATTAATCGAAAGGTTACCATCGTCGTTTAATAACACTGGTGGAAGGGAAATCACCAGAAGGCTTAACCTCCTCCACTTGTTCTTCTACTTTATTGCTTGTTTGCGCCTCTCTCTGAGATGCCCTTTGCATAAACTGAAACAGCACCAAGAAAACAAACACACAGAACTAAAGATAACTTCTTTGGCATAAATCAAGTAAAAGAAAACAAACCCGGATAATAACAGTTAAGAAGAAAAAGAATTTGGGAAATCTAAAGTACCTTCAAGCTCTTCAATGTACTGGAGAGCTCTCTTTTAGACATTGTAAAATTGAGCTTCGAGACTGATTCCAAATTCTGAATTGATACACAGAGAAAGAAGAAAACTTCAATTGACACTAACAACTAACAAGAGAATTGGGACGACGATGAGAGGGAAATCATATATTTATACTGTACGTAAATTAGGCGAAGAAAGAAATTCAGAAAGAAAAAAGAAAACCTAATTGAGATGTTGAATATGGAATTTGTTGAGGGCTTCAACTGGGGAAGGAAAGGCCTTAGATCTTTTTAGTGGGCATCAACTTTAGGCCCAAACCAAACTCTTAAATTACAGTATTCATTCAATATATTTAATCACATTATATTATACTTCGTATTACAAAACTCCACTTCCAATAATTTTTATTATAAGTATTATTTAATTAAATATTTTATTAATTGCATAGCTTACCATTAATTTATAATTAAAATAAAAAATGATTGGGAAAAAACTAAAATATAACAATTGTTTTGAAATAGAGGAATAAACTTTTACTATTAAGTTCATCCGTCTTCCTTATTGTTTTAAGGAATAAGCTTGCTTATATGAAACTCCCAAAAAAAAAACGTAGGTTATTAAAAAGTAAAGTGATTATTTTATATTTCAGTCACCTTATTATCTTTTCGGTATACATTTCAGTTTTCCCACCAAATAGGTGTAATTAGCATATATGTAAGCCAATTTTTGCACATCCTTCATTACTAATTTAGGATGGGGAGAAAAATTAATACTCATACTCCCTCCGTTCCCTCTAAAATTTCATATTTTTTCATTTTGGATGGTCCGTTAAAATCTTTTCATTTCATAAATGAAAATATATGTTATAATCGCCCCATCATACAACTACATTTACAATTTTACCATTTCAATCACCATTCTTTATTCATTATTTAGTCTTTACTACAATAATATCTCACTCACTATATATTTCTCACTTTTTATTTTAGTAATGCTCCACTGACAATACTTTTTTCATTTATTACACAAATAATACTTCAGTTATACTCAATTTTCTTAAAAACCATGCTCACATTTGAAATAGGAGGCTTCAAGCGAAATGGAGGGGAGCACTATTCGTTTGAGAGACTGAAAAAACTTAGTTATACGGAAACGTACTTACCTGAGCGGCTAAGGCTCCGATGGGTAAGTGGTGATTAATTCAGGAGGGTATCTTCAAAATGGTTAGTATTTATAATTAGACCGCTTTTGTCAGGTCAGGAAAAAAAATTACTACCTCCGTCCAGGTCAAAGCTTTCTGTTTCGTTTTGTTGACTTTTTTTCGATCACAAATAACTTATAAATCATTTAGGAGAAAAAAATGAAAAAATTTATATTAAAATAGTACAAATATCAAATTATTTTATAATAATTTTTCTAACTTTTTTATTCGATGTGATTTAGAAGTAATTTACGACCTAAAAATGGTCAACAAAATGAAATGGGAAACATTTGACTGGACGGAGGGAGTAGCAAACATAGAATAGAAGATGGTTAGGGTGTTTAATGGAGTGGATATTTATTCATTGGGCTAAAGTGATAAATTATGGCACTCCCTTATTGAACTTGGAGCTAAATTTTAGACTTGGTCTGTCTTGTGACTCTTGTCATTGTTGTTAATTCGTACACATAATTCCTCGAGTTCCCAAACACAGTACTGGATTTTGGAGGTGGGTTTTTGATCTTCAAAAATTAAAATCCCACCGCCAAAATTCAGTATCAAACACAAGGCAAGTATTTTGTAAAGATAGCTTAGAAGCTTCAAAATATGTAAAGACACTTCAAACATGTTTCAATTCATCAAGTACATTCCTACAAATGCAAAAAACAAAAATAAAAATAAAACATACATGTAAAGATTAGTATAACACAGGAATCATAGTAGCATGATACAATTTTAGTAATCATGTATCATGTGTCCAATGACAAGAAGAAATAAGGCGTACTTCTTTGCTACTTGTAGCATATAGTTTTCGCACTATGCTCTAACAGAGGTCTCAATAGGAACAGTCTCAGGACAATGAACCTCAGATTTGTCCACAACATCCCACAACTCCGGCAATATTTCCCTGATGTTGTGAATACTCTCCAAAGCATGATCCACGCCTTCGACTTTGTGAGACGATCCAACCTGTTTCATGAAACAGAACAAAAGGATGGATGAGTAAAAAAATTTCTCAAATGGACTAAATGTGTAGTAATGTAAACCTTGTTGTTTACCCAAACAGTGTGCAGTCCCACGAGTTTTCCTGTCTGTATGTTGCGAATCGAATCATCAAAGAACACCTGCAGAAAGATGGATTTAAAGGAATGAAATCGCATACAAAGAGTTGATGTCAAAATGCAATGCAGGAATGATCTCTTACTGCTCTGTGAGGGTTAACCCCAGCGATCTTGAAAGCCTGCTCGAAGGCATTTTTGAATGGCTTGCAAACAACTGGAGTTATTGGCTTCCCTGCAAGACCAGATAGAAACACAAGTCGTAAAACAAGCTACACAATTACATTGCTCAAACTATTGAAAGTAAACTTATGAACTGACCATTAGAGTCCATTTCAGGTACTTGTTGACCCTTATGTGTAGGATTCAACGTCTCAAAACATATAATGTCGTCAAAGCAGTCCTCTAACCCAAGCCGGCTAACAACCTTTGCCACGTGGGCTTCGTTCCCATTTGAGAAAATCTGTTTTGAACGCGCTTTACATGTTAAAAATCTGTTCACATGACCGGTACTTGATCAGATTGAGATTTCATCAGGATTGTAAAACTTACAACTTTCCGAATAGGCAGGCTATGAAGAAGGTCCCTGAGGGTGTGATCAGTGTTTAACCATTCATAAGGTAATCTCCCATGAACATAGCTATGGTAATGATCATAGTCAAAGTCATACCCAACAGCCTGAAAATAAACCAATACATTCAAATTGTCAATGTTTATGTCATATTGTCATCAGCATTGTAGACTAGAAACAATGCTACTGGATTTTTCAAAATGGCAGGAAATCATACCCTTAGACCAACCATTGTCGTCCCATACTCCTTGTACAAGTCGATAGCCATTGTAGGAGCTTTTGTCTCGTCTATGCCAAGAGTGTTGATCATATACTCTACACATTAACAAATTGAATGCAATTCAGTTTTCGGAAACTTCATCCAGTGTACTAACTGCTGTGCTTCAGTTTTTGGAACATTGCAACTCTTCGTGAACGAACAGGCTTGTTCGTGAACTAACGTGACCTCTCGTTCATAACACTTCGTCCTGAACAGATACACCACTTTGTTCACACCTTTTCGCTTCTATTTATTGAAGCGATCAGTCTCCAAAACAAGTACAACGAAAACTCATACATCCTCTCTACTTTCTGATCGAAATTCATATTGCCTGAATAAGATTGCCTTCTTGGATTATCCCAACAAGGAATTCGTGTAACCCCGACAACAACTGTAGGGTCGAATTATCTTGTTTGGAAAGTGACTACACGATCCAAAGAAGTATTCCAAGATTATCACACCCTATATTACCAACAAACAAACAAGATAATTTCTGATATACGATAATCATGGCTGGAGCAAGCGGGAGGTCTGTAAGGGAAATGAGGAACAACTTCGGGAAACTGGAGAAGTTCCAAGGCGTGGACTTTAGACGCTGGCAGAAGAAGATGCACTTCATGCTTACGTCTTTGAAGGTGGGATACGTTCTGTCTACACCAATGCCGGAAGTGGAAGATGATGGACCAGTGGACCAACTCAGGCGCAGGTCCAAATGGGAGAACGATGACTATATCTGCAGAGGACACATCCTAAACGATATGTCTGATTCTTTGTTTGATATTTACCAACCTGTTGAGTCTGCGAAAGAACTATGGGATTCTCTTGAAGCCAAATACATGGCAGAAGATGCTTCAAGCAGGAAGTTTCTGGTTAGCGATTTCAACAACTACAAGATGGTTGATTCGCGGTCTGTCATGGAGCAGTACAATGAGATCCTCCGGATTCTCGGACAATTCACACAACATGGTCTGAGGATGGATGAATCCATCTCTGTCTCAAGTATCATTGATAAGTTGCCTCCTTCGTGGAAAGAGTTTAAACACACTCTGAAACATGGAAAAGAGGAACTATCTCTGGTGCAACTTGGAAGCCATCTTCGCATAGAAGAATCTCTTAGGGCTTCGGAAGAAAAAGGGCAAAGGAAAGGAAGTTGCTGGACCCTCTGTCAATATGATCTAAGAGGGTAATAAGAACAACAAAGGAAAGAACAACAAAGGGAAGAAGCGTGCTAGGAATGACAACAAAGGTTCCGGTTCTAACAAGAAACCGAAACTAGAATGTTGGAAATGTGGAAAACCTGGCCATTTCAAAAAGGATTGTCGATCTGGCAAGAAGCAAGACAACAACGCGAAAGCAAGTGGTTCGGGAAAGGGTCCAACGGACCATTCCCATAACCAAGGTCAGAATTTAAATAGTGATATGAATAGTTTGTTTGAATATTCAGTTTCGCTTATTTCTGAGGCATACTATGTGCAGTATGATGCTATCGCGTGGTGGATTGATTCTGGCGCCACAACTCACGTTTGCAAGGATCGTGTCTGGTTCAAGAGACTTGTACCAGTAGATGACGGTTCTGTCCTCTATATGGGAGATGATCACTTCGCCCCCGTGGAAGGCAAAGGAGACGCGGAGTTAGAATTTAGTTCTGGAAAGACAATTACTTTGTATAATGTTCTTTATGTTCCTAAGTTAAGAAAGAACCTGATTTCAGGCCCTGTATTAAATAAGCTTGGTTACAAGCAAGTGTTAGAATCTGATAAGTTTACCTTATCGAAGTGTGGTTTGTACACTGGATCCGGTTATTATAATAATGGAATGTTTATGTTGAATCTTAATGGTATTTCGCATGATTCTAGTTCCGTACTTATGTCTTCTATGTCTTCTTCGAATTTGATTGATGATTCATCTTTATGGCATGCTCGTCTAGGACATGTACATTATAAAAGAATGCTTGAAATGTCTAAAGATGACTTGATTCCTAAGATTGATGGAAATGTAGGCAAATGTAATACTTGCATGTTAACTAAGATCACTAGAAAACCTTTTAAGAGTATAATTTTAGAAAACCTGTCATACTTGAATTAATTCATAGTGATCTTTGTGATTTGCATGCTACTCCATCATTAGGAAACAAGAAGTATGTTGTTACTTTCATAGATGATGCCTCTAGATTCTGTTATGTTTATATGTTGCATTCAAAGGATGAAGCCTTAGATAAATTTAAAATTTATAAAACTGAGGTTGAATTGCAACAAAATGGCTTGATTAAGACCTTACGCACAGATAGAGGTGGTGAATATTATGATCCTGTATTTTTCCAATCCGTAGGAATTATTCATGAAACTACGGCTCCTTATACACCACAACAAAATGGTGTAGCAGAAAGGAAAAATAGAGCTCTTAAGGAGATGGTGAATGCCATGTTATCTTATTTTGGTTTAAGTGAGGGATTTTGGGGAGAAGCCATGTTAACGGCTTGCTATTTGTTAAATAGGGTTCCTAACAAAAGGAACAAGACTACCCCATATGAACTTTGGTACAAGAAACGACCTAACTTGACATTTTTGCGAGTTTGGGGTTGTAGGGCCGTGCTTAGACTCCCGGACCCTAAGAGGAAAACTTTGGGGGAAAAAGGTATTGATTGCATCTTTGTTGGATATGCTGAGCATTCCAAGGCATATAGGTTTTATGTCATAGAACCTAATAGTTCTGTTTCTATTAACACAATTATAGAATCAAGAGATGCTATCTTTGATGAGAATCGTTTCTCTTCAATACCTAGACCAAAGTATGCTATACCAAATTCGGATGATAATTTACAAGATGATCATTCGAATGATGTACCAAATGAGACTCCTGAACCTCGTAGAAGCAAAAGAGCTAGGAAACCTAAATCTTATGGTTCTGATTTTCAACTCTACTTAGTTGAAGGATCAAGGGATCAGATTGAACCACAATACTCGTATTGTTACAGTATTGAGGAGGATCCAAGGACATATGATGAAGCTATTAAATCTCGAGATTCTGCCTTCTGGAAAGAAGCAATTAATGATGAGATTGGCTCTATCATGGAAAACAATACAGTATCCAACGTAACCAAATATATTCATGTGAACCAGTAAAACATGGTATCATAACTGCCAAGTATTACACATACATGTCAAGATACCACAAATAAGATAAATTCAGGCTTCAGATATAAGTATGAGTAACTTTTAATATGGGTAAACACATACAAACTAGGCACTAAATGTCAGCTGCCAAAACCAGACATAACAATGCTACTACAGACAGGCAACAACTTATGTGCCAACATTAGTATAGATAATTTCACTGTTGAAAACCAGAAGTGTACAGGCAACAACCAGGTAATTCCTATGAATCGCCTAAACAGCTTACCTCATTTTGCTGGGGTATTTGGGAGGCCGGAGGACATTATAGTCAAGCTTTTCTTGCTTGCGATGTTTCTGAGAACTATGACTGCCATTTGGAGATGAGCTTTTGCTGCCTTTCTTTGATTTGTTTCCCGAAGATGGTTCCATTGTGGTGTCAGCTTGCTTCCTCTTGAGATCCCCGTTACCATTGCTAAAGGCCTCGACTTCCATCTTGTCCAACTTCTTAATAGGTGAGCCATTCTCACTGTAATGATAGAAAAAAAGATCTCATTACTCAACAGCAGACCAAGTTGAAACCCTCCTTAACATTATTGCAAATTAAGAAAAGAAAAATAACATGATTTCTGTTTTGAAGCAATCATGTTCAGGTTATTCAAGATTTTAAGAATGACACAGTAACAAATCATGACATGATCGATGAGACACGACACGATTAACTACTTTAGCCTCTTTTGAATTGTTCAAAAGAACAAGAATCTACTTCCCAACAAATCTAGCATTTCAGCTAGGAAAAGCTGTTCCAAATATAATCTAATATTTTAATTTTGTACTAAGTAAATAAAATAAAATAAATATAAAGCACAGAAGGGACATATTTGGAGATGAAGCTAAGCTAAGTTGCCATAAAGAAAGTTTTGTAGAACTAGGGAAAAAAAAAAAGAATTGGAAATGTCGGCCTAGAAAAGTTCAGGAGTGCCCCTTCGCGCCATTAAACTTGAATGTCAGTCCAGGAATTACCAACATTAACAGGTACTGAGAGGAAACAAAACTGACCTATTTGTTTCACTTTGTTTGTTAGAATTTGAAGCGGAAGACTCATTTTGACTAGGGTTGGATTCCTCACCATTGAGTTTCTAAAAAATAAAATCTTTGTATAAGATAAGAAATAATTAATAATAATGCAAAGAATGTAGAAGCAGAAAGTTATAGGAATATAGGTCATTTGAGCCCCTTGCACTCACATCAGTAGATGGATTAAAACGTAAAAATGACATTCGACCTCTTGCTGCCTCAGGCTGGGTATCACCTTCAACTATAACAACACTGCATATAAAGAGAAATTGTAATGATCGTAAAGCAGCGCTCCACATAGAATGTAACAAGTGTTATAATGATGCATATCACGAAACGACAAATAACAATTAATTTCACACACACAATTAACATCAATAACCACTAGAGTTTCCTTATAGAGTGCCATACAACAGATACTGATGACCGTAGTAATCCACTTAGACAAAATAACAAAACGACAGATTATAAGCTGATCCATGATATTGAAGTTCCATATGTACAATTTAATAAACTGTACAAGTGTAATAATGATGAATATCATGACAAGACAAATAGTAACAATTAATTTCACACACGTCCAATTCACTGTCAATAGTTCCATTAGAGTTTCCGTACAGGATACCATTCAAAAACAGATAGTGTTGACTATAGTAATCCATTGGACAAAACGACAAATGATCAGCTGATCCACGATATTGAATTTCCAAATGTACACCTATTTATTCAGTTTAGATGTTTCAGATCACCAAACACCATTGCTTGCCTTATAAAACCCCAAAGCTTCACATAACCATGCACGGGCAATCTTGCAACTACGCAAAGGACACATATGAATGCATACCATATTACCATGTGCATGTTATATGTGCACAAATGTAACATTATCATATAGTACTGAAAGGCAATTAAACCCATGGTGCTCATATCGGTTTAGGTAAATAAGTCATATGCCAAGTAAATTTGCTAAACCAAAAGGGGTAAATTTTCAGAGGCAAACAAAAGCAATTCGATTGACATTTGACAGACAAATTCCTATCAAGAACTGAATTAATCTTTCAAATGACATTTGACAGACACAATCATATTAAGCACATGAACGGGACTGGATTAATCGAAAGGTTACCATCGTCGTTTAATAACACTGGTGGAAGGGAAATCACAAGAAGGCTTAACCTCCTCCACTTGTTCTTCTACTTTATTGCTTGTTTGCGCCTCTCTATGAGATGCCCTTTGCATAAACTGAAACAGCACCAAGAAAACAAACACACAGAACTATAGATAACTTCTTTGGCATAAATCAAGTAAAAGAAAACAAACCCGGATAATAACAGTTAAGAAGAAAAAGAATTTGGAAAATCTAAAGTACCTTCAAGCTCTTCAATGTACTGGAGAGCTCTCTTTTAGACATTGTAAAATTGAGCTTCGAGACTGATTCCAAATTCTGAATTGGTACACAGAGAAAGAAGAAAACTTCAATTGACACTAACAACTAACAAGAGAATTGGGGCGACGATGAGAGGGAAATCATATATTTATACTGTATGTAAATTAGGCGAAGAAAGAAATTCAGAAAGAAAAAAGAAAACCTAATTGAGATGTTGAATATGAAATTTGTTGAGGACTTCAACTGGGGAAGGAAAGGCCTTAGATCTTTTTAGTGGGCTTCAACTTTAGGCCCAAACCAAACTCTTAAATTACAGTATTCATTCAATATATTTAATCACATTATATTATAATTCGTATTACAAAACTCCACTTCCAATAATTTTTATTATAAGTATTATTTAATTAAATATTTTATTAATTGCATAGCTTACCATTAATTTATAATTAAAATAAAAAATGATTGGGAAAAAACTAAAATATAACAATTGTTTTGAAATAGAGGAATAATCCTTATTGTTTTAAGGAATAAGCTTGCTTATATGAAACTCCAAAAAAAAAAAGCGTAGGTTATTAAAAAGTAAAGTGATTATTTTATATTTCAGTCACCTTATTATCTTTTCGGTATACATTTCAGTTTTCCCACCAAATAGGTGTAATTAGCATATATGTAAGCCAATTTTTGCACATCCTTCATTACTAATTTAGGATGGGGAGAAAAATTAATACTCATAATACTCCCTCCGTTCCCTCTAAAATTTAATATTTTCGTTAAAAGCTTCTCATTTCATAAATGAAAATATATGTTATAATCGCCCCATCATACAACTACATTTACAATTTTACCATTTCAATCACCATTCTTTATTCATTATTTAGTCTTTACTACAATAATATCTCACTCACTATATATTTCTCACTTTTTATTTTAGTAATGCTCCACTGACAATACTTTTTTCATTTATTACACAAATAATACTTCAGTTATACTCAATTTTCTTAAAAACCATGCTCACATTTGAAATAGGAGGCTTCAAGCGAAATGGAGGGGAGCACTATTCGTTTGAGAGACTGAAAAAACTTAGTTATACGGATTTAAAACGTACTTACCTGAGCGGCTAAGGCTCCGATGGGTAAGTGGTGATTAATTCAGGAAGGTATCTTCAAAATTGTTAGTATTTATAATTAGACCGCTTTTGTCAGGTCAGGAAAAAAAAATTACTACCTACGTCGAGGTCAAAGCTTTCTGTTTCGTTTTGTTGACTTTTTTTAGATCACAAATTACTTATAAATCATTTAGGAGAAAAAAATGAAAAAATTTATATTAAAATAGTACAAATATCAAATTATTTTATAATAATTTTTCTAACTTTTTTAACTTTTTTATTCAATGTGATTTAAAAGTAATTTACGACCTAAAAATGAACAAAATAAAATGGGAAACATTTGACTGGACGGAGGGAGTAGCAAACATAGAATAGAAGAGGGTTAGGGTATTTAATGGAGTGGATATTTATTCATTGGGCTAAAGTGATAAATTATGGCACTCCCTTATTGAACTTGGAGCTAAATTTTAGACTTGGTCTGTCTTGTGACTCTTGTCATTGTTGTTAATTTGTACACATAATTCCTCGAGTTCCCAAACACAGTACTGGATTTTGGAGGTGGGTTTTTGATCTTCAAAAATTAAAATCCCACCGCCAAAATTCAGTATCAAACACAAGGCAAGTATTTTGTAAAGATAGCTTAGAAGCTTCAAAATATGTAAAGACACTTCAAACATGTTTCAATTCATCAAGTACATTCCTACAAATGCAAAAAACAAAAATAAAAATAAAACATACATGTAAAGATTAGTATAACACAGGAATCATAGTAGCATGATACAATTTTAGTAATCATGTATCATGTGTCCAATGACAAGAAGAAATAAGGCGTACTTCTTTGCTACTTGTAGCATATAGTTTTCGCACTAAAGACAACGGTCGGTAATAAAAGCCAAAATAATATTTGACTTGTGCGCTAACAGAATCAAGTAAATATCCAATATTAACCTAGAAATCAAATGAATAACAGCTATTGAAGACAGAGAAAAGTTTCTATCTTCTTATCTTTTTAGTCGGTAACGGATGGTCAAGATCGAACAGTCCATTTTTTTTTTAGTCATTTTTCGAATCTAATTCACAACATTTACACGTTCCAAACTATATCCTAAGTCCCGGTTCTAAGATCGGTTCTCAGATCAGTTTCGAGGTCAAGGGTCAAACAGTCAACACAACAACAATCCTAAGTCCGAGTTCGAATTTAGTTAAATGGCAGTGGTGGAAAAGGGTACAACAGTCGAAAAGAAGAAGGAAAATGAAATAAAAACGAAAGAGAGGCAGAAAGTATACCTTCGACTGGCACCGTGAATCGAACGGAGGCTGAAACGGTTAAGGCGGCCGAAAGGAACCGAAACAGAGCCGAACGGAGGGCTCGCGCGACTAGTACAGGGCCGGAACAGAGCAGATCCGAACGGCAGTACGGCGGGGACGGGACGGAACAGAACGAACCAAAATGGCCTGCGTCGATCCGAACGGAGCAAGTACTGTACTATTACGGATAGAAATCAGAAAAATAAGAAATCGAAATCTAAATCTCAACCGAGATTCGAAATGAACAAACCAAACCAGAACCGTACAGAGCTTACCGGGAAGTATACGGAATGGATCGATCGGTACTTGACGAAATCGGAACGGACGAAGCAGAGCTGGTTGCGCGTGACGAACAGAACAGGGCCGGCTGACGCGAGCTGAACGGAGCGAACAGGCGGCGGCAAGATCGGGACGGAGCGAAACGGCGGCGGCACGGCGGGACCAAACAGGTGCGGCGGGTTGCAGATGGATGATGGAATGATGAATGGTGAAGAAAACTGGAAAAAGAAGAGGAAGGGGAATACTGTGTGTGTGCGTGTGGCTGCGTGAATGAGGAGAGAGGGAGGAGAGTGTTTAGGTTAGGGTTTTAGGAAGTTGGGCCAGCTGATGGGCCAAAGACTTGGGCCACGAAAATGGGCTCAGATAAGTATTGCAAAGCTGGAAATCTCTTAGCCCAAAATCGAGATACAAACGATCCACTAATGATAGAGTCTTGTAGTTCGGATTCGATAACGCGGGAAAGAAATTAAATAACTACAAAATAAACAAATTTATTCAGGTAATTAAATAATTAAAATAAAATAAAATAAAATAAAATACGGGGCGTTACACTCTTACCCCCTTAAAAGAACTTTCGTCCTCGAAACTTAACTAATGCAAAACTAAGGAACGCGGAACGGAGAAACGAAAGTCTTCAACTTCAAACGACGGGTGAAAGAATAAACTCGCAAGTTAAAAGTTAATAAAAGTCGAAACTAGCCTAAAGGAAACGGAGTCTACCTCTACAACCAAACGCTTCAAAGTAACAAGTCCTCAATAAGCCGGTACCTAACCTTCAAATGAATCTATCCTGGCAAAAGAAGTGCAGTTCGATAAACAAACACGACTTAGAAGAGGTTTGTCCAAACATGCGTACCTTTTGCCACATTTGCTGACCGAGCCTCATGTCCAACCCCACTGTAGACCTTCACCTTCGTTGTTGCACCATCTCCTGGGTTTTTCGAAACCGTGCTACAAGGCCATCCTTCCTTAATTAGAGAGCGACGCCTCGGACATCTGTTCACCTTATGAACTTTGCTGCCACAAGCCAAACACCAACCCTTCTTCTTTCAGCAGTTGTCTTCCTCGTGAGTTGTTCCTCCACAGAAATTACACTTTACGCTAGTTGACTCTCCGGTACTATCATCGAGTTGACGGGGTCGACTTTCCCGCTGATTGCAAGGACACTTGGATGGAGAGGGACGATCCTCGCCACTCACGTGATCAGAACCCCTTTTTCCAGATCGATGAGATTCGTAGCTCTCAAGCTCTCCTAATCCGTTCCCCACTTCAGCAGCTCTTTCCACGGCCTTCCCGTAAGTTGACATCTCGATTCCAAACAGGTTGAATTTGATCTTAGGCTTCAATCCTGGTACAAAGCACCTCATCTTTTCCATTTCATCATTTTGGAGGCGTGACACATACTTCAACAATCTCGTGAATTTAAGATCATACTCAGACACCGTCATCTTCCCTTGCCTCAACTTTTCAAACTCACTACTTCTTCTCATACGGACATTACGGGGAACATACTTGTCCACAAATTCCGTCACAAAATTCTCCCATGTGTGAGATTTTCCTTCTCTCCTCCATCGTGCATCAACGGTGACCCACCAACGGCGTGCTAGTCCATCGAGCTGAAACACTGCAAGCTCCACCATTTGTGTATCGTTGATGTGCAAGATACGGAACAAATCCTCGATGCCCTCAATCCACACTTCAGCTTTCCTTGAGTGGCGTGGTCCTTCAAACCTTTCCGGGTGGAAACGAGCGAACCTCTCAGCTGCCGACAACGTTAGAGTTTCTTGATATGGCATAATTGACGGCGCGATCGCACTTGCTACTTGGCGGGAGGCATTTGAAGTTGCGACCTTCTGCTGCATCGAGTCTTGTGGAATAGCATCATTGGCGGTGTGGTTGCTGCGGCTGGTAGAGCGAGTGTTGTTCGTTGGAGCCATCCTAACGCAATTAGTCTAAGGTCAATAACGCAAATTAACGTCCTCAAGCGTGGCGTAACGTGAACTAAGGCACTAACTTAAGTCAATCTAACGTGAACGAGCAGGAGACGCGTAAAAGTAAACAAGATTACTAAAGGTCAAATTCAACTAGGGGGGGGGGGGTCAAAAGGAAGATAGCATCTAATCACTAAGTAAATCCTCGAGTGTGTCTAACCTAGCATGCAATGCAGACATAAATTGAAGAAGCAATGATAAAGCATAAGTAGCAAATTCATATGTTATAGAAAAAATTCATAAACATTAAGCATGCAATAAAAGCGTTCTCTCATAAAGTGATCAGTCATTTGACCTCGGTTAACACGAATCACTCAAACAGTCGGCCGCCTGCCAGTGATTTATGCCGACTTTGGTTAAACAATAGATTACTGTATGACAGAACCAAGCAAGATCATGTATGAACTTCAATGAGTAAAGTAAATGCATATATAAGTGTTTAAACCTTAAAACATGCATCAAATGACAATATAGTACATACTTTTAAACAAATACTCATGCATTTAGGTGAAATAATATAATCGGCTTAACGAAAATGAATGAAGTAGCAATAGTAAGCTGGTGAACTTAGTAGAAGTTAAACAGGGTGAACAACAAGGCAGTTTCGGAGGACAAAACAGTAGAACAGGTGACGTGCAAACGGAACAACTCAGAGTTAGTGCGGAAGACTAAACGACATAAGAGATAGAAAAAATAACTCAACCTATATCCAGCGACTCGGACCCTCACACACACCCCATAGGCCTGAAGATCCTATCCTAGCAAGCTTGGGTTTGAACTCAAGCTCTGATACCATTCGTAACGACCCGACCAATCCGGCCGGCGTGGTTACTCATGGGCGTTCTCCGGGGTGATATGCTGGCCCCACAGACCAACACGGGTTCTAATCCGACCAATCCGGCCGGCGTGGTTACTCATGGGCGCTCTCCGGGGTGATATGCTAGCCCCACAGACCAACACGGGTTCTAATCCGCGCACTTTGTCCTCACTCGTGCGCGCACCGGGAACTTCCCAATGGGTCACCCATCCTAGAATTGCTCCAGAGCAAGCACGCTTAACTCTGAAGTTCTTCTAGGTGGATTCCCGAAAAGAAAGGTGCACCTTGATGGTATGAGTAGCGTTCTCAACCCTTTTAAGCTTCTGAAATCTGGGGCGTTACATGGAATTTGTTGAGGACTTCAACTGGGAAAGGAAAGGCCTTAGATCTTTTTAGTGGGCTTCAACTTTAGGCCCAAACCAAACTCTTAAATTACAGTATTCATTCAATATATTTAATCACATTATATTATACTTCGTATTACAAAACTCCACTTCCAATAATTTTTATTATAAGTATTATTTAATTAAATATTTTATTAATTGCATAGCTTACCATTAATTTATAATTAAAATAAAAAATGATTGGGAAAAAACTAAAATATAACAATTGTTTTGAAATAGAGGAATAAACTTTTACTATTAAGTTCATCCGTCTTCCTTATTGTTTTAAGGAATAAGCTTGCTTATATGAAACTCCCAAAAAAAAAGCGTAGGTTATTAAAAAGTAAAGTGATTATTTTATATTTCAGTCACCTTATTATCTTTTCGGTATACATTTCAGTTTTCCCACCAAATAGGTGTAATTAGCATATACGTAAGCCAATTTTTGCACATCCTTCATTACTAATTTAGGATGGGGAGAAAAATTAATACTGATACTCCCTCCGTTCCCTCTAAAATTTCATATTTTTTCATTTTGGATGGTCCGTTAAAAGCTTCTCATTTCATAAATGAAAATATATGTTATAATCGCCCCATCATACAACTACATTTACAATTTTACCATTTCAATTACCAGTCTTTATTCATTATTTAGTCTTTACTACAATAATATCTCACTCACTATATATTTCTCACTTTTTATTTTAGTAATGCTCCACCGACAATACTTTTTTCATTTATTACACAAATAATACTTCAGTTATACTCAATTTTCTTAAAAACCATGCTCACATTTGAAATAGGAGGCTTCAAGCGAAATGGAGGGGAGCACTATTCGTTTGAGAGACTGAAAAAACTTAGTTATACGGATTTAAAACGTACTTACCTGAGCGGCTAAGGCTCCGATGGGTAAGTGGTGATTAATTCAGGAGGGTATCTTCAAAATGGTTAGTATTTATAATTAGACCGCTTTTGTGAGGTCAGGAAAAAAAAATTACTACCTCCGTCCAGGTCAAAGCTTTCTGTTTCGTTTTGTTGACTTTTTTTCGATCACAAATTACTTATAAATCATTTAGGAGAAAAAAATGAAAAAATTTATATTAAAATAGTACAAATATCAAATTATTTTATAATAATTTTTCTAACTTTTTTATTCGATGTGATTTAGAAGTAATTTACGACCTAAAAATGGTCAACAAAATGAAATGGGAAACATTTGACTGGACGGAGGGAGTAGCAAACATAGAATAGAAGAGGGTTAGGGTGTTTAATGGAGTGGATATTTATTCATTGGGCTAAAGTGATAAATTATGGCACTCCCTTATTGAACTTGGAGCTAAATTTTAGACTTGGTCTGTATTGTGACTCTTGTCATTGTTGTTAATTCGTACACATAATTCCTCGAGTTCCCAAACACAGTACTGGATTTTGGAGGTGGGTTTTTGATCTTCAAAAATTAAAATCCCACCGCCAAAATTCAGTATCAAACACAAGGCAAGTATTTTGTAAAGATAGCTTAGAAGCTTCAAAATATGTAAAGACACTTCAAACATGTTTCAATTCATCAAGTACATTCCTACAAATGCAAAAAACAAAAATAAAAATAAAACATACATGTAAAGATTAGTATAACACAGGAATCATAGTAGCATGATACAATTTTAGTAATCATGTATCATGTGTCCAATGACAAGAAGAAATAAGGCGTACTTCTTTGCTACTTGTAGCATATAGTTTTCGCACTATGCTCTAACAGAGGTCTCAATAGGAACAGTCTCAGGACAATGAACCTCAGATTTGTCCACAACATCCCACAACTCCGGCAATATTTCCCTGATGTTGTGAATACTCTCCAAAGCATGATCCACGCCTTCGACTTTGTGAGACGATCCAACCTGTTTCATGAAACAGAACAAAAGGATGGATGAGTAAAAAAATTTCTCAAATGGACTAAATGTGTAGTAATGTAAACCTTGTTGTTTACCCAAACAGTGTGCAGTCCCACGAGTTTTCCTGTCTGTATGTTGCGAATCGAATCATCAAAGAACACCTGCAGAAAGATGGATTTAAAGGAATGAAATCGCATACAAAGAGTTGATGTCAAAATGCAATGCAGGAATGATCTCTTACTGCTCTGTGAGGGTTAACCCCAGCGATCTTGAAAGCCTGCTCGAAGGCATTTTTGAATGGCTTGCAAACAACTGGAGTTATTGGCTTCCCTGCAAGACCAGATAGAAACACAAGTCGTAAAACAAGCTACACAATTACATTGCTCAAACTATTGAAAGTAAACTTATGAACTGACCATTAGAGTCCATTTCAGGTACTTGTTGACCCTTATGTGTAGGATTCAACGTCTCAAAACATATAATGTCGTCAAAGCAGTCCTCTAACCCAAGCCGGCTAACAACCTTTGCCACGTGGGCTTCGTTCCCATTTGAGAAAATCTGTTTTGAACGCGCTTTACATGTTAAAAATCTGTTCACATGACCGGTACTTGATCAGATTGAGATTTCATCAGGATTGTAAAACTTACAACTTTCCGAATAGGCAGGCTATGAAGAAGGTCCCTGAGGGTGTGATCAGTGTTTAACCATTCATAAGGTAATCTCCCATGAACATAGCTATGGTAATGATCATAGTCAAAGTCATACCCAACAGCCTGAAAATAAACCAATACATTCAAATTGTCAATGTTTATGTCATATTGTCATCAGCATTGTAGACTAGAAACAATGCTACTGGATTTTTCAAAATGGCAGGAAATCATACCCTTAGACCAGCCATTGTCGTCCCATACTCCTTGTACAAGTCGATAGCCATTGTAGGAGCTTTTGTCTCGTCTATGCCAAGAGTGTTGATCATATACTCTACACATTAACAAATTGAATGCAATTCAGTTTTCGGAAACTTCATCCAGTGTACTAACTGCTGTGCTTCAGTTTTTGGAACATTGCAACTCTTCGTGAACGGACAGGCTTGTTCGTGAACTAACGTGACCTCTCGTTCATAACACTTCGTTCTGAACAGATACACCACTTCGTACATACCTTTTCGCTTCTATTTATTGAAGCGATCAGTCTCCAAAACAAGTACAACGAAAACTCATACATCCTCTCTACTTTCTGATCGAAATTCATATTGCCTGAATAAGATTGCCTTCTTGGATTATCCCAACAAGGAATTCGTGTAACCCCGGCAACAACTGTAGGGTCGAATTATCTTGTTTGGAAAGTGACTACACGATCCAAAGAAGTATTCCAAGATTATCACACCCTATATTACCAACACCTTGCTCTCTGTGTCGTGCTCTTCTGTCTGTCGATGCCTTGCTTATATAGAGGTGGAAAGCCTTGATCGACTTCTATCAGGATACACGTCTTGATGAATCTGGACATGAATATTGGTAATAATCTTCTAATAGGAATCGACTTCCTCTTCAAAGACTCTTTTTCCTTCTATGACTTGAATTCCTTTTAGAGTCCTTATTGAACAAGTCTTCTTCCTTCTTTAAGCCTTCTTGTAATTCGACAATTCCCATGTATAATTCACCTTCATGCACAAGACAACAACTACAACTGTGGAATAGTATCGTGTTAGAATAGGTAAAACTAAATAAAAACGGCTAAGTGCTTTGTTTTTAAAATCCAGGAGTTGAGTGAACCTATAGGTGAACACCTATGTCAACTCCCTTGAAACAATGACGCTTACAGGCTCATCTGATCTGAAAGTGAACTTTTAACTTACTTTAACAATGTTGATGCATAACACCTTCAAATTGCTCTTGGTTAGAATTATCTTCTTTCTTTTTGGGGAATGAGAAAATAGGTTTCTCTTTTCATTTTTCGACTTATGTGTGTCCATTGCCTACCAAAAACAAGTAAACATAATATCTCAGTAATTCAATGCAATATCATAAATTAAAGTGGAATAGTTCAGTTTCAACCTGACAAAGTTCTACAAGTCAATAATGCTTCATAGAATAGAGAGTACGAAATCAACAAAAACACATGAGTCATTATATGCATAATGTTTGGTAGTGAAAAGTGAATTAGAAAATGTAAATAATGCTGCTATAATTGTACTGAAATTGGGATATATTGTTTAGTTTTAATGAAACGTTCATAAAATAATATGGATGGGTGGTACCGATCGTGAGTTCAAGTATTTAACATTTGACTTGACTGTTTGACCATGTATTTAAAGGTTTGAAGTTGATTCATTTGACAATTACTGAATTACCCTGTGCTCTCATCTTGAATTTCTGTCATGCAATGGTTAAATACTTAAATGTGATGTTGTGGTTTTGTAGAAATAGAACCAGCCAGCTAATATTACAAATATATTTCCCTGATCATATATTATCCATACATAAAGTAATATGAACCATAAGCTTAGACATCGAAATCAAGTTCTCCAATTGAAAATGAAAACAAAACTGAGCTGCTAATCATCATAATTCATAAACAAAACAAAACCAAAAAGGACCCAGTCAAATGCCAAAAACACGAGAAAACCAAATGAACCGCCGAACCACCCGCCACATGAAATGAACGATGGGCAAAAATCACAAAACAAATAATAAAATAATGATTTGATTAAATTTTCTGTGTCGTAGATATTTTATATCATACCATAGCCACGTGTCACTAAATGCAGAGGAAAGCGACAAACTTTCAAAAGGTGAGTAATACTGTAATAGTTGTACCGTGAGTGGAGTGAAGCGCAAACCAAGATTTATACCTTCACCACCATCATCAATTTCATTAGCAAGCCTGTGCTTAATTTTCAAGAACTTGACCGAGAGAAACAGAGCAGATTTGCGAAAATGCCTCGTAGTAGATTCGCGGGATCCATTTCTTCACCCAAAGTGGACCTGGTTGTCGACATGGGCAACCCATTTCTCAACCTCACCGTTGATGGCTTCTTGAAGATTGGCTCCGTATGTCAAAGCTTTTATAATTAATTAATTTTTGTGATTCTTTCTACCTGTGTTTTGTCTGTTTTTGTCAATGTGTGTGATTTGTTGGTTGTTGTTGTGGGATTTTCAGGTGGCTGCTACCAAAGTAGCTGCAGAGGAAGCATATCACATCGTTAAGAAAGGTTTTCATCTCTTTCTTCATTATCTATCTCTTGTTTCTTTACTAAATTTTGCTCTTTGTTTGTTTGTACTGTTGTTACTGTTTTGAGGCATGCATTGGTGTCTGGATTTTGGAATGGTTGGATGTTGGTAAACTGTGGACATAGCATAGCTGCATAGTACATGTGATGTCTTGCAATTTCCATTTATAAGTTCATAGCTGTTTTAAAATATTGGCAACATACATTTTGGGTTAGACATGTAGAGGAAACTATTAGAAACTGATTGCAAATGCATTACTAGTAAAGATGAGAATTGGTTGTTTGTGAGTGAGAAACATTCCAACCCTCAAGAGGACTTGTAATCTATAGAATGCATCATGTGAAGAGTGCCTTTTATGAGTCATTGCTCATATAAGATTGCTTTATTGGTTCGTTCGGAGTCAGAGTTTTGAATGTATGTTATTATAAGTGAGGTTGGAAATGGTATTACAACAGACAGATAAACTCGTATGAACTCCCCAAAAAGGCAAGGCTAACCATCATCAGACTGATGATGGACCCAACCTTTTGCTTGGAGTTTGTTTATATGATGATGATTGGGGTGCTTAATTTACTTTACGCCTCACGGCCTCAGCCTGTGTATTGAATATGAGAACTGGGGCAACATTATGTATCTTGACTTAATTGGTGCTACTTGCATTTTGCAGGGAGTGTGAAAGGCGACAACCTTGAGCACGCGGTGAGAGCTTTATATTCAGTGGCTATATAAGTTTATTTGGCATCACCATATTGATAGATAGATAACATGAGTAAATTGTTAAAATTTATTGGGTTCCAAAACTATTTCAGTTTCTAAAATATAAAATACATGAAGCAACTCGGGCTGGATTCTAATCTAATCAACTTCTGTGCTGATGCAGTTGAAGAAGATGTGTAAAGAAGGTGCATATTGGGGTACGTGAGGCTTATATTTGGCGTACTTGAGAATTTACAAGTATTATGATTGTTCATGATGTTTTCTTTTTGATTGACATTTGCAGGGTCAGTAGCTGGAGTTTATGTTGGATTGGAGTACGGAGTAGAAAAAGTTCGTGGAACCAGGGACTGGGTACGTAATCTTTGAAATCACCCTGACTAGTTTGTTATTCCATTAAATGTGATAAATGAGTTGAGTTTCAACAACTATCACCCACTTATGTGGCAAATCTTTGAAGTTTTACAAAATGCTATTGGATGTAAACTTGCCCTTTCAAATGAACGAAATTACTGTTTTCCATAGCATGATTGGATTACAATCTGCTTCTCTTATCTTGCAGAAGAATGCAATGATAAGCGGTGCCTTGACTGGGGGAGTTGTATCGGCAGCCACAGGCAAGAAAGGAGATAAAATCGTGATGGATGCGATAGCTGGAGGTGCTGTTGCAACTGCTGCAGAGTTCATCAATTACCTAACATGAAGATCATCTAAGTCTGTCTTCGACTTCATGCTCTTCAGAATGTGTTTGTTCCAGCGAAATCCACTTAAGTTGGAAGCATTATTTCTTGTAGAATTTGTCTGAATGTCTTGAAACCTTTGCTAGTCCATTTTGCTTGTGCAATAAACCTGTTGCTAGATTCAATTCTCAAAACAGAGCTCCATATTCGATTTATCCAAAACATTTTTCGTGCGGACGAGCTAGACAGAATCTGTTCACTGTTCTTCTTTACATGGCCAGATTTGTATATATTGAGGTATAAAACATAACATAGCACCTATGATAATGATCAATAAATGTGTCAAATGACTAATGTTACAAAGAAAAGAACGGAACTGTTCTCTATAAGCTCAAATGACTAAATGTTACAAAGAAAAGAACGGAACTGTTCTCTATAAGCTCAAATCACTAAATGTTACAAAGAAAAGAACGGAACTGTTCTCTATAAGCTCAAATGACTAAATGTTACAAAGAACGGAACTGTTCTATAAGCTTAACCAAACTGTATGTCTCAGAATCCGGCCTAGCACCTTCCAAAATCATTCTTCTTAGAAGATCAGGCTGATAAATCCTGGCCTTCACATACGCCTTAATCAATGCATTGTACACGAAGGTATACCTCGAGTATTTCGCCATCTGCAACTCTTCAAACAACTTCTCAGCATTTTCAACATCACCGTTTTCCGCGAATATCTCCAGTATTGAAAACGTAGTTTCCAGCCATGGAGCTGATTTCTTTACTTTCTTGATGGTTACAAAGTCCGCACCTAGTTCAAGAGTTCTGATACCTTCTTCCATCAGTCCTGCTTTCAGAGTTCCAAGTGCAAGATGCCGAAGAGTTATGGAGTTCGCTTTACTCCCGTTTTTTTGCATTTCTTTGTATAACCCTGTGGCTTTAGTAATAATCCCATGCTTACAGTACACAGATATCATAGAATTGAACTGTTCAGTTGATTTCAACCCCTTCACCGACTCCATATCACGCCAGAGCTCTTCTGCTCGAACAAGATCAGTCTTACCAAAGGCCTCAATCGCAAGAATGTAACTTTTAGTCCTAACATGAGGTAGTTTCTGAATTACACCCCATGTATTTTCAAGCTCCTCCTTGTTCCCCAAATATCCGTACACAATAAGAAGAATGTCATACGTCGACCAGTTATCTCCACCCATCGACTTCTTGATATTCTCAGCATAAAACTCGCAAGCAGTGAACAACCGCGCCACAGCATGTGAAACAGCGAAGATGCAGTAAGTTATCTCATTTGGTTCAACCATCATCCGATTCATGTCATCGAATACCTTCATCAAACCAGCCATGTTATGTTCATTAGCTTCAATCTTTAACAAAATGTTATACGTAGACACGTCTGGGGACACTTTATCGGCTCTCATCTGAGCCATGATTTTCGGAATCATCTTCCTGCGATTAGGAGACGAGTGAAGTATAATGAGGCGGTTGAAAACCAAGAAAGATATTGGATGACCCAACTCCCTCATTTTATGCATGTACTCCACGGCAAGCTTTATCAATCCCTTTTCCAAGCACCCCAGCACAAGATTATTGTATAGCAGCTGATTTCGAAACTCAGGTGGAATTCGAGTGAAGAGAGTCTCAGCTTCCTTTAGACCATGGAACTTCATTGTGAATTCTAGCAAGTAACAGTAATCCAGCTCTTTTGGTCTGTATGGCTGCTCTCTTATCACCCACTCCATCACCTGGAGAACAGAAGGATGAAAATAACTAAAGCTCTGTTCTTACATCATTGTGCTAAGTACTAATAATAACTACTATAATTAAGTTCAACAACGCTGATACTAAAAATTGGAGAACCCAATTGAAAGTAACAATTATATCACGAAAAAGAAACGTGAAAACCAGCTTTTGGCTGATTAGTTATTCATTGAGACATTTTAACAAACACGTGGTGAGCATTCATGTAGCGCATAATATATCACCTCCAATGCACGCTTGGTGGACTTGTGCTTACGCAAACGGTTGATTGTATGGAAAATGTCGCCTCTGTGTACGGGAAGGCCATCGCCCATCCAGCTCCGGAAGGCAGATGCTACCGGGTCGCCTCTATCTAGCTTCTCAATCCTTGAGCTCAAACTTTTAGCTTCTTCTTCTTCTTGTTTGAATTCGGTTTCAGATTCTGATGAAGTTTGGGTACAGAAGAGATTAGGGTGGAGAAATCTTGGGGAAAACTGATAAGGGATGTTAAGTGTTGGAGTTATTGCGCCAAAGAACCTCTGATCTTTAACCAGACGGGCTATGGATCGCATGCTTCGGCCGCTAAGGGGAGAGGTTCATTGGACTTTTTAAACATTTGGGGACATATTAGCACGATTTGGATGGTGGAGATACCTATGATATGTAACGACTATATCGATCAATTATACTGGACTACATAGTTTTACTAGTACGATAGATTTATCCCACCCGCTATTAAGTGTGGTATGCTGAGTATTACAACTTGTGACATTGTAATTTTAACGATTTCTAAAGTGATACTTCGTACTTCTTATTTAACATGTATCATGTATTTATAACATCGGGGCATTTGTAAGTTGAAAGTTTGTTAAAGAACATGTTGTTTGTTTAAGACTTTTATCAATTGAAGGGAGCTTGAAAGTTGACAATTAATCAAGTCGCGATTTATATGTAATTTTAATAGATTTTGAGATACTTTGCATAGTTTTTACCTAAAAAAATTCCATAACATAACCATCATCACTGTTTAATTATCACACGAGTAAATTACATGCCCCGGCTTATGCCCCCCCGGTAACCATCAAACCATTATACAAAGCAGAGTTTACAAAACAAACCAAACGGATACATCATACATACAGCTGCCATTCAAGTAGTTGAATCTTGCAAGTAAATGGCAGGTGTCTTATTGTACAATAACACACGACTTTAGTTTCAAAGCACGGTCACTTTTGGTCGGATCGGAGGCCTAAACCAGGGAATCACGATTTTGTGTTTTAACAGTTGCAAGGATCGCACTTGCAGCTGGAACCGCACTTGCATCCATGTCCTCCTTCAGCAGCGAAGCTCTCCTCAGCTCCCTCGGAGAACCTATTAAGTATTAACCAAAGACTTCGTTAAGATTTTTAAAAGTAACACGAGTAATGAAAAAAGTAAGTTATCGATGATCTATTACTCTCATCTTAACTCTTAAGTATGTGATTGAACTTACATCTTGGAAGGTGCAAGACCCTCAATGATGGTCGCCTGAGCTGCGCTTTTCTCAACATCGGGGTACATGCTGCACCTGTGAAATTTCATACACTCGCCTTAGAAAATTAATTCATTATCGATCGAAAAAAATGATTTTGAATCCTAAAATATCTAGTGAAATATATATAACATGATAACAAAATATATATCACTAGGAGTAAGTTACATACGAGCACCCGCTGCCGCACTTGCAACCTGAACCACATGAGCAGTTTGAAGACATGATTAATTTTGTTTTAGAAGTTGCAAAAAGATTACAATCAAAGGGTTTTAAGTTGGATATTGAGAGTTTGTTATGCATTATAGACTATGATAATGGTGTATTTATAGATGCAAATGAATAAACGAGGTTAGCTTTAAAATAATTAACTTTGACGAATTATATTTAGGATAGTGACATAATCATAACATATTGTTGTTGAGAGCAGTTGTATTATTGTAAAATGTTTCAAGAAATGGACTTTTACATATTGGACATAGAGCCATACAGGTGCTTAGTGGTGGAGGTTGAATTGTAGGCAGAAAGGCATGAATCATGCTGTTTTATATGGATGATTTCTCCTAACGAAGAAATTGACATTTTCTTGTGGATCCATTATCGAAGGTTAGTTAACATTATCTTCAATAACATCTCACTTGACAAAATCAAGCGTACTTAACATTTCTATGCCATTTTAGTGGTCGACGAGATTCCATATAGATTCCTCTTTTTATTGAACAATAAAAAAGAAAATGACAGATATATATTTACATATAATACTAGTTAATCACAAATTTTCATAACTTGTAAAAATAATAATAATAATAAAAAAAAAACAAAAACAAAAACAAAGCAAAACATGAAATATGAAGTATTCCAGTATTTATTGATAAGTTTGGGGTTACAATATCTCTTAATTTGTCTCTCTAAATGATAGACTCAATTTACGGTACCGTTGTCTTTGAGGCTTGATCTGAATTTGGTTTTAGCCCTACGGTTTCACAGTAAGGTAAGGATGTAGCTCTGACCACCCTCACATATTAGATTGGTATTAGGGAGTTTGATGTAGCACATGAGATGTCGGAGGTTCAAATTCCGACGGAGATATAAAGTTGGTGGCGTTATAAGAAGCTAAAGAAGTCCGTTAAAAAATGTATATATATAAAACTCACATATTTATTGGTGGGTATTAACCTAGAGGGCCAGATACAATCGTATCGTAAAGATATGATAACTTGAGTCGCGAACACATTAGCTAGGTGTCCACTCACATAAAACTCTCTCTCTCCCCCCCCCCCCCCCCACTAAAAAAAATCCGTCGGATACCGACGGATAAAATAAAAGATTTTATCCGTCGGTATTTACCGACGGATGACGGATAACGAACAAAGTTGACCACTTTGTTTGTCATCCGTCGCTAAGGATGACCGATCCGTCGGTAATTTGGCGACGGATAACGTTATCCGTCGCTGAATTACCAATTTTAATAAAAAAAAAATTAAAAAAACAAAGTTTACCGACGGATAACGTTATCCGTCGGTAAGCTTCACTATATCGTGAAGAAACCGGCAGAAACCTTCATTCTTTTTCCTCCATTCTTCTTCTTCTCCATTTTTCTCTCTTCTCATCTCCATTTCTCCTTCAAAACTCCACCATTTTCATCCATTTTGGTAGCAAATTGAAGCTTATTGCACAAGCAACAAGGAACAACCTTCAATTCGAAATTTTTTTTGGTCAATTTGTGCAAAATCAAAGGTATGAACTCTAACCCTTATTTGATTTTTAATTTGGGAGTTATCCAATTGTTTGTTAATTGTCAAATGTATGTTACATAGTAGTTGATACAAGTCTATTTTGCTTAAATGTGTAGTTGATTGTTGTTAAAATTGAGTAATGAATCGATTTTGGGATTTTGTTAATTTGGGGATTTCTTAAATTATGGAAATGTATGTTAGTATTAAGTAGATATTAGTTGTTATAGTTGAATGTTAGTTTTGGATTATGTTAATTTGGGTTTGTTAATTAAAATCGAGACTTAGATCAATTTAGGGCTTTTTTTAGTTTTGTATTTGATCGAATTTCATGTTCCATAACTAGCTTATGTACTTATATAAGGTTAATTTTGTAGTTGAATACGATAAAATTGAGTAATTTATGAAAATCGAGACTTGTAGCTCAATTTGGGGGTTTTGAAATAAAGTGAACAAGGGTTCGAGATGATGATATGATGATGATGTTAGGTTAGAGATGAGGAACCTTTAATTGGTAATAAATTATGTTGCTATGTCATTTATATGTATATTCACTTGTATGTGCATTTACGTTAATTGATAATGCTTTATATTGTACGTGCATATTTCATATCATTATACTAACCTTGATATTGTTTTATTTGCAGATGCCGAAACCTAGGTGCAACTACATTCCACCCGAGTTACGAGTTCCTGGAGCCCCAGGGTACGAGCAGGGTGTAGTTCCACCCATCATTGGATTCTCGGAGGGGAGTAGCTCCTCATCGTCAAACAGGAAGAAGAAAGCTAAGTTTGACCCATTTGCGAACCTACCTGATGATGGTTGCCCATACGTGACGCCGGCCCTGGGTGCCATGTATAAGGGGAAGCCTGTTCTGTTCCCTAACGGGAAAGCTGCGTAAGTACACTTTCTGTTGTTTAGTTTATTGTTTAACTTGTGACATATTACGTATACTTTATTATGCTTATTCATTCTTATTTGTATTTAATAATCATAATAGGTTTAATCCTGCCTTTGCGCATTCGAAGATCGGTGACATCATCACCCAGAAGTTCATCGCTCCAGCACCGACTGAGGACCGTGGTGGGGAGAAGTGGTCAAGGCTGCCTGACCATGTCATTGACTTCTACTTCGATGAGTTGCGGGTATTGTAACAATCTTAAATGTTTAGTAAACGTTGTTTTATTTTTATTCTAAATTTACGTGAGTGGTATGTTAGCCACTATATTTTGGTGATATGTTAGTCACCATGTGTTAGTTGTTTTTTTAGGGCAATGTGAGTGGTATGTTAGCCACTATATTTGGGTGATATGTTAGTCACCATTGTGCTTATGTTAATCTTGTTATTGTTGTATTGATTGTTGTGTCGTTCTAAATTGTGACCTTTGGTTGTTTTGGTGGTTAGAAATACTACTACTTGCCAAACGTGCTATTGAAGGATCTTTGATTTGTTTACAACACTCTTGATGCTCGTTGTTACCGAGACAAGGTCCACGACCTTAAGGAGTCTCCTCGAGTGAAGCCTAGATTCATCCACGACAGCGAGTGGCCTCTGTGGTTGGCTTACTGGAGGACACAGGATGCCGAGGACCTAGCAGAACAGAACAAGAGGAATCGAGCACGGGCGGACATAAGCAGCTCCGATGATGACGAGGACTATTCGACGCACCATCTCGGCACACAGTCTCAGGCCACTCGTGACCTAAATGCAGTAAGTTAACTTGTGCTTTACTCCAGTCACTTTCAATATTCTTACAATTTTATTGTAAACACTGACACTTATTACTTTGCAAAATGAACAGAGGCTCACTGGACAAGGATGTGAGTCGTACTTGACCATGGTGAAAAATGCCAAGTGCAAGAACGACAAGTGGACATGCAAGAAAGCCCAGAAACTGAATGTAAGTACATAAATGAGTAGTTCGAGTTACTTGTACTGTATTTCTTTTTAAAAAGTTTGTATATGTATTGTAATATATCAACTCATGTATTGCTTAACTGCTTGTAGGACGACGTTGAGGCTTTGTACGTGGTTAAGATGCAAGAGAAGGGTGACGGACTTACGACGGAGGAAGAGAACGCTGCCTTCCTCGAGGTGAACCCTCTTGGCCCTAAGTGGTCGGTCTATGGCTTAGGGAACTTGGGACGTTCTCTTGCAGCTGAATCATTTCAGCGCTCATCCGGTTCTACCTCCAGCTCAGATTCTCGATTGGCTGAGGAGATGGTAGCACTTAGGGCCGAGAATGCTAGGATTATGACCATTCAGGACACACTTGTGTCTCAGGTATATTCACTTGTATGCTAAGATTATGTTGATATGTCATGTAGATGTATAACCACTTGTATGCTCATTTACATTGCTTGCATATATCATTCATATTCTTAACTACATCGATCATTACTTGTGTCAGGTGGAGACGCAGAACTGGGTGCTGAAGCAGCTGCTGGAGAAGCATCCCATTGGCATAGACCCGTTCGCAAAGGGAGCTGTGTTTCAGACCGGGGAGGGGAGCCCTGGTACGGCGGGGAGTACGGGTTTGCAAGGCAGTTCTCATGCTCCTTCGGGTTCCAGTGGTCGTGGTTCTAGTGGTCGTCGTTCTTAGATTTTGACATTTTAGTTGGGCATTTGTAGTACTATTGTAGAACTTTCACATTTACATTTGTAGTAAACGTTTTTCTATTTTGAAGAATCGAACTTTATTGAATTTTATTTTCAATTCAATTTTAATGATTTTTAATTTTTAGTACGTAAATTTATATTTATTCCCAATAAACAGGTTGTTGTATAATTATTAAGAAAAATAAAAAAAAGTAAAAAAAAAAAATACCGACGGATAATTTTATCCGTCGGTCAGATGAATAAGGGCTGGTCAACGCCCTTATTCGTCAGTCCGTCGGTATTATCCGTCGCTAAAGTTAGCGACGGATAATAACCATTGGTAATGAGGTTACCGACGGATAAAATAGCTACGGGCTATTTATCCGTCGGTAAGGGAGGACCGATCCGTCGGTAAGGGCTTACCGACGGATCGGTCCCCTATTACCGACGGATACCATCCGTCGGTAAGAGGTGTGTTTCTTGTAGTGCCCCCCCTTTCCCTCCCTCCGAATCTTCGTTTGTCTTCATTTTTCCCCTTCAATCTTCTTCATTTTCCGTCGGTAATAATGGAGATCTTTGATAACTATAATGTTTCTCTTTCTCTAGCTTTGAAAGGTGTTTCACACAGTTTTAAAGTCAGGGCATGCTTTGATTTTCGCTGAACTCGTAAAAATTGTTGTGCATAAGTTTGGTCTACGAAATTTGCGTTCTACCAGATTCATCTACACGTTTGTCAGGGTAGAAATTTATTGATATTGATATATTTGTTGGTTGTGATTCATCTGATGATGAAGACAGTGTTGGTTTGGGAGATTGTGGTAGTGGTTCTAGTGGTGTTTGTTGGAGCGTCTGTGTGTTATTGGAGGTTTCTAGTGGTAGTGTTGGTATGGTTGATTATGCAGGGCCTAGTAGGCTTGTTTTAGGGAAAAAGATATGTGAATCTATCTTTGAGGTTCGTGGAACCAACTTTGGTGGTACTGAAACCGGCTTGTTATCTCTGAAACCAACTCTTTTAGGCGTGAAACCAACTTTATTGTTCCTAAAACCAACTTTGTTAAACCTGAATTAACTTTTGAAGCTAGCTTTTTTTTTTTAAATAACTTTTGGAACTAGCTTTGTTCTGAAACCAAGCATGCTCTTATTTTCTGGCATGTTTGGTTTTATGCTTCTCTTCACGTTGTTAGTTGAGCTCATCTGTTAGTTTCAAAGGTGTTTGGTCGTGTCCGAGTTTGTTTGGTTTGGCATGGTCAAGTTGAAGTTGATCAGGTGCACTCTAGGATCTTTAAGTCCGGAGTCAGGTCATGTTGTGGAGACGTAGGTGATGTGTATGTGCGGTGAAATGGGGAATAGGAGTGGGGTTTTGATGTGGTTATGATGCTTGGTGTGGTTGAGCGTCGAGGTGATCGGGTTTTCCGTCGAATCGGGTTATTGGGTAGCAATAAGGAGATCAGCTTTTGGGGGATTGGAATAAAACTGTACGTTGAGACTGAGATTACAGAAGTACAAGGTGGTTTTGATATGAGTTAACAAGATGGGAGAAAAATACGAAAACGGGATGGAAACATTTATTAGGTTTTGGTCGTGACTACGGGTGTTTAGGGTGGTGAAGGTGTTGATTTCATTAAGTATGGTAAAGGTGTTGGTTTGCTTGTATGTGTAATCGTTTTCGAGCATCAATTATGCTCTTTCTTTTCTAATTTATAAAAAACAAAAATTTGGCCGTTTCAGGGAAAGAAAAAAAACACTGAAACTAACTTGTGAGAAATAGAATGGACTAATACATAGGTGTTGTTAGCGAATTGGACTAATGTGATATAATGTTAACGAAATGGATTGATGTGTAACGCATCATTGTTTTTTGGCTATTTCTAGCGTTAGGACCCGCTTGTTTTTTCTTAACATATGTCCAATATTTATATGGACAGAATAATCATTCGAAGCACAAAATATCAATATTGATGGTTCTCTTTGTAGAATTATATAAGAGTTTAATAATGGCACAACAGTAAATATAATCTCAAACATACCCTTTAATACAAAATTAAATTAAAATGGGCAATTAAAATTAGAAAAAAAATAAATTTATCAGAAACTTAAAACAACACGTTAAAACATTATATTTATCAACATCATCGATCAAAACCTCAAGAACCCTAAATCCCCAAATTTCATCGGTCATGTTCATCCTCCTCCCAATCTTCCTCCTTTGATACATCATCAATTTCGCAATTATAATCAGAGTCGGAATATCATACACCAAATCATCATCTTCTTCTTCAATAGTTTTCCGTTTATATATGTACCGGCAAGGGATACAGGAATATCACGGCGGACAAATTCATTTTTGTTGATACATGAATAATCATACACCAAATCTTCATCATCCTCCTAATCCTTGATGATGCAACTAATTAAACTTGGTGAACAACTATTCATTTTTAGTTTCAGGCGTTATAATTAGGATAATTATGATACAAGACGTTTGGTTAATTCTTCCATGATTATGAGCGGTTCTATGAATTGATGATGAGCATAATGTGGTTTGATCGATATGTTACTTAGATATGTTGTTTAGTGTGGATCGATCATTATTTTATTGTTTATAATTTTAATTTTGTATTTTTTGGACAAATATGAGGCTTTATTTACAAACATGCCATTGTTAAATGGTTATATAATTCTACCAATTTAATCAACATCGATGGATATTCTGTGCGTAGAACGACTATTTTACACTTAGAAATATTGGACGTACGTTAAGAAAAACATACGGGTCCTAACGCTAGAAACGCCCTTGTTTTTTACACTATAATGTAATTGTTCCATGAAAATATAGTGACTATACTTTTATAATATCATTTCATTAACTATTTTTACTTTTAGATGTAGGATTTATTAAAGTTCAAATGAAATTTTAAAAAAGTTAATAAAATAAACATAAACAATCTAACATTACAGATCACAGATAGAGAGAATAGTTAAAAGATATTTTCACTCTTGCATTATGCTTCCATACAAATAAGTACAAGTAGATTTAAGCCCCAGTAAGCATAAAGCCATAATACAAACCAGAGTTTAATTATAAATCAAACACATCATTCATACATATCTGTTGATTGACAAGTCTTATTTTACAATATAATAATATTTGTTCACCAACACACGTTTTTTTGTTTCAAGCCATAGTTACTTTTACTCCGGGGCCTAAACCATGAAAACGCAATCTTGTGATTATTTAACAGGTGCAAGGATCGCACTTGCAGTTGGCACCGCACTTGCAGCCCTGTCCTCCTTCAGCAGCAAAGCTCTCCTCAGCTCCCTCGGAGAACCTATATATTAATTAACCAAACACTTAAGTTTCTGAATGTAATTTTTCATGATATATATAGTATAGAATCAGAGGGAAGAAAAATGAATGGTGGATGACCCACTAGTCTAATCAGAACTTACATCTTGGAAGGTGCAAGACCCTCAATGACGGTCACCTGAGCTGCGTTCTTCTCAACATCAGGGTACATGCTGCACCTGTGAAATTCCAATAACTCATCTTAGAAAAATCAATTATTACGAACTTTTAGTTATCTAGTGAAATATAATATAATCGATCACGATATCACTAGGGTAAAGTAACATACCCACAGCCGCTGCCGCACTTGCAGCTTGAGCCGCATGAGCAGTTTGATGATCCGCAGCTAGACATGATTTTTCTTGAAAACTTGGAGAATAATAATATGAGAGGTGGTTGTTTAGTGTATTGGACTTGCTTATGAATACATAGGCCAAGTTGAGGGCCTATTTATAGTGCCACAGGTTAAGATATAATTTGCTTTAGAATATTACTTTTGAAAAATGATCTTAAAATAGTGACATAAATTAGAATATTGTGTATGATATGAAAGTAAGGTACTCCCATAGTCCAATATTTTCTAAATATTGATGATAGACATGGTGGACCTTTACATATCGTGCACGTTGAAGCTTTGGTAGTGGAACTTGTATGCACTGTGAACCATAGATTTTTGTATTCCTTTTTTCCAACTTGTGTGTGATCTGGAATGATTAAAGCCATGATGGGAGAAGGTATCAACTATTGAGACATTTTATTTTCTTGGAATGAAGTTGACATTAATTTTTGTGGGGCTTGGTAATTACTAGGTTTAATTAATTAGCATTATCTCCCGGATTAAGGAATAATCAAGTATCGATGACATCGATTGATAATAGTAGTGGTATCAGTTTATATCAGTATAAGTTTTGTGACAAGGAAATAATTAAATAAATTCTTACAAAATATCTCAATAACATAGTTAACCAAGGGTGATATTAGTTACTAGTGCCTAATTTGAGTTATTGTTAATTCTTGTACAAAACAAATTAGTAAACTTATCGTGGATAACATTCACGATTATAAGGGTACATTTGTTATTATTATATCGCGAGTTATTAGTCAGAATTGACATTAACCTACCTACTCACATGACACGATCGATGGTCGCTTGAGACAATCAAATGCTTAGGGTCGGCAACATTAATAATTATGTTGAAAAGATTAGGCAAAAGCGACGTAAATTATAGATTTACACAAGATGAAATAGTAGTAGTACGTATTATGAGAATGGCTCATTAGGCTCATTAAAAAAGGGTCCCTTAAAAAAGAGAGTGGTGCCATTGACTTCAGGGTGGATATATTTCTCTTTAAAAGAGCAAAATATACAAATACTACCCTCAGTAAAGTTAAATCTACTACATGTACAAATTATAAAATCGAATACATAGACATGTAGTATAATCTATTTGACTCATATGAATAACTGTAAATTCAATAGAACTGAATTTAATTCCCTTTAATTAATTTAAACTTAATTAAAAAAATCTATTTAAACTTAACTTATTTGAATTGAAGTATAAATTTTAATTAGGCAAATTTGAATTGAAGTTAATAACCTGAATTCAAGGTGAAATGTTCAGAGCCTTACTCTCCATGTTCCATTTATAGCTAACTCCATTTTTTACGTTCCATTACAATCTTACTAACCCATAAAAACCCGTCTAGTTTGGTAGGAAATGGGAATGTTTTGTTAAATTTTGTCACATATCCTTGTTGGGTTGCTAAGAAACGGTCATACCAACATTTTCTAGTTGCTAAAAAGAAATGAAATTTTGAGGATTTTGTGCTTAAAAATTAAATATTGGAAATATTTAAATAAGAGAAAATGATAAATATGACCTTTACTCATCCTACAATATCATGATTTTTACAAGTAATAATATTAAAATATATACAATTCGTCCTAAGCTTTCGAGACAAACTAAGACGATTTACCTTATGGTTTATGAAAGTCCAAATGACCTTGATTCGAGCCAAGCGTGTCCTTAGATGAGTTGATCCTTTATCCATCAATCCTTTTTGCCTTACTTTGTTGGTCTTTATGTTTCTCTGTTCCCATTACTCGTGCTTTTTTTTGTGTTTTGCATTCTACCTTGTCTGGTAGGAATGTAGGAGAAAAGCTCGGATTCAAGGATAATTCTAACATTTTAGACTTGGGAAATGAAGCCAACACTAGTGTTCAACACTTCGAAGCATTCGTGATTAAATGGAAGCAAAGCACCGAGCTTGGAAGTGACACCATCAAAGGAAAAGAAGGTTGCCCGGTACAACTTTCTCGCTGCAGCGAGAAGTACTTCTTTGGCTTTCTCGCTGCAGCAAGAAAGTGTGAACCTCTGGGGGTTCCAGCTCGCCGTGGCGAGAAACTAGAAACTCACGTCTCACCACGGCGAGCTACTAGAAACTCACGTCTCACCACGGCGAGCTACTTGAGGCGAGAGTAGTTTCCTCTTTTGCATTTCCAATTTCCATGGTGGTTTTGAAACTTATGAAAGGAGCTTTCAAATTCTTTAAAGATAGACTTTGGTTCCTAATCATCCTTAGTCACCCAAACACTTGGAGATTTGATAGTTGAAGTTTTCATTCCATCGTTGTAATTGTTATTCTCAAGCTTGTAAATTGAATTTACTCCTACTTCAATTCAAGATACTAGTTTCAACATTTCGTTTTATTTACAACTTCGAATTGCTTATTATTATTTTGGTCCTAACTATTTTGATCCCATTATCCCAATTCCCATCTACGTATGGTTAACTAATGGTCTTGAAATTCAAGCTAGTGCAAGAAAAGATGAGTTGTAGAAATTCCTTTTATGGCGTAGAAAATATCGTGGGTCAATTGAAAAATACTATCTATCCAACCACTAGAATAGAGTTCAAAGTTATGGATGACTTTTTATTCTAAAGCTATGGTTTATATGTAAAGAAAGAATATCACCTCACCTTTCATACAATCACATCAAAAAGAGCTAGGGTATATAAGTATATATGTAACGGACTACGCTATTTCTACTCCATCCGTCTCACAGAACATTACCCATTAGAATTAGCACGCAATTTAAGAAAAACAATAAAGTAGTATAAAATTAGTGGATATGCTAATTTTTTTAATTGAAGTGGAGTTGTTAAAGTATAAAGTAGTGGCAAAGTTGTAATATAGTGTATAAAATAATATTTTTAATGTGTGGGACTACTTTTATTTTAGGAAATGAGTAATGTTTTGTGGGACAACTATAAATGAAAAGTGGTAAAGTTTTGTGAGACGAATGTAGTATATAAAAGAGGTACGGTACCCTTACAATTATAGCTTAATCATCCTTTTTAACTTATTTACATTTGCATTTAAATGGGTTATTTAGGAGGTTAATATAATGAGTGTATTGTTTGATTTAATGACATGATTTACAATATAGTTGTGAGATAAAGATTTATAAGGAATAACATAAATAATATTTAAAAAGTAAGAAAAGGACGAGTATCATTTTAATAAGTGCGCTCGCGTGTAACTTAGTTTCTTCTTTCTTGAGCCTTATACATAGGTGCAATTTCAGTAATGCAACGTCATTTATTTTTTTAACAATTCGTTTACGAAGAAACGACATTATTTCAAACCAATTGTCATTTAATTGGGCTCCCATCACCAGTTAAAGTATGCTAAGATATTATACTCTAAATATTTCATAGAGTAATATTGTCAGAGTCGACAAAACATATTCTTATAAGGAGTTTATTCATGCGTAGAATTTTGTGTATAAGAAATTTATTTATACATAGAATTTTTCTTATAACGAGTTTAAATATATTGTTAGTATTGTTTTAGTATATATGTACACTAAACTTGTAATTGTATTAGTGTAGTTACAAATTAAATTAATAATGTATGTACTATAATATTTGATTCTTGGTGATGGAAACAAAATCATTTAAACCACTCAAACATTTAAAATATGTTTTTCACATCGAACTAATTAGTTGGATTTATATTGGGATATAGATATGATTAGGGATGAGCAAAAAATTACCATTATCATTGATTTACCTTTTACCATCGATATTTTTTACCATCGATAACGGTAACTATTTCAAAAAAATTAGTGATAAACGGTTAGCATTTTACATTACCATCCAAATACGGTATGATTACCGTACCACACGTACGGTAACCACTACCATAGATCTTACCATACAATACAAATATATTTTAATATTTTTCAACATATTAACTAGTATTTTTTTTCATTTGTTCTTAAATGATATGTTATGCTTTAAATATAATTCCCACTATTTTCAAACCATTACTTTACCAGAGTACCTCATGCTTCTCGAACCACTCTTTTTTCCAACCAGACTCCCATCATTGATTTGGACTTCCTGTGATGCCATTGATACCATTTCAGCATTATGAATAAAAGTAACTTTCACTAATTCTCTATCAATATAGCTTAGGTAGAGAGCAAAAGGAAAAAAATATTACTAGTATGTTGCAGAACAGCAGAAATACTTTTCCGAAGCAGTGGGCAGTGGCTATAAATCTTCATTAAACGAAGTTGCCAACATTTTATCCAACCCAGGCCCAAACCCAATGAAATGTGGACCGCCTGTAATAGTCCCTTCAATTAATGCTTCATAAAAGTCCAAACAGTTTGCAATCAGTCTGCTAAGTCGATTGGACTAAATTCTAACCCAATCTGGTGGTGCTGCTGCATATATAATTTGTCTGAAAATTCAAAATTGCTTTAACTTTTTTTTTTTTAAACGGCCAAATCTTACTATTCTACTCGTCGGGGTTCGAACCCAAACCTCTCCTATGCTATCCAGCATCCTTACCACTTGGTCACCTTAGACCTGTATTATCGGTCATGGGGGTGACTATTTGGGGGCTCACTATTCAGTGGGCCCCACTCACCCCCCAAAATATAAAAAAAATAAGGATGGGCGCACTTTAACGTGCGTCCATCATGGCTGGTGGCATATATGGAGGGGGACAAGTGTCCCCCTCCTATTAGTTAATTTTTGTTATTTTTCATTTATCTTTTTAATTATCTTTTTAAATTTTATCATTATCTTTTATATTATATGATATTTTTATTATTTTAATTTTAAAAAATGTATATTAAAATTCATAATTTTTTTCCATCTATAAATATAACCTTACTTCAGTATATTTTACACACTTCTAAAAACCCTAAATTACTCACATTCTCTCCTAATCAATTCGTAAAAATATTGTAATATTAATTTGTTTTCCTTTAGTAATGGTTGTACTTTATTAATATAATAATGTTTAATTTGTTATTTCCGAAAATTAGAGAAATTTTCTAGATTAATACAGTAATTTTATAATAATATACAATTATTATATTATAATTTTTAAATGATAATAAATAAAATTTAAAAAAAAATGAATTGGTTGGATGGTGGGTGGTCATGGATAAATGTGGTTTTTGGTGTTGTGGTGGGTTGGTTGAAGGATGGGATATGTGGATGAGAGAGAAATTAATTTTTATTTGAAATTGAATAGTGGGGTGGGTGGTGGGTGGTCATGGATATTTATGGTTTTATAACTGCCTTAAAATAGCTTTACTGATTTCATGAATCATATTACACAGTTAAAGATGAATACATTCCGTTTGTAAAGTTACGCTATCATTCACACATCTGGAAAAAATGCCAAAATAGTTTAACTGGAAAACATGGAAGGAAGAAAGCTTTTGTATTGAATGCGGCGGTATAAGTGAAAGAACAAAGCAAATGGTGAGCACATATGTAGTTGCTCATGTTGCCCTAATTCTTTTACAATCTGACAAATTGATAACTATTTTTTTTAAACCGAATTTTTTTTTATTATAAAATAAAACAAAACGAGCATAACTATTGCTCGGAACGATACAAAGTCAGAGAGAACAACACCAACACCCAGTTAACCGTGGTTTGACACCGGTTGTTACATCCAACACCTAAACCAACAATAGGAACCTCCTAAACCTAAACCAGAACCATTTGAAACCTGAACCTATTGAATCTGAACGTTTAGAACCTCATGCACCTCTTGAACATCTTGGACATGAACCTGAACCTTTTGAATCTGAACCTCTTGAACCTGAACCTTTTAGAACCTCCTGAACCTGAACCTCCCGAACCAGGTATTGTCCCTTTAGTGGCAAGGAAACCTCCTGAACCTGACCCCCCTAAACCTAAACCTGAGACTCATGAAACTCCTGAATCAAATGAACCTAAATCTTTGGAAACTCCTAAACCTGAACCTTCAGAACCTGAGATCGCCGGAATTATCCTGAAACCGCTTTCACTTTCAGTCATCAGTTGAACCAGCATCTTCACACCCACCGTTAACACCTTGAGTATTGCTCTCCAACAAACTAAAACCAAAGAACAATGAAACCAAAGAGCACGAAAACCTAAAAGAACCAAACAACCAAATAGAGAAACACCAAACCCCAACCACAACCATTACCGCTCGGGAGCACATCTACCACCCAAATAATAAACATAACAGCCAACTCCCAACAAGCAACGCACCATACCAAGCACAGGACTCACAGACCGTCACCACAACCAGAACCTCTCTACCGAACTAAAACTCCCTAACCAGCTCAAAAAATCAACTATGGAAGTAAAACCATTCACCTTTGATTGAAACATCGAAGTGAGTCTCCTAAATCTTACCATAACCTGGACGATTTTACCCTCACAACCTTCTAAGTACCATTGCCAATCTACACCTCCTCGACTTCACGAACGGGTAGCAATCGGAGTTGGGCTTAGATATGACATTGGTGAGGAGCTGCGCGCTCAAGAAACCCGAGACACTCAACGGAGCGAAAGACCAGCCTTGGTGCAAAAGGAGGACCCTTTGGAACAATTCTACAACTACTCCGGTAATGGACTTTCACTGGAAGACGGTGGTGATGGGATGGACGAGAAGAAACGAGGTTGTAAGGATTAAAAAGAAACTGAAAAAAGGATCTAAAACAATAAAAGAAAAAACCTAATGAAAGAAAAGAAAGGGAAACAAATCTGCTCCGATCTGGTGTTGGTTAACACCAGATCGGGGTAGGAGAGGAGAAATTGTAGAGGCGTCGTTTTGAAGTGAGCTAGGGTTGAAGAGAGGAAAATTGTAGAGAGAAGATTTTATAATCTATCGTATTGACACAAGGGAGTGTACACAAATTGATAACTATTGATAATACTATCCTAAGCGTATTTGTACAATAATCGATAACCCTAATACAGTTTAGCTAATACAAACAAGAAATGAGAAAAGCACGAGCTCGATTGATGAGCTGTTCTGATGAACCCTAATCGTACTATTTAGTACTATCCTGATCTGCCACTTTGTTGTAGCTTGTTCCATCAATTTGAAAAACTCCCTCCAACAGTCTTGATCATCATACGCCTTAATTCGTCTGCTTAATCCGTTTTGCATTCAACTCACTAGTTCGTCTTCATTTTCTTTTCTTATTTTGTTTCTTCTTGTTTTTAGGAGCCATTTCTTGCTTCTGAATTTCAATAAAAGACTTCTACATTTCAAGATGAACTAGCAAAAACACAACCGTCAGACTAATTTAAAAAAATTAAAGTGGCATAACGGAGAAGGAACCGTAGGGAGTATGTTTACGTCCATTCCATTGACTCCACCCTGGTGAAGAATTGCATAGTATATGTGTACCCTTGATGACTTTGATTTGTTAAAATGTGTGGGCAACAACTATTGTCAATTAAATAGTATTAGTACTCCAATATAGTCAGCCAACAAATGACTTTAAAATGATGTTTATTTCAAGAGATCAATTTTCAACTAGGCTTTTGTTTCATTCTTTCCTCTGTTTCATCTTCCTAGCTAAGATTCTCTCTATCCCATTTAGCTTCTTCTATATCAATGGCAATTCTTCTGCTCAAGGCTATTTTCACGGTGATGACCGTGTTGTCCAACCTTATATCACGTGTGGTCTTTACTTTCACAGCCCATTTTCTTGTCCAGGTGATTCAACTTCTAACATTACCAGCCAAAGGGAGCCAGTGGATGCTAGAACAGGTCAGGGATACGGCTAAGGCGTGTTTGGATTACGTGTTGGAGATTATGATCCAGGCGATTGTTAGTTTCATGTCAACGTTGTTTGACCTTTTGAAAGATAGTGTTTTCAGTTCATCTTCTGGTCTGGTTGGAGCTATACTGGGCCTATTAGAGAAGTCAAAAACTTCGCTTGGCGAGGCTGCGGAAGATTTTCCTGAGGCTCTGAACGCATTCGCGGATATGGTTGGGAAAATTATGGCGGATTTTTTGAATAATTGTAATGATGCTATAGCATATGTTTCTGAGAACGTGTTGAAGTGAAATATATGCTTCAGGATCATTTTGTTTCGGTGTAAATATGCCATGTACCAGACACTAGCTAGATACAGCAAGTTGTGATATGTCATAAATATCATGTACAATATGTAGCATATACACACACTCATGAAATATAGTATGCATAGTATATATAGTTAATATACTTTTTTTTTTTGAGATGCATACTTAATATACTTATGTATTGTTATTTTTATTTCTTCCTTGTTTGGATGGTGATTAAATTAAAGACTACCAGTATTCATCCTTAATGTTGCCACGGGTTCCAATAAAGGAAAGGAACTAAGTAAAGATGAGAAAACAAATCCACATATATATTTGATCTCAGTAATTAAAAAATTCAAACATATTACAATAAAATATAAAAGAACACGGGAGAATTTGGGGACGAGATAGCTTGGTGAAACTTCAATCACGAGCACAACCTGCAAAGAAATTTAAAACTATAAATAAATATCTACCGAAAAGCATTTATTTCTATTATATATGTGTGTGTGTCTGTGTGTGTATATGTAGCTGTATTAATTCTTTAAACATAGAATTCTAACAAACCATTTTTCTTTAAACAATAAAAGAAGTTGATTAAATCCAAAACCATATACAAGAGTAAGAGGGACATACCTGGGTGTATCACCAAACTTCAAGTACAAAAGATGGTCCAATAGCAAAAAGAAGCTAATAGAAATTTCAACACGGCACGAAATCCAAAAGACTCTAGCTAAGATATGATCTCCAGAGAATTTAAAATTGAAGCTCAGATTGTAAACAAGAGCAATGTTTCATACAAATCTTTATACCCTCGTAGTACTAGTAGTTGTATTAATTCTTTAAACTAACATACAATTCCAACAAACCATTTTTTTTAATAGCAAAAAACGTTTACTAAACCCAAAATCGTGTACAAGAGTAAGAGGGGCATACCTCAATCATGATACATGGTGTATCACCAAACCTCAAGTACAAAAGAGAGTCCAAATAACCAAAGAAGCTCATGACACGAAATTCAAAAGACTCTAGCTAAGCTACGATCCCCAGGGAATCTAAAACTGAAGCTAATACTGTAAACCAGTAGCCCTTCGAACTCCAGAACAACGCCTGTGATTCGAAACCAAGAGAAATCAGGCCCACACTCCCATAACTGTCAGGATGATGATGCAACACCACAACCCCATCATACATAGTATCCATTTCACTTTGATTATGACAACCATAGAGAGTTGATTTTGGACCTCCCTCCATCAATCCTTCAATACATAGAAATCAAATTGTATAATTATTGTTACATTACTTTTGACAAATAGGCTAATTAAACTGAAGTAAATAACTGGGTTTCATGCGCTGGATCTAACAATAGTTATACACTCAATAATTTGATGATCAATGCATGATTGACACAAATTACTAGAAAACGAAATAAAGTAGAGATGAAGAAACTTACCTGACTGCAATTTTATGCAATTTTGGAGAATAACGTGAATGAAGAGAATGCTTGGAATAAACTGATGAGCCCTTGATATTTGGTGGGAAGAAAAAACGTGGAAAAGGAAAAAGGTCGAGGGAAACTGACGGTAAAATGTTTTTTGCGCAGGAAGATCTTTAGGCATGTGAATACAAAAACCTTTTTTTTTTTTTTTTTTTGTGCCCAAAACGTTTTAGTGAATCTGATTTATGAGATTTTTCACATATTGTACTTTTTTGTCAATATTTAGGTATAACTTCTGTTTTGGGGCAACTGTTGCAAATGCTCTAATACCGTGTTTGTCTTTAAGAAAAATAAGTATACGAGTTGTAATTGACGATGATGACTCAGGCCGCTTTCTTTTTAGACGGCTCTGGTCGGACCCATGATGGGTTGGGCTTGGACATTAAAATCAAGCCCGCCACTAGGCCTAGCAATATGTATATCTTTTGTTTTGGAGATAGGCTACAGAAGTTTCGACCATGTCCAATCTATTACCATCGATATTCACACGATATATTACTACTAACTTTAGCCAAAGTTCCAATTTTATTAAATCTATCTTAAATATATTTTAAGGTTTATAATAATTTGTAACAAATAATTTGGAGGCTTAGAATTACCAACTACAAAATTTAATTTTATCACTTGCCACTCATGATAGATGAAACTATTTTATATAAGAAAAGTCAAATGTCATGTTACTGTATAGTATCGGAATTGACAATGTCAAAATATGTTCTATTCACGAATTATGAATTTGGACGTTACAAGTACTAGGATCTGATTTCCACACTATGAGCCAACCCAAAATATTATCAGTTTGGGGTCTCATAGATTGCCATATGGGGCGGATTGTATGTCTATAGGGCGGATTCAGTGTCAAGGTCCGACACCTGACTCTATGGGTCAACCAAAGAACCACTAAAGGTGAACTTAGCAAGCCCAAGGAGCAGTTAAGCCCGATTGAAGTAAGCTTAGGCCCGACCAAGTCACTCGGACTCTACAAATGGACGGGAGGGCTAGAAAGGGATTTACCCCGAGTCCATATAAAGGGCTGAATATTAAATGGGACAGACAAGACTGGATCTTATACTGAACAATATAAGGTAGATGAGGACCAAGTAAGACACATTAGTTCGAACCTTTAGGCCACCCTCGGACCAAAGAAATCATACGTTCTGAAAGTTCATTAAGGTAGTAAAAAAACTAAAGTGTTCTGACATAATCCTAATTGGGAAGTGTGTCAAGCCCATATAAAACTAAATAGACCTCAAATACTCATGTGGTTTAATCGAATACGTACACTTGGCATGATCAAGAAGAAGATACCTATTTTGGTAAAAACTATAAATAGGTTCAATTTTCTAAAGTGATCAAGAAATCAATCTTAGTTATTATTATACCATTATGCCCATCTTACAAGGGCAGTGTACAACCCCCTATTCGTAAATTCGTACCATCAGTTGGACCTAAGGCACCAATATCCCCTCCCTTAGTAAGTCATGAAAGACACTTGGTTAGAAGGACGCTCTTAAATGTCAGCCTACAAACTAATCATCGGGACGAACCGTGCAGATACAAATCCCATGACAAAATGAAAACTTCAATAAAATTAGCTGGTCACAATCTTTTTATAAATTCGATAAACTTTTACAAGTATATCCGACTGACTCAATTTAACTCGTTGAACCGGACAAATCAAAACAAATATATTTTTACAAAAAGCATTATTATGAAAACCACACATTCTAATATGAATAAATTTACCACCTAACTCCATCCAAATCCAGCATTTGTTTGGCTCGACTCATTTACCACTATTTCCCAAAGAGTATCCTTTCCATCCCTTGAACTTAATTAAACCAGAAACACTGCTCAAACTTTGAGCTCTTTAAGAAAATATATTCATTACACACTTCACACTACTAGTAGAGTAGTATAGAACAAAATATATAAAAAACACAACATTAATCATCATCATCATCCACCTCACCCCCACCCCACCCCCTATCAACATCACCCTCATCACACACACACACACACTTTCCCTTCTACTCCCAGCTCACTCCCTCTCCAGTCTCCACCACCACCACACACCACCACCAAAAAATGTATCCAAACATGTCTCCCCCTAAACGAATTCCCCAATTTACCCTCACACTCCTCTTATTCATCACCATCATCACCACCACCACCACCGCCATAAACATCACCGCCCTTCTAACACCATACCCAACCCTCACCGAATTCTCCAACCTCCTCACCACCACCGCCGTCTCCTCCGACCTAACCTCCCGCACCTCCATCACCCTCCTCACCGTCCCCAACACCTTCCTCACCACCACCCCCCACCCACCCTCCACCACTCTCCCAGACACCCTCCGCTACCACATCCTCCTCCAATACCTCACCCTCTCCGACCTCCATAACATCCCTCCCTCCGGCAAGCAAGTCACCACTCTCTTCCAAACCACCGGCCGCGCCACCGCCTCCTCCGGCACCGTCAACATCACCTACTCCCCCGACTCCGACACAGTCACCTTCTACTCACCAACCTCAAACGCCACACTCATCTCCTCCATCACCTCCTTGCCATACAACATCTCGATCTTATCCCTAAACTCTCTCCTCATCCCCTACAACGTAGATCTGATGGCCTCAGAAACCCGCCCACCTTTCGGCCTCAACATCACCAAAGCCCTAATCGACGGCCACGATTTCAACGTAGCTGCATCAATGCTGTCAGCCTCAGGGGTAGTTTCGGAATTCGAAAATGCAGCTACCGGAGCCGGAATCACACTATTCATCCCTACAGACGAAGCGTTCGCCGATCTGCCTTCATCGGTTAAATTCCAGTCGCTTCCCGCCGAGAACAAGGCAACAGTGCTCCGGTTCCATGTGTTGCATTCATACTATCCGCTAGGTACATTGGAGGATATAGTGAATCCGATTTATCCGACATTGGCGACGGAGCAGAACGGAGCAGGGAGCTTCACGCTGAACTTGTCTAGGGTTAATGGAACGCTGGCGATCGGGACTGGATTGGTGCAGGCGTTTGTTACGCAGACGGTGTTCGATCAGAAACCGGTGGCTATATTCGGGGTTTCGAAGGTTTTGTTGCCGAGGGAGTATTTTGGGAAGAGTCCGATTCAGATGAATGTGCCGCCGGTGGTTATGGGGACGGCGCAGCCGCCGGATGGAGCGTACTCGCCGGGTAATTCGCCGCCGAATCATTTGTCTGCGGCGCCTCCGGGGATGGAGATTAGGTCTGATTCTGCCAGTGTGGTGGTGTTGAGATTGTTGGGGCTGTGTTGTATAGGACTGTGTTACTCATTGCTGTAGGAAATATGATGATGAAAATTCTTTTTTCGGTCCGAAATGATCCGATCCGAACAATGTCGGGTTGACACGGCACAGGAGAGTGAAAACTATGACGGCCATTTTTCTACTGGGATTTTAAAACTACTATACAGTACTACTGAGTCTGCTGTTGGTGGTCGTCATATAATATGATGGAGGTAAATGGTTTTTGTTTTATTTTTTTAAATAGGTGAAATTATATTTTGTGTTTATTTTTGCCAGGAAATGTGGGTTAACTACTAGCTTACTATTTTGGTTCGAAAATTCATAAAATTGTTGTAATTATTATCTCAATTCATTAAAAAAGGTATGCATAATGCATATTTCTGGATGTTGTAATTGTATAGAATAGACAAGTTCATGTTGTTTTGTTCTGGATTATTCGGTGTAATATAGTGAACAAAATTTACTGCGAGACAAAATTTTCGCAGCAGCACAGTTTCTGAGAGAAGAAGTTTTTATTAGTACTGGTACTTTGCTTTTGCTTTTCTTGGGGCAAGCTGGAAAGCTCAAGATGCTATTCTGCTTACGTGTTTTGTCCATGTCTTGAGAATATTTGTTAAGTTTCCTGTGCCTAAATACTTGCTGATTGTGTACAATTCTTTGCTCATCATGTGAACTCAACTCAACTCATGTGTTTGTAGTTTGTGCACTACTAGTATTTCAATTATACCTGCCTGGGTACTTGTAATGTATGTGCTTCATCATTTACTTGTGCTTTGAAATTACTACAATCAACTGTGAACATATGTATCCCAGTCTTCTTGACTGTGACAACCATTTAGCTAATGATTTTGCTGCAAGATCTTTTGATTGATCGTTAGTGAGTGTTTCGACATGATTAATATATCCACTTAGTTTGATGTAACCACGGATTCTGTTGACAGAGACTGTTGTGAAACCCTATGGGGAAAGCTTATGGAGTGACAAATATATGTGTTAATCGTGTTTATATTATACACAATGTAATGAACTTAAATCCGTATGTTTGACACTGGATTTTGAATTTTGGGGTGATACTGTGAGCGTTAAACTTAAAAGTCAAACATTCTGTGTCAAAACCCGTATGGATGCATTTACAATTACTTGAAACGTTGATGGATGAATATGAGCTAGTACTAGAAAAGTTATTATCAGAATTCATGGTTAGGTTAGGTGGAAACTATTCCCGGAGATAGATGTATTATCTTGTACTAATATTATCGCATATAGCAGAAACAGTGGGGGGAATAATTTTCCTCCAGACATATCATTTTCTTTGTCAATGTCCACTTTTTTTTATTTTTATCTAAAAATAAGCTGTTCATTATTTGCACAAATGAGTAAGGACAAGGAGATGCAATGCCCAAATGAAGAGGGAGACTTAAAATTAATGACAAGAAAACAAAACCCAGACTTTGTTGCTGTGTTAGGTATGAGGGTATTCTGGTCTTTCTAAAGACTTGCTACAAGAACGTTTGTGGCTTACAGCGAATCTTGTATTCTTGTTTGGTACAGAAACTGGTGGTGCCCTAATTAATTTATTACCTGTCACACACGGACATGATTTAAGAAGGGGTAAAATTACTGCTTTATTGTGTTTATTATGTTACAGTGAGTGTACAGTAGTGAACTTGTGATTAGTTTTCACTTTCAGGCCGGTTAAAAGCTGTAAAGTTTCTGCTCGCAAACAAGGAGATTGTACGGTCAAATCTAAGCGCTATTAATTCCTTTATGTTATCTTGGCTCATTCGAGCTGACGAAAAGTTGCTGGACCCTTTAGTTTAGTGTAAACTTATATTGGGCTTTTATCCGCCTTTGTCGTAATTATTGTAATAAGCCCACGGGCCACAACGAACATGAAGAGTAGTTACATGGTAGAGCAAAGCAAATGAAATCATGAACGCTTTATACTAACCGATATCTATGGCACTCCCAAAACATAGTAGGACTCTTCTAGGCTGATCTTGGCCATTAAATTTTTGATCTAATGGTTCACAACGATTCGCCAAAATAATTTTGGCGATCGCCTTTCGCCTTGTCCTCCGCCTTGTCGCCTTATTAATATTTCAATTAATAAATTATAATAAAAATATTAATATTTTATAAAATGTCATTCTTACCCTTCAAAAAAATGAAAAAAATTTTAATAAATATTTTTTATAATTTCAATTTTTTTTACGAATTTGTTTATTATATTAAATTATTTATTAATAAATTCGAAAATATGTCAACGGGTTCGGCCCGCTGACCCGGCCCGTTAAAAAACCGGGCCTGTAAAATAATATAAAAGAATAAAAATATTTTTTAATTTATTTTATTTTTTAAAAATATTTTTATATTTGTAATTATTATTTTAATTCAAGGTTATTTAAGTCAGTTCATATTTAATGTATAAAAATAAATTTAAAAAATTGTTTCGCCTTATTGGCGAAGGAGAATGAGGTGTCACATTTTAATTGGGTGACTGTTGTCAGGCAGGGCGAAAGCCTACCTGACCGTAGAAAACCCAACATAGTATCTTTTTGTTATATTTGTTGGAATTTTCTTACTTTCGTGGCACGTATACTTTTGAAACAATATAATAAGTTTTAATCATGCCAAAGTTCTAGGGAGAGGCCAGTCTTTCCTAAATCAATGGAAGGACCTAGTTTTTTGACTTAACGGGCCGGTCAGACCACTCGCGGTATGGTTTTAAGATATCATGGTGTGGTTTTAAGTTGTTAGCATCAAAATTTTTCGTTATGGTTTTAACGTCAGTTAGCGTGGTTTTAAACATTTATGATGTGTTTTTAAGTTGTTAGTACAGAAAGTTTCCGTTATGATTTTGATGTCATTTGGTGATTTTAAGAGATGATGTGATGGTTTTAAGAAGTCTAAGTATGGTTTTAAGATAGTTTGTTAGAGTTTTAATGATTTACAATCTATAATCATTCACAAATATAAAAAAAATTACTATCAAACAAGTTAATAAATTTGAGGATTGGCATTAAAACATTATCGAACAAGTTTACAATAAGCTACTTGAAACATTTAGTCACTACAATGTTGAATTTCCAAATAAACTTGTTGGAGAACTTCTTAACACTATAACACTATAACACAGTAGTGACATGCAAATGAAGCTAAAAATCATATGAAGGATGATTATAACATCAACACGAGTTCTTAAAACCACAACAAAGATATTTATAATCACACTATGTCCCCTTAAAACCACAACAAATGGAATTAATACCACACCAAAATCTATTAAAACTATAACATAGTAGTAACTTGCAATTGAAGCTAAAATCCATATTTCAAAACATAACATATGTTATTAAAACCACAACAAAGATACTTATAACCACACAATATCCCCTTAAAACCATACAATGGACAAACCCAGCCAGTAGCATTGTATATTTATTAAAACCACAACAACAATAATTAAAAGCACACCAAAATCTCTTAAAAGTGTAACACAACGGTAACATGCAACTGAAGCTAAAATTCATATATCAAAACCACAACATAGGTTCTTAAAACCACACCAATATCTCTTAAAATTACAACACAACATTTGCAAAAATCAAATCACAAATATTCCATCAGAAACAACAAACACAAAAACTATACAATCTAGTTTTAAAAGCATACCCTCGGGTATTAAAAGTATACCATCCGGACATAATTCAATAGAGCACTTAACTTAATTAACATTGTCAATTTAGCAGCAGAAAGTAACAAAAGCAACACGAAAGTAAAAAAAAAATCTAATTCACATTCAAAATTAATGACAAAAGCAGCAACATCATCACCACTAGTAGTCTTCATTGATTAATCGCATCAAACCACACACATATACCAACATATACCAATAGTAATATTCGCTTTGATCTAAAACAGCTAGTAATATTCACTTTGATCTAAAAATGTTCACAAGCTAGAAATAGAAGGGCGTGAGTGACACCTTGTACAATTAATTTAAGTTTGCCTGCAATTAAGTTCAACTCTATATCTATCAAATGGTTTCAATATCTAATGAACATCCAAACTCCATTCGTAGCAATATTTCAAATGGAATCTAAACAACAATACAAGCGAGGCAAAATAATAAGTATTATCTTAACCACATGGATAGCGAGGCAAAATAATAAGCACATGTATCGTCGACATCATCTACATCACCGAGAATCGAACGATTTTGCTATAGAAGACACTCAATCATGGCGGCAACACCACCACCCACCGCCGTAGCCGACCAATCACTCACCACTCCTCTCCTCTTCGATAGTCTCACCCTCACCATCCACGACAACAACTTCGAGCATCCCAATCCGGAGCTACCCTCTATGACGACTCTAATCAACATCACAAACTTCAATTTGGGAAGCTAGGGCAGGAATCCGGTTAGCAAAGTCGCAGAAGATGATGCCTAGCTTGAGATTGGAGAGAATCGAGTGCCCTGGTAGCTCCATTATCGTCGGAATTGAAGCTCGAGCGTCGATCATGAAGCTTCCGTCGTTGCTTTCTTTCTCTCTCTCTAGAAAGCAAACCAGAAAGGAAAAAATAGTTTTGATTTGTTTTTTTTTTTTAAATTATAAATAGAAGAATGAGCTGACCGGAATTTAATCTACCTGACTGTGAGAAGTTTGATTTTTACCTTAAAAATCAGCTTTTCCTATTAGATAGGAAAGATCTACAGTACCTTTCTCTATACTTACTATTTAATCATCGATCGTAGTGGTATACGGCGTTCAATTCAATTTCTACAAACGATATCTATGGCACCCACCGGTTCGCTGCTATAGCCAGTTGTACCCTTACATATGGCACCCGTCGATTCCTTATGTAATCTATTTCACTGTTATAGCCGGTTGTACCTCTCCAGACAGATACGTTTCGTATATCTTCTTCCTGTTGTAAATTGTATCCGAAAAAAGGCAATGTTTTATCATCGGTTATTCTTCTTAACAATTCTATTTGTTTTTAACCATGTCAATGAAATTCATCATCTCCATCTTCTACTACTACCCCAAGAACCAAACTATCACCACTACCAACAAATATTATTGTCTGAAATAATGGGAAACAAGCTTCTACTAATAAATAAAAAAACAATTGTGGACCACTCTTTAATTATTTTTTTCTTGAATCGAATAGTATGGTTTATTTCTGAAATTAAACAAGTAAAATATATTAAATGATGTATGAAGTTATAATCCAAACAGAATATAAGGTATTGAGTTTAAGTTAAAAGTATGTGAATCCAACTAGAAATCGAATCCCAGATAAAATCAAATGAGTCATAAACCGAATAAGTCCTTAAAAAATTCAAGTGCAATTAGTTAGGTTGTGTTTGGCGTCATATTATCAATCAACTTATAAGATGAATGTCACCTTATTTAACTGTTTCACCATTTATAATAAGTTTATTTGGTGAATGTCAATAAATTGACTTATAAAGTGATCGGTTTGATAATTAATCCTATGTAGCTTAATATAAAATAAGGTGACCGATCAACTACTAGTCATCTTAACATCTAAATATCACCTACCTTATCAGCTACTAATCATCTTATCCGTTCGTTTGGCAAACAGACACATAGTTATATCTCTTAATTAAATTAAAGAATCATTATGTTAACTTCTTTATCTGTAAAATATATAACTAATGTTTGTATGTAATGTAATTGGCAACAATATCATTCCTCATCTCATACGATAACATTTGAAATTGCATTTCAAAGTTTAAAAGAAAATTTATTGGGCTTTGAAATTCAGAAGCCCAAGTGCCCAACCCACAACATACCATGTTTGGTTAGAGAGTTCCTCCAGTATTTGTACAATAATAAATTGCGTAATGACTAAGATGGCCCGGTTCTGTGTGAATTCTGCAAAATAGAGGCCCAGGAGTAGAGGAAACGATGAAAGTTTTCAATGTGGGAGGAACAAGTCTGATGAAGTCTCTCTCTTGCACTCTTTGTTGGTGATGTATCATATCTAACTCCAGGTAAGCTTTACTTTCTCTTAATTCTTTGCTAATTACTCTTTTTCTTTGAATTTGGGAATTTTCTGCTCCTTTAATTCTTCACTGATTAGGTTTCTTATAGTTCTGCGAGACTAGCTAGTGTTATCCAAGACTCTAACATTGTCCATTTTCGACTACATCAATAGTTTATCCAATACCTCAAATATTCCCAATATGTATAGTTTAGAGTTTAGACACTGAGGTAATTAAAATTAATTTGGAATACCTGGCCTGCTACTGGGAAAGTTGCAATATCTCTTAATCGAATAGTATGATTTGCTTTTGTGGGTAATGGATTGTTGAAGCTGAATGGTCTAGTTTTGCTTACTGTATTGATGTCTGTTTCTGTTACCGTCCTGCAGCACTAACAAATTCGAGTGCTAGAGTTGTGTATTATATCTTCAGTTTCGGATGCTTTAACATGCAGGCTTGCTGCACGTGATGCGTTATAGGACATTGAGTTAAGTTCTTGCTAGACATTGAGTTAATTCCTTTCTTAAAAGTTGAAACTTTGGACTAAACTGTGATGACCAATAAACATTGGACTTCCTGTGCCATTAGGCAAACTTAATGGATAATTTTTGCCATTTTTCCAAGTAAGTTTTCATAGAAGTCAAACTAGGTGACTAGCTGACTGTAATCGGGATTACGGATTACCTAGTTTCGTATTCGAGCCTGAAAGACTTTGGTGGATGACTGTGACAATTTTTCATAGCTCTAAATGCAGTAGAAGAAAGTCATGATCTAGAGGCAATTATTGATTGCAAGCAAAGCACAAACACCACAGTATTTCTAAGAAAGAAATAGTAGGGTCTGAAAGCAAGACGACAACAGGAAAATCTGGGGAAGATTGATGAGAGTTCACAAATGAATTGTGGAGAAGGTGGTTTGCGAAAGTCCAAATCTCAACAAGTTGTTTTCTGCATAATATAATTGTGGAAATCATGCAAACTGGACTTTTAGCATGACATTTTTTTTGTCCTCTTAGTCACCCATGTTAATAGTTGTTCTTAATTCAGCTTACAGTTGTCACTTGTCACCCAAGTTGAAAGAGAGAGAATTAAGAAGATATACTGAGTAGTTTTTCATATTTTGTAATATAATTTTATTATATTTAATGATGATATAACTTAAAATCTATAAATTTACTGTTGAAATTTGAAAAAAAAATCAATAAATTTAAAATGAAACACGGGAGTAATTGTTAAAAAACATTAACTTTACTCCAAGTTGTTTAGGTAGGCACAGTAAAAAGCTATGAGGTTGTCGATTCGCATTAGTGTATCATTGAATTAGTTGATTTGTTCACTATCCAAGTTAACCGACCAATTAAGCTCTATTATGTTCGTCTAAAACTCATTAATTTCAGTTCTGTTATGTTCACATAAGTTCTGTTCAAATACATTCAGTTCAGATCAAATTTGCTTAGTTGTTTTTTTAATAAAAATGAATTCAGTTAACTTCAGTACTTCATTCATTTCTCTTCAGTTTAATTCTGATGTTTTCAATTATGTTCAGTTATATTAAAACTAAAGATAACATAACCTATTAACCTATTAGCTTACATGTTCACCATTGTTTGATTAAATGGTTAGATAAGATAATCCCACCTAAATTAGCCGAGAAGATGGTACTTAATAGGAATATAACTGATGGAGCTAAATTATTAGGTACTGTAGGTTATAAACAGTTGGTCCATTGCTATTGACATTACAACTATATAGTATATCATGATTCATATCCCGATCGATGGCAGCAACAAAAGTCAAATTGGGTACAAGCATTTGTTCCTTCATGAACACGGATGATGTGAAAACTGCCTAACTTGTTTGAATCTACATGAATATAAATGGGGCTAAAGCGACACTTTTAATTAAGTTTTAAATATCAACATAGCAGACGAAAGTTCAGTTGATTCACAGGGTTGAGAAGACGTCAAACATATACTCTAGAAAAGACTTGAATTTACATCCATGTTTTATTTCGAACAGATATTCGTAATTTCGTATGATGAAAAGGAAACTTCCTGGAACAACCCCTCAAGTGTTTCCGAGAAACGTGCGAGTCAGATTGAGTTTGAGTCTTTTTCGAGCACTGTATAATCAAACTTATAGAAGTCGAGTGAATATCAAATACAATCTTTATCGAGATTTAACATTATGTGATTGTTCAAAAAGTTTGAGGGCTTCGATCTTGATCACGATCGAACTATTTACAAATAGCTAAATTAACAAAATAATTATCTAAAATTATATAATTTGCTTGGAAATGGTATTCAATATGTTCATAAATAAATAGATAAATTTGTCAATATTAATATGATACTTAATTTTTTAAATACAGCAAATATATAAAAAATAAATATGTATATATTTTAAATATTATAACAACAAATTAAGCGCGCGCACACACTTATGTGTTCATGAGCAATTTTTTTCCCAGTGCTTTTGACTTGATCGAAAACAAATTGAGCTTACTCGAGATCAAGTTCATGTTAACTGAGCTCCGATCGAACTTTAACCGAGTTTCCTAAAAAATTGTTTATAATCAACTTGATTCGGTCACTTCGGTGACATCTCTAACTATATGTACGGTGTACACTTAATTTACAATTTGTTTTTTCAATCTCATATTGCAATAGACATATATGTATAGTAACTTAGTAAGAGTTGCACAAAGCAAATTTTGTTATATTAAGAGTCACTTCGCTGCCAATATGCTGATGGGTTTAGTCGATCGTCCAATCGGTCAGATTGAAATATTATTCATTTAAAGTTTACAAGTTTGATTTATGCTAGAGCTAGAGGATATACGAGTATATTTTTATTGTACTTGAATATTTATAGTGTATTCCTGTAGTAGTAAATATCAATTTTCTTATTAAAAGTCCAAGTAGCTAGCCTTACATTTGATACTAGAGTGATACGGTGGTCATACAAAGTAACACGTACATGTAATTTACAAATGCACTTAATTATGTTCATTTGTAGTTTGTACATATATATACTGATTAGAAATTTCCATTAGTGTTGTTTAACTAGCCGATCGGTTCGGCTCGGCTCGTTAACGAAACGAGCTTGATTTCAGGCTTGAGCTCAAACTCGTTCTTTTGTTAAAATACCATGAAGAATATTTTAAATATTAAATAAAATATAAACAAATCCAAGATTATGCATTACAATCAACTTCCAAATGAGGAAATAATTAAAATCTAACAAAATGCAAATATAAGCAATTCAAGACAATAATCTCAAACTTAAGCCATAACTTATAATACTAATACTACTAATAATCTACATAATATTGAGCCTTCCCGAGTACTCGCAAGCCGAGCTAGGCATGGCTCGTTAGTGTAACGAGCCTAAGTTTAGGCTCGAGCTCGGCTTGAAAACCTTTTCGAGCCGAGCCGAACCTTAACGAGCCGAGTACTCGATAAGGCTCGATTCGCGTAACAACACAAATTTCAATAGATAGCCCCATCTTATTGATACAATTATTATTTTCAATGAATTTACGTTACTCGTAACATTCAACAACGAATAACTCATATGGACGAAAAGTCTTACTACTTTCTCCATTTCATTACAAACTTCCCCTTTGATCAATGACAGTCATGTTTGACCCGTATATTACATCTAAATTATATTGATAATTGTTTTTAAAAAATATTAAAAATACTATTAACTTATGAATTTTAATTATATAACTTTAAAAAAGAATTGTATCGTATAATTTAGGAGTAACGTGCGGTCAAATATGAAGGATGTTGATTGAATAGAAATTTATTAATAAAATGGAGGAATTATTAATCAGTAAATTGAGCATAATTCAAGGATGAAAAATGCATACTTGCAGTGTCATCATTTTATTATTTAATGATGTTAAAAGTTTAGTCGAAACACAAGTTTTTGAATGATGAAAATGAAGAGAAGGAGAAGAAGGCCGTTTTATTTTCCACGTGATTGACTTTGAAACAATTGACACTATAATGGTGTTTGATTTGATACGTGGGTATCCACGAATGTATTTCTTGATACTTGGTAGAATAGTGCAGTGAGAATTATTTTAACTTAAAACTTAAGAAACACAATTATTATTATAATAATTTAATCTTATTTATTTTGCAGTAATACGTATTCATATGGGTGGCCTACAAATTTGATTAATTTATTGGTCAATGTTTTGTAATGTTATGAAGTCAAAATAAATTAATATGCGCAAGACGTCTGGCCACCTAAAACACTGAACCTGCAATAAATGTATTTTATTATCAAGTGCCCTCGCAACCACTCCACTCCAAGATTTATGTCGAACTAATCTTCATAATTCGTTTTTCTTCCTTCCCTTTTATTGTTCATTTTTAAAAACAAAATTAATGGATTTAGGCTCCGTTATCTCTGTCTAAACTGAACTGAACTTAACTTATTTATAATACAAAATACTAGTATTAGATTAGACAAATTTGAACTGAATTGAATTTAATGCATTTGAATTGATCTGAACTGATCTAAACTGAACTTAAAATAATCAATTTTTAAACGAAAAAAAGAGAGCCTTAAAACATCCCCGACAATCCTACTCACCACAATTCACAACCAAATGTAACAATGAATCTAAAATTCGAACTCAAAAGATATTTTTTTTACAAAGATACCAAATATATTAAGAGATTTAAATACCGTTAGTTACAAATCTAACTCTAAAGGATAATTACCACAAGATGTAACATGCTCCGGTCCACTGTCTTCAGGTTTAATTATTGTCGTTTTTTAGATTTTTTACTATTCGCAAAATACTTGTCTTTTTACATTTTTCAAGAAAGACTTTCATCGTAATTAATACATTTTGTTGATTTCATGCCATTTGGAGACATTCTATTGGATGAAGTATCATAGTTACTGGTAATTATTATAATTTTTTTTTTTTAAAATCAATGAATTAAATAAGATGTGTTAAAAAGTTTGAAAATTTTAAAACGAAAATTAAAAAAGATAGCAGTGAATATCAATTAACATGAAAGATACAAATCATGAAACTAGAACAAATTCGAGATCAAACACTTTCTTCTCACTTCACCTCTATAAGACTATAACAACTTGCCAACGCTCAATATCAATTCTCACATAATCAAGGAAAATATATTCTTGCAGTTTAATTGGTAAGGTAAACCATCCATCAGATATCAAATGTGTTTCCTGACTAATTAATCCAGAACTATTACAAAAGTAACCTCAAACTTCAACGAATTCATCAAATTAAATTTGTATCAATCAAACTTAGCTCAAAAACCTTAAAATCTAAACAGGTAGAGTACTGTACACGAATATATACACACATACAGTACTGTATGGCATACTCTGATGATAGAACCATTATCCCTGACGCGTAGAAAACGCGGTTGGAAAAATCAGGGAAATGATAATAATTTAATCACACTATTACATTGTTATGTGATTATGTCATAGCCTTGGACATCTGAGTCAGTCAACCTCAATCCCCTTGGGTGCGTTAACTATGACTTTTAAGCCCTTTTTTTCATAAGAAAAAATTGAAAACGAAGCATCCATCGTGTACTCAAATCAAACAGAATTGCGAATATGCGACCAGTACTTTTGGTTAGCTTTGAATTGTTGCTCAAGCACCATATAAATATTCCTAATTATTTCGTATGCAACAATAGTCATAGGCAAATAGTTAAGGCCGTGTTTGATATTCTGGTACTCCATTATAATGTAAGAAGCTACTTGTAACATTATATATGCTTTTTTTTTTTTAAATAAATAAAATTAAAACAAAACACCTCCCGTGCTTTACAAATTACAGTATTTTTTCGAGTTAACCTAAGTATGTATTCAAAATAGGTGTTATTCAAAAAATTTCTAAGGATGAAATGTGTGTATTCAAATGCAATACCACTTGTTGCTAATATACTCTTATTGTGCATCCGTATAAAAGTAAAAATAAATTAGAAGAAGAACATACAAGTGAATTGTTTGTCGAAATCAATAACTTTTATTCCATGATCCATAATATCACATATGCACAATTCGATGAAAACCATGCGTGGAGACTTATGCCCAATCAACTGACCTCCTTTTCTTCCAATCTTACTATGTAGTTCCCCTAATCTTGTCGCTTTATGTCGTTCGATATCAAAATATAATTTATTTTGCCAATTTCGCAACTACTTCAAGTGTAAAAATTCTAATTCACTATGATGTCATTACGTAGATTCCATCCTAATTAAACATTTAGAAAACTATCTACAACACAAGAATGAAGACAAACACAAATTATCAAAATTGAAAATGACCAAAACCCTTATCCCTATTACACATTAGAAAAAGAGAGAGATAAAAAAAAAAGACCTCACGTAAAAGGAAATGCTTTAAAATGACCTTGATCACCCTTGTTTCAATTGCAAAACTATTTTTCAACTGATTTGTTTTTTCTTAAAGAATAACAAGATTCTACTGCAAAAGGAAATTCATGTGAGTAAAGGGGCTATACTATACTAATTCACTAATTCCATCCCATTCCGTTACATTTGATTCATTTTAACTTTTCAAAGTCAACACATTATCATTTTAATTATAACACGTTATCATTTCAATTATAAATTAATTTTAAATTTTAAAGTATAAATTTTCATAATATATTTTTATTAATTCCTTTATTATTATAATTTTAAATTAATTTATATTCAAATTCTAAAAATCGTTCATTATAAAGGGTTATAAAAGGTTGAACCGTAATGAAATCGATGGGTGATTTCATATTATAAAAGAAAAAAAGAAAACAAAGGTCTAGTGGTGGAAAATAACAAAGAAATGCCAACAAGGGGCAGAGAGAGAGAGAGAGAGAGTGTGTTTGATTCTTCTTTCTTTCTTCCAGTCTTCCCTGTTTTTATTATCTCAATCAAACACCCTCTTTAAAGTCAACGCCCTTTCTCTTTCTCTCTCTAAAAAAATAATCACTTAACCTCTTTTCAGTTTTCACACAAAAACATTTCATTTCATTTTCATTCCATCAATGGAAACAAAACCTTCACCTCCCCATAATACATAAACCAAACCATACCAAACCCAATTACTTAATCAACACTCACTCCATTCTTTCATTCCTCCCAAATGGGCAACGGAGCAGGGAAGCAGCTAACAGTATGCTTCACCGGCGTTACCTCCTCCGCCGAATCCCGCCGCTGGCGCAACCAGGTTTCCGCTTCCGGCGGCGACCCATTAGACGACCTTGGCCACTCATTCTGCTACATCAGACCCGAGCTAAACGGACCCATTTCCTCCTCAAAGGTATACTCCGACTCCATTCCCCAAACCACCGCCTTTAAGTCCATTTCCGGCGCCTCTGTTAGCGCCAACACCTCTACTCCTCTCTCCACCACTCTTCTCGACCTTTACTCTTACAATAACACCATCGATAAGGCTTCTGCCTTCGAAGGCTCCACTTCCTTCGCCTCTTTACCCCTCCAGCTCTTGCCCAGAAACTCATCGCTCAATTCGGGCCCAATTTTCAACTCCGGCCCGATTGAGAGGGGTTTCATGTCCGGCCCGATCGAGAGAGGTGCTGTTTCGGGTCCTTTGGATAGAGGGATCTTCTCCGGCCCGCTTGAAAAGGGTTTTCCCGATCAGTTCAGGAGAAGCTTCTCTCATGGTGGATTGGCTTTTAGACGGAGGTTCAAGAAAGGGTCTTTAATTCGGGCCTTAAAGCGGGTTTTGTCGAAGGGGATTGCTAGAGGGCAGAATTCGATCGTTGCGCCGATTAAAGGGGTGGTTGGGTTGAAGGAAGGGGATTGGGTTGTGGGTTCTGAGAAGCAGAATGAGCTGACTGTTAATAGTAGTGTTAATTTTAGTAGTGAGTGTAGCTTGGATGATAATGATGATGAGGATTGTATGGGTGGCCAGAATCTGCAGTGGGCTCATGGGAAAGCCGGAGAGGATCGTGTTCATGTGGTTGTTTCGGAGGAGCATGGTTGGGTTTTTGTTGGGATTTATGATGGGTTTAATGGACCTGATGCACCTGATTACTTGCTGTCGAATTTGTATTCGTCTGTTCATAAGGAGCTTAGAGGCTTGCTTTGGGATGATAGTTGTAAGTCTAATGGGGCTAATGCGGTTGAGAATTCGAAAGACGAGGGTAAGGAGGGTACTAAGGTGTGTGATTTGGTTGATGAGGATGTTTTGAGGGATAGGACTAAAGATGGATGTTCTAGGTGTGTGGAGCAAGAAGATTATCCTAGCGGGGCGAGGAGACAGAAGGGGAGGAATGTTAAGAGTAAGTATGGTGGAGTGGCGAAGAAACGGGAGGAGAATCAGAGGAGGTGGAGGAGTGAGTGGGATAGGGAAAGATTGGAGCTTGAAAAGAAGTTGAAGGAGCAATTGTATAGGAACAGGTCGAATGGTTCCGGTGTTGCTAATCATGCGGATGTGCTGAAGGCTTTGCAAGAAGCATTGAGGAAAACTGAGGAGTCGTATTTGGATATTGCGGATAGGATGCTTTTGGAGAATCCGGAGTTGGCGTTGATGGGTTCTTGCGTTCTTGTTATGTTGATGAAGGGAGAGGATGTGTACGTGATGAATGTTGGTGATAGTCGAGCAGTTTTGGGTCAGACGAGAGAGCCTGATCTTTGGAGGCAGGACTTGGAGAGAATTAAGGAAGAAACGTTGCATGATTTCGAGGCTTTTGATGAGGATGGATCGAATCCTTTGCCCGGATTATCTGCGTTTCAACTCACAATGGATCATAGCACCTCAGTGGAACAGGTAAAGACAAATTTACGTGAGGGACTTAATTATATCCTAGGATTTGAATTAGTTTGGACTATTTGCTGATTGATCATTATCCTTTGCAGGAAGTTGTGAGAATTAAAAATGAACATCCAGATGATGCTTCTGCTGTGACCAATGACCGCGTGAAAGGTTCATTAAAAGTCACCAGAGCTTTCGGTGCTGGTTTTCTCAAACAGGTGTGGCATATTACAAAATTTCTGAATAAAAATCTGTGTGATACGTAACGTATGATATGTAGAGGTGGAAATGCAATTTTTTGATTCCCTTTGTGCTTGTGAAAAGCAGATTCATGAAATGGCCATTAAATAGGAATTTCTCCTAGTCACTGAACATAAACATCAATAAGAATTTCAAGCCTTTTGAGGATGAGAGAATAGAGTGCTATCATTTCCATATTTAGAAGCATATTCTTCATATTCGGTGGACATCTCAATACTGCTTCAAGTACTTGATAAGGCATCTGGCATTCACCAATCTGTGTTGCCGGCGGCTATTTGATCCGTGTTGAAAAGTTTAAAGCACCTATGGTTTATGCATACCTTTTTACTATTAGAATAATGCTTATCATCTTTGGTCAGTAAAATCTGCTAGCTATTGAAGTTTTGACTGCTTATCCATTTAGAAAAAAGTAGATTATGAATTGTTGCCGAATCAAAATTAGAATCTTATACTTGAACACATGGGATAGCTGACTAATGAGATTCCACCCTAAAGAATATTTCACCTAGTTCTTTCTGTTACAGTGTCACACTGTAAAGTTAATGGGACTATTGCTAAAGCTTGTTTTAACATTTGAACTTCGTTTCTGCAGCCAAAATGGAACAATGCTCTTCTGGAGATGTTCAGGATTAACTACGTCGGTGCATCCCCATATATCAACTGCTTACCATCGGTTTATCATCACAGAATAGGGCCAAGAGACAAGTTTCTGATACTATCCTCCGATGGACTTTACCAGTACTTCACAAATGAAGAGGCCGTGTCTGAAGTTGAAGGTTTCCTCTCTTGGTCACCTGAAGGAGATCCAGCACAGCATCTTGTCGAGGAATTGCTTTTCCGTGCTGCCAAAGAAGCTGGTATGTTCCTCTTTGTTTGTTGTATGTGTGAAACAACTTCGAGTTTATATTCTGGTGTTCTGTAAAGATAGGTTGGTTAAAAATGATAGATCCTTACAATATGAAAAGCAATAAAGGCAGTATGAAGTATGAACAAGCTTCTGGCTTTCCTCTTATGTCTGCCATCCCCATTTTGCAACCGGATCTAATTTCAATTTCTTTTGCAAACATTTCACAAATTAGTTCTCTACCTTCTTGATTTTAAAAAATGCAGCACTCTGTTTTTGCTCTGCCTCAACGCAACATGCTAATATTTATCTCGTTCTTGTCCTTTTTCAGGCATGGATTTCCATGAATTGCTGGAAATACCACAAGGAGATCGACGTAGATACCATGATGATGTTTCGATAATTGTTATTTCTTTGGAGGGAAGAATATGGAGATCTTGTGCATAGTTAGAGACCAAATAAGTACATTTTGTATGTTCACCAAAGAAGAAATGCACACAATTTTGTTTACACAAGTAAAGTTTGAGGATTATAAACCTTCAAACTTAGTTGTGTTTTACTAGAATTAGGAAATGTAAAGGTGGAATCACTTGCTCCTCTGTTATTATAAACTGTCATAGAAATGGCATTGCTGCTGCTAATAAATGACAACCCAAGAAAGGGTTTTATTTTTGTTCATCATTTCCTTTTCTGCATGTCTTATTTGATGTTAATAGCTCATTAGCCTTGCCTTTCTCCAATGGCAACTCACTGGCAACATATATAGCAGCATTGAATTGATAGGTCTTGTTCCTATCATCTTGACAAGATGATAATTGGTTGGCTGTACCTGTACTACAAAGTCAGCGACCTAGATTCCATATTCCCATTAAGGACAATGTTATGAGATTTGAAATCCCTAACGTTTTGCGTTCATAGTTTGTTTTCAAACCTGATCATAACTTCAATTTAAGATTAAGAAATACTCAATTACAAGTAACAAAACTACATCATATTCATGACTATGCATCTATGTCATTTTTCTTGACTACCGAGAACGTTAATACAAACTAATCGCACACTTGGAACGCAAATGTGTAATGAACAATTTGTAACGTACTAGGTAGGACTAGTGACAAGGAAATGTATGTTGTTATAGGAAACATTGAGATTAATTTTAGACGTTGAGGAATTTATTATGTCGTCGTTGAGAGGTAGGGCAAATTAAGATGAGAGGCTATAATTTTGATTGTACTAGTACGAAGGAAGATACTATAGGGCATGCAGCATGCACAATAGTCAGCTTGAACAATTAACTCTTAACTGCTAACCAATTGGAAATAGGTGAAGTAAATGCAAAAATTATACAGTTGGGAACTTGTGAATTTATGAGCAGCTATTCATGATCCTGTGTCATCATCAATTCAACATTGGACCAAGATATGATGATGTACTCAGGATTTTTGGTCAAGCCAGTTATCTTCTTGATAACTATCATCGGCCGATTTCATTTCACAAGTCACAACTCTAACTATTTGTTGTAATAAGTAGGGTCATAGACCAGTAACAAACAGATAGACAATGAATTGTGTGTCCTTGTTATAGACGGTTTACTCTTATAATATATCATGTGCAACGTGTGTTAGTGTATTATGGTGCACAATATATAATCAGTTATATTCCAAAAGGTAGGCATATACTCGACTCGCTCGATAGTGAGAACTGAGAAGTAACAAAGATTATCTGCATGGTTGCTAAAGTAATGTATAACTCTTATGAAAAAGATTTGCTAATTTTCTTTTTTTCAAATGGTCAAATTTAACTCTACTATACTCTTTTACCACATTATAACGTCAAATATGTCTATACCACTATACTTTTACTACTCGAGACCACCCTTATAACTTCGTTTTAGCGTTAATGTAGGGAAACCAACCTGTCAAAAGTTTGATGGTTTGAAAATACTAAGAGATTAAAAAAAATACACATATATAAAACTGACGTATGCACCATCAATTTGGTCACGCCATACAAGTGACAAGCATAATGCACACATTCTTCTGATAATAATGAATGAATTTTGCATTGAATATATATGTGACATGAACATTCTGGTTTACGTCACAGATCACACCAGAACATATTAGGCGGCATTATCTAAATCTAAAGCATGCAATTTTATTGTGCTAATTGTCTAACAATTATTAGGCGGCTTTCCCATCCTTTGATATTTTGTTTTTCCGTTAACTGTTTATAAAATTGGACTGGACTAGAAACAACACTGACAAGCCAAGTTTAAAATGCACAAGTTTAATTTATATTGCGTACACCAATTGTTGGCGGCATTTGTGAATCCATCTCGAATTAACCTTCTACTTAAAACTTAAACTTGTAAAGAGAAGCATATCTCCAGTAAGTTTGATCTTGAAAAGCTAAGGAATTATATGAATCATTTGTTACCATTGCGCATGGAAATTAAGGGTACTTGAGGTATGTTAAATTCTTGCCGTTGTCATATGTTTGACATTGAATTTTAAGACGAGATTTTAGACTTTTTCTTCATTCAATAGAATTTAAATTCACCATTAAAATCCAATGCCAAACATTTCAGCAGAGGAACACAATTGTTAAAGAAACAACCTTCAACTTGGGCAGTTTGCAAAATCAAATTGGCAAGTATTGGTTTCCCAAGTCCAAGTCTTTTAACACGATCCCTTGCAACAAATTAACAAAATGAACGTACTGTACTTTAGTAGGCAAACTACTTTATGCTCACTAGCAGAGCTAGTTGGAGTGAATGATTTACTGGGATCGGACCGAACTCGATTTTGGGCATGTAGTGATGATTAGTATATATACACCATCAGGATGCTCTCTGTATCTATCAATGATTGGGCGGGTGGCGGGTGACCAACCGCTCACTCGCCACCCGCCCGCATTTTGGCGGGTGACCAAAGTTTTAACCGCGGACGGTTTTTTGACAAAAAGGATAACCCCTATTTACGGTTTGTTTGCAGGCGGTTATGCGGGCGAGCGGCTTTTATGTACACCCCTATCTATCATCATCATTTTCATGATTGCGTGAAATACTACCAGAAAATTACTATTCAAGATGACGAGATCAGATCTTTTTTGGTAGCTTCAAGCACCTTATAATCAATACTATCAAGTCGATGCTGCAATATTTGCAGATTGACCTTCAGTTCAGATGTATCAGAGTTTTGCTTGTTGATTACTTATGATAAGCTAATCTTGCATACAGACATGTGTCTCGTTATTACCTGGCTCTATATTTCAATTGTTACGCTTCTGATTATCAAAGTTAAATACGAATGTTCATTAGAAGCATAGTAGAAGAAAGGTGAGAAATAAAGACAAAATTGGGGAGGGATTTAGACGAGACAAAACTAATTTTATGAACTAGGAACTATTTAATTGATCCCGCAAATAAAATGAAACAACAAACTATAAATAGCCGAGATTTAAAGAATCTAAGCCTCAAACGGCTAGAATTGTACGAAATAAAAAATTAACTTCTACTCATGTAAATATTGAAATAACAAAGAGACTCAGTTCAATGAATATGAAATAAGAACATGCCTTTCAGGAGCCGTTGGATGGTTTTTCACCGTTAGATGGATGATTGGTTAGGATGAGCTGATGGAAAACAACGACGTTCTTATTAATCGACTTGGAAGTCTTAGCACTGTACTGGTAAATTGTGTCTTTGTCTAGAGCTCGAACTGTCTTGGTCAAATAAGTCAATTCTTTAATACTCAAAGTTTCAGTGACAGCGCCGTTGAACAATTTTGAGATGTTCAACATGTGAGCTCAAGTATGAATTGTATATTAAGATGTCGAAAGAAAAGACCAGAACAAACATTCCCAAGTGTGGTGTAAAAATGGTGTTCAATGGAAATTGAAATGTTCCAGGAGCATTACTGAGCCCAGAAGGCATTACTAAACGCTCATAATCCATTGATGATTGGTGAGTTCTAAATCAAGTATACTGCACATAACAAGTTTCATCCTGATTTGGTGATATCCAGACCTCATCTCAGGTCAGGTCAATCTTGGAGTAATATAGTATTCATATTTGATTATTAAATCTTTCAGAACAGTACAAGCTGATCATGTATGTTTTTTTGTGTAACAAACATTTTTTTCATTCGACTTTGTTTATATGTAATAACCAGGCTCTATATATATGCCAATTGTTACACTCCAAATTATTCAAATTTAAATGAGAATGTTCATCTGAAGCATAACAGAATAAGGGGATAAAAAATACAAATTTGGGAGAGGGGTTTAGACGACATGGAGAGAATTTTATGAACTAGGTACTATTTCATTGATCTCTCGAATACAATGAAACAACAAACTATAAATAGCCGAGATAATAGCCGAGATTTAGAGAATTTAAGCCTCAAATGGCTAGAATTGTACGGAATAGAAAAACAAGTAACTTCCAGTTTTATTCATAATGTAAATACTGAAATTACAAAGAGGCTTTGTTCAACGAATCTGAAACAAGAACACGCCTTTCAGGAACCGTTTGATGGTCTTGCACTTGATTGATGATCGACTAGGATGAGCTGATGGGAAACGACGACGTTCTTATTAATCAACTTGGAAGTCTTGAGTGCACTTGACTGACAAATTGGGTCTTTGTCTAGAGCGCGAATTGTCTTGGCCGAATCAGTCAGTTCTTGAATACTCAAAGTCTCAGGAACGTCGTTGTTCTTCTTCCAATTAGGGTTCATCTTAAAATTGAATTTGAGCTTAAATTTGGAAACTCTTGTCTTCTCAGATATAATAAAACATTATAGGCAGGGGCGGAGCCACCGTAGGGCCAGGTAGGGAAAGCCTTACCTGGATTTTAGTTACATTTAGTATATATACCTTGTTGCTCTAGGTTTTTACGAAATGTGTAGTTTACAAGTAGTCTGAGCTGTGGTTTGTGGTTTTCCGTTATTCTGAGGTCAGGTGATCAATCCCCACTTCTGTCGGACTGAATATTTTATTGTAACTCGGTTGACAATCGTAACTTGTTGAAAGGAATAGTTATTACTTCATTTTACTAAACAATCAAATCCATAATGCATTTAAGTCGTGTGTACGTATAAATGACAAATATTATCTAACTTGTGCATTTTTTGTGTCTAAAATCTTGTTGCACTAATAGTTTGTTCGATATACGATATAAAAAATTTGTTCACGTGAGTACCGTACGTGAACCAAATTTCTGGCTCCGTCCCTAATTTATTAATAGGGATGCATTTGCGTGAGATACATCCTAAGTCCTAACCATTGTAGGGTTGTGATTTGTTTTCTAAAGTTTCAAAATCTGTGCGGTTTTAATTTACCCCTTATTAAAAATTCAAAATTCAGTGGAGATAGTACACAAAAATAATTAACTTAATGGGCAGTATCCACTATCCACAAGTATATAAAGGTTAGGGGACAAAACTCAATATCTCAAAGTTTGGGGGGCAAATTGATTTTATTTTTTGCCTAAATTTAAAACAAAATTTTTATTTACTTCCTTAAATGCAAATCTTCTTCAAACTCTCTCGCCCTTTTTCCCTCCTCGAAGCTTTTAGCTATGCCAGGATCAGTTAATCATCCAGTTTTATGCCGCGAAAATCGAAATTGGAAATCTCTGACGATCAGTTGTCTGGTCTCGTTGACATCTGCTATCTTCACTCAATCAACTCTTTTCTTGCTTGCTTTCTTCCTCCCAACTTTATCCTTCCTCACTCTCTTGCCCCTCTCAGGTTTGTCTTCCCCAATTTCTCATTCTGTACGATTAATATTATGCTTTTCTTGTTGTTTACAGTTCAAATTGTTCTAAGGTACTTAGTCTGTTCCAAGATTTTGTCATTTTTCTTACCTCTCCTGGGCTTTAATTTTAGGGATTTTGACTTTAGCCGTTATTGGCATGGGAAGATGCTGCAAGAGGGTTGTGGGTGTGAAGGCATCAGCTCCAGCTTTTGTTTTATTTACCATTTTATTCATCTGGGCTGTTTACATTTATGCTGTTCGACGAGGTAAGAACGAGATTCTCCTACCTTTATGCTCAGGCATTTCTAGTTATTCTTGTTTTAATGTGATCCTATTCCTAGGTACTTTAGATAGTCCTAATCTGGTGTGTACTGGGTAATTTGTTACATTTGTGTTGCATAAACTTGGTCTTGTTTGAGCTTATGTATCTTGCCGTTTAACTTCTGATAGAGAATTCCATTGTGACATTCAATAGGATTTAGACTTGATAACTGGAAGTTTGGAAGCATGATGGCGAACGTGATTAGAATGTACTCGTAGGTGATAATTGAGTGGAATAATAGAGAAACAGAAGAAAGTTGAAGAAGAGCAGAACTTAAATTTGCATTGTTTTGTGGAGTCATTTCTCCAAGTCAGAGGCAGCTAAACAATTTAAGGGGCCTGAGGCGATTTATGAATGTCCCTTCTATTTATTTATGTTATCACGAGGAAACTATAGAAAATATGAAAATGAAATTTCCTTTTGGCACTCTTGTAGGCAATAATATGAAAATGGATTTAGTTAATCAACTTATATGTTTATTCTTACTAAATGAACTTGCTATTGTTGATCTACTTTCCTGTTCTTGAAATTTTCACAGCTTAAAGGATTCTCTATTACGGCATGTTTATTTTATGTAGTTTCTTCAATAGGAATATAAAAAGCATTGTTATTTGTGAAAAATGAAATAATTCTCCACCAAGTAATGGACACGAAATTCATCTATGGTGATAAAGCTGAGGTTACAAGAAGAAATTCTTAAACAAATTAGAGTATATGATATGATGATGACATACCATGTTTTGTTGCACTTCATTTATGTTTTCCCAAATTCTACCACAAAAGCAAGCTTATATTATTATTGTAAAGCAAAAAGAAGTAGAAGGCAACCGAAAAGATATAGTATTATCACAATAATTTGGAGCCATGGGTGTAAAATGGGGCCAATGCAGTAGTTGCCTCATATACTCAGCCAGCCCTGCTCCAAGTCTCTATGCACCACGGTCACTAATCCACTGGCTATGTGGGGGGGCAGGGTTGTAGTGGACATATAATGAAGTCTTATGTTTACATTTTGTCAAAAGGCTGTTTCCACGCCATAAACCCTTGAAGCATTGAAGCCCATCTCAGCCTTTTCGTGAAGAATATTATGGAAGTTTAGTATATTCAAATTAGAACCAGGAAGAGTTTCTGATATATTTACAATGGACAGTCACAGATATCATATTACTACTCATAGTTTAGCTGCAAAATGAAGCATTGAAGCCCATCTCAGTCTTTTCGCTCACATGTTGGTACTTCTCTTTTTCTCTCAATTGGCAGTTGTTTCATCTTTGGAGGACTTTTTATTTAATGCAGAGATCGTCATTGTAATGTTTGGACTATACCGGTTAGTTTCTTGTCCTCCTTTCGAATTTCATATCGATCCCTTTGTGTACTGCACTACATCTTTTAGTGTCTTCATTTCATCTCTTTCACAATCATCATGTACTGACCAGTGACTACCATATCATTGATTCCAGTATTATGGGATCTGACCCTGGCCTTGTAACTGGTGGTATTGCCCGTCGTGGTTTATATGTTGAAACTCCCCTTGCTGAAATTCAAGCCCATGGTGAGGTGCTGTAATTCATTGGGAGTTTCAATTATGACTGTATACTTGCTTCTGTATTAGGAATTCATGGTTTTTTACTTATATCTGCAGCATGAATCTCAGGATGATGAAGTAAGACACTTAAGCTGACCTTTCATTTCTGTACGGCATGAGTTTGAGTTCTATTTAACTTCTGCATGATCCTGCTCATATTTATGTGTATTTCACTATTTCCTAGTGAGTCTCAATCCTTAGTTGTGATCTACTCCAGGGTTCAGCTATACACGGTAGAGTAAGATATTGCAGGAACTGTAAGACATATATTCTGGGCTTTGACCACCATTGTCCTGCTTTTGGAAACTGTATAGGTAATTGTCGGCCTTATTCTTGTCTTGATTATTTGCTATGACTGAAGTTCAATCTTTATTATTTAAATTTCTTGTGTTATTCTACAATAATAGTGCTTTTATAACTTTGCAGGTCAAAAGAATCATTTTTTCTTTGTTGGGCTTCTAGTTGGATTTCTCATATTGGAGGTGTCCTACATAACTTTTTCTGTTCAGTGTAAGTTCAATCCTTATAGTTTCCACTTAGTCCCCGGATTAAATTCCCTTTACCTTTTTTACCCCAACATATGATATTCACTCATAGTTACGTGAGAAGGAAAACATAACAGTCTCTTTCTGTATACCTGTTCTGGGAAAGAATTAGCAAGGCTTAGCAACTCAATATGTTATCTGTCTGTACTATGTGAAGATATGGTTAGAGCTTTGAGATGTAGTTATTTTGTGAATATAAAAATGGAAAATGAAAAATAAAAAATATTGTGGCTATACATTAGCCCATATGCTAGTTGTATGTCAACGTGCATTTAGAAGAGATAACTCATACAGTTCAATAGCACATTGTGAGTATGACTCGATTTCTTTAGAGAAAGAAAGAAGGAAAGAGGAATTCTAATTCTCAGTTAGTTGGAATTTGATATCTGTATGAGTCTGTTTGCATGTTCTTTTTTCCAGAATTAGTGGTGGAAAATAAATTTCTTATTAATCTCCTGAAATTCAACTTGTTATTTATAGTGTCAGGAATATGATCTCTTGAAGGGATAATCATATATAAGCATTGAACAATGGAACTTGACTTGGCAATACTTTAGTACAGGAGCAGTCCTGTGAAAACATGGGGATCAAATTGAAAAACTAGAGGGAAAGATATTCGGAGAAAAGGCATGCATCAAAGGCAAAATAAACAATATGTTACAGAATTTTTTGAATGGGAAATAAAATTCCAGAGAGATCTTTAATATATTTAGTACAGGTGGAGTCGTGGAGAAGTTGCATTCTGTCCTCAATATTGTTCAGTAAACATGAAAATTATGCCTCTAAAACAAATATCTATCATCTGAAGTCTAATTAATTACCCATTTTAAGAAGCATAAAGAATTTGAAACAACAGCATTGGGTTGAACCTCGCATGGCAAGATAAGAAAGATATCCGACTATCCATATTGAACTTTGTGTTATACTACAACACAATAAATTGTGCTCCTTTTCTTTTTCTGTTTGCACTTGCACCTGCACTCTATTTTTCCTCCTACGCCGTTTTACTCAATTAGCAACTCTTTTGCCTCTAGTCAACACGAATTCTCAGACTTCGATGGAAGCTGGAAAAGAGGTATGTAATGCATCTGCAGTTTGATTAGTGTTGCCTGATTTTTCAGTTTCCCCCAATGCCTTATATCAGATCTTGTATCACCTTATGATTTTAAATGTGCTTTGTTGACAGGGAGATTATTCCAGATACCTGGTCCTTAGTACAATGTTGTTTTCTGCAATTCAAGTGCTATGGCAGGTGAAACCCAATCCCCCAATGTTTTTTCTCTGTTTCCATATACTATGTGCTTGTGCATGCATGGATTTGTATTTATAGTTGCTAGCTCACAATATCGAATAACATATGTTCTCTCCTGCAGGTGTTTTTCTTAGCGTGGCATGTTCACTGTGCGTGTCTTAACATTAAAACTGACGAATGGGTAAGATCTATTTCACCTGTTTGAAGTAGTCAAGAGTTCATGCATGATCTGCCGAAAATATATTTTGTAATTCAAGTGGTACTGCATCACATTTTAAATTTAATATATTGGTTTCTTGTTTTTCTCTCTGCTATATTGGTGTGTCAGTGTGAGACGTTGGGGTTGAGAGATTTTCTAGGAGAAGTTGGTGAATTATGTCTAGTTGTAGTAGTTGTGGAGAATAGAAGTCTTGAATATGGGTGAACCGAGTGTGCTTAGGTCTAAAGTGTGTTAGTAATTTAGTATACTTATGATTTAAGTTTTTCTCGTCAATAAGAATAATGATCTACTATTTCCCATCGTACGCTCTACAGAGTAATAGAATCCAGTGTCACCCATTTATACTAGAAACAGGAAGTGTAGAAATTCTTGACTGAAACATTTTGTTGTAGGTAAACTGGAGAAAATATCCTGAGTTCCAGAACAAAACTGCTCCTCATACCGGTAATATCCACCTGAATAGGAATCCTCAGTTCTACATCACTTTAATCGATCTTACCTTTTATTTACATTATTGTGCTTAAGATTTATCCCCTTAATGTTTCGTTTGGCAGGCGATCAGTTCCAAACTGCTCCGCAGTTTATAAATCCTTATAACAAGGGAATCATAATCAATCTGAAGGAGTTTATCACAGGCAAAGGTTGATTCACCAAGATCTGTCTGTATACAATTACATCAAGCGAAAAGCTTGTACAACATGAGTGCATTTTTGCATCTCATGGATTACAATTATCAGCATCGACCTGATGTGTTCACGGTTCTCGACCAAGATGCTAATAGCAAACGAATCATGGAGGGCTGCAATTCAAGATTCTGGCAGTCATCTGTTGTTTCTTCCCGCAGAATGGCAAAATACAAATCTTGGTCCGCAAGCATCACTGCTTTCGAGAGGTTCGTTAACTCAAGTACCTATTAGATTTACCATCTACGAACCTGTAAAATGTTCATTTAGTTTCAAACTTGGTTTGGTAATAACTATTAACTCAGATGCTGTCATACTGATGGTGATGGAATTGCAAACGCTGATGCATATCCTATAAAGTTGATCAATTCAAATTTGTATGTGATTGGCCAAAGATTACAGACCAGAATTTCAAAGATTTATTCCCATTCAAACACAACTTGCAATCTTACTGGTATGGAAATATCTGAGGATACTACTAGTCAATGAATACATGTCAAGAGACGACCCAACCCAAGATTCAAGATTATATATTAAACCAAGTAACTTCCAGGTTTGATTGAAACCCTGCTTCTAAATTAACTGATTGCATGGAAGTATGTGTGCAAAATAGTCAATTGTGTGTGGAACAAGATCCAAAAAGCAATGAATGGAAAGGAAACAAATGCAATGGTCTATCTATCTTGAAAGTGATGAGATAGAAAGATACAAATGGAGGGTGGCTTTATTTGATACACCACTACACTTGCAGTTTGTTCATGTTGGAGACTTTGCTTACCCAAAGAAAAAGATAGATTGATTGATTGACCGACTGAAACTTTTGAAGGTTGAAAACAAAAGAGGCTTTCATTTTCTTCATCCCACTTGCTCCTCCATCCTACCGTACGTATGTTCGTTCAGTCACGGACTATTGATGCCATTTGTGACAAAACTATTCATATCTTAGTGCCATTCAAAGTGCCAAAGAGATAAAACTACTGTACAAGATAATACTACATATAAATATAATGAACTACGTGTGATTAAGAAATTGTGTATGGGACCAAGGGATGGGACTAACTATACAATTTGTTTTCTTTTTCTATAAGTAAACATTCATTTAACTATAAAGTGTTACACCTGTTTGGTACATCCACTGTTCGTACGAGGCAGAATTACTATTCGAGTTGTTAAATACATCAAGTTCAGGTTACCAAAGTACATCAAAAGCTAGCTTATAGGAAGGGCAAATGTCTCAAACTTAACTAATTAAGCATGTTAAGAACTACAAGGTGGTTTTATTTTTATAGAACGGACTTATAAGATCAGGGAGCTGGAGAGAGGTATAGAACACTCTTCTGGCAAAATTTGCCCACTGCCGATTTAATCCGTTACCATATTAGTTACATTTCCTAAAGAAAAAGCCAGCTGCCACTGCTTTACTCATCCAGATATCTTCAAGTACATCCAGATGGCCCTATCGTTACTGTACATGGGTAAAACTTGAAAGGGTATTTGGTCAGATGGAACTCAGTAATAAGTAGCATGATGACAGGGGAGCCGGCAACCTTAAGAAGATAATACAGTATTTTGTGATTAAAAAAAAAAAAAAAAAGAAAGACAAGCAAAATCAGTATATTTTTTTAGTTTTCTTTTCTGTATATTTGTAAATTCGGTTAGCACAATTTCGTTGACCTTCTTTTTGCAGTGTAAATTGGAATCTAGTTTCAGACCCCATACTTTTGGGACCAATAGCTTTACTTACAAATTACAATAGTCAAAATGCACAAACCAACTTGTGTTATGCACTAGTTTAACAGTTAGATACCTCGGTTAATTCTTGGTTTTATATTCATGTCTTTTGAAGATGCATGTCAGTTTGACGTGAATACACACTTCGATCGGATTCCCTTGACAAACCGGGTGCGATTTAACTGTAAGTCGAGGGAAGCACCCTAAAACTCACTTGGCAGAGTGTTAGATGTCATAAATGTGTGCTTTACAGATGAATTTGACCGACCTATTTATAGGAGAATCAAAGGAGACAAAATTTGTTTTCCTTTAGTTTGTTTAAAAAAAAAAAAACTTGAAATGTATTCATTGACTAGTAGTATCCTCAGATATTTATAGATATATTTATATTTAGTCATTTTCAGATCTAACATAACAGCTCGAGTCTAAATCTAAAACAGGATTAAGCCAACTTGGGCACACATCCCACACAAAATACATACAATTACTAGAAGCTAAAGCAAGATTACCACCAAAATTCCTATGACTGGCCTCATTAGCCAATTTGCCGGCAACTTGATTGGCTTCTCTATACACAAAACGCCAAGTCACATTTCGTAAACTGTCCATTACCTTTGTGCATCATCAAGCAATATTTGTTGATAGACATTTGCAGATTTCTTCTTGTTAAGGCAAGACACTAGATACTGTGAGTTAGACTGAATGATGAGACTCTCAAATTGCAGTTGAGTACAAATGTTCAACCCAAGTCTGAGAGCATAAAATTCCGCCATGTTATGATCAGTTTTGCCCAAAAACAGAGCCGCTGCTTTTATAAAATGTCTTTGGCTATCACGAACGATTGCTCCAGATTCGTGCAAACAAGGACCATCAATGTTGACACACAAAATGTTTGGTGGGGGTGGTTCCCATTTGCATACTATTTGTGTTGACATATCATTTCTCGAGTCAGGAATGGTTATTTTAGAATTTTTTATTAAATTTGTAAAACAAAGATTGAACTTGAACAAGTCAGGTTCCAATCCTTTGAACACTTTCTCATTTCTTGTATTCCAGATCAGCCACCCAAACATAATCGGTAGTTTTTGCTGATCTTGATGTTTATCAAGTTGGAAAACAATTTGTGAAAAAGTTTGTGGTATCTCTTCCTATCTCTTCCGGCCCTTGCATTAACCAACATCTTATTTGCTGAATATTTGGCATCGTAGAACCAGATGATCTAAGGTTTCTTCTTGTTGGTTACACAACCTACAAGAATTATCATCCACAATATTGTGTTTATATAGTCTTGCCGCGGTAGGAATCCTATCGTGAATTCTTAACCAGACAAAGAACTGTATTTTTGGAAATAGTTTCATCTTCCAAATATTACTCCAAGACCATTGAGGTCCTGGTTCTTCTTCCATATGTATCAACAAATTATAAGCTATTTTTATGGAAAAACATCCATCCTGGGATCCTTTCCATATTATGGTATCCGATTTATCTTCTCTTGGGAGAGGAACTCCCAGTATTTCCATCACTAACTCATGTGGCAACACGTTAGACAACAAATTAAGGTCCCAACTGTTATTAGATATAATATCAGAAACCTTAATTTCTTCGTTATGTATATTATTTGAGTATTCAGTCAAGGTTTTATTGTTTAGCCAGGTATCATACCAAAATTGTGTGTTCTTTCCATTACCAATTCTTTCTTTTTTTTAATAATCGAACCATTATAATTTCATAAGTAGCATTTTACAAAGCTAATAATAAACTATAAATAATCTCGCACTTGACGAGAATTGAACCTATGACCTCTAGTGTCATGACACCTCAGTCTAGACTAGTAATGAAAATTTCTTTCAATTTTATCAAATTTTACCAGAACCAGCTATGACTTGGTTTGGCCTCAGCTTCTAGGATAGTGGTGTTAGGAAAATACTTGCTATTGTAAACATGATACCATAAAATGTTAGGTTAAGAACATTTAAATTCCTTATCCCTAGTCCTCCGAGAAACTTTGTTTACAAATCATAGCCCATTTTACTTTTCCTTTTTCTTCCCTTCCTTTTGCATGTTCCGAAGAAAATTCCTATTTATATCATCAATCCTCGTGATACAAGTCATGGGCCGGAATTTTTGCTATAGACATGCAATAGGAAGGTATAACACTAGTAACGACTTGTTTTAGAGTTACCCTTCCTGCATAGGAAAAACATTTTGAACACCAAACATTTATTCTTCCAAAAGTTCTATTGATGATTGGTCAAATATATCTCTTTTCTTTCCCCTAACAAAAAGGGTAATCCCAAATACTTATCATGTATTTTATTATAAGCCACACCCAAAAACTGGGTTATATTTTTCTTGGTGTGGATGGGAGTATTTGGTGAAAAAATCACCCTACTCTTGTTCCAACACACTTTTTGACCATAGGCATCCAGAGTGTCAGATATAGATTCAACTGAACCTCCGCATGCTTTGCTAAAAATTAAGCAATCATCAGCAAAACAAATGATAGGTATATCATGGCCATTCTTGGATGCCTCAAGTGGTAAAAAACTTTTTTCTTTCATTCTATTAAGCAAAAGATGTACCAATAACTCTTGACAAAGAATGAAAAGGTAAGGAGATAAAGGATCACCTTGCATAATTCCTCTAGAAGGGACCCAAGACTGGGACAAAATCTGATTCACCCTCACAATAAAAGTACAAGAAGTAATACAACTGGAGATTAACTTAATAAAATGAGGATGAAACTTGAACTTTTTTAAGGTAAAAGTAATGAAATCCCACTCGTGCCTATCATAGGCCTTTTCAATATCAAGTTTTAAAGTCATTCCATATTGTTTTGAAGATTTTCTCTTCTTATTTATGGTATGGAACACCTCGTATGCAACCATGACATTATCATTAATTTGTCTGTTCGGCACTTCTTATATCTAAAGTGTGTGATGTGGCATGTGGCTGCAGGCATGGCCTTTGGGGGTCCGCCTGACCGGCGGGGAGGCTAGTCCTTAGGGTCTTCATTTGTACATGTTAGATCCATTTTCCATGAATGTGGTCATGAAACTTTATCGACTTATTTAGAAAAGTAACAATTAATTGTATCACCATTATTTCATTTGTTTATCAACTCACTTACATATATACAAAAAGAGAAAATGTTTGCGGTTAATATTTGGACACATTTCCAACAAAACAAACAAAATTGGAATGATCCATGATGAAGGTGAGGCTCGTTGATTGATCGAGATTTGAGGGTCTTGGTCTTTGATAGATGGACCAGGGGCTAAGCTACGTAGCAACCTTTCCAGACGGAAAGGCCCATGTATGATGTATCACCCAGCACGTCGGTCGTCGGTTGACTCGGTTGCATTGCATGGTGGTGCTATCAGGCCATGTCCCATATCATTACGTACCATACCCCGATTTTATTTTATAACATTAACTTATGAGGAAAGTATCTTTCTTCTGGGCAACAAGTAGCAAATGTGTACAAGTTTTCCATCCAATTGGGCCTGCAGGTCAAATCTACTTACGTGATCATCATTTTTATAATTAGATTATACTAGATTAATGGTTCATATCAGAGACAGATAGATAATTAGATACTAACTAATGTGTTTTACGCAACTTCCTAGATTTATTGGATTCTCGAATCTTAATCAGGTCCCAAATTAATTGATGCCACAACATATATATATGATAATCAGATTAATAATGCTTGTTTAACTTTGTTTGACGTGTCGGTGTTTTGCTAGTGGGGTTGTAATTCTAAGTTGTAGATCCCACAAATTAACTACCTGTGACGATCTTAATTTGCTGAACCTTGATATTTGGCAATTGGCATGGTGGTGATTCATTAGTACGTAGGTGTGTTAATCTTTTTTTTTTTTGGAAATAGGTGTGTTAATCTTTACTTGTGGTATTTGAATAACTCTTATTTCGGGAGACCTGACTGTACGGATTTTATTGGATCAACAATTTTCAATCATGCCACACCATGCAACGCGACTAAATCAATCACTTGAAACAGACATCGAAGTAATAAAAATTTCAAAAAGAAGAGAAAAAAAGAAACAAATTAATTTGAATTAGGAGCTTAAATGTATATGTAGGGATTCTTGACGAATGAGAATTGTTAATTCGTATGACGGAATATTTCCAATGGATTCGTTGGCGCGAAGAACATAGTTTAGTGGGAGAGAGATCTCGCATCTTGAGGAGGCTTGCAAGAGAGAGGATTTCTACTAGAACATAACTGGATTCATGAGACAGTGAATTGATATTTAGGGTTGACTGGTTTATATAACAGACCAAGAACCTTATAGGGTATCTCAGGGACCATAGGCCTGACGGGCTGTACTGAACAAAAGAACAATCTAAACTCTAACGGATAAGAATATTGACTCAACTATGACTCAACAGATAAACATAAAGGCAAACGGATAAGATAAAGTAATTAAAGGTAACACGGGTTGGGCTTCCATCCCTTCAGCGAACTCCTCATCTCCCTTCACTTTGCATCTGTGATTTGCTTTAGCCGATTCTGTGCGCTCTCCAAATTGAATCGTAGTTCCCACAATAATAATTTATCCAAGTCCTACAATTGCAAATCCATTTTCATTGATAGCGGTAGAACCCTGCTTTGATGGAGTCATATCTATGGACCGATGAAACGCCGTGTTATACCAGTACTCTGCCCAAGCTAGATGATTTCCTCATTTTGTGGGTTGATGATATATAGGCAAAGCAACGCAAATACTTCTACAAACACTTGTTTCCTATCCATGTCTACCCATCAGTCTGCGGATGATATGCAAAGCTTATGCGTAACTTTGTCCATTGCAAATAGAACAACTCCTTAAAAAAAAAAAAAAAAAAAAAAAAAAAAAACCTGATAAAAACGCTATCCCTATCGGAGACGGTGGATTTTGGAACTCCGATCAAATTGACCACATTTGGCACAAAAACCTCAACAACATCCTTTGTCGAATATGGATTCTTCAATGGACAAAAATGGACATACTTAGACAGTATATCCACTACCACGATAATAGTATCTTTACCTTCAGATTTCACCAGCCCCTTGATAAAGTCCATTGAAACATCATACTAGACCGGGTTGGGTATCTCTACTGGTTCTAACAATTATGTCGGTCTTAGACCGTCGTTTTTTTTTTCTTTGGCAGATATTACACTCTTAAATGAGCCGCTTGACATCCCCCTGCAACCCTGCCCAATCAAAAATGGATTGGAGCCTCTTTCGTGTCCGCAATACTCCTTAATGTCCTCTGAGTGCAGACGCATGGAATTCGTCAAGGAACTGACGACTTACTGGTCCTTGAGTTACCATTACTCTTCTGTTGTGAGCAAGACACCCATTCCTTATAGTCCAATTTCCACGCACATCTTTCCCTTTGAGCACCTTATTGTAAATGTCCCCTAGTGTTGCACCCCTTAGTTGCCTCAACAATATCCTCCCAAATCCATGTAGGCTATGACAGTGATTTGAGCTTAGGTTTCGGAGGATCTAGCCTAGAAAGGGCATCCACAATACTATTCTCCTTGCCAGGTCGATATGTAATCTCATAATCTTACCCCACCAGCTTGGCCATCTACTTCTGCAGCTTTGTCGTCCTGATGCGTTGGTTAAGCAAGCAGGACAAACATCGCTAGTCGGTGATAATATGTTCAAACTAGGGCTATACACTAATATTTCATCGAGAAATACCAACACATACTTCAATATGCTCTTCCCAGCTAGGGATATACACTAATATGTCATCGAGGAAATAACAACACATACTTCCGCATATATGGCCTAAAGATATGGTTCATACTAGCCTGAAAAGTAGACGGAGCATTACACAAACCAAAGGCATTGCCATATACTCATAGTGGCCATTATGTGTCCTGAAATCGGTCGTTAGGGTGGACCAGGATCTGGTGATATCTGACTCGCATGTCCAACTTAGTGTGGCGCCATACAGTTCGTCAAGTATGTCGTCTACTGTTGGGATTTGAATCTTTTCCTTGACATTAGCCTTGTTGTGAACGCAATTTTTCGTGCAAAATCGCGAAGTACCATCCTTTTTCTTAACTAGTAGCACATGTGATGAAAAATGACTTTTGATGTTCTGTATCCTACTCCCAACATCTCCTACACTTGTTTTTCAATCTCGTTCTTTTGGAAGTGTGCATACATGTACGGGGCCACGTTAACCGGTACGGTCTCACCAACGAGTCTGATTCTATGGTTAACTCTCGTGCTGGTGGCAGTGTACTTGGCGTGTTCGTCACGTCTTCGAATTGTTCCAATAGTTTGGTTAAATCCGCAGCTCGTTCTGGTTCAGTTTCTTTACGGTCCCCTTAATGGTTGGCCCAATGAAGAAAAACACCTCATCGCCTGTCGTCAGTGTTTTGGGAATCGTCTCGCCAACTGTAAGTTCATGTGCATTGAATACGATTCTCTTCAATTGCCTTGCCTTTCCTTTCCTCCGCACTTCACCTGCACGTATAAGTTCTGGCAGACTATGGTAGTTGTGCTCGCCTTAGTAAGCCAAGGTATGCAAAAGACTACTTCCGTACCAGGCGCGTTCAAAACAAACAAATCAGCACAGAACCGAATATTGTCGATAAGAATTGGCACATGCTCTAACTTATCTTCACACAATAACTGATGTCCACTACTGGTGGTCACGAGGATAGGGTTCTTAAGTTTCACAAATTCATGTTGCAATTTCTATTTTTAATTATTTTTTAAAATTATTTATAAAAGTGAAGGTTTAGAGGGAACAAATAGAGTATTAAATTGTAAATTATCTCATTTGGAATAAATTTAGTGACACCGAATGAGTATTTATTTTTAATCCACCGGAACCCGACTATCATTTCTAATAGAGCTATCCAATCATAAACCTAACAAACAGCCTTTCTACTCTTTACCTATTCCATCTACTTTAGTAGCTATAGAGAGCATATAATATGCAGAAATCATGTGTTGATGCAATCATCCGTGTGGATGAGCACCCCATGAGGGAAACAGATCTTAGCTAAACAAGACATTTTCTTTAAAACTTTGATGCAGATTTTTGTTGGTTTGTATGCACCGTAACTATAAAATATGAGAACTTGGACAGATAAAAAAATATTGGGTCCCATGAAAATCGACCATACCTCAATGTCTCAACATGTATAACTTAAATAGAATAATGCATACAGAGGTGTACAAAATTAATGAATCCAAAAATGACTTGTACAGTTGTACCATCATCACATGACATTGCAGCTATAGAATTAGTCTTTGTCTTGCAAATTATTGTTTGAAAAAACTTCCCACCTATTTCATACAGTTACATTACAACAAGCAGTAAAGACTAAAGAGTCTAAAGACAACAATCTAAGTTCTTGCATCTCTCTTTCAATCTTTTCACAAAAGGTTTCATATTTTCATATGTTACAAGACTGCTACTACAAGTATCATCAAATACAAGAACAATGAATCATTTCTAAAGGTTCCAATGTTCAAATGAATATGCTCCTAGTTTCAAGTTACAGAAAAGGTAAAATCTTTTCTAACTTGAAGCAAAGGCATGATTAATTACTACAACAATTCAATTATGACTTATGACCAGCAAACAAATCAACTCCCCAAGCCCAATCCAGCAAATGAACATTTGCTTATTTTCCAATCTACAGAGCAGAAGCAGAGCTATGTATAATGCGTATATACGTCCATGACGACACGTATCAAGGATCGTTGGGCTTGTCGAGCCAATCATTCTCCGCGGCGATCCTTCCAGAACCACGCCCAAGTTTACCAAATGAGGATAGACCTTTGAAGCTGCTACTTCCCTCACTCAAGTTTCGGGATCTCCAAGATTTTCGAGGCTTTGAGGTGTTGAGGTCACGCTCTGTTTCATTTTCGGTTTTAACCTTAGCAACAACCAATTTGACAATGTTACTCCTGCAGAAGGGGCAAACTGGTACGGATTGACAATTCGTTGTTGGGTTGGGCTTATTATGACAGCACAACGCTAATGTGCACTGAGCACACATCTGGTGGCCGCAATCTTGAACTTCGATTGTGCATACTTGATCAAAACATATGCAGCAAAGGTCTGTGTCACTTGCCTGCATAAACAGTGAAGTCCAACCCCTTAGAACCAAATTTCACATTATATTTAGTTTTCATAACTACTAGGGTATTCAAGCAGCCGAAGCTTAGCTTTTACCAAAAGTGTTTCAATTTGGTATGAGGTAAAAATTCTAAACTCTGACAGAAGCTGTTTTTCTTTTAAGTTGGAAACCGCTTTTGAAAGGAATCGCAAACCTCCAATCAGATAAACATTGATAATGTGATGCATGCAGAAATGGAGATATAGCAAAGTCACTTGTAGATTTGAGAGGATGCAAAGTTACCTCTGATAAGTTGTCATCAATACCAGAGTCGGATTCTGATGGCGATGCCAGTGAATAAACTGTTCCCTTTAAAATTGTTTTTTCCCTCTCTCGATTTGCCTCCATAAGGGCATTTTCTAAGAGAGCTTTCGCGTCCTGATTAAGCTCGCTAATGAATTTCAAAGGTGATGGCCAGACAAGTGGCTCTGCAGATGTAGGATTCAGCAAAGCTGCACATGCTCCATGGTGATGCCTTAGAGCTACCATGTGTGGTATTCTCCTGAACATTACAAATAAAGATTTCAGCAAACTTATTACCAACCATTTGGCACTAAAAAGTTATGATAAGGTAGAATAAGGTCACTAAAGAATGAATTCATAGATGGACTTAATGAACTAATGGCCACGACAGAATATATTTTGGTGCTTGCCAATTTTTACTCTAAAATGAAATGAGGAATTACCCTGAAGCGTCTCTCTGAAGTCGGTCAGCGCCCCAAGCCAACAATTCTCTTATGCAATCAAGAGAACCACCTCTTGCAGCCAAATGAAGGGGAGTACTTCCCGGAAACCTGTAGCATATCAGTTGTTAATGACATAACCATTTTACTATTACCAATAGCGATAATAACAAGTTTTGGCAATAACTTTACCCATATCCACCAGTTGATGCACAAACTAGTGCTCCATTGTCCAACAATATATGCACACATTCAGGCCGTCTTTGACGAGCTGCCAAGTGCAACGGTGTCGCTCCTTTACCATCTCTTATATTCACAAATCGAGAATATCCCCTATAAATTTCGTTTACAATTAAAACTCAATTAGTCCTGATAAGAAAATAGGAAAAATACTCCATGTACTTAATCTCAGATGAGAACCTACCAAGAAACTGCTACATGGGAGGTGCTAGCTGCCGTTAGAATAGCTTGAAGACAATCAGCATGACCATAGTATGCAGCATAGTGCAAACAAGTTCTTCCATTAACCGAATCGAACATCAGAATCTGATCCCCAAATTATCTAAAGTTAGCCATATTCTAATTGTTGCATACATGTTCTTTCTTGAATAACTAGCAATCATAATTGATTAAAGACAAGACATTATTGAGCATACATACATTAGCACCAGCTTGAATCAGCTTCTCCACACACAGAATCTTGCCGTGCATTGCAGCCAACATCAATGGAGTCTATATAAATCAAAATAACCAAATATCAAATGAGATAAAAAGATCCAACCTTTCACTAATTTTCTCAGTCAAGCAAATTATCAAACAGTAACAGTGCATAAAACAAAAAAGAAGAATCCAAAAAGTCACCTGCTTATGTCGATTCAATATATCCGGCTTAACAGATCGATCCAGCAACAACTCAAGAATCTAACAAAAGCCCACAATACAAAAATCAGTCTCAAACACAAAACATCCCAAAACAAAGCAGCATACAAAATGGAAAAATCAAAGGGAATAATCATCAGACCTCGATCTGGCCATTGGCAGCAGCAATATGCAAAGGGGAGTTCCGATCATAGACTGTGGAGTAATGAATAAGAGAGGAATCACTTCTCAATATGGCTTCAACGGTATCCAAATCCCCAATTTGAACAGCACTGAACAAGCCTTGCTCTTCACCTGATTTGCAACTTAGCCCCTGACCCATTATTATTTTTTCAAGAATAAAAGAATGGTGTATGTGTGTGGTTGTGCTACACCGCCGTCATGCACCACCAGGGGGAGGTGGTGTGGTGGTGGAGATTGGTGGGATGGGAGAGAAGAGAACTCAACTCAACTCAAGGAGAGAAGTGAGATTCACATTGGAGTATTTATTTGGTGTTGGAGTTTGGAGCAAAGCTAATAAAGCTGCCCGGGAAATGGACTGCTTACTGTAAGTTGGTACTACTTGGAATTGGAATAAATATCTCGCGATATTATATTTCGGTTCCTTATATTTCTAAAAAAAAAATCACTTTATTTTATGATTTAATAAAAAAATATTTCTGTAATATAACAAAATTTACAATGAAAATAATGGCGATATTGTGAATTATTTATTCAAACGGTTATATGAAAATAGATGGAATTGATTTTTGAAATAAAGGGAGGATAAACAAATAAAGCTTAGAGTATTTTATGGCTTTTGATATTTTACTTTAAAAGCATAGGAAATGAGAAATATTTTTATATCCACCATAATAAACATGGCATACTCTACCAATTAAGTCAATTGATTAATAATATATGTTCCTCTGTCAATTTGTTTCTATTCCTATATTCATTTATAAGATTACTATAATCAATGAAACATTTATTCAAAAAATAAGTAAATAAACAAATATAATTTATTTTTATTTTTTACAAATGAAAAATGAATGCAATTTATTGGTTTGGGAATATTATCAAATATTTTAAACTTTTAACCTAATTTTGAGCATTACTTCAATTATAAGAGATGGTGTATAAAAATCATTTTAAAACAATTGAATAATTGTGATATGAAAATATTAAATGATATTATTATATTTATATTAAAAGTTAGTGTTTTCTAAGTCCAAATTATAGGCATTTTCATCATTTAGGTGTATTATAAAATTTTATCCATTGTAAAAATAAAGTCATAAAACACATTAAAAATATTTTTTTTATAACATTATTAAAAATTTACCTTCACAATTGAAATTTAACAATTACATGCCTTATAAATATAATCTGCAGTAATAAATTTTTATTTATTTGATTAATTTAAACTTTTTTTTCCAAAACTGCATGCTTTTTTTTCCAAAACTGCATGCTAATTTAGTAATTTTAATGTGTAACTGTAATGCTCTAAAGTATCACTCATTTTTTAGAGTGAAGTTGAGAATGTTTTACTAGTGGGAAGAAAGACCAGGTCATATAAAGAGTGTGAGCCGACGGGGCAGCAGTGAGATATTTTTCGGGCAGATTCCCAAATTGGTACCGAGTGATGATGGAAAGAGTAATATAAATATTAAATAATAATAGTATTAGAGATATTATTAGTAGTTTAGTGAGGTGGAAATGTAACTAAATGCTCGTTGATCGTTCAAACCAATGTCTCCCGCGGTAGTTCATTGGTTTGTTCTTTTCTCCCTTTTCTAAGTTTTCACACTTTTGCCTCATAACTATGCTAGACAATTTTTTAGGGACAATTTTTTTTACTATGTTTCAAAGTCAAGTCTGGTTTTCGAGGGTAGAAAGTTAATAGCAGAAAAGTAACAACCCAACTCTCTCAGTCTCTCATAATCTGAATATAATGGAAACGATTGAATTGAATCAAATGGAACTGAAATTGTGAAATTGTTTGTAATATAAATAATTTATTAATTTGAATTGAACTAACCTACCTAATTTGACCTAAATTAAATTGAAATTATTAATTTTTCACATGAGTTAGAATATCATGAAATTTTCCGATGCAATAGTTGTACTGAGTGGAAATGAAACATGTAATTTTTGTTATTGTAACTCCAAATTCTTCTACGTAGAGTCTTGTATGTTAGTATATGTCCGAGCCTTGTAGAAGTGTATAATAGTATCATATCTTAGTTTGAACAAGTGAGGAATTAAACATTTTATAATTGACTAGTGTTGGAAAATTAGTCTAAATATAAATGTAGCTCGAGGGTAAAGATGGTACCATCTAGAGATTGTTAGTACTACTATATGGTCGAGACTTGTAAATGTGTATATTTATGCTCATGTACTTCGTATACTTTTTTTATATTGTATCACATGTGTAAAGATTTTCTAAACAATATACATGCCAATACCAATGGTTAACCACACTAATGGTTTTTCTATATCACGCCAAAAAAAAAAAATTGTTTCTATGCAACTTATCGTTAAAAGGACACAAGGTCATGTGAGCATTTAAAAGCTTGATGCCATGTGATCATTTCATCTTAGATTGAAAAAAAAAATGAGATAAGTTATACTTATTACATTGGTATAAAATTGTACTCATACTCATTGATTTTTTTTAAATCAAAACATAAATATAAACATCGTTTACAAACCGAATATAAGTTAAATCATCCTTCCTAATTACATCATCTAGCCAAATAGCACACATATCCCAGATCTACACATGAGGGGATTTAAAAGTATAGTTGACGAAAGTGTACCAAATATAATAAATATTTATAGTTTTATGGAACACTAAAAGATTGTTAAAAAAAGAAAAGATATAATTTTTTGAAAATGTAATAAGAGCGTCAAATTGCCTTGTACATATTTGGCTGGGCTGACACTTGACATCATTAAATTCTGATATTGTCAAATGCATCATTTTATTATCAGTGCTAGACCATGGACTATAATCATATTTGTATAATATGCGGAGGGCCATCTTATCTTATCATATCGCATAGAATTATTTCAGATTATGTCAACTATACTTCATCTCTTTCATTGATAATTTTCTATGATTGATTTTATTTCTTTTAGAATTTAATCGTAAATTATTCATCAATTAACACAAGAGAAAAACTATATATACACTTCATTTAAAGATAATTACACACGAATATTTCTTATGCTCGGGATCATTAAATAAAAATATTAGCAGTTTAAAAAAAGAAAGAAAATACCATCACTTTCATCGCGTTGAGTTAGCTAAAATGATACTCATATACTCATTTGAGAACAAGTAGAGAACTGCATAGTTGTTGACTTGTTGTATCGATTTACTTACCTGCCCATTGAATCCAAAATAATGTGATTAGGGACATTTAAAATTCCAAATTGAGCTGATTGCGGTTGTTCAACACCGAGTAGACTAGTCATATCATATACACCGAGTAGAGTAGTAATTAATTAAAATACTACTAATCCATACACGGCTCCCTTGTCCTTCCCACCGGCTAATATTAGCAAATACTAATGCGTTTTAGTTGATCATATAATAATTGTCCACGATTAAACACACAACTAATGTATTAAGATAATGATTAATTTATTTATCAAATTAATTAACCCTGATTACGTAAGGACGCAAGGTATGCTCATTTGTTGAAATTTTATGCCTGCTGCTGGTGAATGTTGAAAAGGATGCTACTTGTGGGTCATGTCATATATCTTATTAATTAATTAAATAAGTAAGGAAATATCTTGTTTCACAATGCTCTAATCTCTTGATCTTTCTTGTTAGGAGTAGAAAAAGCTCCATAGAGTAAGAGTACTGCTTAGATAAACAACTACTAGTAAAACAACAAACGCAAATACGCAATAAGACTCGAATTTTTTAATATATTGAAGGAGCCATCAAAGAAATATCAAAAAAATTCTACGTGATAGTACAGACTTCAACAAATTATGAAGATGCACTAACTTTCGATGACATAAATGCTAGCTACAGTAACTTCTGATCCAACAAATGATAATGGGCCGCCTAGATAGAAATCGGTGTACGGAGTCGTCCAGTGGCCCAAATGGAAAAATGCAGGGGAGAATTATGGCTTTTTTAATCCAGTGGCCCAAATTAATAAACTTTATGTTGCTTGCTTAATCCATCACATCTCTCTTTTTTCCACTGTGTTTTTCTTATTTTAATGCTGTTGTTTTTTCACAAATTTTATTTATTAAAAAAAAGTATGAAACTCGCTAAACCTAATGGCAAGTCGATGAGTTAAAAGACAAGTGATGGTCACTCGCTGGTTTCCATCAATTTAAGTGTTATAAGTATTTAAATTGGTCTGTTAAAAAAATTGAAAAACATTAAAATTAAGGGTCGGTTACCTTTTGGTACCATATGTCACTTATCGTTACATTTTTTTTAATACCACCGTTTTTTTTCAATTACCAAACAATGCAATGTGTGGGTGTTTTGTAACAAAAATTTGAGGTGGCACTATGTCATTGGTTGTGTGGCAAATTGCACAATGATTTTTTCAAAAGTCCTCCATACCTTCAATATTACAAACAACAAGATGTCCAACACAATTTTTTGTGTGTCGGACTTTTTCCTTTTGTTTTTTTTTTTTGTTGTTGTGACGGACACCACTTTTTTCTTAAAAAAATCATGTCCGGCACTAGAAAAAATTATGTCAACATCTATAAAACGATGTCTAAAAAAAAAAGGTGTCTCACACCAATTTTTCGACTGGAGCTCCGGGCAGAGCAACCATTGAAACTTCAGTCTGGAGCTCTTCCAGGTCGGAGCACTAATCCAGACCAGATCTGCTCCGGTCTAGAGCTCCAACCGGAGCAAATTTGCTCCGATCAAGAGCTTCCGGAGCTTCTCATTGAAAGAGGAAAGATGATTGAAAAAAAAAAAGGAAGGCGGTGGTGGATGTTGGTTGTACTGGTGGTGGCAATCTGATGACGAGAAATCGCATGGAGCGGTGGTGGTGGCAGTTTAGTGGTGGAGAAGAAGATGATGAAGAGTGAATAAAGATGATGTAAAGTATGGAGTTTGCATTTCTGCCCCAATGTTTTGGTGTGGGAGTTCGAGGGGTTTTGTGAGATTTTTAGAAATTTATGGAGTGGGTCGTAATTAATTGGGGAGGGAACAAAGTAATATCAAATGGTAACCAAAATGCTCCATTTATTTTATTGTATAATTTTTTCTCAATTCATTTGGTAAGCTATTGTGATACATTGTACCATTATGTAAATTATTTTTAAAAATTAATATAAAAAACATAGTGGGAAAAGAAAAGAGATGGGCTCACACTGCCCACCCGATGAATTAAGCAAGTAATGAAAAGTTAATTGATTAATCTTTTTATTTCATTACTAACCTTATAGTTATTTATATTTTCTACAAAATACAAAATAATATATATATATATATATATATATATATATATATATATATATATATATATATATATATATATATATATATATATATATATATATATATATATATATATATATATATATATATATATATATATATATATATATATATATTTTTTTTTTTTTTTTTATTTTTTTTTATAAATATACGATAGGCTTTTGTTACCCCCCCCCCCCACCCCTCCCTAATTAAGCTTCTAAGAGTACTAAAAGTCTAAAACATGTAGAACAGTATAATCAGATTCCTTATATACTTGTGCCCGAAATACTAATTCTGCTAGAATAAGGTTTTACAAGCGAGGCTATAAAAGAAAGCATCCATTATTATACGCTGGTACTATTCAAAATATTTGTGCAGCTGGTTTGAAGAAAAATAGACAAGCATATGGAGTCTCCGTTGGTGATATCATCTCTTGAACACTGCGTATATAGTTTTGATGAATGGTTGCCCACCAACGAAGATCATTGCGATGATGATCGCGTGGACGAGGATGATGATGATGCTGATCAGGAGCAGAAGAAGCCGCGAAAGAGTACTCTGTGGCGATTCATGTTTGGATGTTTCAGCGCTGTCTTGTTCTTAACTCGAAATTAAATATTTGTGAATAAATTTTCCTTCGTTTCCTACTATCAATGACTTGAAATTTGTTATGGGTAATGGCAAAAGTCACTACCACGTACACAACAATAAGGATGTTCTGTTCCTGCAATTTTTAAATACAGTCGTTACTTCTCCAAATCCTAACGCTTCTTTAACATGATTGTTTAATATGGTACGTGCAACCGTAAAAGATAAAATCAAGTCGAACACGTAGAATTGTCGGGTAAACACGATTGCATCCACTATCGAACAGAGCTAAAGCTCAAGAATAGAGGTAAACCCACGATAACATATATAATGTCAATAATTCATAATAAGGCTTTTTTTACATCTATCACCCCTACTAGACAATTCAATTACGTTTGAGTCCCTATTAGTCAAGCTATTACATATAGGTCCAAAATTTCGAACTACCTTTGACCAACTTATGGCTTACTGTTCAATATCATCACTTTAAACATGGCCTTAACATTTTTCATTTTTTTCCTTTTTTTTCTTCATTTCTTTCCTTCCTTCTTCTTACTTCTTCTTATATTTTTAATTGATGCGTGAAACCACTCACTAAACAAGCAAAAAGTTGATGAATTGACGGTAATTGATGGTTTCTATCTATTTAAGTTTTAAAAGTAGTTAAATTGGTTAAAAATAATACTAACAATAAAATAGTAAAATTAGACCCTGAAATAAAGTACCAAAATTGAACTTTAAGTACCAAAATCTACTCATTTATTCGAGGACGGAATAAAAAAGCTTTGCATTTACTATCTGCTTGCAAGAGGTGTAAGCTGGTCGGACATTAAGGGAAATTAATTGGTTGTAGTCTTGTAGATATGATGAGGTGAAGCTGCTAGGTGTGAATTTATATCTATTTATTAATACTGGCTTTTAGCAATAACGTACTTCTATTTGTAAGTTTTCCGAGTGAAACTGATGATTGTAATATTGCTATGTGTGAAGTAAAGGAGTTATAAAGGTGTCAAGTGGTACTGATGTTGAAGTTTCGAGGAGAGGTCGGGACTTGAACCCTGATATAGGTATAAGTTGGTTTAAAATATTTGGAGAGTAATGTATAAGTATATTGACTGTTTGAAAAGGAAAAAAAAATTGCGAAGGTCGAAGAGTACTAATGAGTAATGAGTGACTGAACAGTCTGAACTTACATACGGTTCAAATGGTTTTTTAACTACTCAAAATTTAAGAACAATTTAGGTGGCTTATATAGCCTATATAGGACTATGAAGGTCCATTGTGAGAGGAGGAGAATTTTTGTTTGTTTAAACGGTCAAAATTACACTACTAGTATACAATATCATACACCATCTTATATCTTTACGCCTAAACTGCATTATGATTCCACAAGGGATCGAATTATGCATCTCTCCTTCACCAACCCAACTCCTTCCACTGGACCACCTTATAAATTCCGAGAGGGAGGAGAATTAATACACGATTTTATGCCGTATCCCAAATTAATGAGGCGAGTGTATGAGTGTATCTATCGTGTGATAATGACACGAATCTTCATTTCATGTCTTACTTACTAGTACGGGTTGAGCAGTACAAAGCCTCTTTATAAAGATCGAGCGATCAGCCCAATCCTCATGCTCCAAAGTCATGTATTAAAGGGTCCACGTTTTGGGCTCAAGCTACAGAATAAACATTGGACCAAATATCACGAGGTAAGTGTTCATACCTGGGGGGATGTCCTCAAAAAGTTTAAGTGTTCTTTTGGAGTATGGTGCTTGCAAAATTCACCAAGTCATGTTTGGATTGGATGAGTTATAAGAGTGGCCAAGTGGTCAAAGTACTGAAGTAGCAAGGAGAGATCGGGGTCGGGGTCGGGGTTCGACCCCCGACGGAGGCATAAGGTAGTTTAAGATATTTGAAGTTATAAGGTGATTAAGTAATAGTGTAGGAGTAAAAGTAGAGTATGTCAGATTGATCGTTTTTAAAATAAATAGTGTTAGGATTTTACCTGAAGGGGGTGGGGGATGTGTTGGGTTGGGTTAGTACTTTAATTAATTCTGATTTGCTCATGTCATACCTGTAAAATACTTTACTACAATTTGGAAGTTGGATGGCATTTCCCCTCAAGTATAGAAGTGGAATAAGGTTAGTATCATTAATAGTTGAGTGACAAGTGTATGTCTTAAATCGAGCCACAATGTTCACGTGCCCTTGGGCTTGGCCCGATAAGGCAAAAGGGATAATAAGGAAATGGTGAGTGACAAGTGTATGTATTACATCGAGTCACAAAGTTCACGTGTCATTAATAGACTTGGCCCAATAAGACTTGATCAGGTTTTTTACTTAATTTTTATATTATTTTATAAGTACAATTTGATACTAAAAAGGGCAAATTACATACAGTACCCCTCTTAGATGTCCTAATTACATATAACGGACCATTAGTTCATCAATTACATATAGTCTCCAACTAGATGGATTTTAATTACATCCAGGTCCACGATCTTGACTTTTCGCGAATTAAAACGTGGAAAGTACATTTTTGCCCCTGGTCAAAATTCGGAATTTTGCATTGACCAAACAACATTAATTTATGTTTATTATACATTGACCCTCAATATTTTCTAGTTTATGAAATTTACACGAAAAACTTTTAAAATTTTCAAATGGATCCCAAATGTAATTGCAAATCTATCCCAACAACATTAATATGAAAAAATAAGTCCCAAAATGTTTTTTTTCATCATTTTTCCTTTTTTTTTCTTTCCTTCTTCTTCTTCAAAAATCCGGTGCCGGAATCCGGCACCGGAACCGAAGGCAGCTCCGGTCAGAGCTGCCACGCAGCTCCAGATCGGAGCTGCCATGGCAGCTTCCGATCTGGAAGCTGCCAGGGCAGCTCTGACCGGAGCTGCCATGGCAGCTCACGATCGGAACTGCTTGGCCGCTTCCAGATCGGAAGCTGCCATGGCAGCTTCCAGATCGGAGCTGCCTGGCAGCTCCACAGGCAGCTCCGATCTGGAGATGCGTGGCAGCCCAGATCAGAGCTGCCATGGCAGCTCACGGTCGGAGCTGCGTGGCAGCTCTGACCGGAGCTGCCTTCGGTTCCGGTGCCGGATTCCGGCACCGGATTTTTGAAGAAGAAGAAGGAAAGAAAAGTAAAAAGGAAAAAAAAAAGATAAATTAAAAAATAAAATCTAAGGCCATGTTTGGTTGTATGAGAGAGAAAATATCAAAATTCTGTGGTCAACACCGGAACGGCCAAATGGGCCTGAATGTAATTCTTTGCAAGACGGTCCTTCAGATGAAAAGATGTCATCTAGCAGGGGGTCCAGAAGTAATATTCCCTAATAAAAATAAAATTAAAATGAAAATTTAAGAACAAATGGTATTGAACGCATGAAAATATATAATAAATGTAATAATAATTAAATTGTAAGAATGTGAAATATAAAATCTAAATATCTGAAGGTACAAACTAAAAGCAATAGGAAAAATATATCCGCGTTATACGCGCGTTGAAATTCACTTTTCGTACTTTAAATTAAAGTATAAAAGAAGTGTGCATTACACACCCAATTTTCTATTTTTTTCATAATTTTTAGTTCCCTTTTTTTTTTTTTTTGCCATTTTCGATTATCGTTGAGTGTTTGTCACACGCTCATATTGTTCGATTTTCTCATACTATTAAATTGAAAAGGTACCAAAATTGAACAGTATGTTACAATGAAGTCCCTAAATTGGACATAGCCACTCTAAAGTATATAAATTGGGCAAGGTCGCACTCTAGAGTACTAAAAATGGATTTTTACCCGGCGGATAACTCAAGCACTTGATAAGTTGCTTCTTCTTATTATATAATGTTTATATTGCTGAGTAGCTTCATTAGGCTCTGTTATCTTCCTCTGAACAGAACTAAACTTATTTGTATTACAAAATACTACGGAGTATTAGGCAAATGTGAACTGAACTGATCTTAACTTAATGCATCTGAATTGATCTTAACTGAACTGAATTTAAAATAATTAATTTTCAGACGAAAATAACACATCCTTAGCAAGTGTAACACTATCTTGACTAGTAGAATTAGCTAACATAGCAATTGCATCACCAGGGGAATTAGAAAACTGCGACGCTCTCTGACTCTCTTCTTGGAGCAGAATTTGGTATGCTTTTGACAAAGTAGGCAAAGGACTAAGCATCAAAATTTGGCTTCCAATTGGACCAAATCTATCATTAAGCCCAAGCAGGAAACTAATAAGTTGATCTCTTTGCTCAATACCTATCAAATCTTGAGTTAAATCACACGTATATTTCCCACATTTGCGGGTAGGCAACACTCTACTCAGAGAACTCATCTCACATAATCTTGAAGACATGCTATTTTGTTGAATATTGCTAATCTTCTTTTGCAAAAGTATATACACACGGACCATCACTTTTCAGAAATCTCGACTTAGTTTCATCCCAAAGTTCTTTAGCAATAGTAAAGTATACTTAAGTAGCAAGAATTTCAGGGGAGCAAGAATATACTGTACTCTAGACTCAAAATCAAAATCAATTCATTTACTATAGACCATGCTTCATACTTGACAATATCAAATTTTAAAGAGGTTTTAAGTTTACCATCAAGAAAGCCCATTTTACCCTTCAGAGTAAACTGCATTTTGACCGATTTGTGCAATGCCGTGGAGTTTTCACCTGTGAATGTCTCAACAATCTGTCGAACACCAATCGAATCGTTGGGATGGATATAGTATGACAAGTGTGGATCATCATTGAGGAGGTTCAATTGATGAGGGCGGTACCGTGAGTATAAAAGAATGAATGAATAAATGATAGTAGTAGTACGTTGGTTCAGAAAAAAAGAAAAAGAATTGTAAATACGTTGATACGGTGAATATAATATTTTGTGGATTAATCCATTATTGGAATTATAAAATTCAATTTTTTATGAAATTAAACATCTAAAATAACCATTATGAGCTATTTTGATTTTGTGATACGGGTGGAAGTAAGATATAGGTACCAGTAACACCATAAACTTTAGTGCAATGTACTTGAACACTACAAGTGCAAACTTTGGCATGTTGCACTGATGATTGTTAGTTTCGAAACCGATCTATCTCTCTATTTAATTTTTATGGTGTGTAAAATAAAATCCCTCTTGTCATCACCCCTTGTCGTGAATGATGATAGGAATCATGAGGTGTGTCCCAGACACTAGTAGGAGCAACTATCCAAACATTATTATGATAACAAACAAGCAAACATGAAACATGATGATGAGATTTAGAAGGAAAAAAAAAAGAAGAAAAATCAATGAAGAGTATAATTCATTTGTTGTCACACTCCCTGCCCTGCATAACATAGCCCTTGCCTGCCGCCAAATGGCATTATTAAGCTACCCTACCATTCCAATACGAATCCGAGGGGAGTACACAACTCATGCTTGCTAGCTACTATAGTCCACAATCAAAGAATTCATCAAAATCAAGTACAAAGAATTCTTAATTGTTTTTGGTTTTACAACTTTTAAGACGTGACACTGAACAAGGATATGAAACTAAAAGAAAAGGATAGATAGAATTCATTTTCTTCTTCTTTATCTGATTAATATATACAGAGAATATCATTCAATTTGAAAACCGGCTCTTGGACAAGGTGGTTTTGTTTCTCTTGGGATCACTCATTGAGGTAGCAACACTTGTATATTTTAAAAAAATGGGTTAGGTTCTCTTCTCTTGGTTGGTTGAAAACACAATCCATATATTTCAATTTTGTTTTCGTAATATTAAATTCAGTTCAATTTGACTCAATTCAGTACATTTATATACTATTTTCAGACGAAGAGAAATTCTTCTTGGGTTGGGTTGATATTTTCCGGTCCACACAAAGGTTATCCGCGTACAGCAGTAGTGTAATTAAGTGTAGTAGAGAACCAGACAGTAGGTGAAAAAGATTTAAGAGGCCATACGCCCATACCATTACCATGCAGCATTTGGAATGGAGTAACTTAAAGGTGGATCGACTGGATGATATCGGACAATACTAGAGCCAAAATAAATGATAAATTGTAATGGGGGATATTGTGAGATGATCGAACACAACAACATAAACATGCCAACATAATTTGTTATTGCTTAGTGTGGACCATTTGAACTGCCAGACAATCTCCATGTGTTGTCTGTGTATATGAATTACTATGAAGTATGATCGATAATCCATCCATTTTTCTACTAATAGTAATAGTACGTATATCCTATCTTAAAATATTATCGCCCATCAAAATCCTTGAGAACGCGTAATTCCTGCTGCAACCAACTATTATTGGCAGACATATATATTACACACATTCTCGATCTTCTCAGTTCTCATCATAATTCATGATTCATCATATATGAAATGGAGTCTATCTTACGTTAACGTGACCCGATCAAAATCATTACTAATTATATATTATTCCTATTCCGAATACAATATCAATATTACTCTTGTATGTCAACAACCATTTCATCACACTCTTTTAACTAGCCGCAATATTATAATTTCCAATATTCTCTCTGTTCTCAAATATAATTACCTATTATAGCACTAGATTAGAAAAAATAAATTAATCACTGCAAATCGATTTTTTGAATTTCGATAAACCTAATTAAACCATAGTAGTAGTAGTTGTATATCATGCATCAAATTAAGACATGAATGAAGAAGCAATCAGTTATCAGTTACACGGAAATTCAGAAGAAAAAACGGGTTAGTTTGCATTGGATTCCTCACCAAAAGTTCAAAAGCTCATTAAGTCATAAGTAAAAAGTTGAAAACTACTCCAATGATCCATAAAAGTCAACTAAAATGGAGATATAGAGCCCTAAAGTAAAATATAAAGTTGATCATCACGTTCTTGACCACCCATCACTTCCTTCATTATATATAGTAGTATACCCTTAACTTCCTCATCTTCCTACCTTAGGCATATCATATATATAATTCTCTAGCTCCTCATTTCTTCTTTCCTTACTTGGATAAATCTTAGTTTATCAAAAGTTAATTGATACTCTACATATACATAGAAAATGTGTTCTGATGATTCAAATGTGGACTTGTCGATCAAGAAAGACAATTCCCATGCAATGCCGAAACGCAACAACCTTGAAGAAGAAGAAGAAGATCTACAATTCCAACCAGCCGCTATCCAACAAGAGACGAAAAGGGCTGTTTCGAGAAAGCTTCTGAAGGTTAATGTACTAGTGCCGTCTGTAGAACAAGTGGTGAAAGTCGTTGATCAGAAAGAAGATAATGGGTGCACAACCCCAAAAGAAGTTATCAATCAATGTGATCATGATCGTAACAAGATGATGAAATGTCCACCAGCTCCAAGAAAACCGAAATCGCTTCCAAACAAGAAGAGGAAACTGGAAGAGAGTAATGTAGTATCTATTCCAGTGTCACACTGTGAAGTTCAGTTGCTACTCTTTGCTCAGGATTTTGCTATTTTTGGTGGAAAAATCATGAAGAAGAAAGTGAAACAAGAAATATAATTAATTAACTTATAATATATATATATCTATAGTTAAAATCATTATATTTTTCCGTCTCATTTTCTCTAAGTTACATTGTCATGAGATTTCTGCTTACATTACATATAATACATGCCATGTAATGTAAGATAAGATATAGATCGGTTTAGTAGTTTCGTGGTAGAAATGAAGTATAGGACTTGTTGTGTGTGTACGTGTTTGTGTAGCTTCAAGAGGTAAATCGAAAAGTAATTTATGTAGCTTAATGAAATATAGTAATATTTTGCTAAACAGGATTTTGTATTTTCATTTTATATATGTTCGGTGCCGAAGTGGTGTTTCAACTGTATCTTTACCTTTATATTCTAAAAAAAAATAAAAATAAATAAATAATTCTCGGATAATTGGAAATATTAATCCATTTGAATTAGGGTTATAAAGAGTTAAAGACTACCCTTAAAACTGTGGCAGATAATGATGAAGACTTGGACGAACGATATCGGTTCGTGTGGCACCTAACAATCTAGGTAGCTTCATGGTTGGAGTACATCAAATATGGTCAATTCAAAAGGAGAAAGTGACTCAACCCGAACGTCATAGAGACCCTAACTTTGTATATACATTAATAACTTCAAGAAAAAGATGGAGAATGATGGTTATATATGATAGCGTTGTTATAGGGATAATAAAGAAAAAGATAAATACTAAAGATGCTACACGTATTCCCTTTGTCCCATTATAATACGAAATTATATTATAAAAATAGGGATCTAAAATTTTATAATATAATTCTATTAAATAATTTATCATTATAGTTTAAGAGTAATCGAGAGTCAATGTTAAAAGTTGTTGAGTAACTTATAATGGGACGGATGAAGTATAGAATATCATATTTTAAAAATATGTCAAATTCTACCTCATATTGCGTGACTAACAAGGATATGACATGATTTAGGAGATTAATATATCTTACCTAACCTAACTAGCTAATATACAATTGGGGGCTTGGAGTGTTGACGGACGGGATGAGACCTAGGTTCTCATCAATACCGACCCCTTGAAATTGAACTTGTCCCATTGTCGTTCTTTTACTCCTACCATTGAGCGGCGACTTGGTATGTTCAATAATTTTGCTGATAGACGACCGTTCATGTCCCCAAGCAGAACCTTGGTAGTGCCCATCGATCTTCTTCCAAAGATCAAACACAACAATAACTAGTGCCAATAATATTTGTCGATAGCCCATCCCAAGCAACTCTTTATCGGTTATAGAGATAACCTCAATAGCACATCAAGGTGCGCATAGTTCGACATCAACATCGTCTCTTTGGCTGCATTTAGAGCTTGTCGACATCGAACGTCGTATCCCTAAGATTCCACCGGATCGAATTCTTGACTTCGCATGTTCTTCCGGGGTCAAAGATTAAAACTGCCATGGTCGGTATCTTTTCTAACTTCACCAACCTTTCCTCCCATGGTGCATCCTCATATGGTGGCTCTTGCGAGGTTTGCATGTCCCTTCCACTATACACCCACCTTTATATGTCAATAATGTGTTGACGCTTGACATTTTCATACCATGTTGTTTGAATGTCTTTTTTCTAGAACAACGTCAATTTCTTATTTGGCTTATCAGAGGTAAGCGGGTCAACAATTATGTCAAACTCATCACCCCACATTACACCAAGAGATGGAAAGTCCAAGTTCGGGTTCAAATTAAAATTAATTTTGACATTTCCAATCTATGTTTCTTCTAAGTGTAGAAAACTTCTCCAATTTTTTGTTTTTTTGAAAGAAGCTAGATTTTGCCTCGTCATCTTTGGATCCACAAGTTTTTTGCAGAATGTTGGATTAGCTGCGGTTGTTGGAACGAGGGCACCAAGCTTTTTCCGCTTGCCCTTCCCGTCCCAAACACCTTCAAGCAGAATACTCAAGGCACGACAAACTTGTACTTCATATGAATTTGCATAGTATTTTTCAGTAGCACAGTTCGCCATTGGGGTCGTTAGTTGGGGTGAAGTAGTAATATCTGATTTCTTCATGGAAGATCGACCGATGATCATTACCATGGAGTTGCGTGCCTGGGCTAGAACTATGGCACCGCGCGCTCACTCTATTGTCGCTCACCTCTTCTCCTTTGTCTTCACCATTAATGCAATCTCTTGAACTTCTTTCTCAATTCTTGAGAGCTTCTTCCAAAGGTTAGTTGTCTTCCTCCTCTCAGAGTCGTTGGTGAAAATCTGTTGCGGATCTTCCGGTGGCCTAGACTATAAAGCCATCTGGTGAAGACTTGGACTAGCGAGGCCGGATCGTGTGGCACCTAGCGATCTAGGTAGCTCCATGGCTAGGGGACATCAGATTTGTCTGATCCAGGCGGCATCAAGCAACCTTGATAGCTCCATTCAAGGAAGTGACCCAGTGGGAAAGTTTTGGGGAGAGATAGACTTTTAACTTTTATATATGAGATCAAGAAGTCAACCAAAACCACACATAAAGTTTTATCTTAATACATAGTCTTATTATTTTCAAATTTTATGTGTATTTTCAGCTAATTGTGTAAGCTGCTTTTAAGTTGTTAGGTTTTCTTAGTGATCCGCGTAAAGTAGTTTACTAGAAAGAAGCTCTGCTTCGTTCTCTAGTGAAGTTTTCTAAATATGATAGTTTAAGTTTTCACGTATATTTGTAAAGTTATTTTTTCTGGTATAAAGTCGCAAGGCTTTCCGATCAATCTTGTAGGGCTCCTTAGATTTGAATCGTTGAATTCTTACTTGATCCCTGTTGCAAAGTAACCATAAAGATGATATTTTACGGAGTATATGAAAATAGTAAATTACACGGACATATTGTCCTCGACATCTTCATGTAGAAAGGGCTATAGTGATTTATTTTCAAAAGGGCCACTCCATTTTCCATTTTAGCCAAGTGATCCGCACATGCATTTCCATCCCATTTAATATGTCATTTTTTGTCTCCTAGGGTAGGTCTTTGAGATTTCAGCATCTTCCACTATGTTATATCTTTTTCTCTTAAGATAGTCAATATAATTTAAGTGTAATATATGAGTTAGACATGTACACAGACACATTTGACAAAAAAGGAAGATTGTAAAAAATGAGTAAGCAGGATGATCCTCTGTTCCATTTGCCAAAACCAACTTGTAGATCACTACAGGGTCAATTTCCAAGATAATCATTTCACCATTCGTTTCTTGGAGAAACCAAAAATCCAAGATCCTTGAGCGTTTCTCACCAGCCGCCCAATCGACACACTACCATTACCGAGTACACTCACATCCGTGTTCATCTTAACCCACCCCAAAGGCGGAGGCACCCACTGCACAGTGACTGCAGAATACAGCCTGATGCACCTTTACTTAAAAGGTCGGATTCCCTACCTGGATAGGAAGAAGGTTCCCCAGCGAAAGAGAGAATACCGGAGCTGGGAATGCTGCCATCAATTCGCAAACTGTAAGCCTAATTTGCGCAGCCACTGTGCGAGTAGGAAGGATAATATTGCGAAAGATGAAATGATTTCTCGCTTTCCAAATGTACGAAACTGTATCTAAGAACACTGAATACGAAGGCGCCTCGGGTACCAATATATTACGAAAACTCATGCTAAATTAAGTGATAATATATATAAATTAAATGGATGAAAACACTCATGTGGTACTCTCTAAGCAGGAAATTTCATCTGTCTTGTATTGACTATAGGAGTAACTTAACAAACTTTTTCCAATGAAAAATTGGAAAATTACACTTGTGCTTTACAAAGTTACAGACAACAACATACATGTAAAAGTCACGGCAGGTCTCTTTCCTTCCCTCTGTTAAATAAACAAACCCTTGCCTTCCCCCCGTATACTGTAGTCCTCAAGAAAAACAAAAGATGAAGAAGAAAAGAATCCAAAGAAATAAATAACTTCAGCAATGGGAATGACGATCTTCCGTCATTTCCCTTCTAAACAAGCTACATTGGCGCCCTTCGACACTTCAAAAGTAACCGTAAAGAACTAAACAGAAATTATGAAACACAATGCTCAACTATTCACAGCACTGGCAGATGAAGGTGGTTGTGATATCTGAGTTTGTGTTTCAGGCTGGCCCCGTGCCTGCTTTTGTGTTTCCACAAACCTGTTCATTCGCTCAAGCAATTGTGTGGCCTTCCGTTTCCCTCTCTCTGTGCCATGTTGCGCCAAATCAAGCAATGAACCCATCACGCCCAACTCTTGCGCCTCAATGAGGTAATGCTGGTCGCCTGAACAAAGGTGCACCAAAATCGCAGCTGCATTCTCTTTATTCCTTGGGGAGCCATTTCCAATAACATCCACCAAAACTGGGACTGCCTCTGCAGCTCCAATTGTAGACTTCCCCTCCGAATGACTAGCCAATATAGCTAGTATTGCCAATGCCTCATCCACCATGCTACCTTGTGGTTCTGTAAGTAACCGCATGAGAATTGGAATAACTCCCGCACGAACAGCCTTTCCCTTGTTACCTTGATATATGCATAAATTAAATAATGCAGTTGCAGCATCTTTCTTCCCCCTCTGGGTCCCCTCATTTAATAACGTGACAAGTGGTGGAATAGCACCAGAAGAGCCAATTGTCACCTTGTTTTCATCTACCACAGAGAGACTAAATAGAGTGGCCGCAGCATTTTCCCTCGCTTCCATGCTCCCCCGTTTAAGGACTTGCACTATACCAGGTACTGCCCCAGAGGAAATTATGCTCCCTTTGTTATCATCACATATGGAAAGGTTGAGAAGAGCTGTAACAGCATGCTCTTGTGTTCGGGAATCTGGAGTTGATAAGAGGTGGACGAGGAGAGGGATGGCACCGGCTTCGGCTATTGCGACGCGATTATCAGCATTTCTTTTTGCGAGTAGACGGACTTCACCTGCTGCAGTCCGTTGATCTTCAGGGGTCCCAGATGTGAGCTTGTGGAGAAGTTCTTCAATTTTGGAACGCTCAGCTGGGGAGCATGCTGAAGTCTTGGTTGATCTAGATCCAGGTCGTTTGGGTGGTTCGACTCCGTTTGCTTCACACCATTGCGCTATGAGACTTCGGAGGACGTAGTTTGGTGTGAGAGCAGTGCTGGTTAGGGTTTGTTGTGTTTTTGGGCAAGTTCCATGCCCTGCTTCCAGCCATTTCTCGATGCATGATCTTTCATATGTCTGCAGTGGAAAGAAATTATGAGCAGTCATAAATCATAATATTAGAAATTAAATGAGAAAAACCTGCGCAAATCTCGTGCAACAAATTACTGTAGTTTTATTTACTACTCGTAGTAGACACCTACGCAAAATCTGAAGCATTGAAATACAAACATGGTTCAAGCATTTAACTGCAAACCCTGAGGTTTAACTACATGCACACAGGTTCAAACTTTTTCAACCTCGCAGTCGGAGAATCATAACTAAACTGCCTTAACAGCTTCAGATCAGTGAGAAAGACGAGAAAGAAAGTTCCCAATAGTTACTGACAATGAGCAGAAGGCAATGTAATAATGATTCTGTAACTGAGGCAATGTAATAAGGATTTTGCAACTGCAATGTAAGAGAGAAAAGAAATTTTAAAATCAGAAATATACATTTCCTATATCATACAACAACCACTGCAGATCATCGAAAGAGGACAGATCCAAAACTACATTTCCTTTGTACTTGAGCAGACTAGAGTGACCATATGATTATTTGAAGGATGGTATAGCTTATTAGGATAAGCACTAAGAGGTTCAGGTTATTAATTCTTCTTTAAATTGTCTGCCAGTAACAACCTCAGATCTCCAGGAATCCAGAAAATCCTATCCTGTAGTTCCTAAAAGTATATGTAAATTTGCGCATATATGCACGCATACATGTACATTAAGAAATGCGAGCGTGCATATGGATACGTATATACATTTCCATGATATAAAAGCTTCTGAAAAGCATCTTAACCAACTCGTTTAACCAGAGAATACATGGTATTAGTAAACAAACTACAAGCTATCCAGAAAACAGAGAGACATCACCATACAACAAGAATAACTGAAAAGGTACAGCTGACATTCAGAGATAAGGAAATACAATACCTGCCCTGTTGATACAATGACAGGATCCCTCATCAGCTCTAATGAGATAGGACAGCGAAAATCATCTGGTATGACAAGGTTCTTCTGATTTCCTTCATTTGATGATTTGCCGCTGCTACTTGCAGGAACAGGCTTTTCCGCTGTGTTTGAATCAGCGTTAGGATTAACAGTCAGCACAAAATCCTTTATTTTCTTTAAGAGCATTGACATTTTCTCTATGCTCTCCTCCGGGTCCCCGCCAGTGGTGGCAACCATCTCATGCAAAGCAAGCGATTCTTGAGTTAGATCGGTTATGCCACTAAGCTGTAATTTGTCAACAAGTCTCCTCAAGACATCCAAATCGTTAGCACCATCATTGTGATTTTTGTAAATGTAAAGAAGATCATCGAATAGCCCCTCATCTGGTGCATCCACCCTTCCCTTAGCTCTTCTGAACTGAGCAAGAACTAGCTCAACCTTCAGGGGGAGACGAGCAGCAAACATACGTTAAATTACAACCATTCAATAGATTTTTTTCAGTCAATTTATCAACTCAATTACAGGTTTCGCAAAATGCACAAAGGAGGAAAGGTTGCAGCATTGCAATTATAGTACTCCCTCCCATTGAATGTTTTGTGAATTTTACTATTTTAAAAAATATATGAGTTTTGAGAATTTCAATGCACTTTTTTACTATTATTAGCTTCCTATCTCTCTCTATTACATCTATATTCACTACTAATAGCAAAACATTTTTAATACTATTAATAGATTTTTTTTAATACTATTAAGTATTAATATGTGTGAAAATCCTAGAAACACATTAAAAAAACAAAAAGAATAAGAATAAAAAGGAGAGTAGTTTTTAGTTGATCACGGCGCCAGAAAGTGTACTCAAAGAATAGGACATGAGTTTACCTGTTCTTTCACCTCATCAGATATGTCAAGTTTCTCAAATGAAATGCCAGTTAGAGCTTGCTCTAACTCAGAACTAACTTCCTGAAATTTATTCATGATCAGATCTCTCTCTAGAACCTGCAAGTATGGAAGATTTTTCAGATAAAAATGTTCTTACATCTACAATGACTAAAGTTCATTCCGCTGTTGTATGGGAGGAAGGGTGATCGCTTCATTACATAACAGTGATTAAAGTGACTACGAAGTAGTGATGGGACACTCATATGCCCGAACTTCGGATTAAGACAGCAAAAGACGGGGGAAATGTATGATTGATCTACTAAGCATAACTTAAAAACTCATTTTACACCGCATCTAGATATGTTAACATCATTTGAAGATTTACCACGCAAATGTCATAATCAAAAGGTATGCATACATAAACCTTAATATCATAATCACCATTAAATTATTATTAATGAAATAATAATAACCACATCAAGGGACATTATTACATTATTGACATCGAACTCCAATCACAACTTTTACTATACCGGTACATACATCGAATTCCAATCACAACTTTTACTATAATGGTACATACGAACATACAACATAGCAATTATGGTATGGTGTAAAAAAAGTAACACTCAACCACACAACCGTTGCACGTACTATCTACCCTCCATTATAATAGAACAGTGCATGTGACCTAGTAACATATCTACATGTTAATACTCAAATTTGAAAACAAAACCTCTGTTCTCGTATAAAATACCATAACTCGTAATTTGGGTAGTAACGTATATACTCGAGCTACAAGTTTGATAACATATGAAATTTGAGATTTAACCTAGGTAATTCCGATGCTTGTTTACATTTGTATCCGTTCCTCCCACACCTTTCACTCTCCCACACACGTATCACACTAAACACACTTTTCACTTTTACAATATTTGATATACTTACAAAAATTTGTATTTTTGCAAAAATGAGAATTCATACAATATTTTTAATTACATGCACGTCTTTATTTTAAATTTAGTTTTATGATCACTTTTAAATATTACTTAAATGATCTGGGGTTTTGGTAGAAATCGTTATGTAATGAATAACAACATTACCGGAAATCATCAATGAAATATACATAAATCTCATAATAAGTGCCTAAGTATTATTCATAGTGAACTTCGAAAGGAGTTTCACTTGAAGAATAATGCGTTGATCTAGTCGCCACCGGAGCCACAAAGGACTATCTAAACGGATTCGTTCCCGCTGATAAGCTCCAATTGCATCATACGAATTAGAAAAAAAGGTTCTTTCGTATATTTAGAGTTCTTATTGTCACTTATTTTATTTTGATAGTTTCGTCGATTCCACGGATTATACCTATTTACAGATTACTTGTGATTATGTGGTAGATTACATATTATACAACAACTATCCTAATGCAGGCTATCAGTTTAGGCTGACACTAATTGAATCCAAGCTAGGTAGTATCATGAAATTTTCATTTTCGTAAAACTCACATCTCTAAAACCTTACCTATTTAGAAAGAATTGTGTTAATCTAACTGCTAGAAGGTTGTAAATTAGGGATGCACCTAATACTTGGATGGATGGTAGCGCGGTTATCCTTGGTCATTCAGGTACATCTAAGGACTAGACGGTCTAACACAAGTATTTGCCTTATTTATGTACAAGTACAACAGGGCTCAAATTCAATCACACACCTTCAATTTCCATATTCAGGTCTGTTGATTATATCGATCAATGATCTAACGGCTAGAAAAGGTCCTCTAAGACCTCCCTAGACTATCCCACCTTATTCTAGATATGGTGATATTTCATAATATTTTAAAAACTTCTATATACTTTTCAGCTCCAAGCCTCGATAGGTCTGGATCTTATGACAAGCCGTGACAGTAACTTGGGTTGTAATTCAGTAATCAGCCATAAACCACTAGCTCTCAATATGGTTTTGGGCCTCAAATTCTATTACCAAGTATTAAGATGATCTAAACTTGTATGCTAAAACACTTTTATCTACGTGTGCGGCCAATACCCATTCATCAAAATATAGTAAATTAAATGCAGGGAGCTCAATTACATACTCTGCAGTATTTCTCTAATGCACCCAATTACTACTGAGATTGAAATCTCAGAAGCTTTTTCTGACTTTGACATGCTTACTCTAATGAAAATATGTTTCCAAGAATATGAAGGCACAAAGGGTTTCATTGGTAAAAATGATTATAAAACCTACGTACGAGTTGATGAATGCCACGTCCTCGTAATCATCATAGAAAATACCTACTACATTAATAGCCAAAACATCTATTGTGGCATTGTCATCATATAACTTCCATATACTCACGAAACCGAAAGACTAGACTTGAAAACATCATATAACTTCCATATACCACAGGAAACAGAAAGACTGCACTCGGACATATATCTCTTGACAGCGATGACACAGTTATACTAACAATTAACAAAACGAAATCACGAGATCAACAACTGCAACAAAAAGACTATTGCACCCATGATATAAGTAAAGTCAAAAGCCAACAACCATCCCAGGGCTCCAATTGCTGTGCTTGTATCCCCGAAATTTTCGGCAAAAATGATAACTCTAAAACCTCATTATATTATGCAAACAAACACTCCCCTAAATCCTAATGCATAACAATCAGCAATCAATCAAGCATCAGATGAATGATTATAAACCATTTCTAACTTGTGTCCAGCAAATGATAACACACTCAAACAGATCAAACAAGAGAGAGCAAATCAAAATCAAAATGAAAGCAGCAAATAATTCATCTAATAAATCGGTCAGAAACTAACCAGATATATCTTGCTGCCTTCGGAACCAAACCGGAGCAAATCCTTAGCTGACTGTAACGCCGTGAATAGAGAAGAAAGGGCTTTGATGGAGTCATCCGGCAACGACTCTTTGCTGTCGCGAATCTCTTCGAACAATGGAGTCAACAGCTTCAACCGGCGAGCTAGATTCGTGTACTGCCTCTTCACGGTAGGTCTGTAATCGGTAATCGAGGAGATTTCGTTAACTAATCCGATCAAATCACGAGACAATGCAGCTTTATCTTCATCCATTTTGAAGAGCTGAGATCTGAACGGAGGTGGAGCAACTCGGCGATGGATTAAGTAAAAAAAAGGGGAGAAACGATAGCGAGAGCTGAATTTAAGTTGTCCGAGTTGGATACTGAGTCAGAGTCATCGCCATTAAAGAGAAATGGAGCTGTAATGTTGTAATTGAGAGGATGTTGAGACTTGACTTGAATTGATTATGATTATGCTTTTTGGAAGTAGAAGATTGCATAGACCATGGTTAGAAAGAAGAAAGGTTTATTAACAGCTAGTAATTGAGATTAGCTTTCATTTTATATAAGGCAATGAACTTCGGCTCGGCTTGACTTGAGGCTCTGAGCTAAGCTGATTCATTCCGGCGGTTAAAGGAGTACGTATGTGGTTATTTCGGGAATGTTTTGCTGGAAACATGCCTACAAAGTACAAAGTGTAAAAATGTAAAAAGTAGTAAATTCTCCAAGATTGTGATTTGTGACTACTACCGACTACTGTACTCTCTTTGAATAGATTTTGTCTTGCTTTGTACTTCCTCTAGAAATTTTAGGTTTTGTTGATTTTTCTTTAATCTGATTAAATATTAAATTAATCATAATCAAGATGAAAAAATAATTTTAAAATTCATAATATAAAAATATAAAAATATAAAAAGTATATTTTCATAATACAATTTTTCCTAATTATATTTGTTACAGTAAATTATAATTAATTTGAGATCAAATCGAACATTAAAGAAAAAATCAATAAAACCAAATGAGGCTCTTTAAGGTGAGGTAATTAGAATTTTCAAAGTCAGCTAGAAATATTCACCAACTATTTAGGCTTTATTTAAATAAATTTAAAGTGAATTCAACTGAATTAATTTACATTAAGAAAGAAAAAATCAACTAACCCTTAAAATTTCATTTTTCAGATGCAACAAAGAGAGCCTCAGTTGTCATTAAGTAAAGATTTTTTTCTTGTATTTTAATTTACACGATATCTGTATGTATATACGTAACACATCGACCTCTAGTCGTCCGAGGCTCAAACTTCTGGATCGGCATGTATGTTTACTACTTACTCATTACGGGATCACATATTTTTCATTCATTAGTATGATACAATGTGTACGCTTTAGATCCGAATTTATACCCGGGTTTAATTTTAGTATCATCCAAAAAGTACTATACCATAAATTACTTTCTTAAAATTATTTTTTAACAAGCTAAAGAGTATAAGGAATACACGATAAGACACTATTTATACCATGTGCACTCAACCGATGTTTGTGAACATAAATAGATTAGGTACAAGAGCATTTGCAGCAAATAACCTATAATATTTCCCTTGAATTTATGGATAAATGCTTCCCTAAGAATACTTAGGGTTTAGAGAGTAGGGATATGCAAAAACAATCTACCTATTTAATTTTTATCGCTATTTTTGTAACTATATTATGCATGCTTATTTATATAACAGTGAATCATATAACCATTCCCCATAATCATTTAATTTCCTTCAAGTTTAAAATGTTAGTTGAATTTAAGAAGATGAAAAAAAGAGAACAATAAGGTAGGGTAAAGTAATTTCCATTAAAAAAAAAAATACGTACCACAATGTTAATGACTTATGACAATTCGTATATGATGTAATGCAAAAGTAGTTCGATTGGGGGGGGGGGCTTTTGCAATACTCCGTATTCCATATTGGTTAATAACGATGAGGATAATTGATAATTACTCCGTTTCTGGACAAGCTTCTTACTTGTTTTTGTGTGACCCAATAATTAATAACTATATCAATCGGGTTAGTTACTTCGTTTGTAACGTGTACGTTGAAAGAAATACTAAACCACTGTACGCACATTTATCTAATTACACCATGATACAATTAACGATAGTATGTTCCAATCATCGAATGTTACATATTCTGGATGTTATTTTCCATGCATATCCTATATGAGAAGGACAAAAGTGAGGGACCAAAAGTAACACAAAATGAAGTAGCCGTTCTAGCTTGACCGGCTCACTTGAGCTTCTATTTATGCTAATCGACATTGACATTTGGCATATAACCTCAGTAAGAGTCGACAAATTGCATAAAGCCGCCAATATTTATAGCAAATGTTTGTAGAAAAAAAGAAGGCCAAAAAAGAATCCCTTATCTTTTAGTATATCTGTATTCGGACATAATAAAATGTTAAAGTTTGTAATATTATTAGACGTTGATAGTTGACTCGGAAGTAAAACGTTCAGATACGAAGTTCCTTTCCACTTCATAAAAGTATTTCTGGAATTTTAACAACTTATACTCCTATTTTCCTTAACCATACCTTTTAGGGGGGATTTTGAAAACTTGACTATTTAAATGCAATTTTGAAAACTTTTATTTTCTGGAACCTTACTTCAAATTCTTTAGGGAGGATTTTGAAACTTTTGACTATTTAAATGCAATTTTAACAACTTTTATTTTCTTGAACCATACTTTAATCCTTTAAGCGGATTTGGAAAACCTTGAATATTTTATTTCAATTTGGGCAACTTTTGTTTTCTTACAAGATAGTGCTTCCTTTCCTCCATCCATTTTGAAGGTTCATATTTACTTCATTGAAAATGTATTATTTTTAAATTATTAAAAAATAATTAATAAAATTATATTATGAAAAATATCATAATATAATTCTGTTAATTCTGTTGATATAATTTAAAAATAACATAATAACAAATTCGATTTTTATAATAATTAAAGAAAATGGAAACCCACAAAATGGATGGATGAAAGGAGTAATTCATTTAGAATGGGTTTTGACAACATTGGCCATTAGACAATTATCATACTCTGGGTAATTTATTTTCATCCCGTAGAATAAGTTTTGGATGAAACTATAAGTAATTTATTTTAAACTACTTGCTCCACTTTCGATCGTAAAAGTTTGTTTTTTCGCTTTTGGTGCTTCTGCCCTTGCACCTTGTGTTGGCCATCAGGTAAACCTTTTCATTGGGTTGCCTCAAGTTATCATTCAGGCTTGGATTTGGTTTGCTGGTCACGTTTTGTTAGCATGGCTCCAGTTTGCTGTGATCTTTTAAGAATGTAATTAGCCGTTTGGAGTTGGCGCTAATATGCTGCTTCTTTTTGTTACACCTCGTATCCCGCATTTCTTGTGCTCTATTTTATATATTATCTTTGTTCGTTTAAAAAAAAAAAAAAAAAAAAAAAAAAAAAAAAAACAAACTAGGATGCAACTTACTAACGGGTTTTATTTAGATGTACGGGCCAAATTTTTTGTTTAAACGTCAGGTTGGTGCCTTATTTTTCTTTACTGTACTTTTGTATTTAAGTTTAACACAATGTAAACTTGGTTTACAATTTACTATCACTTCCTTAGTCCTTACGTAAGTTTCTGCCAGTACAATTTATAAAAAACTAATTGTATTTAACTATAAATGTTCCATTTTACGGCTAACAAATTGAGTTTTGAAACTCTTAATTATTTATAGTTTTATACATTAGGCACATTATGAGATATAACTTTTGGAGTTCATACGAGGATCACTTTGTCAATACAGTAAATTAAATATAAAAGGGAATAGATTTATTTTGTAAAAAATTACCAGTAGTGCGGACTGCGGACTGCGGATGATATGTAGCAAATTAAGGCCAACGCAATCCCAGCACTCAACAGCACATACCTTCAGCCTGGAACTGGCTGTTCGCTTCTTCTTCCTTCTTTCTCCCCTTTTTCCTTCTCTAGGTGACTAGGCCCACTAAACTATATTAATATAATATAATATGCAAAAGGGCCTCATATGCTCCTCACATGTCGAAACAAATTGGATTTTTTTTGTGAAGGCCCAAAATGTTTAGCCCAGCCCCAGCATAAACTTAATTAAAAATTTAAAACTAAATACATATGCAATGACAATTAGAAAACTTGTAATTGGTACTAGGGATGTTAATGATTCTGAGACGAGTGGAATTTTGATTCCGGTGGATCAGTGGTCATGAAAGGTGAAAACATTACCTATGCTTGTGATTGGCTTTTGCTCAATAAGGTTCACATGCTCAAGCTCGACTTGTCCCCTTTCTGAAAAGCTTGTAATCGTTTCAAAAATCTCAACTCATTTATACTTGGGAGTACCCGGCTTGTTAAAATTTGAAAAGGAGCTCATTTGTTAACAAAAATTAAATCGATCAAGCTTGGTCATAAGCAAACTTTGTTCATCAATCTCGAGATTGTATGAACTTTGATCAAAATTTTCACAAACAGTTAGATTCATTAACACCTCGAATCGGTATTTAGTTGTATGCTCCCGTGGGTCATGGCGGCAGGACTCCAAATTCCTAAACAGTTAATTTTTATTTTTTTTAATCAGCAAAATAATTTTATTGAAACAACAAGTAGAATACAAATTACAAATGGAGGTGCATAAGAAATGCACAAAAGAGAGTTCAATCCCATACCATAATGAGAGTAAAAGCATGTCCAAACTTCAACCCGTTATGGCCATACCGCAACTTGGTCATCCCCCTCGGCTAGTGTGTCTATCTTTCTAGCAAGAAGCCAAGAGTGAGGAGATGACGAATTGAAAAGCCAACTCTAGCCAAGTCCAAACGGAGAGGAGTAATTTTCGTTGCAAGTTTAGGTAACTTAGCAAGAACGAAAATTGATGTTCCCTGTTGGCGTATGAACCAATCACAAGTGAAGTTTGGCACATGATACAGCCCAATAATTCTATGAGATTGAACACCAAAAGAAGCAACATACATCAACACCCAAACCGATCACAGCAAAAAAAATTAACAACATCTCCCACGAACAGCACAACAGGCCGACTAAAAAGAAAAGTCCCAAAACAGAACAATGAAGCGCCCAAACAGAATTCTGCCCAGGGAACGTGCCAGGCCGGGCTTTTGAAGGCCCGGTCGGGCCCGTGAAACCTTGCATTAAGCCCAGGCCCGGCCCATGTCCCGAGACCGGCCTGAACATTAGGCGCAAGCCCGGGCCCGTCATGGTTCGGGCTCGGCACGGGCCTTATGTTTTTAAATTTTTATTTTTTTCTTTCAATTATTTAGTAATAAAAATATTTATTCCAATAATTTTTATTTAGTAATATTAAATTAACTAATAAATTATATAATATACTTAAAATACAATATATAAAATGATTGTATATCACTTGTAAATCTCGTAACTAAAGAAAAGTATTACAAACGTACAAAATACAACATCATTTAATAATACAAGTGTATAAATTATAAATTTAATAGCTATAAATACATATTTATACATGTAAACGTAAATGCTATATATATTTATGGGCCGTACCGGGCTCGGGCCGGGCCTGTATGGCCAAGATGTTAGGAACGGGACCATGGGCCTAACTATAAGCCCAAGCCCGACCTATGGGCCACTCATTGTCGGGCCTGGGCCCAGGTGGCCCAAATTGCCATCCCTAATTCTGCCAACAAGAATAAAACGCAACAACAGTAGGTAACCCACGAAATAGAAAATTCACAACCCACTAAATTAACTAGACAGACAACATTTTTCCGAAAAAAGAAACCAAGTGGACAAATTATAACCAGGCGTGATACCTCCTCTGGTTTCCAGCCATCTCCAAAGGGTGATCTTAATGCAATCCAAAGCTTGGGACGAGGACCAAGATTCATTTTTGAAGATAATACCGTTTCTAGCTTTCCACAACACTCACAAAGTAGTTTGAATAACCACTACCTTGAATCGCTTATTACTTGAGTTCGACACAAAAAAATCACCATTAACAAGATCATGAATGGACGAGCACGGAGCACAACTGAATTCACACCACTCCGCCACCTTACTCCATACCTCATTCGCAAAACTACATACCCGAAACACATGATCACCATCTTCTTCCTCTAACCAACAAACTTTACACAAGGACGTCTCCTCATGAACAATTATTCTCTTTTTTAAATTATCCAAAGTAGGTAGTCTATCCCAACCCAACCTCCAAATGAAACTGTTCACTTTAAACGGCACCAAGGCTTCCCACACATCAAAATTCCAATTAACAGGATTGCGAGGAGCACTAGTAATACCACCAGGGGCAGTATCCGACATAGCCGCCTTATAGCCTTTTTTTTACCAAGTACGAATCAGCACCATTAAAATTCCAAAATCTGCCAGAATGATGCTTGTTCAAAGAAAAATATTATGAACATAAAACCGTCAAATCATTTACAAGTTGAAGCTCCGAAGGAGACAACGCCCTATACCAATCCCAATGAAACCCATTTCCACAACGATCCAAACCACTACACTCTTTATGATTATCAATACCAAAAAGTATAGAAAACAAATCTTTAAGAATAACACCTTTATCTAACCACGGTTCTACCCAAAACTTTACATTTGACCCCAACTCTATACCTTTACACAAATTGTTAAAGAACCAAGGACGCGACACGACCTTAACAATTAGAACTCTCTACCACGAAGACCACCACCGACACGGAATCTTACCCTCTTTTATTTTTAAAACAAGACCCCCCCCCCCCCACACTATTTTGAAAGACAAACCACATCCCACTTAACCCAAGCTACACCCCCCCCCCCCCCAACTTAGCACCCAAAAGAAAATACCGTAATCGAGGACGGAACATTAAAAAAGGAGAAAGGAGAGAAAGTATAAGGGTAGCGATCCAAGCACCGATTTGAGTAAGGTTATACGACCACCAAAGGAATCTTGAATCCTCACTATTTGTCTATTACCTAGGGGTTGCAATCGGACGGGTATGGGTAATTGGTTAAAATTTTACCCGCTTGTTTACAAACGGGTGAATATGGGCTAAGATAAATGGGTACAAGTCTTGTCCATTTATAATAAGTGGGGATAGGAGATGAAATTATAATGTAATCTAAGTTGTGTACATGCTTTAAAGGTTATAAATGGATAAAACTTTTACCCATATAAAATGAATGTTGAATGGGTAACCCATTTTTATAAACGGGCAAGCCCCATACCCATTTAAAACGAGTGGATATGGACAAAAAGAAACTAAAAAAATTGAATAAAATTGATATCCCTAAAATGACCTATACTCTCCTTCAACAAAGTCAAGATCTTTTTTAAGTGGATGATGATCTAACTTTTCTTTAATGGCTAAAAATTTATTAAACAGAAAAAAAAAAAGAAAAAAAAAGTACGGGGCAATGCTCGTTGTTACAACAAGAAAACCTGGGATGCAAACAACCACACATAGCAAAGTAGCAATCTCCAGTACCAAAGTAAACCTCCTAAACAAGTATTCCACTACCTTACAAACAATAGATCAAAACGGAATGGTCCAACTGTAATATAGTATCCAAGCATACAGGAGGCAGTGATAGCCATTGCCCGTTGGACATATGAGAGGACTGCTAAAATGCTAAAGTCCCATAGCGTGTTGAACATATATCTAGATTGGATAAATAAACTTCTCCATTAACTATGAAAGATAGAAAATAAGGTCATATTTGATTCGTATGAGAAAATTAAGTCTTTAATTCAAACTTCTACAAGTGAATTAAATATATGGTAAAGATTTGACTAGCAACTCAGTTGTAACTAAGTAACATGTCTCGACTAACCAATTAAAATACAAACGATTTTACATTTATAAGTTCTTAATAGATTTGACTGAAAATGTTTGGATGGACACAAACACAATCACAGGATATAAGCATAACATACGGAAATTATAACGAACATTGTTTGACATTTGAACTTTGAAATAACATAACGCTAGTGAAGTGGTCCAAAATTTGAAAAGGAACAAAACTAATATCTCTCATCAGTCATCACACATTCATAACTACACCACGTAGTAACTGATTGGGAGTACAATAATATGTTTGTCACAACTAGGTCGAAAAGGTGGTAATGGAAGTGTCACTTTCCTGAGTTCCACAATCATAAATTCAAAATTACAATAAATTAAAGTTCGTGAACTGCATTGCAATTTGCAATTTCCGTATCGCTGGTCCCGTTGCCTCACGTTAGTCTGTTAAATAAACAGGGACCCTATACGACATGTGCCCTGCTCTCCCTTTACAATCTCAGCCTTCAACTTTTAAATGATTGCAAATGCACCCCTGTTTTCTTTCTGAACATGAAAATCTAACAAGTACTCCGTTAATAAGCAAGCAGCAGGGAGCCTGGGACTATTCCGAACCTGGATTTGATGTTGGACTATGGAATGAACACCAATATATTTTAATGAATTTAATAAAAAGAGAAGAAACATAAATAATTTATTTAAATGGTAAATATTAAAATTACTCATACATCCTCTCTTTAACATCTCAACTCTATTTCCATTGGATCACCTTATGACTCCCAAACATAAATGAATTTGGTGACACTCAAATGTGTTTAATAAAATGACTAAATTTAATTTTCTTTTTATACTTGATTGGTGAAAGTGTATGTGTTTTATACCGGTGTTGACTGAGGTGTTAACCTAGGCGTTGACCTTTGCTGGTTCAACTCCTATGTATGTCAACATTAACACTTAATCGTTTTATTTAGTGTTTTACCTTTACTTAACAACTAACTAGTTCGATAGCTGTAGATGTTTAATGTGTGCAGGAAACAACTATCAAGAACGTGTCAATAGAAGGAAAGCGTGTTCAAGAAGGAATGGAGACTTATTCAGGAAGAGCTTAATAAGGAATAAGAATTCAAGAAAGGAAAAGGAGTTCTAATTGAATAAGGTGTGAATTACTGTAAAAATTCAGATTCGAAGTCTTAGAAGAAGATGTTCTGGTTGATTTCGATTTGATATTCGAATACTATAAGTACACCAGCCCCGAGATTGAGAATTTGCACATCGAGAGCAAGGAGTTTACAACCTGAAAATCAATTTAGGGTCTTTATAGTTTAGTTATTTGTTTTCTTGTCTTACACTAATTTCATATTCTAAATTTCTCTAACAACGTATTGAGGATATAATAGGTAGAGTGTTGCTCTGCATCATAGTTATGTGACTAGTGTTGGTTTGAGCTAAGATAGAATAGTGAGTATACAACGATGTACGAACAAGATTTCATTCGTAGTGACTTACTGCATTTTGACTGGGGCATCGATTAGCTTTTCAAAAGCTGCCTGAACATTTTGCAAACACATGTTCTTATTTACTTTCCGATGTGCTTTATACTTTGATATATATTATTTGTGTTTGTTGAACTAATCTGCAGGTTATTAGTCAGATTACTGCAATGTTATCGTACGTGTTACTCAACACCGTCGATAACTCCTACTAACAGGCGGTTACTTGTAGCTAATTACAAGTTGTTATCGATCCTACATTTTTTCAATTTGAATTTTACTAATTTTTAATGTGGCTTGTTAAATAGTGCCGCATGAAAATTTCGGAATAATTTCAATTATTTCACATGAAATGATGAAATAATGATGTGAGAAAGAAAATGCAAATCAACTAATAAAATTGTGTCACGTCATTTGATTTGATGCAGTTACTAGTTACTAATGAAGTAATTAATTAAACTTTTATTTTATTTTGAGAAAAATAATTTCATCCCATCACAAACAGGTGATTACAAATACATGATCAATATCTCTATCACCTCATAGATATGGTGCTAGTAATAACATTTTTATGACTGAAGAACTATAGTAAAATATAGCAGCCAACTAAAACATGAAAATAAAATCCAAAGATTGCAAGCCAAAAAATACCGATAAAATCAAATATGTATCGACTAATTAGATTTAGTCTTCGCATTTTCCTCATCTACATATATAAAACAAGCTCGTCCTACACCATGCAAAAAGTTAAAACTCATGATTCATAAATTAATTAGAATTTCAGAGCATCAAGAACAAAAGTACCGAGGGACTAGACCTTTGACGGGTCTAAAATCCCTTTTGGATTCTAATCCGAGGACTTGATCTTCTAAAGTCAAGAGTGAAAATTTCGGAGGGGACCTTGTCCTACTAGTGTGATTTTTTCTTTTTTGCTCGTTGTCTCATGGCTAGGCTTTAAATTAATTGTCACACTTATTGGTTGTGTGAATTTAAGGGGAGGGATAGGGTTAACATAAGTCACGTCGTAGCCATCCCGCAGTTACAAGGATGAACATTGGCGTTTGATGGAGTTTCGGATGTTCCTATCTTAAAGTTGCTCTCTTTAAGTTTACTTTTCCGGCATAGGGTGTATGAATGTGATTACATAATATCTTCTGGTTGGTGTTGTGTGTGTATGTTAAAACTCCCTTGGGGTTTGGTTTGATCCGTCCTTCTCACCTTTGTTGGGTTTCGGTATACTTCACTCGGTTTCGGAAGCATAACTTGGTCTCGTATCACAACTTCACTTTGCGCGCTTTGATGTCTTTTAATTTGTGACAAAAACCTTGGTGACGTTGGTTCCTTTGGTCTTTCTTGGAAGCTCTTAGTTTTCTCTTTTGACTCATGTTGTTGTTCGTTTGTTTGAAAGGGTGAAGCTTGTTTAGTTGGTTATTCGGTTAAGATTTTGGGCGACTAGTATATACTTTGTTTCGTGTAATTTTCTCTTAGCATTTCTTATGCTTCGTTGGTTCAATTAAATTATTTTAACCGGTTAAAAAAAACAACAGGAGTGCTGAGAATTTTTCACCTAAGCCAAGAAGATCAAAGTCAAGTGGAAGACCATATCAGGAGTATGATTTTAGATGTTCTTATTGAAGTGTAGTATCTGATGATTTAAAAAGATTATTTGATAAAATATCATTTGTCCAAAATTTATTTGATACAAAATTTCCATGACAATGGAAGAAAAGAGAACATGAATAATTACTTTTTTTTTTTTTCAGTTAAATAATTTACAACTTTTTCTAACATAGTCGTATCTTTCGTTATTTTCTTTTAAAGGAAAAAGAAAAACTAGTGGGGGCGACTTTTAGACAAATAACGTGACGATAATGATATGAATGTTGTTCTTTAGGAAAAAGTTAGACACATTTTCACACCATTTCACGGTTTTCTGCAATTGGTCATTGTTGGTCATTGTCTTTTTTTGTTCATTGTCCACCATAACGAACACAAACACACCCCATTTGAGCAGAGTATTCATCTAACAAAATGAAGAAAACACTCGATTTCCAGTAATTTTACTGCCGCTTTTGTTCAAGGCGTGGTAAAATGTACCGAGTACTACGTGATTATATTTGTTTCCCTTTCTCATGTTAAATTTACGTACTGAATATCGATCTGATGGTACAAAACTAGAACCCACGTTTCTGATAGCTAGATCTACATGAATAATGTTGCAAAATTTATGCGCGAGTAGCGAGTTGATAATTACCAGGCACAAGATCCACATACAATCAGCACTAACCTTCTTTAGATGGGGAAAACTCAAACCATATATAATGCGATGGTTCCATGTTTAACTGTTTAAGAGTATGACATGCTCAAAGCCTCAAACTCAGGAGTAATAGATTACGAATTTTCGAATTTGGTACCACTGGAAAAAAGTTACATTAATGAAGCAGAAAAGTTGGACTCTAGAGAACTTCGGTAAATAATTCAAAAGAGTAGTTTGAAATATCGAAGCGCGCAATAATTCGTTGCCGGCTTCTGTGATAGGCAAATCTGATTAAATGGTCATCTTAAATTTCGCTTTCGTGGACTATCTTCGATTAAGATAAGGAAGTTAGCTCAAAGTTCAAACGTCCAATTACCATTAACCACTTTTGTATCATGAATCTAGCAAAAATAAAGTGCTCTTGGATACAATAATTATATCATGAAACTTTCTAATACGCACTATTTGAACAATTTAGTCTATGTTTTTTTCGAAGTTAAACTCAGTTCCATCCGTTCAATTCAAAACAATTTAATTTAAATTTGCTTAGTTAATATTTCAATGCAATTCAATTTAGTTTAGAATTTTCAATTGAATTAAATTGAATTAAAGAGTACATAAAAAATAAAAATAAAAAAATAACTTGAAAAAAGAGAGAAACCATTTAAGAAAAAAAGCATACACGATGATATTGAATTATGAGAAAGTCCAGCTCCAGCAAGTTCATCTATGTCCCGACTCCCGAGAAGACACAGATATACCGAACCACATTTACGAACCACATTTACTTACAATGGTGTGGTGTCTGCTAAATACACGATGATATGAAATTAAAGTGGGAAGCATAAACTGATTAACAGCACATGTAATTTATTATTAGGTCCCTCGTGCTTCGGCATTTGGCAATGATCTGACTGATAAATTATTAAACATGATTATGTCGTTCCAAAGTTGAAACTGCAGTAGAATATGTATAACTCACTAGGAGTACTCTAATCGTAATATTCTTTTTTATTTATATGTAGTAGAATTTGAATTATGAAAATGTAATGGATACGTACGGTCCGGAGGTGTAATATTCTTTTTTATATTTGGGGTAGAATTCGAATAATGGGAATGTAATAGACTCGCCGGCCGGTGGGATAGGATGATCTTTTTGTCAGATAAAGTACTACTGTAACTAACCGCTAGGCTGCTGGTACATTCCATTGATTTCACACTAATGTTTTAAAACTCAAACCCCAAATTAATCCAGTCACCTCGCTGTATCGAGGTTCAACTGAGTCGATTCAAAATTAACTTTCAACTGCTTATGTTATCCAATTGAAGTTCAATCCTGGTCAATATTGGGTTTCAAGACCTAGTACATAAAACCAAAAACCCTAACCGGGCAGTTGCAACCTACGCCCAAATTAAATCTTGAAGAAACACATAGATACTCAATGATCAGACATTGATGATAACTAACACATTGATGATAACTAACACATTAATGAGCTCAGTCTACTCTCTAAACTAATGACCTAGTAGTAGTAGTAGTAATTTAATTTGTGCACAGGTAGAAGTATTAAATTAAAGCTGGATACTCCACTCTGCCAAAGCCTAAAGGAACAATTATTTGTTTTTGAGCAACATGATGTAACTATCAGTGCGCATTCACTAAATGATTACACTAGTCACTAATTTAGCCAAAAGCTATCAAGATTTAATATGACGACTCAAAATACTGACGTAGCTTCCATGGACAGTATAATATATGAATAAGTTGTATACCATATATATATATAGTTTAAATTCAATCACATTACTTTAAAAATATATAATGCGACTAATTTTGAACTAAATGATATTTACACAACATAATAAACCTGAAGTTTGTAAAGCTATGTAATCTTTCAACTGAAACTAATCCATGAAGTTTCATCTCCTTAATGAAGGATTACTTACATTTTTATTAATCTCAATCATGATTCAAAACACACTAAAGAAAATTGTATACAACTAGTACACAAAATGGATTCTCATCAGTTTCTCTAATTAGAAGTTCACATTTTCTTCTAATGATGGCAGGCTAAGATAAATTAGAACAAAATGTTACATACATCATAATAATAACCCTACATATAAAATTTTCAATTAACATAATGGCAAAGAAAGAAAGAAAAAAAAATCCTAATTAAAATTTCACTTGACAGGACTTTTATCAAACACCTGTTGGAAATCTGGAGAAGAGTCCAATGGAAGTACCTGCGTAGCATGGTTATGAACCTGGTGATGATGAAGATCTCTCACCAAGCTCTTGGCATCAATGAACTTAACAAACGAACCCACTTCCTCCCCTTCCTCAACTCCCTTCTTCTTCCTCTCCGCTTCTTCCATCAACATCCTCTTAATCAACTTATCCTCTGCATCTTTCAAGAACTTAAACTTCGGAGGAGGCGAAGACCTCAGCCTATTCAGCTCAGCTTCCGAAATCGACTCGAAAAGCGGATTGAACCCATGGCTACTGTAAGCATCCAAACCGTGAGGCGTCTTCACAGTTGGAGAAGATAATGGCGTCAAAAATGGAGTACCACCACCAGTTACTTCAACAGGGAACACAATTTCACTGAGGCTCTTATTAGTCCTTGAGCCCTTTCTGCTGCTCTTTGATCTCCCATCTTCAGACTCCAAATCCTCTCTGCTCTCTTCTTTGATGGTGAAGAGAAATCTTGGAGGCCCACATAGGTTGTGCATTCTCATGAGCTCTGTTTCAACGCCTCCTTCTCCATAGGCCTTGTTTGAGACTGAACCAGATTCCAGGTCTTGTTGGGTGTGACTCACTGAGGAGGTGAGTCTGTGAGCAGAGGTGTTGAATGATGCAATACGCCTTCTCCAGCAGAACAGGAATGATACCTCTTCCATTACTTCTTCTTCTTCTCTGATGCTGTTTGAACTGCTGTTGTTGTTGTTGTTGTTTAGTCTCTTTTTCCACCAGAGTAAGTAGTATAGCTCGGCTACTAGACCCATCAAGATGCAACCAAACACAAAGCTTAAACCAATGCCTAATCCGCTTAAAGATCCCATCTTTTCTTTCTTTTTTCTTGATGATTTCAAGAAATCTCACATTTGCGTAGAATTTAAAAAAAAAAATCAGATAGAATTTAGTTCAAGTACCAAGAAAACTTGCTGACACAAGGCAAGTTATAGTACTGTTGCTTACTGGATTGGTTGAAAGGTACAAGAACCTAACTTAATTCACCAGAAGTTGATAGACATACATGTCAAAAACATAAGAAGGATCAATCCATTAAGCCAAGCATTCTTGAAAGAATATGAGAATCTTCTACTTGTGGTGAAGGAAATAAAATAAAATAAAATAAAATAAGTGTTACAGCAGGATTAAGAAAGTGGTAGCCCAAAAGCAAGAAAAAAGGGGCGGTGAGTAAGGAAAATCAGAGTGAAGGATCATTAGTTTAAGGAAGTGGAGTATCATCATATCATATCAAATCATTATTGTGAGTAGTATTGTTGTTTTGTAAAATGGGAAAATATTGAGCTGTAATGAAAAAGGAGGTTTTGAGATATGGCAATTCAGAGAGTGACTGAATGTGTGTGTATGGAAATGGTTGGATGGGTCACATCTTCACATGGGTTGGCAAAAGTATATGCATTTGCATTAACCTAAACAAACAAATGAGAATACAACAAAAGAAGTTTTCAAATTGAAAAGAGAGATGCCAAAGGACTTCAAAAGAAAAAAGGAAAAAAAAAAAAAAAAAGGGAAATTATCAAGTCTATAGAGAACATGTGTGGATGAGTGGCTGTTCTTCCTTTCCATCGTCACATGCTTTCAGATTAGATTAGCGTGTGTGTGTGTGACGATGTTTTTGTTCTACTTTCTTTAGGCTTCCGTTTTCTTAACACTCTTGGTTTACATGTTGGTTATAACTTTTGACCTTAGGGTAAAGTTCGATTCAAAGAATGTTGGGATCTTGAGATTGTTCCAAGATCAAGTTACGATGATTCATATTAACACGCACGAATAAAGTACTTCAGACATGACTGGCTCAATATACCTCACACATATCGACCTTGCTAAACAAATGGGGCGACAAAATATTAATAAACAAACCAACTTCTACAAATATAAATCTTTTGGAAAGTATAAATATTTTGACATTAAAAATTTTATTCTTTAACTTGAAAACTAGATTCACAATTACTACTAGTATAAACAACTTGACAACAGCGTTGAGATAGATTAACCAGACTGTCACTGTGTTAGGCTTCGGCAATTTGTTTGCGGCCAGCGAATTGTTAGGCCGTGTGGTGTTACCAATTAATAATTGTGCATGCACCGGAAGTGTTTGAGTTTCAATTTCTCTCGAAGAGCTAAATTGTTTGGTTTCATTTCATGTTCATAATTCCAATTAGAGCACTCTTCTTAGATCTTAAAGTTAAGATGCTTGTTTCAGTAGTTGGTTTTTTTATTGCACCACCAGCACCCCACACCCAAAAAATTTGCCACATTTATTGCCATAGTTTTTTTTATGATTTACCCGCTTAAATGTTTGCTCAATGGATTATTACCCCCTATATTTTTTTTAATAGTCAGATTAACCCTTTGAATTCATTAAAAAGGTGCAACTTCACTTTTTTTCCCGAGAAATAGACTACTATATTACGCATCAACGGAAGGAAACACAAAATGTTCTTCCCTTGAACTCGAAACAAGTCACGGGAAGGATTGAGTCTTATTCTTAATCGTAAAGTACAAAATTCACCAACTAAGTTGGACACTCGGTCCAAACATTAAGACTACTCACATTTTCACTTGTTATATTAAAAAGAAACGTTCTTTTAAATGTCAAAGAATAAATATAAATAGTTGACTTAATATAGCAACTTTTAACACTTTCAAATCATTTTTTACATTGTCAAGTTTAATTTTATCGCATGTTAATTTTCTCTATGGACTACGGTTTTAACGAATTTTGTGATCTGAATCAAGAGTTTTCAATCTCAATATGAATTTTAGAGCAATTTAATCATATTGAAAGTTTATACAATGGGTACATAGGCCCTCGAAGCTTAATATGGTATGCAAATTATCAAGACATTAAGTAGGGATAAATAGCAGTATTTTAGAAAAACACAATAGGATAATCTGCCCTTCTTGCCTATTACAAAAAAATACTTTACCCCAAAACCTCTTTCTTGCACAACTAGGTGAAAGCAAAAGTGCAAAACCATATTATCAGTCAAGTTAGCAGCGAATATATCCTTTCTATATTTTACAACTGTCATTGGTGTTTAGGCCCCTCCATGCTATATTGCTATGTGCCATATCCAGAAACAAATGACCGAGACAATGATGCCAAGAAACGCATATGATGGGACACGATCTTGGAAAGCAAAGAAGTCAAGTCACAGTAAGTTTACGTTCAAGTTCTTCCCAGGAGATGCAGATATCTCACCTTTAAAGTATCTCCGCATCATCCAAAATACATTTACGTAGCTACATGCATTCCTGGAACAGGCTCATGATGAGAAGAATTCAGATTTTACTTCATAATAGTGGCATTTCAACAACATCATGCTAAAATCAGGTAAGCTCCCACATGCGCTCCGTTAAGGCATATAAACTCACCCCACCACAACACCATAGTTGTGTCATCTTCTTCTTACCCCCCTCTCTCTTTTTTTTGGACTAAAATATAGTAGTGCTAGCTTACAAAATGGCTATTACCCATAACAGTTGCTTTCAACGTATAGCATGCAGTATATCATTCAAAAATAATAGCTGGAAAGAAATGGAAAGCTTTGGTAGGCCGTAGGCATATGCACAATCCCTTTCTTCCTCTCCGGCCTAAAATGGTTAATAAAGCGTGCTCATGTATGATAGAACGTGAAATTGAACAGTGATAACTGATAGGGCATCACAACATATTCCAGTGTATGCGGTGCTTGCAAGACTACAAAGCCTTAGCCTATGAAGTAGATGGTTATTGTAAAACATTGTCCACATGACCACAGTTCATTCTCAAATGCAACTATCCAACTGACTTTAGAAGAATGCTGTGTGCTAGTATTTGACAAGCTGAATGACTAATTCAAGTAGTAAGTACTGCCGCTGAGTAATAACAACCTTGATGGTTTTATGTTAATGATGATTGTACCTTAAACTATGACCGCATCAAAATGGCCACTGTACATCAACTGGATGTAGTTTCTAACAATATACAAGATCCACACAAATATTGATTTAACAGGTACTAATCTCATACTGCACGCTTCCTCTTTGATCGTTTACTTCTCTTAGGCCCAGAATAATTGGGAAGCGGTTTGCTGCTGCTGGACGCATATGCCTCTTCCAGAGTCGTTTTATCCTGTGGACATAGTATCACAAACTCCTAAATGAGTACCTCATAGGGAATTGTGCAATATACATTAAAATTTATTAAGGCAGTGAAGAACTACTACTACTTTAGGCTACAAAATAGTACTGAAAGTACAGTAAATAATGTAAGAAATCTAGCTTGCACAACAAAATAAAGAGATCACGTAAGTGGTAATGTAGAGCTGAGATAACCAGGAAATGCTCCACGAAATTGATGTTGCAAAAGCAAATCAGTTTAGGCTCTGTCTTGAAGTAAATTGGGGGGAAAGGAAAGAAAAATCAACTCTATTTCCACATTCCTATGTGTTTACTTTCTATCTTCCAAAACTACATTACTATAAACATAGGATACGAAGAAAAATAAATTACATTACATGTTTTCCTCATCTTCTTTTCCTTTACCCCGATTTCCCTAGAATCATGCAGAGTCTTAAAGTAGGGCACGAATATTTAAAAAAAAAAGGTATGCATTCTAATATTTCTGATTTGTACTAAGCAGCATTTATAGAAAAGCAAAACTTTTATCAACTGTAGATGAGGCTAACTCTGAAAAATCATATTGCAAGATTCAAAATTAAATCATGGACATTCAGCAAAGAAAGAGAATTTTTAATAATGGATATTACTCTGGTATAACTTACTTTCTAATGTGAGGAAGGTTAAAGATGGGATATATTACGGTTATTATCAAAGGACAACAGGCGGTGAGATGCAGATTTACTTCAATGACAATCACAGTAGAAGTCTCTCCTACCCCCCAACCTCATCAAATTATCACATGTTTTCCATTTGTACATCAAATACCCACGTTAACTCAGCCTAATGAAACAGATATCCGCGTTCACAGAGAGCAAATAAAAGGCATGCTGTTTTCACTTATAATTAACTCTCAAGTAGATTTAAAAAAATCATGTATGAGTGGGGTCCTCTCAATGGACAGTAGACTGGCTTTTGGCAAGAAACCAAGGTCATCGATGGAGAATAATTACAAAGAAACTCCAGCATGTCCAGTGAGGACAACAAACGTTACCTCAGATTCATTTTCATCGTCTGAATCATCTTCTGCGTCGGAATCAGATATGGCTGAAGTCTGGACAACGCTTGCAGGCAGAGCATTACTCCTTTTCTTCTTTTCTTGGTCTTTCAACTGTTTAAATCTGTTTCACAAATATTTTTTCTCAGTTAGGGACAGTAAAGGAACCCACCCGGGGGGGGGGGGGGTGTAGAAATTGAGACATTGAACGGACCTTTCACCAGACTGGTCTGGCTGAACCCCAGATCTTTTTGCACGACCTGCACTAATTATCCCACTGGCACTCTCACTCATAGCAGGTTGTGCACCTCCCATTTTGCGTAACCATACCTGTTGTGCTGTGCTAAGCAGATTATTTGTGAACCTACATAACCAATAATGAGTTACGCGGGTTAACAACCTATTTGTCTTATTTAAGATTTTTTTTACACTCCACGCACCTATACTACTTTTACTATTGGGTATTTTTTCTATCTGCATTGCATGCAAGTGGAAAACTATATGTGCATTCTAGAAGTTAAATAATTTAAGATGACATGTATAAGCCACTATTCCTTCACTAAGTGAAATCCCTAATGCGTGAACAAGGCATACGCAACATCTAGAACTCTATATTTTTTGCTTGGGTGATATATAAATAAAATATAGAGAGAGAAAAACACTTGCTTGGTTGGTACAGAAAATTGAGAGGATAGGCCTTACTGATCGAATTTTTCATCTCATCTAAAAGACTATAAAAGATGCTTCACTATCAGGCAGATCAAAAACATTTTTAAAGGGCAAAATTTATTACAAGAGGAATAATAAGAGCTGAACTGTACCAGTATATTGATAAGCCAGATGGAACAGACAGCGCAAAGTAGCCAATCATGAAAGGCAGAAACTTAAGTACGAGAAGTGTATTCTTCTGATTTGGATCGTCTGTCTAACAAAAGAATAAGATATCAGGTAAGATGGCCGCAACAAAAACATTGCCAACAGAAAGCTTAACCTCAAATGAAACTTACTTGGGGAGGTTTCATAAGTTCCATGGAGACAAACTGTGATACGACAAGAAGTACAGGTAAAACAAGGTATGCTGCAGTGTCATTCCAACCAAGTGGTGGATGCCCATCCTAGAAGGTTAAAGAGGTAAACCAACATTCTTATTAGTTATTCCATATAACTAACAATAGCGGAAATACTAGTTGACAAAACTAGTTTCAAAAAAAGGGGCCCGCGGAGACAGGAAAAAAATCCTGCTAATCCAGTGTCAAAAGGAACAAATAAGTATTACATGAAGTAGCAAAAGAATTAAAGGTAGCAGATAGCTTATACAAAAAAATAAAAATAATTACCACAAATGGGAACAACCATGAAATCCCAGATCCACTTTGCCGAGCAGCAATTGTCGTTGGACCGCCCAAAGAAGGAATCCAGAAGAATCCTTCCGTAAACAGACCCTGTTTGAAAATTTAAATGATAAATAAAAGAATGATTACATTATACTATTGTGGCGAACCAGGTTAGAGAAAAATATTTTAACAGTGAAGTTTTCATGTACCTCATTTGCAACATTTGAAGAGCTTGGTATAAGCCTATCCATACTGGTATTGTGGCCAGCGTTGGTAAACATCCTATAACACATTTAAGATTAAAAGGATCAAATAAGTATTACATGCAACATTGGAGGAGCAGCTGATGATAGATAGAGTTTAATGGCAACTGACAGAGTACATTATGATATGACAATGATAAACACTGCGTTGAAGTGCAAAGAACAGTGATCACTTGTCTATAAGAAAAAGGGAACTGTTTTTACTCTCAGAGATGCCTAAATTAATAGCCTGATTTATCTGGAGTGTGAGAAATAAGAAAGTTTTTCAAAAAGAAATTAATACTTAACTCAGTGTTGTGCTATGGTTGCTACTTGCAAGAAATCTGAGTATTAGAATAAAATATAAAAGTACTCAGTCTAACAGAAGCATAAATCGTGTCCTGCAGGAACTTCGAAGAAGGATGAGCTTGCGCTAAGAGTCAGGATCGATGAAGCAATGCAGAAGAAAGGAGATTGATGGTGATTTCAGTGTTCATATAGATTGGTGCTTGGTGATTCGTGAGTTGTTTTAGCACCCCTTGGATCTTAAGGGATCTAGCAGTTTTAGTTTTTACTGAGCCAATTCTTTCTTCCTCTCTAGATTATAGTGGGAAGATGGAATTTTCATTTTTTGAAGCTTGTGCAGACTGCTGCTTTTTCTGCTTGGTTAGTTTGCAGACTGCTATAGAATTTGTTTGATTCAATTGAATTCAAATTAGCATTTAGCTCATGTAAAATATATTCTCATGCAATTTTTTGCATTGATGGATAGAAGAAGAACTGGCATAGATGTTTCTTGAGCTGTATCGTATTATCATTGGGAAGTGAGCGTCTTACACGTGTAAAATCCCTTCTTTAGCCTAATAAGGTTTTCCATTTCACTCAAACGTAAATAAATAATGTACATTAATGAAGCACTTTCGCAAGAAATTCTCATTCTAAAAGATTTTAGAATGTAAATTTGGTAAATCGTTCAACGGCGACACATTTAGACACCAGATCAGTTAACAAAGTAAGGTGACACAAGCTAGTTTGAACTAGAAGGAAATACGGAGTTAACATAATACCTGCCAGAGGATTGACCCCAGCTTGCTTATACAACCTAGCGGTCTCAAGTTGAATTCTTTCCTGTCAGATAACAGAATAAATTCATCCACCAGAAAAGGAGGTAAATAGCAAAATAATATATCAAATGAGATCTACTCCTTTATCTAGACATTATAAACCAAGAGATTTGATTTAAAGTTTTCTTTTCCTAGCTAACATCCTCTCACAACCCATGTACAGTCCAGATGATGAAATATCCACCCCGTGATATATTTGAACAGGCATTTTTGCAATTAAAACTAGTATAGTACTATTCACAATTTCTAAGTACCCGTACATTTGAGAAGTACCAAAAGTGAAAATAATTAGAAAATGATGGAGAATGAATAGTTAATCGAAATCCCTTTTTAATACATGGTAAATTTAGCTACCCTATCATTACTATAATTCAGTAGGGTTGCCAAATATCAGTCTCTTGTGAATTACGTACTACCCTATCATTACTATAATTCAGTAGGGTTGCCAAATATCAGTCCCTTGTGAATTACGTACTGCCCTATCATTACTATAATTCAGTAGGGTTGCCAAATATCAGTCTCTTGTGACTTACGTACTGGTACTTTGGCACTAATACTCAATTCTTCGGGAGACGAATTCGCGTACTAATACTCTGCCCAGCACTTCTAGTTCTTCAGTTTTCTTGCTATGAAATGTTAGTTATATTTGGCTTTTCATGAAAAGGCATGTCTTAATTCTCGTGTCATGCCATAGTTCTAATTATGAAAAGACCAACTCTTAATTATTATAGTATGAATTTAACTATCTAAGAACTTATATTGTACTTTAAGCCTTGAACACAATAAATTGTACTAAAACTACGAACTGGTTTATTTTGGTGAATGGTGATAGCCCCATGTATTACATACTTCATTAACTTCGTACAGCATGTTGGTATTACATATCACATATAGGCCGTACTGCAAATTAGGTAACCCTAGCTTGCTCATAAAGCTGTACATATTAGTTGGCTATATATGAATTCCAGTAGATTTTTGGATTTTAGAATAAATCCCTTTTGTTTGACCGGCAAACCTGAAATCAATATATGCATATTTTATTAGCAACTAAACTTTCATTATTAAGTCCAGAAGTGCCTGTGAGTCTATGACTGCCCAGTTCCCACAAACCAATGGTTGGGAAAATTGACAGTTCACATATTCTTTAGCTGCAGAAGGAACCGAACAACACGTTTAACCTTTTCAATCAATCCACATTTATATAACTTTATTGTTTTGAATCTGGACACCAGCAGAGAACTACCATGCATTACAAAATACAGTGTGTCTATGTGCGTCGAAAAATGATTGAAGATGCTCACTTGATTTCCGGCATATCTTTGTTGGATTGCTTTAATCTTTGGTTGAAGATTCTGCATTGCCATCGTAGACTCGACCTTACGGAACAAAATGCACATTAGTTTTACAGTGATCATCTAGATAGTAACTGTTTAAAAGCAAAATGAGGGCATGTAAAAGGGCTAAAATGAAATGAGGATTATAAATAGTACTTGGAAAGTAAAACTCACTCGCCAAGAGGTAGTATGCTACAAAATTACACTAGAGCCCCTTGTCAGAGAGCGCCTAGTAGAGTAAACATGTGTACGGCCTTGGAAGAACCAATTGTTTACCTGTTGCTTACTCAATGGGAAGGTGGCAGCTTTAACTAAAACAGTGAGCAAAATAATGGCAAATCCATAGGCATATGGGACGTGAACAGCTGAAAGTCCATCCTTAAGCACCTGATACAATTGAAGAAGATGTCATCAAATCTAAAAATGTTTGCAGCTCGTCCATATAGAAATTAGATGCCACACAGTAGAAGAACAGTTGCTTGGAGGCAGACACAGAGCATCCAATCTGACCAATTTAATCACAACAGAACAACAATAACATCTAAGTAATCAACATGTCCGACTTAATTCCATAACTTCCAGAGGTTATTTAGACCAGAACCTAGAAGTACAGATGAAAATTCTTCATCAGCACATCTTAGCCTAGTAACATAATCAAATTTCATTTCAAGCAAATTGATAATATCAATGTATCCAAAATGAACTGAATTAAATAAATAAGGTCAAATCGCCAAGCGTCCAAGGTATTGCTGATGCCTGACCAGATTTTTACGAGACATTAGAGAGAAGTAAGAGGCACGGTTTAGGTAGACTAGAACATGTTCCCCATGTGTATGAAACAATAACTGAGGCCTATGAAAACAAACCTTCTCTAAAGCTGCAGGGGTAATACAAGGGGCTCCCATTTTCTTCTTAACCATGCAAAAACTTTCACTTCACTCTTTTATGAATGGAAATTACTATATATATCTTCACTAAATTAGGAACCTCTGAAAACATAACATGACCTCTATTATATGTATTTTTTACTAAAATATTGCTGGTGTATAGCTTCAGACTAATTTCATAGCTTCAGCCTGGCTAGATCCCTTAAGAAGATTAAATAAACTTCAATTACAATTTACTGATTTTGGCTAGTTCCTCAATATATTTTCTGAACGAGACAGCAAATACATTCATCAAAATTTAGTATCCACTAGCATATGAAGATTAGAATACTTAATTTGATCACCTATCCATATGGAGTAGTACTTATTGCACGTTTATCTTTCCTTCTAATTAGCAACAATCACAGGTCGCGTGGTCAGTGGACAAGGAAAATATATGAAGCAAATTACCAGTTTCAAAGACAAATACACAAAAACATGGTTCGGTGATGTAAACAAAGGAAATCAACAGTAGAGCATCAGCTGATGCAAGAAAATACATCCTGGAGAAAGCTTTTTTCTTTTCATTTCAGAACCATATGCTGAGAGATTCATCCATAGCCCTTAGCTGGAAGAATACAGAACATTCTATGACCTCATCGATTGTAGACACATTAAATCTGAGAATTCAATTGATCCTTGTAGGAGTCAGTCAAGAAACATATTAACAAAAGAGCTCAGTGGTCGAACAATTAGTTCTAACAGTATCCGCAACTAAGCTACGTTAGATATTTTGTCCTTTTGCACTCCTTCCTTCTTGTTTGTCCCAAATGCAATATCCGCTTCGACGATCAATACTACGTTGTCCACGCAGTGGACCCGACACGAATCCAACCATCCTCAAATGTTTAACCAGGGAAATTCCACTGTCACATAAGTGCTGTCCCAGGCTCCCAAAAATGATATCTTCAGCTCCCTGGGATTCTAAGGCCAGTCTTACATTACATTGATCAAGATATGATTACTATATTACTATCTACTGTATCAATGAGGTCATAACTAGCTACTTCATCTCTTGGATACTACAAGTCATGTCAAACATTTATAACTTTATCAACTAGCTAATTCTATATGCATAATTTGAACATTTGAACTATCCTCTAGGTAACAAATTAAGAATTCAGAAATGTAAACATCATCAGCACATCACCTATACAAGTAAAGGGAAATGAGTTAAACCTTTAGGACAACTTCCATGGCATCAGAAATAAACCCGAACCAACCTCCACTCTTCTGAGGAGCAGCAGCATCAGCCGCGGCAGGGTCCACAGCTACGGCGGCATCGGCGAGCGTGTAAAGCACGCTCTCAGCTCTCTCAACAATCGCCTTGAAATCGATTGAGCTGGTATCGAGCGAATGAATGGGTGGGAGGTTATGGAAGCTGTAATTCACTCGAGTACTAATGCGTCTGCCTTGTTGTAGAACTCCATGGCGAGAAACCGAAGGAAAGGGAGTCCCGAGAAAGGAATTGGAAGAGATTAGAGCCCTCGCCATGGGAGGAGAAAATCAATTGAATTTTGTGTTTCAGTAGATTCTCTGTGGACTACAGCTCATGACTGTATATGGATGCTGAGAGATGAAGAAGGGGATGGAGAAGAAGATAATATCCGGAGGGTTCCGTTGGTCTTTTTACGTCCATCCACATGCCACTAACCACAATTAGCAAAAATCAGATTTTGTTTCTCATAAATAAATTTATTGTAAATTTAAAATGGTAAGTGAAACGTACCAGCTACTAATGGATCGAAGTTAGAAGTTATGATCCTTTGGGCCAGCGTGATTACTTATGGGTTGATCTCTGAGGTGATATGTTGGTTGACCCAATAAACCAATACGTGTTCTAATTCGTAAGTCACCTATCATATAATTGCTCCACAACAAGCACGCTTAACTTTAAAGTTCTTTTGGATTGATGGATTTGCGAAAAGAAATGTGCAGCTTATGTTTTCGAGAATCCATCCAAAAACAACTTCAGATTTCAGAGTTAAGTGTGCTTGCTTGGAGCAATTATGGAATTGGTGACCTATTGGGAAGTTCTCAGTGCGCACATGAGTGAAGACAGGGTACGCGGATTAGAAACCGTGTTGGTTTGTGGGTCATCATATCACCCCTGAGACCCAGGAGTAACCGAGTTGGCCTAAGAGGTAAAAGTAAAAATATTGTTGAGTTACAGTAAAAGTGTAAAAGTAAATCGACAAATATAAGGATTGTTATGGACAACATAAGGTATTTGATTAAAAACATACAATATGTGGTTTTTAAAATAAAAGGTACACAATACTCTTCGCTACGTACTCCATACCGATTCCGCCAGATGACCGGCAAAGGCAATTGATGTAAAGTGTTGTTGAGTTGAACGCCAATATATACGCTCGCAATTGTGCAAATTTATAATTCAAAAACCTACTATTCACAATGAAACAAGTTGGCAAACAAGCTAGTATAGCGAATGTATGACTCAAATGTTATCCTCTTTGGACACTTACTTGGGAGTTTGTGAAAGTGAAACTAGGGTTGTTAACGAATCGAGTTGATCGTAAGCAATCGTGAAAAAAGATCGGTCAAAACTCGGATCGTGCTCGAGATAGGTCAACGCGAGCTTGATCGCGATCATGATTGACTCATTTTCAATCATGAATCGATCACCTTGAAAAATGATCGAAGCTCGAAGCAGCTCGCGGTCAATAATAAGTTTAATTTTTTATTTTATTTTATTATTATTAATATGATTATATATATACCTATCTTATGTGCTTATGAATCTATGTAGTTATGAATTTATGTTATTCTTATTTTTCTGTAGTGTTTGTAATAGATTGTATTTATGATCCACAAATTATACTTTAATATGATTATAGCAATGGGTGACCACTATCAACTTACTGGTTTCATAATAACCTCCATGCATCGATCCCGGTGCGAATCATCGTAACTCATTATATGGTCGTACATGCCCCATTATGTGGAAAAGTTTAAAATTTTAAACATCCTATGATGCCCAGATATATGCCCAAGCATGAATCATATGCATTAAAACTAATTCATCATTTATGAAATCAAAGCAATACAAAGGAGTTTGTCGGCTAACCTTTACAAAGAGGTATAGCTACTCATGGCGGGCCATCTCCAGCAGCGTGTGAGCTGCCGAAGATGACTGGATCAAATCCACTCACACGTTGCTGGGCGTGTGAGTGAAGTTGAGAGGCTCACCTCCGCCTCACTTGGTGAGGCGGGGGTGAGCACTATATTATTATTTTTTTCTTTTTTCTTTTAGTTCTTTTACTTTATTCTCTTTTATTTCCTTTGTTGGGCGTGTAACATTATTTTTATTTTTTTGTATTCTCTTTTATTTTATTTCCTTTGTTGTTTCTTTTCTTCTTCTTCTTCTTTTTTTTTTCATTTTAATTCTTATATAATTACTTTTTATATTTGTTCAATAATACTTCTTGTTTTGATTGCATTCTAACTTTTACAATTATACATAAAATTTATTCGAAATTGAAGGTTGAAATCGAAATTGAAAATTACAAAATACTAATGAATAATACTCAAAAGATTAATATGACGTTGTTATAATTGAAAATTAATTATATTAATTTTTTAAACTTTTATCGTAATTTTTAATTAACAAGTTATGCCATTTTTAAAATTAATATGATATTAATAAATTAGTTAATGATACTATAATAAAATAAGGAATGAAGTTTAAAAGAAATGTGAAATAAAATGAAAAAAAGGTGGGATGAAAGGGGATGACTGTTTGAGTAGTTTGGGATGAGTAGGTGAGACGCTGACGTGGCATAAGAGAGAGAGGATGACTGCTAGAGAAGGGGCCTTAGAGAGGGGAAACGTGAAATAACATGTTGCAAGAAAGTAAAAGGGAGGAATTGAAAAGCGTAAACTAAACTGAAGTTTCTACAAATGTTGATGTCTTCGATGATCTTTGTTCTGCAATGGCTTGTGATAACTATTTTACTTAGAGTTTTTATGGAAAAATACTTCAATAAAGAGCCTCATGGTTGTAAGTTGTGATTGAAATTGTGGCTAAAGGCGTGTTTTATATTGTGAAATGGTGGAGAGTTCATGCTTCATCTTTCCTTGTAAAGTATCTGATCAAGCGTGTGCAATGCGTAAATTAAGTGGGTGGCCAGCTTTCCTCCGGTGATCAATGGGGCGGCAGCCAATGTGCGGTTGACACATGGCTATGTTGCCGCCGTGGGTGGACGTAAAAGGACTGTCATGCCCCCCTTTGGCGGACGTTCATTCCCGGGCTATTTTTCATTCTCAAAACTTTATTATCTCCGGATGAGGTATTCTACAATATTTTAGGACTTTCAAAGAGTTTCACAATGTTAGTTTCCAAGATTTCATCAAATTCTTATAGCCTCGTATACAAATTTACAATTGTCAAATACCTCAGATTAACATTGTATAATTTGAATCAGAGCAAACATGTTCATTATAAACAAAATTACAGATAAATTCTTCAAAATAAAATTTCATTTTTATATATTGTTATGGCATAAGTAACATTTATTTTCTAGGCTGGTACCCAACTTTATGAGGTGTATGAAATAACCAGTCAGGATGATGATCCATTTACAAGATTTATGGTTTTGAGGAATGCTCTCATGCGAGCTGAATCTTATCATGTACGCGGCCCATTACGGCTCGTTAAGGTTCGAGCTCTGCTCGTTCGATAAGATTTTCGAGTCGAGCTTGAGCCTAACTTTAGGCTCGTTAGGCTCGACGTACATACATGCTCTTCATACTATAGTCTACATTTTCAAATACATCAGTTCATTTTGAATTACTTATGTTTGAATTTAGTTAGACGTTCATAATTTTATCATTTTGTAATATTACCTCCGTTTCATTAAGAAGTTCCTAAGGGGACTATTCACCGCGACCTTTGACCATGTATAGCTTTTAAATTAAATTGTATCAATATAAATTAAAAGTTGATTATGAAATATACTCCATTTAGTTTCATAATATAATTTTATTATATATTTCTCTAATATAATTTAGAAGTTATACGTGGACAAAGGTCGCGATGAATAGTCCACTTAGGAACTTCTTAATGAAACGGAGGAGGTATTAAATTCCTTTATTTTAATATCTTATTTTACATTTTCATATTTTTTATTTACTTTATCATGAGCCCGGCTCAAAACTTTTCGAGCCAAACGAGCCGAGCTTGGGCCTAAATATCATAGCTTGAGCTCGAAGCCTTATTTTTGACTCGTTTTCTTAATGAACCGAGGCGCGACTCGAATGTTATTCGAGCTCGAGCCGAGCTCGAGCAATAGTCGGATCGAGTCGTTAAGATAAGTCTCGACTCTTGACCCAGACCCGACAGCCCAACAATTTACTCTTACTGTTTTCCCAGTATTTTGCTTTTTGAAAACTCTAATAGCGAAATAATTTTAATTTTGAGATCACCGTCAGTATATAAAACTGGAGTGGAGCCGAAATTTACCGGGCTTTAGTTTTTCTATTTCAAGGCACATTCGTTTCCTTGTGCCCCAAAAACTCAAACCCTAAGGATCCCCACCATCTTCTGCTACTTGTTCTCCAGATCTACCTCCAAATTATCGTTCAACGACAATCAAGATGGCTTCTGGAGCTGCGCTAGATATGTCTCTTGATGATCTCATCAAGACCAACAAAAAATCTGCTCCACGTGGCGGCAGAGGCCGTGGCGGAGGCGGCGGTTCTGGCCCTGCTCGCCGCGCCCCTAACCGCTCCGCCAATCGCGCTGCCCCCTATGCGCCTCCCAGGGTTAGATCCACTACTATTTACCAACAGCTCCTCTCAATTGTGCTTGATTTATATCTTTTTGTAAATTCGTTTTTTTTTTTTTTTCCTTCCACACATTAGTTGTTTCTAGTTTCTGTTCTCGATTTCGTGTTGATTAGCGTGTTAATGATTCAACAAGCTTGGAGTAGGAATCTGCTATGCTGTTGCTTAGCTTAATGTTGGTATTAGTAAGATTTAGAACTATTTACTGTAATTTATCATTAGGTATTTGTTTCAGCTGCTGAAAGTCCATTTAAGTAAAAAAAATTTAGCAAGACTTGATTTTTCTGTTTGGTTGCTCATGATAAAGATTTTGTAGTTTGGGTTACTGTAGTAACATATGCTAATAGAAAATTTTAAACAGTGACAAGAATGTGTGTAGAAAAGTTAGTATTCGTTTCTTGCCTGATGAATCATGATGTTGTATAGGCACCGGAGTCGGCTTGGGGCCATGAGATGTACTCTGGCGGTGGTGGAGTTGGAGGTGGTGGCCGATCATCCAGTATTGAGACGGGAACAAAGCTATATATATCCAACTTAGATTATGGCGTTTCCACAGAGGATATCAAGGTAATTTTTGAAATAGATACTCGGTATAGTTATTGTTTGGGTCATGGTGAAAGAAATTATATTACTAGTATATAGTATATACCAATAGTTCGATTGAATAAACACCTTATCTGTTCAATTATGTCAAAGCTATCTATAGCATTACCGATTTTTAGTTTCGCTTTAGCTTAGGAATCAAGAATCTACACATACTTTGATTCCTGAGTTGATCCCTTAAGCTAAAGTAAAACTGAACTCATTCCACAAGACCAAGTGTTTTTCTTAGACCATGATTTGTAGTCTTTTATTTCTTGGTTTAGCTGTTGGTTTCGGAAAATTTTGCACCTGAATCTTCTTTTAACACTCTTTCTCTCATCCTTCTGGCAACTTTTACTGATGTGCCACATCTGGGGTGTCATTATTCAGTTCTAACTCGGTTTGCATGATACTAAATGTGGCACATTGGTTGCGTTTTATCTTTTGGATGAAACCAGTAGTCTATTATAGCATGAGTATGAATTGATTGTTGATTTATCCATCAGTTCTTCCTCATTTTCCTTGCACTATGTGTGCTAGTTTCAGGAAATTTGACTTATGCATATTGTGAATCCTTCCTAACCGGGCAAAGAACATGTTATGTTAAATTTCAGGAACTCTTCGCGGAGGTTGGGGACTTGAAACGTTATATGGTACACTATGACAAGAGTGGACGATCAAAGGTACAATTGAGTTAAGTTTCCCGTCTTACTTTTTGTGAGGTTTTGTGTTGCTGTGGTTTAGAAAGCTTCTTTTCTATAGGGAACGGCAGAGGTAGTCTTTTCGCGCCGACAAGATGCATTATCTGCTGTGAAGAAATACAACGATGTTCAGCTTGATGGAAAACCAATGAAAATTGATCTTGTTGGAACAAACATCACAGTACCTGCAGCTGGTCCTCCACCTACTGGTGGTTTTGCTGTTTCAAATCCTGCTCCTAGGAGGTGTGTGCTGTCATCTAATAATATATTTGTGTATATTTTTATGGCTCCTTTTTTTCCTCCCTGAACTGATCATAGATGCCTAGTTAAATTGTGGAATAAGATAGTGTTACCTTAAGATATATCTGGAAGCAGTTGCTTAGTAGTGAATAACAATGAAATTTTGTACTTGTGGAGTCCTTTTGGATGGCCTTTTACCATTTATCCAATTAAGGAACTCATTTCAATCATACTCATCAGGCATTTGGCAGAAGCAAGCATGTAAAGTCCTACACTTTCTGTGTTTTTGGCTTTCATTGCCATTTCCCTAGTAAAGTCTTGGTAAATCGATGGGCGAACCATTTACAACATATTATTATTATAGTTATTACCTTTAGATTTACTTCAAGATCCTGGACTTCTCATCTGTGTGTAAATTCAGTTTTGGCATTTCTACAACCTGTTTTTTTTTTTCATCTGTTGCTAAAACACCGAGTAAAGAATGATTAGAAAATTGAAACCCTTGAAGTACCACTACACCCTAGTTATAGATTATGCCAGAATCTTTGCTTATGCAAGGTGCAGGAGAGGAAGTTGAAGTAACTGTGGATAGTTATAGTAATATCAGTTGTTAACATACCTTAGAATCTTATAACAAGCAAGAAAATGGATGTTTAAGATGATAAGATGTAGAGCATGTACATGGTCAGCAGAGATGAGCTTTTAATGTGGTCCTACTTAATAGACTTTAAATCATGTGCATGGTACATTTATCTAATGTATAGAAGCTTGTTGTTGAACAGTGGACAAGGAAGAGGTGGTTTTGGAAGACCCCGTGGTGGTGGACGAGGACGTGGATCTGCTGGAGGCCGTGGCCGGGGAAGAGGTCGTGGTGAGAAAGTATCTATTGAAGATCTTGATGCTGACTTGGACAAGTATCATGCGGATGCAATGCAGACAAATTAATCATGTCCATGGGTGTTTGGTTCCATTTTATTTATGCGCCTTGGTGAATCAGAAAGTTCCAGTCCCTCTGTAATCTGACCTATGTTATAAGGAGAACTGAGAGCTCTGGTTGGTGGAACATACTATGGTTCAAGGAACTTGCCCTTTTCATTTACTGTATCTTGCATTTGGATTTCCTGCAACTGATAGAAGTGTGTAAACTACTTTCGACATCCTTTTGTATTTTAGAAAGATTTGGAGTGGTATGCATCCTGTTATTTTCCAAGTAGAAGGTATTGTGATAAAGCAGAAGTTTTGGAGGAGCATCAGTAATGAAGTGCTTCAGCCCAACTTCTGCAATGGGGGTTCTGCATCCCTTTATCGCCGAGGTATCAGCTTAAGGTAGCCTGTTCAGCTTCCTTGCCCCATTGTACTTGGTTTCGCTGAAGTGGTGATTTTTATTGGTTTTGGCTCTTTACATGGTAGAGAAGCTCGGTCTTGTTGATGGTTATTATGCCAGACTCTGAATAGCAGTTGGCATCTGTGTCAGGCACTTCTGTTAGCTCCATTTTCCGGAAGTAGGACTTTCTTTGATTATTCTCATTAGGTGACACAGACCTATATTTTGAGTGCCAGTTAACTGGAAGTATATAAAAGCTAGTAGTAGAGTTAGCACCTGAAGAGTTCACTGCATAAGATGTTTGGTAGTTATTCGTTCCTAGTCATTATGGAGCACAGTTATCTATATGAGCAGAGTGTGTTATCTGAAATCGATAGGGAATCTGTGTGTATCTTGGTAGTAGTAGGTTTTGTACTAAAACGGCATCTGTAAATGTTGGTTATTGCCCAGATTTGCAGCATAGTTGAGACTTGAGTGAGGACACGGTAAACTTGGTTTTATTATGGGTCTCTGTCCCTACGTGGGTGGTATTCTCATAAAATTTCTTTAAAATGTGAATATCAATTGTGTATCTATCTCCCCCTTGAGAAAAAAACTTATAATGTTTTACCGGATGTATAGAAGATCCAACTGTTTACCGTTCAAAGCAAGTGTCTGTGTCAAGGCTTATGCTTTTATGCTTAGGCATTGTTCAAGGGACCAAGTCCGTAACCTAACTAGTATCCTTTGACAGTCTTGTCTGTTGAGGGGGTGAGATTACAAAATGTTTGCTCTTGGGGAAAACTGAAATGGGAGAGCATAATGATAGGTTTCATAAATCAAAATGTGCATCAAAGTGTTTGGTTTGTGCCTGCGCTTGTCCATCTGCGCAGCTTAAGAACGTTGGAGAAGGTAAAGACGAAGAAAAGGATCACTTCAGGATTGATGGGAGCGAAGCCTCATTTATATTAATTATTAATTTGACTCGATCGGAAGAAAGGATTCGTGGGAACGGGATTTCTTGAACATAATTACATAAGCTAATTGGACACGGACGAAAAAGTAAAAATTGTTACTTTACCACAGCTAATTGAAACATGCACGTCAATGTTAACGTACTACGAGTTTGGCATTTGTAATTTGTAATACTTGTAAAACTACGACTTATCCCATCTGGAGATCCTGTAATCATGAAATGGCGTCTTTGGCTAGAAAAATGGTACAATTAGGTATGTGCAGCAGTTAGAGCATCCCAAAGGCAGCTCTTTTCAGCTTCATGGAGCAGCATTTTGAGTACTGCACTATGCGAACCTCTCTGAAGCTCAACACCGAAGGACATAGGGAATTGCTGCGCAAAAAGCAACTTAGCAGGGTGAAAATTCGAACAAGTGTTATGCTTAATTAGTTCCACTCACACCAAGAAAATTACTATGCCTACTCATAAATTAATGAATCTATATGCGACTTTACAACAAACCCAACATTGTCGAGTTCAAATTCATACACGCAGCTTAACATTTTCAATGTCATGCTCTGATTGTTGAAATCCACACGTTTACTATTGTTACTTTTCCCGTTTTCAAAACTAGCTAAACACAAACATTAATGAAAAGTCCATGTACCTTTGCAAGCCACACAATATAGGTAGCAGAGTGGGTTGCTTGTGCTTGATGATCTCCAAACTCAGTATCAGGTATAGTCGCGCAGGAATGGAATAGCACAAACTCGTTTGCTACAAATGCATTCACATCACAAATATCTGAATTTTCACAACGATGGTGGGATGTGCTTTCATCAATAATTAACAAATGCTTCATCCACAACAATGAGAGGAAGCGTCGATGAAGCCATAAAGCCTGGGCAGAAATAAATACCACGTAATGAAAATCAATTGCCATAGTGGATTTAAAGGAAATATGGTACATCTGTGCATTCTTTTCTTATTCATCAAATTGTCCAATTCTAGAGGCACTCTGTATCTGTGTGCATATTAAATTCTTCTATTCACAATGAAGCTACTTTACACTCTAAGATGAGGCTTATTCAAGTTATTTTGATTTGAGTAACATTTGTGAACAATTAACTGTTGGTGCTGGATCCAATCGTTCTTGACCTTTGTACAGAGACTTAATTCAGAAAAATTAAAGGTCAAGAAACTTTTATGAGAGGATGTAAAAAATTTCCACCCAAAAAAAAAAAAAGAGCAGAACTGGAATACCTCTCTTCCAACATAACGCCTTATCAATGAACCAACCCAATCTAGCTCCTCCTGTCATACATAAATTCAAAACCCACTATTTAGAGAAAATTAGGTTTAAGAACTTACGGGATAACAAAGTAATGACTTCAAGATACAAACTATGCAGAGCTTTTAGGCACTACCATTTAGAATTATATTCTGCATTCGTATCATCTTGACCAATATAATAATATACAACCATAACTTCATAAATACAAATACTATATCAAAACTAAGGCACACTAATAAAAGAAATCTTAGGAAATGTAGGCTTTGAAGCAGGGCAATCACATAGCTGAACTTAAGCCACCTCAATAACCATATTACGTACGCTAGCAAACAAAATTATTGGCACAATCATTCAAGCTCGGTAGAAACATTCTCCTGCTCCTACTAACAAACTAACTGAAAGCTAACATGTTAAATAGGCCCTAGCAGTTGACATCTCATGCCAATTAATAAGCAAACCAACCATTGAGCTCCATATAGGCATGAGTCATATGGTTTATCGTATGACAAATGAGATCCATATTCTTATCATCGCTAAAAAACCTCCTCTCTGGAACCATCTCACCACACGAGGCCATATTGACAAAGATTGGAGGAAAAAAGGCTCTCAAGTTTAAATATAAAGAGATCGAAGCTTTTCTCTCCTCCCCCATCTTAAATAAAAATGAGAAAGCATAAATTTGTCATTCAAAGATTTCCATCACTGAAAATGAGAAAGCATAAATTTGTCATTCCATAAATGTGGATGAAATACTTGAGAAATTATGATCCTAATATACAGGTAATGTAATATGCTCAGCGAAGGTTTCATCTCAGAATTTTAAAAGAATAATGTAAAACCACACACCTTCCACATTTGATGAACTTTTTCCACAGAGAAAGCATCTTGAACATGAGTCTGCTGCACATTTTCAACCATCCGGAGTAGTAGACGCTGGAAAATAGAAAATATAGAGGAACATGAAACTTGGCAAAATGATGTAAAGGCATTCTGGTCTCTGGGCCTAAAACTTTCTAACAATATCAGACCAACTCTAGCACAATGGGTCTGCCTACTGGTGGAGATTTACGTATTGGAAGATTTTTATTTATAACGGTACTCATGAGTTGATGGAGTAAGTCATATGTGGAGTACATCTGTACATGTAAGTTTTCTATCTTGCCCTAGAATGAAGGTTGAACGACTTCGAGTAGATTGGCACATGAAAGGATATGGATTGGAGTGTATAGGACAAAAACTATACCTAGTTCTCATCTTCTCATGTAACGAACTGCATCTGCTAATCATAAATCATAAGTATTTCATCATTTTGTTTGACATTGACAAACAGCCGGATCCCTTTTTCCCAATAAGCAGCAAGGTCAATCAAATATATGTAAAAAAATACAGAACCCTAAGTTAAGAGTCTAGGAGTTCCAAACAAATTTACTTGAGCATACTAGACATGTTAAAATGGGTTTTTACTTCATTTCTTTTGGTGATTGAAGGAACTACAAACGAAAAGATAAGGATGAAGAGCACAATTATGTTGGCTGATATATGTCATTTCTGTATCTTAGTTACTTGATATCTAAGTATAAATAAGTAATGCTCATAAGATTTTACTTTTAGTTTGTATCAAGTATGCTACTACGTCTTGCAATGTGTCAAGTGAGATATAATGGCAATTTTCTGGTGATAATACAGTATCGCCAACTCCATATCACCAAGTTCACAGCGGCAAAAAGTTGAAAACTTACAGCACGGTAATGGAAACAAGAATTATCCGCAACATGAAGTCCACCCCAGTCTCGAGAAGTCTGCAACTCGCATATGACCTGGGTGCAAATCATGAACTGATTTGGCATACATACAAATATAAATATAAATATAAATATTAATGAATAACTCTCACCTGCGAGTCTGACATGTACGAAACCAACCAGCAGCGATGGTTCCAAGCACGGTAATTCATTTTAGAATTCTGCAGTGGAAGTTATTAGATTGTACACAAATTCCATAAGAGATAAAAGCCCAATTAATCACAGCTATTTCCAGACAAAGAAACACACCATAACAAATAAAAAAATCTGATAATTGGAATGAAATAGAAAAGGAATTATCACCGAGAAGTCTTGAATAATGCAGCAGATGCAACGATTTATATTGTAGTGGTATACTGGTATTGTGCAATCTGCCAATCAGAATGTCGTATATACATAAAATCACAGGATAAAAACAAACCTCTGCTATAGCTTTCACTAATTCAGACTCTCTATCCACTATCTCTTGAAGGTTTGAATATTTCTCTGCCATCATCCTGATCACCCACCTCCTGTAACCATGGATATCATTAAGCGGTAGTCCACAAAATTATGGAATCAAGAAAATCGTATGTCATACTTGTACACTGCATGAAAATATTATGTGTCCTGTGTAGCAAAAGTTGTAAAAGAAATGCATATCATACTCTAGGAAGTCTAGTGATAGAAAGAAAAGATACATCTGTGTGATAGCATAATTAATCCACTAAGCTACAGTGTATTTATATGAAAGGATGTTACCTGTGGCTCCAAGCACGTTCGCTTTTTGGTGCATAGGAGAGAATCAACCTTGATAAGAGTAGTTCATCCATAAACATGGTAAGGAGCTGCTTCTTTGACACGAACAGCTTCCTACACGTAGAAAGTCCATACCATTATCAACTAATAATACAAAAATGCTTTCCAGAAACAAACGAAAATGAAATCCCCAGATTTAAGGTGATGCTTAAGAAGAAGCACAGCAGTACCACACTGAAGGAATATCATGTGAAGGGAAGAATCAGGACACAGATACACTAACTAATATTCTTCCGGAACAACACTTCAAACCAAAGTTTAAATTAAAAGCCTGTGCTGTGTAAAAAATATATAAAACTATAAAAGAGCCAGTACCTGAAATTCCATGCAGTGCCATGATCACAGCTCAAGAGAACAAGTGCTCTGCTGTGTTTCATTAGATCACTTCCCACGGTATCTAGGTTATCATCCGATATCTCATCGTTCTGCAAATGACTCAAAAGCAGTCTGTATTGTTTCAGACCATCCATGAATGTGTGTTTAGCTGCAGTATACAAGGGAACCAGAACATGGGTTGCAATGCCCAACTTATGTTCAGCGTGCCAAAAGAACGTATCGGAGCAACTAGCTTGTGCTGGTTCTGATTCACTATTCCCATCCACAGGCTTACCCAACTGGACCTCTCCACTTAGTGCAGCAAACTGGGATGGATGGATAAACCCCACCTCATCACTAGACATAACATAAAGTAAGAAAATGAAGATGTGTTAATATTATTACAACCATATATCAGCTAAGTGCACACTCTACTTGTGAAGACATGAAGAGACAAACTTGGGTGATAAAGATCAAAACCAAATTACAAAAGCTAACTTTCAACCTGCAAGGGCAAATTCCGGACCTTCCAAACAAATTGGCATGGATTTAAAAATTTGGACAGGCTCTTTCCGTTGAACTATACTTTAACATTGTATACTAGAGAGGTTCACATACAAAAAATGAAGCTGTAAATTCCACGATAACAGATGCAATTATTATTGATTAGAAGAATTAAAAGAATCCTAGACATTAGAAGGTACTTACATGTGAGGATCAGAATCCAAAATATCTGTCAGTCTGTTCAACAGCTGAGAAGGATCCATAGCACTGCTTCCACTCGCTGCTTACTACAAAAAAATAAAAAAATAAAAAAAATGGGTATCTCTGACAATAGCATTCCAAAAAAAAAAAGTCACTCGTCGCTAATAGTGACAGATTATCTACGAAATACCAACAGATTGTTTGTACGTACATTTTTCAACTTTTTTGCTACAACATACTTTACAAAATAACCTACAAATTAAATTTTCATCATAAAACAAGGTATCAGCGACCAAGAGATTCCAACAAAATTCTCTTTCGTAGCTATCTCTGACAAATTAACTACTAAATATCAAAGAATTCTTTCTACATATTTTCTTTTTTTCTCTAGCCACAAATTAGTAACAATTACCACAACGAATTAATTTCTCGTTGCTATTCTGTTATAGTTTTGTCTCAATAAATTTTCAGATTTGCAACAAGTTTTTAATTTCTGTTGGTACTTTATACAGTTTTATTTTTAACTATAAACACTTGGAAAATATTTGACCATTGAAAGAAATTATGTGGTTAACAACGCAACAACTTCCTTAAGAGCACGAGTACATATTCTAGTGAATCAAAAGCAGAAGCACTTCTCATTCAAGGCACGGGAGAAGCGCCACATAAAGCACGTACTGAACTTACACAATAAAATAAAAGAAGCACAACTGCTGCTCATCAGTACAGATCATCACGATACAAGCAAATTACAAAATGTATGGGTGTTTAAAGCATTGCTGCTGCCTTAAACATAGATTTGATATTTGAGAGATAACTGGTTGCTTTCCTTTCTCAAAACTAATATAAACTTGAAAGCAGAAGCTTTGCTAGGCTTCTAGATTCTCTTTTATGTAAATCAAAGATCTAGAAACACTACTATTGCAGCTCTCTTTTTTATTAGTATTTCCTAGCAAGCACTCAACGGATTTTCTGATAAGCCACTTTCACAAGCTCCTAATCTTGACAGTTGCTCCTTGGTTCTTGGTTTTACATTGTTTTGATGTTTTCACACATAAGAAAAGAAGCGCAAATAGAATCTGCTAATTACAAGAGGATATAGTTGTCATAAAAGTTTACAAGCAAATGCAGTTATAAGTCCCTATATCATTACCTTATATAGAATAATCTTGTTTTCCACATTCAAGCTGCAAGAAGTTTGATAATGCCTTCTGAAAAAAAGAAAGAAAAAATTGATAACGCAAATTGAACTTAATCTCCATTTCTGCTGGAAACAGGTAACCCGACAAGTATTGTAGTAATCCACTTATTTCAGTTGCCTGCCTCTCTTAATCCACACATCTAAAACAAGTTACTATTTAAACCGCATAGAATCTAGTTTATGCAAATGACACAAAGAGATCAATGCGAAACCACTTAAGAAAATGTTGAGGCCTCACCAGCAAGACGTCTTTTTTTAACTTTCCACCACTGCCAATCATTGAATGATAGTTAAAACAACCCCATCATGGTATGCATTGAAGTTATTTCATCCATCAAATCTAACCATGGTGTCTGGCATCTCAAAGGAGCTATCTACTACATGTTTCTATTTAGTGAATCTCCAACAAAATCTAACTATTTCCTCTGTGTCACAAAGAAAATCAGAGGTCCTCAATCTGAACAATGTGCAAACCACCAGTAGGATGTTCATAGCTTTGTTCATTTATAAAATGGAAAAGGAGATGGAATGTGCAGATTCATGTATTCTAGTTACTAAACGATATGACAAGTGATTTACTGGTTATCTACTACGAAACACTTTGGTGTGCAGTGGTATTAGTTCACATTAATGCATGTAAAATGAAGTTTTTCAAATTGCTAGAAAAAGCATGATCCATAAGAGTTTGGCTTTCTAAACAGACCAGGTTAGTTACAGACTTAAAGTTGTTATAAAAGTCTGACTGGACTCGTGTCTTACACAGGGCAATATCACAAACAGATACAACAAACCATAGACAGACAATGTCTCACGCCAGTAACTGCAAATGGCAAAAAATCTGAACTGGGTACCACCACCTATTGAAACACAGTACTTAATCACCTCATATCTTGATCACTTGAAGCATGATGATAATACAGCCAGAGATCGTTTTCAACTTGTCATTCTATGTTTTAACATCAAGGATTGAGATTAACAATTAACTTGCAGGTAAAGTACATAACAAAGTCACTTTGGGAATAAGATGAGCCTGGTAAAGAAGAGGAGGCCCTCTAGTTCGTGTGACATACTACTACATTTTTATTTAATCACATCAGATTTAGCTTAACTCAGAGATTCCAGGGAGAATATTAACTTTTGATTCTTCTGATTTGTCTAGTCTCCTAGCAGTGCTACTAATTGCTTGCGCCAAACATATCAATCTTTCATAGCAGCACCGCAACAGAACACATAGTGACATAGACAACACTAGAGAAGCAAATCCCCAATTTCTGGTTAAGGTTGATGATAAAAATTAAGTCCCCACATATTCAATTCTTCTACTGTAATTGAAGGGATAACATCAGTGATCAGACTTAGAAACAGAGCAAGAATAATACCCACAACAAGATATCTAACATCGGAATGAAGATACAATTAATCTGCCGCCAAATAAAACAAAGTAAAAATAAGAAACATCACTAACCTGGAGTTTATCGGTTGAGTCTGATTGGCGATCAGGCATGGAGCCGACTCTATCAGCTTAGCCCAGTACCAGTAACAACACTCCAGCTACCACTATCCCGCCTACTCCAAACAGAAAAATGCAAACGTATTGGGTTGTTATTTTGTATTTAGGGCTTTTGAGATGGAATCAATTGGAATTGGAATCCTGCAGAGGGGTGGAGAACTTGAGAAGAAGATGAAAGGGATGATGATCAATTGGAATTGGAATTGAAATTAAAACAGTAGCTTAAGTTTTTTACAGTATTATTCAGCCTTTGTTATATTTTATTTATTTATAAGAATACAGTTAGTTCTTTTTACTACTACTTCAGTCAATTCACATCTGCAGGAAGAAACCCAGCTAAAATGGCCTCTAAATTTCACTAAATTGCCCATCTGGAAAAAAAAAAAAAACCATGAGAAAATCCCTAATTCGCCCGCCATTTCAAACCACCAATCTCCGACCGGCCGCCGCCGTACACACCCGCCGAACACCCAATTATGATAATGACGAAAGTATCCTCGCGACTCTAAACGAAGTCGCCAGAAGCAAGCAGAACTGGGGAATCTCCATCGACAACAAGCTAATCCTCTCTCGTCTCACTCCCCTCCACATCGAAAAATTCATACTCTTCAACCTCCATGATTCCAGGTTAGCTCTCCGTTTCTTCAACTTCCTTGGCCTTCACAAGAATTTCAACCACTCTACCACTTCTTTTTGCCTGCTTGTTCACTCCCTCGTCAACTCCAAGCTTTACTGGCCGGCTTCGTCTCTTTTGGAGACCCTTTTCGGCAGGGAGGAGAACCCTGAATTGGTTTTCCGTAATTTGTTTGATTCCTACAAAAGATTTGATTTTGGCTCTTGTTCTGTTTATGGGTTTGATATGCTTGTTCAGGGCTATGTGCAGTGTAGGAGAGTTTGTGATGCGGTTTTGGTTGTGAGGTTGATGAAGGAGTGTGGGTTGTTTCCTGAAGTGAGGACTGTTAGTGCAGTTTTGAATGGGTTGATTAGGATTAGGAGGTTTGATATGGTTCTTTCCTTGTTTGATGAGTTGTTTACTGTCTCTGGGCTTAGGGCGGATGCGTATGTGTGTACTGCTGTGATTAGGAGCTTGTGTGAGTTGAGGGAGTATGATAAGGCCAAGGAAATGTTGTGTTTGATCGAGACGAATGGAGAGTGTAGATTGAATGTGGTTATGTATAATGTGCTGATTCATGGGTTGTGCAAGAGTGGGAGGGCTGGGGAGGCCGTTGACATTATGAAAGTTCTAGGTTCTAAGGGAGTTAGAGCTGATGTTGTCACGTACTGCACGTTGATTCTTGGGTTGTGTAGAGTGAATGAGCTTGGGATGGCAAGAGGCTTGGTGGATGAGATGGTGGAGCTTGGAATTTCTCCGAGTGAAGAAGCTTTGTCGAGTGTTGTTGACGGGATGAGGAAAAAGGGGGATGTTAGTGGTGCTTATGAGTTGCTTGTTAGGGTGGAAAGGCTTGGTGTGGTTCCCAATTTGTATGTTTGTAATGCTATCATTCACTCTTTATGTAAAGCTGGAAGACGTGAAGAGGCTGAGGAGCTTTTCGTGAAGATACGGAGTAAGGGTTTGGTTGTAAATGATATTACTTATAATATCATTATAGATTCATTCTGCAAGGGAGGAAATCTGGACAAAGCCGTTGATTTTCTTGGTAAAATGATCGGTGCTGGGGTAACCATGACAATATATCCATATAACATGCTAATTAGTGCACAATGCAAATTGGGCAAACTTAGTGAAGCTGAGATTTTGTTTGTTGACTTGCACAAAAAAGGCTTGTCCCCGACTGTTGTTACATATAATTCATTGATTGATGGCTATTGTAAGCAAAAAGATGTAGACAAGGCGTTCCAGCTATATCATGAGATGTTGGAAAAGGGGATTTCCCCAAGTGTCAAGACATTTACTCCACTCATGTCTGGTCTTTGTGTTGCAAATATGATGGAAGAAGCGTGTAATTTGTTCAAGAAAATGGCAGAAATGAATGTTACTCCGAATGAGGTAACATATAATGTTCTAATTCAAGGGTTTTGTAAGGTAGGTGATTTGGCAAGAGCGTTTCAGTTGCTTAATGAGATGATGGAGAAGGGTCTTGAACCGGATTCATACACGTTCAGGCCTCTAATTGAGGGACTTTGTTCTGTAGGTCGTTTATCTGATGCGGAAGAACTCATGGATAATCTTCAGAAAGGACATTCCAAGCTGAATGAATTTTGTTATTCGGCTCTTTTACATGGTTACTGTAAGGAAGGAAGATTGAAAGATGCCTTTCATACTTCTGACAAAATGAGAGAAAGGGGTATTTTCATGGATCTCATATGCTATTCTGTACTCATCAATGGCATCCTAAGAGAGCAAGATACAAAAGGCTTAGTCTGCCTTTTGAAGAAGATTCATGATTGTGGAATGAATCCTGATAATATTGTTTATGCTAACATAATTGACATGTGCGGAAAATCTGGAGGCATTAAGATCGCTAAGGGCTACTGGAATGCCATGGTTAGTGAGGGTTTGAAACCGAATGTTGTAACTTACACTGTGATGATAAAAAGCCTGTGTAAGGCAGGGTTTTTCAAAGATGCTGAGATTATGTGCAAGAAAATGTGTACTTACGGCGTGTTACCCAATGAAATCACATACGGTTGCTTGCTTGATGAGCTAACAGGAAGACATAGGATGGAAGAAGCTGTACAACTGCATGACACCATGCTGAAGCAGCGTCTTGCCAACACGGTCACGTACAATATGCTGATAAGGGGTTTTTGCAGGATGGGTCAATTTCAAGAAGCTGATGAAATTCTCACTGAGATGACAAAAAGGGGGATATCTCCTGATTGCATAAGCTACTCGACTATTATGTATGAACACTGTAGGAAAGGTGACTTGCTGGAGGCCTTCAGATTATGGGAATCTATGCTGAAACAGAATCTGCAGCCTGATGCAGTTGCTTATAATTTTCTGATATATAGATGCTGTGTTGCTGGAGAATTCGACAAGGCTTCACAGTTGTATGATGATATGGTAAGAAGTGGTTTGAAGCTAACTCCTGTGACCAATGCTTATTTTAGAAACCAGAAAGGTAAGTTTGTGTGCAAGGAGCCAAGCTAATCACAAGGCATGTAATTGTGTGCTCGATTTTTATCCGAGTTTTGTTCGCAGGTAATCATGTGAGGGTTTGTCATCTGCTACTAGACTGTAAGAAACCCTTTAATGCTTCTGTTCTTGGCGAGGCTGCTTATTGTTGTAATTATATTCATTGACGAGAATTACTGGGTAATAAAATTTTGCTCATAGTGAAATTGTTTAGCAGAAGATATAGTGCGAGTTTCAGTAAGTTGCTTGCTTTTTCAGTTTTTTCTTGTAAATTGGTGTTGAATCACTCAAATTGTAATAGAATTGGTTAATGTTTTTGGCTCTTTGCCCATTAAAAGCTGAAGACTGTCTTGACTTTTGTGACTTGGCCACTTGGGAGTAGATAGCATTCAAGTTTCAATCAATCCATAGCATGTTCGATGTTCCACAAATACGTGCAACACTTACCGAAGCAAAAGTCAAATGCCACGATCCACGTTGTCTTTTTAAGGCTAACCATGGCGCACGTTTAGGTCATCTTAAAATTTTGCCAAGTTGCTTATTAATAAAAAATTGGTGGCTTATAGTATTAAAATAAAAACAGAGTGTTTGATTTCGTTTCAAACACAGAATATACTGCAAAATATGCATTGATAATGATGGACACAGGCAGTCTTGTTGAAAATACCTTGCCAACACAAGCAGCAACCAGATGGTCTATATAAGCTGATGAAAACAGCTTGCATGAACCATGAACTACTAGGTGCAAAGAACCGATGCTAATGACTTGATGTATGTAGGTAGATGAACCTGGTCCTTTTCAAATATATCAGAAACGTGTGCTACGCACAAGCACACATTTAGGAATTAAACATATCAATTGGAAACTCCAAGGATACATTTGAGTTATATAGAAACCATCCAATAGTGGTTTAGTTATCCAGCCACTAAACTCATAAAATAAATCCCACTCCAGTAAACAAAGTTGCAAAACAGGATCAAATTAACAGAAATTGACCCAAATAAAGACACAGACTACAGGATAAAACTTCGACAACAGACCAATATCATAGCTTAGCCAAGTACCATCATAGTTCAACAAACTATTAACATTTCTCCAGAAAGGATCAAAAGCTTATGTTCTATGCTTTTGCCATCTGTGGAGAAAATTCAATTGGCACGACTTTTGAAGACATCAAGACCCATCTCAGTTGGGTCAGTTGCTTGTAGCTCAATCTGAATACCATCGAGCTCCCTCTTGAATCTGTCCTTTGAACTGGCGTAAATCATTTTGTTCCTCACTCTCGCGGTGTCAGGGGACCTTGACACAGAGAACAGAACGTGCAGTGTCAATAGATAGAAGACAATAATAAAATAAAGCGAGGGGACTGATATTCAATGTGTTGACTATCTAAGGGAGGGAAAATTACCAGGCAACAAAGAAAATCCTGCTCTTTGGGACATTTTCTTCAGTCATGAAATCATAATCAAACACAGCATATCGACACTCATTTGCAGGAAGGCATGCAGAGAAATCCTCATAAGTTTTATCTGGTTCCCCGAGTGTTTCCACCATGACCTGCTTCTGCTTCTCCTCAATCTTGTATACAATGAAGCGGTGAGTTCGTTTGGTTTTCAACTCCATGAACTTCAGTTTGCAGTCATCATGGACCGCCATTCCTGACGCCGCATTTGCCTAAAGACAAGAACAAGATGATGTTCGTCAAAATAAAAACTTCAATACATATACTTCACACATCGGATCTCATAATACTTTAGCATTATTTTCCCTGAGTTGAATAGAAACCAACATGTCATTGCACATCACCTAGTTGACTCAGACAAATTTTTAACATGATATAATACTGTGATAGAGACTGATAGTCACCTAATTGCAAGACCAAAACCATGGGGGTGGGTGGCTTAAGTGAAAACTGAAAAATATAAAACAAGTAAAACAATGAAACCAAGATAGAAGCAAGAAGAAGAAATTTAAAAAAATAAGGAACAAGAACTACAGTCTTACAACCAATGAGGTCTAGCTCAATATGACACTAGAGGTCATAAGTTCAATTCTCGTCAAGTGCGGGATTAGTTATAATTTATTACTAGCTTTGTAATGCTACTTGTCAAATTGTAATGGTTCGATTATTAAAAAAAATTAAAAAAAAAACTACGGTCTTACAAGTTTCAACAGAAGTCATTGTATCTAAGCTATAATGCACTCACATAAAGGGGTGAAACAAAATACACGGTTCTAATTAGACTTCATAAACATCTAGCATGTTAAGCATGGAAATGTAAAGCATAAGAAACTGTAACACACAGCATGAATCCTGAAATCAGGACCTGGGGAAGAACTACTTAAACGGACCAAATAACATAACATAATCAACTATGCACCCTTCTTTCAATACAAACCCACGGCTTCGCAATATTGTTTAACAGAACTAGAATTGTCAAAAAAAACATATAACAGAGATGTCTGGAATGCAGTCCAAATTGTTTGCAGTAATACAGAAAACAGTATTATAAGGTCACACAGTATACAACAGGTATTTGATTATTCTACATTATCATCTCAAAGCACTGCATAAGAAAAGTATAGCATTTACAGTTATAGCCTTAAAGAAAAGGAAATGTATATTATACTAACATCTGAATTCTGAAGTCCTTAACCACTTTCAGTCTCACATCAGATTATTCCCAAGCGATTTAAAAGTGACTCTTATCATCAAATCCAACAGTTCTAAGATTACCAATGATTGTGATTATCTCAACATCAGCTCTTTTAATAAAGCAAAATTTTGGTGAGAGAAAAAAAAAGACCATTGCTAGATAAGAATCACATGGAAGAAAAATAAGATCAACGCAATCCTATAGTTATTTATTTATTTAAGCTCACTAGATTGAGCTGATGAGCTCAAACATTTACATAATCAAAGGTATAAAAAAAAGTGTTTATCTTAATAGCAAGCCAACTCAGGACCGAGCAACAAAAAGTTCAATCCAATAATAACTCTCCCAAGATCAAGCAACAGCTTAGCAACCAAGTATCCAATAAAAAATGTAAAAATAAACAAATAAATAAATTACTGGGAAATCAGCGTCAATCAGATCTACCAAACAGAGCCTAACGGAAAAGATGTATACAGTATATGACTAATTATTAATCTATATATTAGGTGTACTGTGTGACAGAGATCGCGAATCGACCAACGATACAGAAAATGAATAATAATAATAATAATAAAATTGTAATTAAACAGAATTGACTAAGAAAAGGAATTCCGCATAAAAATGAGAAAATCAGAAGTGATTCAGCTTGAATTGCAGAAGAATCGTTTACCATGGCTGAGAGGGATGATCGGAGAAGATCGAGGGATTTGTGACACGAATCAGAATTTTAGGGCTGAGAAGTGACGCCTTTGGTTTTGGGATAGAGAGAGAAAGTAACAGATAGTATGAGAGAGAGAGGCAGGGGTGGAATGAACTCAAGGCTACTAATATACGCACCAAACAGGTGAAAAAAGTAGCGTGAGGTGTCCGCTGGCCGGAAAATGTCAACTATGCCCCTGCTTTTCAAAGTTATTTTCTTTACTAATTTTAAATTGGGTTAAATACAAAAATAAATCACTAAACAATATTAATTACATAAAAATCCAACTTCAAATAACATCTACCAAAAGCTCGTTGACTTCCACATACCAGCAAACAAAATGCTCGCTGCTTTCATACTCTCGCTCAATTGAATTTGACAATGATTTCAAATCCGTGCTGACGAAGGTAAACTCAAAGAAATCCTTATCTACCCGACCATGGCGTATAGGGAGATCGAAGCAGAGTCAGTTGATGGAATCCTTGATTTCTAACGAAACGCCCAATTCACTGCGGAGGTGGCGAAGGGTGAGGCGGTCCGGGAGGCTATCGACGATACAAGGAGCGATGCGGACGTAGAACAACCGAATTTCCAAGCAGCCACCGGTGAAGAGAGGCGGAGTTATGTTTGAGATGATTTAATTGGTGAATTTCGAGGAAATTAGGGCTTTGGGTGGTGGAGCTCAGCAATTGGGATCATGGACATTGGACTATTGTTTGGTTAATTGAGTGTTCATGAGAAAAATTGAATGTGATTTTTGGGGAAGGAGAGAAGATATTTTTAGAATTGGAAATGGAGAATAAATTCGTAGAGGACAATAGGGGCGTGAGGGTCACACGCACCCAGAAAAGGAACTAAAGTTTAATGACTTTCTTCTTTCTCTTTTCTCTTTTTCGTTTTCTCCATGTTATTCCATTTTAAGGCTATCTGCAAATCTCTATATTTTTGCTTTGCTGCGTTGAATGTTGAATCAATGGAATGATAACAATTTATAATGGGTTTATTTCTGTGTCAAATTCTAGTATGATGTTGCAATTATGCTAGTTCCTTTTGCTCAATTCTACTTAATGAGGTTATTTCAAAAAATAAATACTAGTTTTAGGTGATAAAAAATTGATTTTCAGTGGGATATTGCTAGTTTCAATTGATAAAAAGTTGGTTTCAGTACTTATCAACTAGTTTCAGATTATAAAAAGTTGGTTTAAGTGGATTTTTGCTAACGCCTGAAACTAGGTAAAATTATATGAAACTAACTATTAATGCTTGTTTCAGCATTACAAATGTTAATTTCATTAGTTTCAGTGTCACAAAGTTCTAGTTTCAGCATCACCCCATTGTTTGTTTCATTAGCGCAACAATAAAAATGTCAGTTTCATTAGTTTCAGCATCATAAGTGCTAGTTTGAACAACAAAAATGCTAGCTTCACTAGTTTCAACATCATAAGTGCTAGTTTCAGCAATAAAAATGCTACTTTCATCAACACATGCTAGTTTCATTAGGTTCGGCAAACACGAATACTAGTTTCATTAATTAGTTTCAGCATCACAAAGTGAACACAAAATGCTAGTTTCATTAGATTCCGCAACACAAATGTTAGTTTCATTAGTTTCGGCAACACAAATGCTAGTTTCATTAGTTTTAGCATCATAAGTGCTAATTTCAGCAACAAAAACGCTAGTTTCAGCAACACATATGCTAGTTTCATTATTTTCGACAAATACGAATGCTAGTTTCATTAATTAGTTTCAGCATTGCAAGTGAACACAAAATGTTAGTTTCATTAGATTCCGCAAAATACATATGCTAGTTTCTTTAGTTTCGGCAACACAAATGCTAGTTTCGTTAGTTTCAACATCATAAGTGCTAGTTTCAAAAACAAAAATGCTAGTTTCATTAGTTTCGGCATCATAAGTGCTAGTTTCAGCAACAAAAATGCTAGTTTCAGCAACATAGATGCTAGTTTCGACAAACACGAATGCTAGTTTCAGCAACACAGATGCTAGTTTCATTAGTTTCGGCAAACACGAATGCTAGTTTCGGCAACATAAATGCTAGTTTCAAAAGGTTCCTGGTTACACTTATGTTGAGTCGAAAATGGCGGACTGAATTTGTGTTGGTTATTTGATTGCATCGTAGTGTGGCAAACATGAAAATCGCATCTCAGAAAAAGAAATTACAAGCCATCAGCAACTATCCTTAAGGTCCCTGTCAAAAGTAATCCATGCTGATGGCGTTGGATTTCAGGTAAGATTGTGCCATAGAAATGATTTCTGTCTGGGTATGAGAATGCAAAGTCTTGATTTTCATTGGATAGGCCACCGTGCCTGCTCGTGGTAGAGTTGGGATGGACACTCAACCATGTCCTGTTAATGCGGGCGCATAATTAGATCAACGAGGTATGTGCATTATGTTTCTGTTCATCATGAGCACTCTTTATTGTGGCTGGTATCGACTGTCACATAGGCTACCGTTTTGTTTTGATGACACAAAATATTTCAACGCTCCATTGCTGTTGTTGAGTTAAGTAACTTGAGATGAAAATTGTATAGTACTTGTTATTTGACAGACAGTTGCCACAGGCACATTCACTATCACAAAAACGATAATAAACATGATTTTAAGATGACACATGGCACTTGTTTCGTTTTCTTTTTGTTTGCTATAATGTTGTGATGTCACATATTCAAGTAAATACTATGAATCTTTGATCTATAATTGGTTCAATTGTTTTGATCAGCTGCTTCTTGATGTCATGTCAGTTCCAGAATAAGCATCGCGGCTCATGTTGGATCTAAGCAGCATTGATGTCATGGGGCTGGTAAGAAAGTCTAGACTTGAGAGAAGCTAATGTTCTGATCAATTATATACTTGTTCAAGTATTCCGTTTTTGTACTACTACTAATTTTCATGGATAATTCTAATATGTCGACCGTAGATAATAGTGGAACTTGTCACTGTAAGCCATTCAAATGAGGAAATTGCGTGGTCTACTGAGATTACAAGTTGTTAATGAATTCAGGCAGATTGCTGCAACTCTTTCATATTACATGCCTCTTTGCCTACTAATGTAAAATACTAATGCACTTATATATAGCCTAAGTTCAGGACCCATTCTAGAATTAATTAGTACTCTTTCTCACCAAAAATATAGTTAAAACTAACTGAAAAATGTCTGGAGAAATAACAAATACTGAAAACTATATTTTAATAAGTGTATATTTAGACCACAAAATAGAATATATCTAACATTTGCATCCAGTCCTCTACACTCAGGAGATTATTCATAGAAAACTCGTGATCTCCAGTTGTTAGTCCGGAGGATTGAAACGTGATCTCCAGTAGATAGTCCGTAGGATTGAAGAGTTGATTTTGATGAACTGTCTAGTCTGTCGTGCAGTTGACTACCATGCTTCTCGGTTGGAATGTCTTTCCTTTGCTTACACAGATATTGGCCCGAGCAAATCTGAGTTCGGTGAAGACGAATGTCTTTGACTCTTTGGTATTTTCACTGGACCAATCTCGTAACTGCCTGCTCCAGAGCTAAACATGTACTGTATTCTTTACTCGTTGGTCAATTGAAGTCAGTTTCGTATCTGATATATGTCCATAGTATTGTATATTTTCTTTAAATCGAAGGGTTTTGATGAATGAGAAGATGGGCAGGATATGCAAGTTTTGAGAGTATTGTATCAAATTCAAACCCTCTCCTTTGTTTGAAATTGTGCCCAAGAGCAATTGGCATCCAGATATTCAACGAGCGCGAAGATGAAATCAAATTGAAAAATGGAGAAGTTATTGACATACTAGTCCTTCACTGCATTCCGTAATTTCCGTTTAGGACTGGAAATTCCAGTAGCTTGTTTTTGTAGGGATAGGGACTTACTTCTTATTGATCTATCTCTTGAGTGTAAAACTGAATACTAAAATGGCTTAAACTAGGGTATGAATTCCATATTATATTAAGGATCTATATTATCTTCGTCTGAAAAATTCTGAACCGAACTGATCTGAACTTATTTGTAGTACAAAATAATACTAGGCAAATTTGAACTGAATTGATCTGAACTGAACTTAATCAATTTTCAAATAAAAATAACATATCCTAAATTAAACTAAAAATGCATTTTCAGTGTAATATGACATGTTAGTTTAATGGTTTGATCCTTTGATGCTTAAGAGCCTCTGGGTTGTTTATGAAACCCAGATTTACAATAGTTATAGTTTAGTGTAAAATCAATTTTTCCCAGAATGGTCAAAATCCGACATCTCAATTCTTAAAGTGTTTTGAGGCTGTGATAGGAAGACTCACTCACTACCTATAGATTGAAGAAGAAAGCAGAGGATGAAGGGAAGGAGACCTGTAATGTAGGAGGAAGAAAACAAGTCTCAAGCTCCCATATATACACAATGGGTTGATTTATCAAAATGAAGCTTGATAAAAAAAAAATAGAATGAAACTAAAATAAATATATGAGAGAAAGAAACGAGTGAATAAAAAAAAGAATGATATTGAAACTCTCAGACAAATGCCTCGATAGTCATCAATGTTTAAGAATGGATTTCGATCAGACTCGTCATCTTTCATATTCATCACCGAGATTCAGTCATTCATTCAGTATATACCCAAATTATTACTACTATAATTTTAAATATAAAAACAGACTAGTAATAACAAAACAGATGGTAATATTAAAGAAAAAGCTTCTTCAGTTCAGGTCTCCATAATTCTTCCGCATGGATTTATTCTCAGAAGAACGAAAGTTATGATTTGATCATCACCAGAGGCCACACATTACTTCAAACCAAAATAAATCAAATGTAAACAAAAATGAAAACAAGACGAAATTTGAAGCATCTTCCGTTCAGGTCTCCAAAATATTCAGCCGAGATTTGATCTCAGGATAGGAGATAAAAGGCCGTTTCAATTGAAATTATAATCAGAGAATCAAAGAGAGAATAACACTATTAAAAAATAAAAGAAAACAAAGGAAAACAGACATAGTGATAATTGATAGATTGAAGAACAGAGAAATGATGGAGCAGGTAGATCGAGTAAGTTAGGGAGGTTAGGATGACTTGAGAGAAGTAGTGAAGTCAGCTGTGACTTTATAATGAATGAAACCCTAGTAACCAGGGGCGGCGGCGAGCCACCAGCCCACCAAGTAATATTACATCTAAGTACTTTTACCAATTTTGAATTTTAAGTTAGTACTAATATTTGAAAAATTACGAATTACTACAATAAAATTGAATATATAATTAAAAAGAAAAGGAAAAATAGAAAATTGATTTTTATACATCCTTATGAAGTCCTTTCTCAAAATGGATCAACTTATGGTAGCAATTACATTTACATTTTGGTCCAAAATAAAAGTTTCTTGAGTTGACCAACACTTTATTATTTCTGATCCAAACATGCCCTAACTTTTTTATTTTTTTTCTCTTTTCTTTTTTCTTTTTCCTTTTCTTATTTGTCTTCTCCTCTTATTCTTCTTCAAGTCCTCACCGGAATCCGGTGACAGGACTTGAAGATTTGGGAGAACTCCTAGAAGCTCCTAGACCGGAGCTTCGATCGGGAGCTTGCTTGCAGCTCCCGATCTGGGAGTTGCACAAGCTCCTTGATTGGAGTTTGGCAAGCTCCGATCAGGGAGCTTGGATGATTTCGGACACAACTCCGGTCACCGGAGATAATCCGGTCACCGGAGTTGTGAAGAAGAAAGAGAATTAAAAAAAGAAAATGAAATATAAAAAATTATTTTAGTATTTTACTTAGTTTTTATTTTAATTATTTATCTTTTTTATTTGAAAACACTAAGACTTGTTTAGTTCCATCAAATTCACTATTCAAATTCACTTTGGAATAGTAAATTTTGGTTGACTTTGAACTAAAATGTAATTGATAAGCTAAGGTGGTCCTTTTCGTTATTAGAGAGGACGCTAAGGAGGTGTTAAAAATCAAATATAAAATGAAATATTACTTAGGAGTTAGGTCATCTTTAACTGTCCGAGAAAACGCACTCTTTGATTTTGATGGAAATACATAAGTTTTGATTTTCATGACCGGTTTAAAATAACTTTTTCTTGCATTTTTCTCATACTCATAGCTGTAAAGAAATGATAAATTTAATATGTAGAGTTACACATCATTTTAGATCCTCCCTCCTAGTAACGTCCGACACTATTTCATAACTTTTGGCTAGAAATGATCCACAACAACAATTAAGTGATACACACGGACGTAAAATACACACACAGCCAATTAATATGGAGTATGTGTTGTAGAGATAATTTCCGTGAAAAAGTCTAGAGCAGTCAATAATTTTTCCCCAAAATATTTGTGACAACTGACATGGACTATCACGGTGGTATATTAGATCATACTCTTCAAACTATATGCAAGACTGACTTAATAATTGTTTTTGAGTACATTTTCAGCAACTCCATTGAGGCTTTGCAGCATTATTCATCACACCAACGCCCAGTTTCCTATTGTGAAACATCATCAGTTTAATAAGCAAGAGGCCAAGAGCTATATACAAATGCACTTGAAAGGAAAGATAACTGCAAAGTGGAACAATTATATTTCAACAAAGGCCTTGGGCCAAAGTTATAATTGTATCCTCATCTTCTTCTTTTACATTTTTTCCCCTCTATTTTTCATCTATTCATACAACCATTGATTCACTCTACTACATCTAGGTACTTCCCTTCCATTTCTATTCAAACCTTAGGCCGGGAAAAATGAACCATCCTACACTAACAGTGGCGGCACCTGCAATTTGTGCCGCTCTATTCTAAAACACTAACCAAAAAAATCACAAAGCAATCAAAGAAAATATTACCACACTACAACTTCCTATAATATACATAATCCCCCTTCAGGATCAAGTGTTACCACATTAGCTCCAGGTGTTACAACCACGAACTTAATTCTCCCCATCCGGTGCAAAGGTCTTCACCTTCATCATTATTGCTAAAAAGGGTCTGGTCCGAGAAGTCAAGTGATGCTCCACATGCTAGGTTGTACGATTGGCAGGCCGAGTGGCATACTCTTAGCCTGTTGTCACCATCTTTATCACACTTTTGGATGGATATCTGTTCAATATGTCGCACAAAATAATAAGCAGGCTAGTGTTTTCAAAAAGTTGTTGTTTCTCAAGATAAAGTAGAATGAACGTACCCAGCAAGCTAATCTCTTCGCGGCTCCATCACAGTCTTTACCTCTAATATAATTAAGAAACTTCCGAGGACCCCCAGGAAATAATCTATGGTAGTTGGGCATCACAACTACTTCCTCAAGCTGTTGCAATATGCTCAGTTCACTAGGAGCACAATGTTGTCCTGATACATCTATCTCCAGGACACTTTTGCACTCAGAGAGGCTCGTGAGAAGATTTGAGCTGTTCTGACACGTGTAGCCTGCATAGTCGGAGCATCGAAATTCGCATACACCGTTGTCACATACCCCACCATGGAGACTACATTGCTCGTTGCAGATAACTGTACATGACAAAAGGTCAGAGAATTGTGATTGTACATGAGAAGATCATCAAGGTCTGATTATATTATATTCTAAACCAAAGGTAGGACATAAATATGTCATTCATTTGTCAAGGAAACCAAATCCAAAGAACTTAAATTAGATAGGCCCTTAAGCATGGTCATTTTACCATCCAACGCAGCACCGCCTATGCTTTGAAATTTAACTCCCCTGAGGTATGTAGAAAACTACATCCACCTCCCCGAGTAATGTGTAAAATGTCAGATATACCCACCTTAAATTATTTCAACTACAAACCTAGATATAAATGAAAAGAAGGGCATTGCACTTTATGACAATTATGCAGCGAGTGAGATCCCAGACGTTGCCATGAATCCCTACTTTTAAGTTATAATGCATAATGCACAACATTTTCATTTAATTAGTGAGTGCTTCACTTTATTAGCACCGGTATTAGGCAATAGTATTACCTGTAGAGCAATCACTACCAGTATACCCTTTGTTGCAGGCGCAAAAACCATTGGCAAGACACTCACCATGACCCCCACAATTATTGGGGCAAGAACCTGTAAATGAAGGACAAAATCAGGTAAACAGAAAGTGATTTTGTAGTTTATTAGTGTGATGAGACAGATTAAAAGGGACCTATGTTGACTACAATCATGTCCCTCGAATCCAAGAAAGCAATGGCATCTTCCGTCAACACAATCGCCATTAAAATGACATGAATTAGGGCATTGACCAGAAACAGGAACCGGATCTATATTGCATAGTTCATGGTAAGCAGGACAGCTTAGTGCACCTACAGTTGGGAAAACCAAAATTATGAACTTTCGGTACAAGCTACAGCATTTGTGCTTGCTTGAGTTGTGTAGACACCAATGCGCATTTGACTGTGAAGGTTTGTAAAATCATGTAAAACAGTACCATTGAATCCAGGAAAATGAATAGGGCCACCAGCTTCAGGGCAACGTTTCCAGATTCCATCAACAGCAACCTATGTGAGACATTTGTAATATACACAATGAGTGGGTAAATTTGTAGCTCAGTGTATATGAAGCTAAAACCCAATGGGTGGAAATCCTAGCCATCCAGGTGGCCTTGGCTTCTATTCTTGTCCAGGAATATGCTCTATATACAGATGGTAAGTGATCCACAGAGAATGTATGATTTTGTTGTTACCAAGATATAAAACAAAGAGATTCATTTACTATACCTCCAGTGAGTTGTTGATACACCTATGCTGATAACAACCATTTCCTTGGGTAGTAGAACCCCTGACAAAGCCACTACGCGCCAAGGATGAGGCCATGCACCTTACTTGAAGATATTTAAGGAAACAAAATAAAAAATATCATTATCACCTATTGATTATCAAATATATATTTTCCAAACATGTTCTGTAGAAGAAACTGACCTTGAACTACTTCCCCGCATTTCACCCAACATTCTGTCAGGTGCTCTAGCACTGTTAGTATCTGTACACGAACCATCAGAATAAGCTACATAATACGTGCAATAATCAGCCAATGATGATTGACCACCTGCAAAAGCATTAGGCATGTGAGCAAACACAAAATTTTATGGTCGGTTATGTAAGCGAGATCAAGTAAAGATGGAGTATTAACTAACGAACAAGCATATCCACATCTCGACATACATTCTTACCATGCCAGCTAACAATACATAGATAGCATTTAAGAATAACATACAATCATAATACCATTTGCTATCACGTCCAACGAGAAAGATGGAGTGTCCAATTGAACTTAAGGAAAACAAGGCTGCACAAGAACATACCTCTATTTGACTGTTGGAAATACCTAGCCCACTGCGGAAGATCACCACTATAATTTACAATGGGACAGTAACCTTCCGCCTCTCGGTTATATGTACATCCAGAGAACTGTGTCGAGTTGCAATGATATGCACCCTTCCAATTGTTACACGCGGATGTAACAAATTCAGTTCCCTGGTTCCGGCCCCAGTCGAGACGTTCTGCCATACTATAATTAGCCTGGTACCATCCACTGTCCTCAAGTAGAGCAAGGGTCATTTTGGAAACCACAGATCTTGTGTCAACTGAGCCAGTCATTATCTCATTCATCAAAAGCCTTTTCTCCCAGTGAGATCCTGTGCAAATTTATAGTTTAAAACGTTTAAAACAAGCACCTTCCTATATGTTACAAAATGCATAGCACATTCTAACTATAATTTCTTTAACAATACTACAAAAGGAAAGAGAAGGATACTTGAATGTTGATATCATCAGCAGACATTTAGTCACAGTTTCATAGCAAGTCAAACTACTGACACAGACAAAAAAATAACGAACAACCTGATGTGCCACGCCCTCCACCATCTTCAAGCTCCAAGCCAGTGAAATTTTCTGAGAAAGCCTGTGATAAAAGAGACATCATTGACCAAAAGAAGTGCGCAATTCGTATCAACAAAACATGATTCTTAATCGAAACAAGAATAAGAGGCGAAAACACAAAATAAGGATAGATAACCTACTCCATAGTGATAACGTGAGTGCATGATAACACGAGGAAGTGTTACTCTTGTTACCACTCGTCCTAGCTTTTCGTCCATTGCTTGCTCAGTAACCTACAAATAGATATAAGGAGTGTCGATACACGTTAAATGAAGTTAATAAACTATAACACATGTATAACATGATCTTAAATGAACAGCTCAGTTGTTTTCAGAATCCCAGGCCTATGGGTGCCATAATTAATCAAGTTAAGTGTACAGGTTTAGATCCTTTGGAAAGAGCACCAGGCGCAAAGAATCTTTGACCGAGGTTCATACGTGAAGATTTGGAGGCTAAATGATAACGTTCCAGATAATAGAAACCTGTCAAGAAACTGATGACACCTGCACTAATCTATAGTTCATCTTCATCTATTGTTCGTCCATGGATAACAAACTTACTGTTGTTCTTCTTCTTTCCATATCAAAATAAGACAGCCAAATTTATCTAAGCAGAATAAAATCCGTGTGGTATGCCATCCTGAGATCCACCACCATACTGGTGCATATTTGAGGATCATGAGAACAGGTATCAAGTCATGAAATTAGAAGTGGTACATTTAACATTATATTTTGTGTTTTATTTTATTTTATTATTTATTATCATTGGGGGTGGGGGGACTTGCTACATGAGACCAAACAATCAGCATAGCCAATGAATTATGTGATGTTAATCCATTTCTACTTTTCTTTATGCCAATGTTGGTGACTGGATATAAACTCTCTTAAATCAGATAAGTATCCGTATGAGGACTTTATGCATCAAACTGTCAGAACATATGATCGTTCTCTTAGTTCTCTCAAATCAAATCCTGACCAAGTTTGGAACTAGAGCCATGGCAAACAGTATAGAAACATTAAAGAAATTCATTGATTAAAAATCACATAAGCACATATTACTAATGAAGTTTCACTAAAAAGGTTGAAGTAACAAAATTTTATCATACCCTAATACGCCTTCTTTTTCTCTCATCACGAAAATGAGCAAAGGCATGGGGGTCAAATCCAAGAACGTGCATAACCTACAAAAGAAAAAGTTTAGTTACGTCGACACCCATAAAATAATTTAACTTAACTAGTTTCCAGAGGCAACGGACCTCATGGATAAAGGTTGCAGATAGTAAAGTTTCCGCTTCAGCAGTCAAGTGGCGAGGTGCAACATTGACATGTCCTGTAAGGAGTAGCATTCATGTGAAACTCCAACTTCAATGACTCTAACATGACTATAGATAATGAAAATCAAGACTTTGCATTCTCATACCCAGACAGAAATCATTTCTATGGCACAATCTTACCTGAAATCCAACGCATCAGCATGGATTACTTTTGACAGGGGCCTTAAGGATAGTTGCTGATGGCTTGTAATTCTTTTTCTGAGATGCGATTTTCATGTTTGCCACACTACGATGCAATCAAATAACCAACACAAATTCAGTCCGCCATTTTCGACTCAACATAAGTGTAACCAGGAACCTTTTGAAGCCCTCTTTCATATATTTTGAATCTTAAATGAGACACGTCCAGCCATCTACCTGCTTCTGCATAGATATTGGACAACAGAACATAACTACTGGCACTGCGAGGTTCAATTTCAAAAAGTTGACCAGCCACTTCCTTGCCTAGCTCAATGTCAGAGTGTAATCGGCAAGCCTCCAGAAGAGCACCCCATGCACCAGCATGCGATTCAATAGACTGCGATCTTATAAGCTCATATGCAGCCTTGAGCTTTCCAGATTTACCCAAAAGATCAACCATACAAGCATAATGATCCAGAGAGGCACAAATAGAGTACTTGTTAACCATCAAATCAAAATAACGACATCCATCTTCAACAAGGCTACCACGGGCACAAGCTGACAATATGACAGTGAATGCCACCTCATCAGGTCTGATGCCATCACTCATCATCCTATCAAACAGTCTAACTGCTTCAGCACCACGCCCGTGAATAGACAGCCCTTGCAGCATAGAACAATATGAAATTAAATCCCTGTTCGATGCTGTCTCAAACAAATAAACAGCTTTCTCCATATTCCCACATTTTGCGTGCATATCAATACGAGCTGCAACAACGTGGTTACACTTCAAATCGAATGAATTGTTAACTAGATAGCAATCAATCCATTCAGCTAGCTCCGAGGACCCCAACTGAGAACAAGCAGACATCAAGCTTACCATCACATATACGTCCGGCTTCACATCCATATTCCACATTTCACGAAAAACATTCAAAGCCTCGCCAGGCTTCCCATTCTGTACATACCCCGAAACCAAAGCAGACCATGAAACCTTATCCTTCTTAGGCAACTTATCGAACAAATACCTCGCAGATGCCATATCACCATTCTTGGCATACCCATCAATCAGTGTCGTAACCACGAACTCTCTCCTACACGGCATAACATCAAGCAAACCCCTCGCGCTGCTCAAGTCACCTAACTTCACCAACCCCATTGCCATAGCATTCCAGGCAGCTTCATTCCTGTTAGGCATTTCATCAAACACGTGTCTAGCCATGACTAAATCCCCCACATTAAAATACCCCACCATCATAGCAGTCCAAGACACCACATTCCTATTAGGAATTTCGTCAAACACCTTACGGGCATCATCAATCACACCGCACTTACCATAGAAATCCACCAGACTAGACCCAACATACACGTCTCCTTCAATCCCATACCGCAAAACCAGCCCATGAACAACCCTTCCTTCCCTTAAGGCCAAAGAATTAGCACAGACCTTTATCAACGGAGGAAAAGTATAATTATCAGGAACAACAAAGACATCACTTGCCATCATTCTGTTAATGAGTGAGAAACATGGTATAAGAGATAAAGTAAATTTCATCATGATGTTGTAAAGCAGTATATTTGGGCTGTTTACAGAGTTGAAAATGGTGGTTGGGTATGAGAGATCAGTCGGATTGAACTCTGTCAAAAGGGATATGACCTGGCCGACCAAGAACTGGTGTTGCTCGAGGCCTCTCCGTACAATGTGGGCATGGAGCTGGTTCAAGCATCTCACAGTTTTGCACACTCCCAAGAGAGGTACTAGAGGCATTGGAGAGAATGACAGAGAGCAACAACGTTTGGGGCTTGGAGTATTCAGTTCGAACCTATATATACTTGAGCCAATCAAATACGAGTACAAGTGAAAAAGGTCCACATCAATATAATTTCAATCAATCGAAAACAGATCTAGAGCGAAATCACAATCACAAAAACGCAGATACAAACAAATCGAAAAAATCACTAATGTAGCATGTCTCCAGAATGCTAAAGCAGATAAACTTTCCACAAAAAAATAGATAACTGATAACTAAACAGATTGTGGCTCGAGAGAAGAGGGAAAAGTAGCGTTACTGATGGTCTAGGGTTACAGAAAACGGCAAAGAATCCGAACAGCAAAGGGTTTTTCATACACAACGAGATTGTAAACCGCTCTATAACCAGCAGGCTGGATTAACGCAGATCACAGACTTTTTTTTTTTTTTTTTTTGGTTTGATTGAAATTTGGATTGGATTGTGAATTTGTGTTGAACGATCGGAATAGTGAAAGTGATCGATGATGATGATGATATTGTGATTGATTAGAGTTGGGTACGCAAACAGTTTGACACGTGTGGTTATTCTGAACTGCTTTTTTGAGTGATATGTTGGTCCCACATATCAACATGTGCGTTTACTTTATTGTCACTATTTCCCGCACATTTTATCATCACTCGTGCGCGTACCAATAACTTCTAAGTAGGTCACACATCATACAATTGTTCAAAATCAAGCACGGTTTACTCTAAAATTCTTCTAAATGGATTCCTAAAAGAATGCACAATATTGTTATGAGTAATGTTCTCAATTCATTAAACTCTCTTAAATTTTGGGGCGTTACAACTATTCTCATTTTCTTCATTTTTAAAAAGCTTTTGTATATGGCTATTATGTATCATTTTCTTCATTTTAGGATTATTTATTATTATTATCCAATCAAGAAAAAACATATTGTGAACCTATGAAGCAGAATGAAACTGAAAATAAATCACGTGGATAAATTAAAAATAATAGTAACCGTATGTTTCAACCACCAAATTGTATCTTGCAATTGCGAAACTCCCGCCACTAGTTGATTGTTGGGAGTTGGGAGAGTGTCTGCTGCGAACCGCCTACCATTTATCTATTTTTTTCTTTATATATTGTATATATCCAATAATTTATTATTTTTTTTGGTTTATTAGTAAAATGACACGCGGTACCCGCGTGATAAAGTTTAATCGAATATAAAAAAGTCGATATGTAAAATAGTTTTCTTAAAATTAGTTCACGAAACCTTTCGTCTAATAAGAAACAAATAAATGTATTAAATTGATTTCATATACCGGGAGTAGTAAATTAAAATATTATTAATTTGTTCATATACATTTTCTTATAGTAATTGGTACTTTATATATATTTTTTAAATTTTCAATAAATAATTCAAATTAAAAGGAATAAATATGTAGTTGTGGGGAAGAAAAACTACTTGGGACAAATATAGTATAGATGTGTATCATGATTTTCTTACTATAATTCATGAGTCTGATTTTAGACCCCATAACACAAATCATTTTATATTGATTGTAGCTCTTATCTTGATTCGGTTTGATTTTTTTTTCTCGAATGGGACACTCTGCATTTGCATTGCTTTGATTGGTATACTTTAGCCCTGGCATACTGAAAATCACATCTCGGTGATAAATAATTTACTTATCCCTTCACTAGAATGAGCATGTCTATTATCTACAACAGGCCAAGTTTAGATAAAAAAAAAGTTTAAAGACATCTTTAATTTAACATCAAAGCATAAATAAATCACTAAACAATATTAATTACATAAAAATCCAACTTCAAATAACATTTACCAAAAGCTCGTTGACTTCAACATACCAGCAAACAAAATGCTCGTTGCTTTCATACTCTCGCTCAATTGAATTTGACAATGATTTCAAATCCGTACTGGCGAAGGTAACCTCAAAGGAATCCTTATCTACCCGATCATGGCGTATAGGGAGATCGAAGCAGAGTCAGTTGATGGAATCCTTGATTTCTAACGAAACACCCAATTCACTGCGGAGGTGGCGAAGGGTGAGGCGGTCCGGGAGGCTATCGACGATACAAGGAGCGATGCGGACGTAGAACAACCGAATTTCCAAGCAACCACCGGTGAAGAGAGGCGGAGTTATGTTTGAGATGATTTAAATGGTGAATTTCGAGGAAATTAGGGCTTTGGGTGGTGGAGCTTAGCAATTGGGATCATGGACATTGGACTATTGTTTGGTTAATTGAGTGTTCATGAGAAAAACTGAATGTGATTTTTGGGGAAGGAGAGAAGATATTTTTGGAATTGGGAATGGAGAATAAATTCGTAGAGGACAATAGGGGCGTGAGGGTCACACGCACCCAGAAAGGAACTAAAGTTTAATGACTTTCTTCTTTCTCTTTTCTCTTTTTCGTTTTCTCCATGTTATTCCATTTTAAGGCTATCTGCAAATTTCTATGTTTTTGTTTTGCTGCGTTGAATGTTGAATCAATGGAATGATAACAATTTATAATGGGTTTATTTATGTGTCAAATTCCAGTGTGATGTTGCAATTATGCTAGTTCCTTTTGCTCAATTCTACTTAATGAGGTTATTTCAAAAAATAAATACTAGTTTTAGGTGATAAAAAATTGATTTTCAGTGGGATATTGCTAGTTTCAATTGATAAAAAATTGGTTTCAGTACTTATCAACTAGTTTCAGATTATAAAAAGTTGGTTTAAGTGGATTTTTGCTAACGCCTGAAACTAGGTAAAATTATATGAAACTAACTATTAACGCTTGTTTCAGCATTACAAATGTCAATTTCATTAGTTTCAATATCACAAAGTTCTAGTTTCAGCATCACCCCATTGTTTGTTTCATTAGCGCAACAATAAAAATGCTAGTTTCATTAGTTTCAGCATCATAAGTGCTAGTTTGAACAACAAAAATGCTAGTTTCATTAGTTTCAACATCATAAGTGTTAGTTTCAGCAATAAAAATGCTACTTTCATCAACACATGCTAGTTTCATTAGGTTCGGCAAACACGAATACTAGTTTCATTAATTAGTTTCAGCATCACAAAGTGAACACAAAATGCTAGTTTCATTAGATTCCGCAACACAAATGCTAGTTTCATTAGTTTCGGCAACACAAATACTAGTTTCATTAGTTTTAGCATCATAAGTGCTAGTTTCAGCAACAAAAACGCTAGTTTCAGCAACACATATGCTAGTTTCATTATTTTCGACAAACACGAATGCTAGTTTCATTAATTAGTTTCAGCATTGCAAGTGAACACAAAATGTTAGTTTCATTAGATTCCGCAAAATACATATGCTAGTTTCTTTAGTTTCGGCAACACAAATGCTAGTTTCGTTAGTTTCAGCATCATAAGTGCTAGTTTCAAAAACAAAAATGCTAGTTTCATTAGTTTCGGCATCATAAGTGCTAGCTTCAGCAACAAAAATGCTAGTTTCAGCAACATAAATGTTAGTTTCGACAAACACGAATGCTAGTTTCAGCAACACAGATGCTAGTTTCATTAGTTTCGGCAAACACGAATGCTAGTTTCGGCAACATAAATGCTAGTTTCAACGGCAAAATACTAGTTTCATTAGTTTTGGCATCATAAGTGCTAGTTTCATTAGTTTTGGCATCATAAGTGCTAGTTTTAATAGTTTGAGCATCATAAGTGCTGGTTTCAGCAACAAAAAAACTAGTTTCATCAATACAAATGATAGTTTCATTAGTTTCAGCATCACAACGGCTAGTTTCAACGGCAAAATGCTAGTTTCATTAGTTTTCAACATCATAAGTTCTAGTTTCAGCAACAAAAGGCTAGTTTCAGCAACACAGATGCTAGTTTCATTAGTTTCGGCAAACACGAATGCTAGTTTCATTAGTTTCAGCATCACAAGCGAACACAAAATGCTAGTCCATTACATTCAGCAACACAAATGCTAGTTTTATTTGTTTCGGCAACATAAATGCTAGTTTCATTAGTTTCTGTATATAAATATTAATTAGGAGATTATTTGGATGTTGGTTATATTTAAAAAAAATAGTTAAATATAATTAGTTAGTAATTAAATTAACACTAATAGATGTAAAAGACACCATAAGAAATCAGTTTACCGATAAATTGGAGTCAAATTCCGGATTAGAGAGATTTTGGAAACTAATTGATTAGATTTCAGGGCACAAAAAAAATATAATGACCTTTTTTATAAGATGTATTTTGGAGACTACTTGATTAGATTCTAGGGCACCAAAAAATAGAATGGTCTTTTTTGTAAGACTACTTGTATTTAGAGCATCAAAAAAATAGAATGGTCTTTTTTGTAAGATGTTATTTAAAGTGGTTGTTTTAGCAATTAGGTGATCTAGAGTGGTTCTTTTATGTAATTTTCTGTTTTAATTTTTTTATCATATAGTGTTAAAATATGGGATGAAACTTATATTCGTAGTTGGCTTGTTGTAATGAGATTTAATAGTTTTACACTTAGTTTTTGTTGATTTTTTTATGTTTGGTTTAACCTCAAATTAATCATAATTGATTACGTAAAAATTAATTTTAAAAGTTATATTATACAAATATAAGAAATATATTTTCATAATATAATTTTTTAAATTATTTTTATTTTTTCACAACAAGTTATTATTAATTTGAGGTCAAATCGGACATCGAAAAGTCAACAAAAATAAAGTGTAAAACTATAAAATTTCCGGAGGAAGTAGTATATTTGCAAAAATGATCTGAATCTGAACAAATATATCCTTGTGAGGATTCAAGGTAGCCGATAAGCGCTAAATCGTTGTGTATAAAAAAATAAAATAAAAAACTACACGCTTTTAGGCGCATCTGCTTTCATATTTTTCTAATTATAACGCTTTTGCCTTACACTTCACTTCAGTGTTCTAGCTTCAAACCATGTGGAATCCAAGAATCAAAAACTTCCAACCATATGAATGTATGGAAATCCTTGGGAATGTTTCAATTTCACCTTCTTATGTCTGACTAATTTTCACCCCTAACGTGTTATGACATGGTACACCACCCACCAGCTTCGTCACTCCACTACTCGTCACTCGTCATCTACCACACCTCCATCACTTGTCTGATAAGGAATCGACTTTCTTCTTCGACATGGAGGATTAACAGGTTTCTGGATGACTTAGGGACATATCCATAAGGTTTTGAGATTTCCTGATTTGAAGGAGCCGGTAAAAGGTGTGGATAATGTGGCTTCTTCGATTCGATCTGAAGCAGGAAAGAGGAGTGGATTTAAAAGATTTCATGGTATATAAGTTTCCACACACAAATACAAAGAATGGAGGATAGGTGAGAGTGTAAATTCTTGGTAGCGGGCTCTGTTCTTTTCGTTTGAACTAAACTGAACTTATCTAAATTGAACTGAATGAAGATGAACTGATCTGAATTGAACTGAATGAAGCTGAACTGAACTTATTTATAATATAAAATACTATTAATCAAATCTAAACTGAACTTAATACATGTGAAGCCTTACTGGTGTAAAGGTAAATGAAATTCGAACCCGTAGGCAGTTTTACCATGAGCTGATTGTAAATTCATAGAGTAATTTTTTGTTTTCATTTGATAAAATATGCATCTTCTTATTTATTCATTTTCAGAAAACGATCAAAACGACACGTATTTTTTTTTCAAGACCCAACAGTTAGGTCTTTGGTCTTAAAAAATTTCCAAATTTTAGTCCCTGTACTGTTGCTCACCCCTATTCGAGATCATGTGACCTTATCAGACATACTGTACTTCACACAGATATATGTCTTTGTCCCCTTGTGCTCTGGAAAATGCATTGAAGATTTGAAGTAAAATTGACACAAGACTCATAATTACATAGTGGAGCATACCACACTACCACACACAGATACTGTCAAGCCCCCAAACAATTTAATATTAACAAAAATATGCACAACAATCCGAATATAGAAGGCCAATAAGAAAATTCATGCTTTCACATGAAACAAAAACTCAATCCATCGGGGGTTATCCAACCCGCATAATTCAGTCAAATAAAATCCAAGCCAACAGAGTAAACATTGAACAAGATCAAAATCTCAGAAATTGATCGAGAGCACGAGACTTCAACAACAGAACAAATATCATAGCTTAGGAGGGGATACATAGTCCCACAAACTATTAACATTTCCCTAGAGTAGAGCAAGCTTATGTCATGCTAATTTGCTCTCTCCAGAGAAACTTAATTGACGCGACTCTTGAAAACATCAAGGCCCATCTCAGTAGGATCAGTAGCTTGCAGCTCCACCTGGATGCCATCCAGTTCCCTCTTGAACCTGTCCTTTGAGCTAGCGTAGATCATTTTGTTCCTCACCCTTGCAGTGTCAGGGGACCTTGGCACAAAGAATAGATGCAGGGAGCATTTAGTAAGTTGTACATGTATGTTCTTATGGTTAATGTTGTTTAGAACTGAAACTGAAACCAGGCCAATCCACATTATTCTTGTCAATATTGTTACTATCAGTCCTACCCAATAAACATGCTAAAGATAACCTCAATCAACATAAAAAAGGATGTAATACCAGGTACCGGCTGTAATTTCAACGCAACCTAACTTGCAGAATGTTGCAGGGTGATTAAAAAGCATCGAGACAAATTCAAATCATAAGGTTTCTAAGATATGGGCAAATTTACCAGGCAACGAAGAAAATTCTGCTCTTTGGGACATTCTCGGCAGTCATATAGTCGAAATCAAAAACTGCATATCGACACTCATCAGCAGGCAGGCTTGCAGTGAAATCTTCATAAGTTTCAACTGGTTCTCCAAGCTTTTCCACCATGACCTGTTTTTGCTTCTCCTCAATCTTGTACACTATGAAGCGATGTGTTCGTTTAGTTTTCAACGCCATAAACTTTAGTTTGCAGTCATCATGGACTGCCATTCCTGACGCTGCATTAGCCTACACAAAAGGAAGATCAAATCCATCAATATGGAATTGTTACTTCTAACTCTGAAACCAGGATAAAAGTAAAGAAGAAGAAATCAGAAAGAAACAAGAATACGGCCATATATGTTTCTATAGAAGCCATTGTATCTAAACTATAGTGACACTCACATAAAGCGGTGAATCAAAATACACGGTTCTAATTTGACTTCATAAACATAAACATCTAGCATGTTAGCATGGATATGTAAACTATAAGAAACTGGTATGCACATGAATCCTGAAAACAGGACCTCAACTCCTCGAATGTCAATGAGGAAGAACTACTTAAACCGACCAAATACGATAACATAATCAACTATGCACACTTCTTTCAATACAACCACACCGCTTAGCAATATTGTGTAACGGGACTAGAATTGTCAAATAATATATAACAGAGATGTCTAGAATGCAGCCCACATTGTTTGCAGTAACACATAAGTCAGTATAAGGTCATAAAGTATACAATAGATATTTGGTTATTCCATATTAACATCTTAAAGCATGACAATTACGGTTTAGGAAGTTTTCATACATTAGCAACATCAAAAGAAACATTATAGAAATTACTCAAATGAATGCCTCTCCACATCTGAGGTCCTTGACCACTTTCAGTCCCACATAAGATTATTCCCAAACGATTTAAAAGTGACTCTTATCATCAAATCCTACAGTTCTAATAAAGCAAAATTTTGGTGAATGAAAAAAAAATAAAAAATAAAAAAATTGCTAGATAAGAATCACATAAGATCACCGGCATGCAATCCTATAGTTATTTAACCTCATTGTATTGAGCTCAAACATTTACATAATCGAAGGTATGAGTTGTTAAACAGCAAGCCAACTCAAGATCGAGCAACAAAAAAGTTCAATCCAATAATAGCTCTCCCGAGATCAAGCTTATCAACTAAGTGTCCAATAAAATTGTAAAAATAAACGAATAAATAAATTACTGGGAAATCAGCATCAATCAGATCTACCAAACAGAGCCTAATAGAAGGGATGTAAAAAAATTCGAAGGCAGCAACACAGACCGTTAATTTTTCTAAAGTTATTAGCCAATTTATGTACAAAATTAAGTATGAATTCGCTTAGAAATCAACAGAGATCGAGACCGGACATTTAATCAAACAAAATGAACAAATGTTGACTGAAAAAAGCATAATCCCTAGCAATAAGGGCATATATGTAAAATAAAAGCTGCGGAAATCATTACCATGGTGAAGAGGATCGATCGGAGAAGATCAAGGGATTACAGACACGAATCAAAATTGAAAATGTTATGGGGCTGAAAATGAGAAGACGGTGTGAGACTTGGGGATATTTTTAGAGAGAGGGAGAGGGGTGGGGAGCTGGTGGAGGTGAGAGAGGAAATGGGGAATATCAAATATCAATAGGTAAGGTTTGCTTTTTCTTTGCGTACTGCTTAAGCTGATTGCTTAAAGTTATTTTGAGATTTTTCAATTTATTATTCTTTTACTCCTTTCAATATTGGATATTTGTAATACCCATAAAAAGTTCTCGAAATTCTTTTAAAATAAAAATTACAACATTACAACTTTATACTATACCACATTATATCTTTACCCCTAAACCGTTTTATATATATATTGGAGATCAAACCCTACGGTAGAAAAGAATTGGAATTGTAAATGAAAAATGTGGTATATGATGTTTGTATAGAAGTAAGTAGTTGTAATATTTGTCAATAAAAAAAATATATATTACCATCAATTTGATGTACTCCCAAGTTCCAAAAATAATTAGAAAATAATTATTTCACATAAACGTTTAAGAGTTTAACTGGAAGTAACTTAAAATGAGTTCATCTTCATCCGTTCTATAAAACTTTGATCATTATTATTTGTGATATTTTGGTAAAAGGTTAAGTTTTAAGTTAAAATTTTCTTAAATATAAGAGAAATCAATACCTTTTTTATCTAAGTGTTAGTGAAGGCCTGAAGGGTAGTGCAGGGTTCAATCTTTGACAAAAGCGTAGATATAAGCTAAATTACAACAAAGTACCTTTTAAGTTGGTCACTGAACAACCAGAACCTTTATGTTTGAAAATTTACATTAACGAAGGACAAAATCTTATCTAACATTTGACTTTTGTTAAAAAGACATAAATACCACTCAATTTAACAATAAAACTTTTTAAAGAAAAATATAAGTTTCTATTTTTTACACTTTAGACTTTTACATAATACTCCATCTTCTTTCTTTTTTCTTATTCTCCTTCTTCATTTCTCCACTCAACCACCACCGTGCAGCCATCGTTCCCCGCCAACCACCGCCACATATCGGAGCCAGACCTTAGCTCCGATCTGGGAGCTCCGGTCCTGATTGGAGTTCGAAGCTCCGATGAGGGGCTTCTTCGATCGGGCTTCTCAGTCTTTTTTTTTTTTAATTTCTTTTTTTTTTGGAACTAAAATTATTAAAATTAAATGAAAATGGGAGAATTCTCAAAAAAAAATGAAAATGGGAGATAAATAATTAGAATTAAGATTTTGGAACATATTGATTAAAATTTAAAAGTGTTAGGGGTTGAATGCAATAAAATGAAATTTATAATTTAAAATAAAAGGAAAATTATAAGGGTAAGGGTAATACAGTATTGGAATATTAGTATTCGCTCTCATCTCATGTGATATTTGACTTTTGTCCTCCGTTGTAAATAAAGTTTCAGAACAGTTAAAATTTTGTCCTTCAACATAATATTTAAAACATTAAAGTCCAAAATGTTATTAGGGTATCTTAAAAGGTACATAGACGTAAATCGCCCGGGGATATAAGGTGGTTTAGGTATTGAGATATAAGGTGGTGGTAGGCCTGTAATCGAATCGAGCTTTTTTCGAGCAGTTCGAGCTCGACTCGAAACTCGAAAATTCGAGCTCGAACTCGAATTCGATCATAATTTATAGTTCGATATACTAAACGAGCCGAGCTCGAATATGTGTAAACTCGGCTCGTGAGCTCGTCGAACTGCTCGATATATATATATATATATACATATAAATATATATGTATATATTTATATACATATATACATATATATATATATATATATATATATATATATATATATATATATATATATATATATATATATATATGCAACCCTAAACCAGTAAACTCTTTCTTCATTTCCCCTTTTCTTCTCTAGTCTTCACGCACAAGACACCATCATCGGCTCATCCCGTCGGCCCCATCATCGGCTCATCCCGTCGGCCCCATCATCGGCTCATCCCGTCGGCCCCATCCCCTACCGGCTACCACCGGCATATCGGCTCATCGCCCGTCGGCCCGTCCCCTACCGGCTACCACCGGCATCATCGGCTCATCGCCCGTCGGCCCCGTCCCCTACCGGCTACCACCGGCAACAGAAAAAGAAAGAATTCGGGCTGGTTCGTCTCAGATCTGGGTTCGTCTCCGAGGCTCCGACTCTCCACTCACCACCCCCATTCCGATCTGCTATGTTATGTTCCACTCCTCTCAGCAAATATTTGACTTGAGCAGACTGGTAGATCTCTGCAAATTGCTTTTCTTTAATATATCTAATCAATAATCAACTCATAGTATGTGATATTTGAGTTGCAAGTGTATCTGGAAGACGGGGCGCATAGAATGGACAAAGGCAATAGTAATTTTGATGTTTTAGGATGGTGGAAGGACAATAGCGGCAAGTATAAGATTTTGTCAAAATGGCCAGTGATATTTTGGCCATACCGTCAACTACTGTAGCATCAGAGGCTACTTTTAGCGTTGGAAGTAGAGTCATTGATCCTTACCGTGCATCTTTAGCCCCTGATACCGTCGAGATGCTAATGTGTGGGGGGGACTGGATTCGGCGTCTACATGGAATCAATGGACAAATAAGAAATGTAAGTAAATATTGCATTATTTTATTTTTATGTTTTTTAATCATTATATACTGATGCAAATTTTATTTGTTCATGTTTTATTTAATTTTTTCAGCAAATTGGAGATGAAGCTGTGGAGATTACTATTCCACTTCCTGTCCAGAAGAATCAGTGAGATGTAAGTCTTATGTAGTAGATATTTTTTTATAATGTGTTGAATTTATTCATTGCTTGACTTTGTTGATCTTTAATGGCAGATTATGTAGCTAATTCCCTTCTTTGTTGGTTTTCTTTTATTTTTACCCATTCCAGGTATCCATGGATCCATGGAATGGAGTTGCATTTTGTTGGATATAAAGATTTAAGAGTGTGGATTGTGGAGTTTGATGAGAACCGAGTCAAATATTGCGTTTTGTTCAATTTCAAGAGTGATGTTAGCTGAGTTTAAACATCTAATGGAATTTGAATTTATGTTTATGTAATTTATCACTTATATTTGATTAGGTGGATATCTATCTATTTTGTTGGCCTGTACTATGTATTTGCCAAGCAGCTTCATGCTCATGGCTTCTTTTCCATGTTGAATTCAGTTTGTTGGATATTGAAATTGGTGATATGGTATGTATTTCTTATATGCTAAGTTGACATAAATTGGAACTTTGAAGAGTTGTTAACTGTTGTATTATAGTATTTTTCGAGCTAACGAATCGAGCTTTTTTCGAGTTTGGTAATTTTCGAGCTCACGAGCCGAGTCGAATTCGAGCTTTATTGCGTTTCAATCGGAAAATTTTGTAAAACTTAAAGTTCGCGAGCCGAGCTCGTTTAGGAAAAATGACCATCGAACTCGAACTCGAGTAAAAAAATTGAAGTTCGACCGAGCTCGAGCTCGAACTCGAGCCCATGCATACAATTGGGAAACGAGCCGAGCTTTCACAAAGTTCGACTCGGCTCGGCTCGATTACAGGCCTAGATGGTGGTATGTGATGTTTGCATAGTAGTGTAGGAGTAGTTGTAATATTTTTCGTGTAACCAACATGAACACTTCAACAAAAAATTAAAGAGATTGATACAATATTGAAAAGGGGAAATAACATATATAAATCAATTATGAATAACTCTTATAAAAAAAAGGATGTATAGCTAAAACTTTTACAAGAATATGACTGTCTAATTTTAATTTTGTGTGTCCTAATCTCAGTAAAACACCTTACAAAAAGTGTCGATTTAATTTTTGAGCCGTAAACTTTAGGGGTGTCAAAATGATTAACCATTAGAATTTTAAACTTATCCATATGATAAATATTAATGTACTCTATTGGCCAATTTCAACAAATGACGGGCCCAAAAAATACATCATTATTCATATAATCAACATCCATTACATATTCAAAGCCCAAAACTACAATATAATTATCCTAACTTAAAAAGTTATCAATTTAATTAATTAAATTATCCTATTGGTTAACCATTTTGACACCCCTACCCTGAATCTATTGCTTTGCCACTGCAACAATATAGTCGAAGACTGCAGCTGGATCGACCTCGAAGACCCATGTCTTCATTTCCTCCGTTGCTGCCCCCAATTCAAGGTGATTCCGGATAATGATTTTCAAAGTGTCCAACAAATTTATCTGCTTATCCTTCTTCCATTGCACTTTCTTTTAACATCACGACACTAAATCTTTTGAACATTCTCCCAGCTGCAAAATGGATGCTCATTCAAGCTATTCACGGATGAGGGCTTGTCACCATATTACAAGACTATACTCAACGACCTCCTCTCACAACGAAGAATGAAGGCGAAGGAGATTGAAATTTTGAAAGGCTGCAAGAAGAAGTTTGAATTTCGCCTCAGGCACAACAACATCCGTTGGGCAACAAGATTGACACAGGCTTCAAAGAAGCCACCTCCGGTCACTGCCACCGGATAAGAGAAAACAGGGGCTCCAATCTCAGCCGTCATCGACAAATAGCAATATATGTGTCTCAACACTTTCGATTCACTTTAATTGTGTCTTTATTGCAAACTAAGTTGTATGCTCTTGTATTTCCAAAATTTGGGGCAGTAAACCATATTTTCCCGTTCAAACCGATTGTGGTATTTGATGGATGTTATAAACCCTAATACCAATTCAATTGCAATTCAATATTCTCCAGACGCTAAAAACCGACCATGTTTAATTAAAACATAAACGGGCATTTACGGAATAAAACAATTATGAAATTTGATTTTCTGAGAACTAAACATGGAAATGTAATTTTGGTCCAATTAACATTTCCTAGTTCCATTTAACACTTGAAATTCATGTAAATCCTCCAAATTTCGATCCTTGCCTACAAAATAAGTGATAAACTGATAATTAACTTTAAATAATATAAATTTTGAGTAAAAACTAGGGGTACAACATGCATAAAAAACCACGTATTGATGCTCAATAAGCATTTAAAAACACTATATAAGTCACGGTGACATTATTTTCCTTTTTTTCCCCATAAAATTTGATATTTGTATATCAAGATAAAATATAATTGTGAATTCCACACGTCAATAAATTAACATGACCATTGGCTCAATTCACAATCCATGACTTGCATTAAGAAGCCCTATCGAGTATCATTTTTTCTAAAATATATAGCGTTAATATTTAACTTTTATCTTTTTTAAAAGGAATAATTGATACTAAGCTTTTCGATTTACAAAATATTGATTATAGAATAAAGGGGTTTTTTACATTTGGACCCCCTATTTAGGACCCTGATTGCATCTAAACCCATGTTAGTTCAACAATTACACTTGACTCCATTTAAAAAAAAAAAAAAAAGTTTATTCACAATTTGCACTTCAAACATGTCCTTAGCTCTTTTATTCTTTTTGTTTTTCTTTACTTTTTTCCTCTTTCTTTTTCTTAACGGTTTCCTACCTGAGTACAACTTTGATCAAATCGCTCGGATTTTATCGGAGCTCAACTAGTTCATAAGTTCATTCAAAATACAATCATATGTTTTTTTTTTAATTTTATTCTTTAAACTAAAACCAACTAATCACCTTGTAAATTATCTTTTGAACGCCGCCCTTGTAGCTAGGTTTATATTGTTTCGATTAGTTTGATTAACTATTTTCATTCATAGGAATTGTGTTCGATGTTCTCGTTTTGTTTTGCCCTTTTGATGTGTTTCTCTTAAGGTTTTCATCTAATGTACCTTTTAATTTGATACAAACTAAAAGTTATTGTTATACTATCATATATGAATTACGCATCTCATAATTTCTTGTAAATATGAGTTAGTTGAGTAATATAGATGAATAATATTTTCTTGGTCACATGTTCATATGCTATATGATGTGAATATGTGGTCTATGACTTCTTAGTTTGAACCTCGCACATTTGTGATATATACCTTGATGATCATGTGCATGTATGAGGGCTAGGTGCATTGAACACCTCTATAGTATAATATTTAAATTATACATACAATATTTTATTTCTATACACGACTATGAATTGTAGGAAAGTTCATACTATTCACAATATTTTCTTTTAAGTATTAAAAAGAATAAGTTGAAAGGAAAAGCTCCAAAATATTTTGTGATAACTCTTTTATGTGAACAATTTATAGCATGATGGGTATTTAAAATTACTGGCTTAAATAAGATTTGAATGATAAATGGTTTCACGGACCACACGAATATCGAAATGGTATTAATCTTTTCAGACGAATAGTATATCTTCTAAATTATTTGATATTTTATCATTATTCTTTATTTATCTAATTAGGTATGACTAATAATGTCCGTATGATTTTCTCCATTCTCATCGTTTAGTGTATTTATATTTATTACTATCTTTCAAAGTATCTATCATGAGCTTATAATTAGCTCTGCAAGTTTTCCACCACTGGATCTCGTACTATTGTGTCAAAATGAATGTGTTTCAACCTCCATGCGAGATGTTTCTTCCCTATTTTCCGAAACAACAACACTAAAGATATTATTATGAGCACAATACGAAAGTACACATCACTGACAATATTATTAGGGGCAACTATGAAAGTATACATGCATGGAAGAGACATTTCCTAACATGTTTATTATTCACATAGTTTGTTGTTTGTTGCGTGTTTCTAATTCACGAGTTATAATTATGTACATTACACCTATCATCAAACTCATGGTCGTGGAGCGTCCAATGTCTAATATCTGAATCACGTTCATTTGGATATCTATAATAGTCCCCAGTCTAGCGGGCATGGAGATGGTTTGGACCGAAAATTTTGTGTGATTTGATTAGCGAATATATTGATGCCAATTATTCAATCTCGGTATGTGAAAACGTGGTACAATGGAAATGAAGGTGCCAATCTAGGCACCAACCAGGATCAACGATTGTGCATGAGTTGCATTAGTTGAGCGACAATAATATACTTGTGGACATGACATGATAAGCCAATTAGTATGATTTTTACCATTTCACATGTGCATAAATGCCAAGGAGTTCATCTAGTCAAACACGAACAGATATGGACGAGCCATCGAATTCCTATTATTAAATCGTAGAACACTAGTCATCAAAATCAATCACCGAGTAATTTAGGTAAGGTCCTTGAACTTTGAATTTAAGTTACTAAATATGAGTAATCAAATCATTCAATGTAAATTATCGAGTTCATATTTATTAATGAAATCGTCGAATTTTAGTGAAAGAATCATTGAATTAAAGCAATCGAGTTAAGTAAGAAAAATAGGCTAGTAGACAATACCTTGAAAAGGTGTGGCTTAGGGCTATTTAGTAGTCACATATAGGGAGTACGTAGACCCGACTAATAATAGCCATGCAAGGGAGTTATGTTTGACAATTATAGTCACCTCGAGAGAGTACACGGATTTGGCAAATTCATACTCACGTTCGAATAGTACGCAAACCTGACAGACCTCAGGTCATGAAATATGTTGCCACCAATGGGTTAAGGTAGATGGTGTGGAAAAGATACAACTCACAGTCAGGGGATGGAGGGGAGAGGGTTAGGCAATTGGAAAAATATACTATAATTTTATAACTATAATCAGTCTATAGCTTTCTATCTTATAAGTTATAGCTAAAAAACTAAGGAAGTAGTTGGCAGTTGCATACTAAAAATAGTCCACCTATCTACTTCTAACATCCTCTTTACAAAATAACAAGTATAAACTAGTCAAAGTATGCCTCTTCACTGGGCTTGGACTCGGATTCTTCAATATCCTGGTTTGAGCATCTTCTAGTTTGCTTCCCAAAATCATTAGGAGTTTTGAATCCCTATCATTAGGAGTTTTGAATCCGTCATTCCCCTGCACCAGCCAAGGAAGTGGACAATGCTGACCCCATCAGTAGAACCTAGATAGCCGAGTGAGTCAAGTCACAACCAAAGTTATGAAACTCAAAGTCATATGATTTCAACGTCCAGTTATTGAATTGACATAAGTTAAAGAATTAAGTTGAGTCGCCATGAACAACCGAGTTGGTTTTTCAACAAGAGTATTTAATTGAGAATAATTGAAGATATAAAAGACATTGAGCGTTGATCTATAAGCCATGGTATGTTTATGGAAGATTGTTCTTGTAACGACCCGATCCACTAACGGGCCGAGACCCAGCCCAACGGGCCGCCAAGGTTACTCATGGGCGCTCTCCGGGTGATATGCTGGCCCCACAGACCAACACGGATTCTAATCCGCGCACTTTGTCCTCACTCGTGCGCACTCCCAGTGGGTCACCCATCCTATAATTGCTCAAGAGCAAGCACGCTTAACTCTAAAGTTCTATTAGGTGGATTCCCGAAAAGAAAGGTGCACCTTCTTGGTATGAGTAGCGTTCTCAACTCTTTTAAACTTCTGAAACCTGGGGCGTTATAGTTCTTCTACGATTTGATTGACCTTGTCGTATCAAATCGTTTTTAGGTGACAAATTAGATGTCACTAGGGTGCCGCACGGTGTTGCACACCTGTGATCTACCCATAGGTATCGCTTAATTTTTGTTATGTCATTTTAAATTCTAAATTATACCATTAATTAATTAAGTTTTGGAATTTTGTTATAACTTATAAATGTGTACGTGCGCGGTTTGTTTTTAGGGTTTAGTACGTATAAACTCACATGTATTTATAATAGTTTCTGGAGTAATTTTTATTCATCCACAAGCTCAAAACTCACAATCCTTTGATAGTTTATACTACATGTAATTTGGAGTGTGTGTACACAATATCAAAAAAATTCAAAAAGCAAAATGAAAAGTTTGGGAGGGAAAACGAAGCGCACTGAAAATTTCAACTCATTAATAAAACAAGCTCAAATTTTTGTTTGGGAAACTTTTAAACCCCATCTGAGTACTCATTGGTCCAATCCAAATCACGCGGATCGCCATCAAAAGTCTTCCACCGTCGATCAAATCCCAATCTAACGACTCTCACTACCCCCACAATTTACCCCTTCACTCCACCCCCTCCACTATAAAATCTCCCCACCCTCCATTTCGAAACTCACCATTTCCAAAACCATCTCACATTCTTCCCCCAATTAATCTATCAATTCTCACTCCATCTCAACACAAATGGAATCCACTGCTAAGGTCAAGAAGGGTGCTGCAGGAAGGAAGCTCACTGGCCCCAAGAAGAAATCCGTCTCCCGCTCCGTAAAGGCCGGTCTCCAGTTCCCCGTCGGAAGAATCGGTCGGTTCCTTAAGAACGGCCGTTACGCACAGAGAGTCGGCTCCGGCGCTCCGGTTTACTTGGCTGCTGTCCTCGAGTACCTTGCTGCTGAGGTAATGTCCTTGTTACATTTCGAATTTTGTGTACATTTGACTTTCTAGGGTTTTGGAAAATTGAATTAATTGGGAATTGTTTTTTTGTTTTTTGTCAGGTGCTTGAGTTGGCTGGAAATGCGGCGCGTGACAATAAGAAGAGCAGGATCATACCGCGACACCTGCTATTGGCTATTAGGAACGATGAGGAGCTGGGGAAATTGCTTGCTGGGGTGACAATCGCCCATGGTGGTGTGCTTCCCAACATCAACCCGCTATTGTTGCCGAAGAAGACTGGTGGGGATAAGGCTACTGAGCCGAAGTCGCCCAAGGCTGCTAAGTCTCCTAAGAAGGCTGCTGCCTAATTAGCTTGTTTGTTTTTGTTTTTTTATATTGAAGTATTTTGTAAGATAGTGGGCGATTTAGGATGAAGGTTTTTGTATTGGAAGGGTGTCTGTTTGGTGGTGGTGATGATGGTGGATGATAGTTTTTGTTGTTATGGTTTAGCCCATTGTTATTAGAGTCAGTTTTACCAATGGAATGAAATGAACCTCTTGTTCTTCTGTGTCTTTATATTTTCAATGCTTTCTGTCAATATTGTTTACTTATGGTATGGTGATTCTGCAATTGTTGATTTATTTTAAAATGAAGCTTGAATTTATTGAATGTAGTTGTTACTGAGACTGATTTATTTGATACTATTTCATTTCGTCTCATTGATTCAACAATGGAGGAGTCTCATGAATCTGTTGGTAACTCGACCTGTGCAGTGTCAATTGGCGTTGTAAATGTATTTACTGTGGTTAATTTTGCAAGGAATAAACGGAAGCTGATTAAATGTATTTGTGAATATAAGAGCTTATTGATTTCTTATGTGTGTTGATTCTGTCCATAAATGATTCTTATTGTTTGGCTCGTCTAGCTTGTGATGTCCTAGCTGTTTGGATTTCTGGTAGAGACTTGATTGCGACTTGATTATCAGTGAGGTTTGGATTTGAATTCCATTCTCTTTCGTCACATAATTCATATTGTTGTTCATCGGGTAGTGATCAGTGAGTAGTTGAGAAATGGAATGTCTTTTGTGTATGTACTACTATGATTGAATTCATCTAATCTAGCCTCTTATTCTAGTTTTAACTTCATTTGTCTTGCGGTTATGATTTCTGGAGTATGTTATGATTTCAATTACGTTGTTAGTTGCATTAATTGAGGGTTACGGTTTCTAGAGTGTGTTATGATTTCGATTACGTTGTTAGTTGCATTAACTGAGGGTTACGTTTTATGCTTACGTTGTAATTATGATTCATTGTGTGTCATGTCCAGAGTGACTGATATGAGTAGTAATTTCCGGATGATGAGTGGTGTTCTAACCAGGTAATATATGAATTCTGTTTGAGACGATGTAAAAGGAGATGTTTAGGCAGAGAGGAAAATATCCCTGCATGATGATTTCAAGTCCTCTGAAGTCATAGAGAAATGTGTGCTGCATGAGTTTATGGATAGTTATAAAGATGAATGTTGTGTTGCAACAGTTGATCCTGTGGTGGTACTTTTTCTTCCAAGGACTAATGAAAACCATTTAGGATTATGTATCTCTACTTGACTTGTTTTTCAATCAGCACATGTTGTTATGTTTCATTCCTTCACGGTGCTAAATGCTGTTGAGAAGCGGTTATAATACCTTTGTAAGACTTATTATGATAATAACTTTGTCTATTTGATTTTCAATCTGTTTGAACTTATTCTGGAGTGACAAGTAGTTTGGGGAAGGGGAGATGCAGTTCCTCAATAGTTCGGCTATCTGTACATCTTTGCTTCGTTGATATGTTGGGAATGGGATTCGGCAACTTTCAACTCAACTGTTTGTCCTAGCTGTTTGGATTTCTGATAGATACTTGATTGCGACTTGATGATCAGTGAGGTTAGAATTTGAATACCATTATTTTCGGTATGGAATTCATGTTGTTGTTCATCTTGTTGTGACTAGTGAGTGAGTAGTTGAGAAATGATTCGGTTCTTTTGTATATATACTACTATAATTGAATTGATCTAATTGATCCTCTTATTCTAGTTCTCACTTCATTTGTCTTGCGGTTACGACTTCTGGAGTGTTATGATTTCGATTACGTTGTTAGTTGCATTAATTGAGGGTTACCTTTTATGCTTACGTTGTACGAGTAATTATGTTTCATTGTGTGTTAAATATCAAGCTTGAAGCTACGGCTATATTCTGGTTTTTGCTTAGTTTTCAGTCTTGGAATGTGATATGACGGTTTGATTTTCAAAGATCATCATCATGTCCAGAGTGACTCTGTGATATGAGTAGTGATTTCCTGATGATGAGTGGTGTTCTAACCGGGTAATATGAATTCTGTTTGAGACGAAGTAAAAGGAGATATTTGGGCAGATAAAGGAAAAAAAGGTTCCTTCCTTCCTTTTCTTTATTTCATAGTCATATAGTCTATAAAATGTCCCTGCATGATGGTTTCAAGTCCTCTGAAGTATAGAGAAATGTGTGTTGTATGAGTTTATGTATAATATATAAGTATAACCTGAAGTCACTGACATTGGTAATAAAGATGCATGTTGTGTTGCAATAGTTGATTCTGTAGTGGTACTTTTTTTTTCCAAGGACTAATAAAAACCATTCAAGATCTTATTTCAGATAGTTGGTCAATCACTCCAAGTTAAGGCTCTCATGGTGCTTTCTGTTTGTTAAGAAATGATCTCTTGATGTTAAACAGTTGGTTTGAATCTGTCATCTCTGTGTATTCTGTAATTAGGCCTGTAAAATTCCTGGTTACTTGCATTCCTTACTCATGCAAATCTGTTGGTTTTTTAACAGGTTCCTATGGATCTACTCTCCGGTGCAAATCTGTGGAGCCGGTTAAAGTCTGTTGGAAAGCATTCTGTTATTGGTGCTAGCGGTGAGATCAGTGATTTTCAGGAGGTAATGCATAGTCTAGTAACTTACGTAAGTTTACTTCACACCAGAGTATAATTTGGCTGTGTTATTAAGAATTTTTTTTTGAACGGCAAAAAACTTTGTGTTATTAAGAATGATGAATATAATTTACTAAGAATTATGCATCTCTACTTAATTTGTTTTTCAATCAGCACCTGCTGCTGAGAAGCGGTTATAATAGTCTGTATTGCTTTATAAGACTTATGATAGCTTTGTCTATTTGACTTTCAATCTGTTTGAACTTTGAACTTATTCTGGAGTGACAAGTAGTTTGGGGAAGGAGATGCAGTTCCTAAATAGTTCAGCTATCTGTACATCTTTGCTTCGTCGATACGTTGGGAATGGGATTCGGCAACTTTCAACTCAACTGTTTGTTGGAGGTATAGAAATTATGTATGGTCAGTTTGTAAGTTCTATTCCAGGTCAATAGTTGAGGGTATGTTTCTGACTGGTATATGTTTGATAAAATGCTTCAGAGAGGTGTGATGTGTTCATAGTTGGTAATTCTCCTCCGTCCAGAGACATAATAAGTCTGGGGAGCTGTAGTTGTGATTAATGTAGACTTTCTTGCTATCATTTGTAAAGTAATATTTAGATATCTAGAGTAATGGTTTTTAACGCAGGACTAGGTCAAGATACGAATGAGACAGTTTTGAAAAGGGCGTTTGAAGAACATGGTGAAGTTATTGAAGGTAGGGTGCTTCTATTGCTTTAGTATTTTATTTACCATGTCTGTTTTGGTTTGGAAATGAAGTGATTTGAGTTCGTCAACAGTGAAGGTAATATGTGATCGTGTAAGTGGAAAATCGAAAGGTTATGGATTTGTGAATTATGATGCTCAGACATCTGCTGATAAGGCCTTGAAGGAAATGGATGGGAAAGTAAGCTTTGCATATATTATTTCTTTTCTCCTGTGATTGATATTCAGCTTATTTGAAGCACCACTTGTTTATTTTTGCATTTGCATGTGATGTAGTTGTTAGATGGCAGAAATATCCGTGTCCGTCCTGCCTATAGAGGAGGAACACGAAGAAGTCTGGTGCCATATTCTCCAACTGCAAGTGGTTCTGATATGGTACTGTTCCTCATCACTTCTGCATATACCTATATGAAGAATATCACTTGCGAAAAATATGCTGATCGATTTCCATTGCTTTCAAGTTGGCTCATCTACCTAGTGCATCCTACACAAATGATGCTGTTTGCAATCTATTAGGAAACAGAGCTATAGCCTATAGCCACCCCCTCCCCTCCCCTCCGCTCTTGTGTCATATACTCTTTGTTAATCTCATTTCAAGTTCATATTATCGATGCTTATTTGCTTAGCACTTGCCTTGCCTCTAGAACACAATAGGCAATATTCACAACCTTTTGAGGTTAGGTTCAAGGGCTTACTGGTTGAAGTCACAGCTCCTACTTTTGTGAAGAAAGTTCTTTCTTTGATACATTGAAGATGAGAACTTTTGAGATTATTGGTTCAAGCCTCAAAGCATCCAAATAAACCTGTAATTTTCTAAACTCACTAAGCCAATGGCGTTTAAAAGAAAGAACGCATACTTCTGCTGGCTTTGACAAATACCTGTTTGGTAAAGAAAACATACTGCGTGATTCAACTACGTATAGATTGAAGGGCTTGTGCGCGGGGAATTTGACCTTCTCCAGTATTTAGAAAGAATGTTTCCATAATGAGTTGATCTTTCATGATGACCGTTTATGCAGGAGCCTGTAAATGTAACTCAAGATCCCCTTCTTGACTCGAAAAACTGACAAATTGTTCAGAGAGAATGTGCCCGGAGTTCTATGAGTTGGAGATCAATACCCTGAGAATTTGGAAGCCAGAAATTAACCTGTATTGTAAGACAATGTCTGCTTATTACATTATTCATGGTTCTACTTTCAGCCTTTACAATTGTTGCAGAGACTTGGATACAAACATTGTAAATGGAGTTATGTTTTGAACTTCGAAATTTGAAGCCCTTTCTATATTATCTCTTCATTTCCTTCCAAACAGGGTTACGTTACCAAATGGACAATGTGTTCTGTGCATGGCTGTTAATCTGTTATTTGTGAAAGACTACTATATGCAAACACTAACATGGGATGATGGGAATGCCATTAGAATCATTTAAGTTTTCAAGTTAGTAGAAAACAAATATAAAGTGATACTAAGAGCCCAAAAATCAGAAGAAAATTATTATCCAAGAGCACATAAATCTTAATACACAGCTTTGCAACTACTATTAAATACAGAACTATGCAACTATGCAAGACTTTTAGGCTGTGCCAAGTGCCAACCATCAACAATGATTTCTCCTTATTATATATATTTCATATTTTGTATTCTATGTATTTGGAACAATGTTAGATCACGGATACCAAGGAATTTTTTATCCTAGACCTCCGCTCTCACTATGCTTGTGGGTCTCACAGTGGGGTTCACATGCTACAGTGAGAGGAAGGAACACTAGGTGAAAGTCTATGATAGACTAAACCAGGTAACGAAAGCAAAAGGTGAATGTTGGGTTTGATCGTTACTAAACACTATGCTTAACTTTCCTGATAAGACTCGATGTTTAAGTAACAAGTTTAGAGAATGGCAAACAAATAACATGAAGTAAAATGAGCATAAAAGTAAAAGAAGCACAAAATATTCAACGTGGTTCGATGCTGAATAACCGAATTTTAATCCACTACCAAGATAAATACAAGGTACTTGCAGAAACCGAAACTTTTTCCTGTGTGATCTCTGAGTTCTCTCACCTAACTGTCGCTTAACCTCCAAACAATATTTGGTTATCACTTGCTTGTGAATTTCATAAGCTCGCACAATACAATATATTTGTGATGCTATGGCTATGACATTGAAAAGAACAGTCTCATGTGCTCACACACATAATTTAAGGTATTGCTACAGTGCTAACAAACCGACAGTTGAAATATTTGTTTTGTATGCAAATGACTTAACCTTCCAAAGTCTTCGAGGACAATAGTTCATGAATTCGAATTGTAGCGTGTTTTCTTGCATTTCTGGTTGAGGACTTGGAGAATTCCATGTAAATTGGGAAACTGAGTTCCCCTACTTTTTGGATGGGAATGTTAGAATTCCTTTGTTAGGTTGATTATTTGCACCAACCTTAAATCGGCAATAGTAGAATTCATTTTCCATGTTTGGGTGGTAAAAAAACAAAAGAATGTGAAATAGTTCAATACAAAATGTCATTTTAACAAGTAAAGGATGAGGCAAAAAATGATGTGTGAGATAGGGAGAAATGCTTGTGAAAATAGTTCCAATTTATCATAACAATCGTATATATTGTACACATGTTTTCAAATTAAACATTAATTACTCTTTAAACATTGATATTTTTACGCATTCAGTTTTAAGTTTTTAACCATAAATTATCCTGGTAAAATTACAATAAAATTTCTTTTTCAAACGAATCGAAAAAAAGAAAGAAAACAAATCAAGAAAAACAAAACAAAGTAGATGGACTTAAAATGAGATGTTTCGGAAATAAGAGGACCACTAAGGCACTAACTACTGCTGCAGAATCTGATTTACGGATTCAACAAACAACTCCCCAATTCTTCTTCGGTTCTTCCTTCCATCAATTTACAGAAGAGAAAAATCCAACAATGGCTTGGAGAGGACAGCTTTCCCGTAATCTGAGGGAGCTTCGGATCCTCTTCTCTCCCAGCTCAACTTCCAGCTCCTCGACCAGGTAAATGTATATAACTTTCTTCTCTCTATCCGTTTTAGATATTGTATTGTACTTTGATCGACTCTTCTTTTCACTTTTTCTTTGACAGAACTTTCATCCAGAATAACTACAAAGATCTGAAGACGAAGAACCCTAACCTACCAATTCTGATCCGTGAAGCTACTGGCATCGAGCCTCAGCTTTGGGCTAGATATGGTGATTTTCTATCTCTTGGTTATTTTCATGTTTTCAGTAGAATTGAATCACATAATTAGAAGATTCAAAACTGATTTAATAGTTGTTAAGTGTTCTCAGTTTTGTGAATGGAATAGTAGGCTATTCATTGGACTAGAAAGTATATATAGAAACTTAGAAGTTGTATTGAATCATGCTTTATGATGCATGCCTTTGATGCAATATATATACAATAGTAGGTTCAATGCATTTGATTTTGCTTCTTAACCGATGAAGAACGGTAGATTGCATATGCATGAACATTTGCGATTACTTGTGTTCATCAGTGAATTATGTAAATGGGAACCAGGTGATATGGATGATAATTGATCACTAATGAAATTGACGACTATCGTAAAGTGCACAATTTTTAGTTTACGAGTAAGTTGAGGCCAATTTAGATAAACCAAGCTGCCTTTTCAAATGTGTATGAGGCCATAGTCCATAGATGTGTAGTATCATTAATCTTTGGGATCATAAACAGAAAGCACGTTGTATATTGTAACTATAATTGTGATCATTCTGTGTAATTGTATACCTGAGTTAGTAGGGACGCAGGGCATAAAAGAGTATGTTGTGCAGTTACAGTTTTATCATGGTTTTGTTCATGTTTATGATGAGTTGATATTCTGTAATTAATGCATTGATTGGCGAAACAGACTTGGGTGTCGAGAGGGGGATACAGTTGGAAGGCTTAAACGAGGAGCAGATTTCAAACGCACTTAAGGACCTGGCTAAAGGAGGGAGCTCTTAGAGCATTAGTTAGGCCTGCTGACATTGGTTTTTTATTGGAGACTCAGACACCAATAAGTTTGCTCTCGGAAGTTTCTGGCAGTTAATTCCCCATTTGGTTTCACGATCCACTGATCGAAGTTTAACTTTAATAGCTCAGTTGGAAGCAGTGGGAGGTTCTCCTCTTTCTTATGTAATCTTAATTTGGATAGTATAATAATCTTGTGTACATTATGTTATTTTTGTCTATCAGACTTGGATTCTGAATTATTCAATGATTATTTGCTAATTTTGTTTGACGAAACAGATGCAATGATGCATCTTCTGTGTTTACTATTGGGAGTCTATGTCATATTTTAAAATGTGGCTTGTAAATTACCAATGATCATTAGACTTTTAGAATTGGAATAGCTCCTCCCTAGATCATCTGCTGTCATTGCTACTATTTTTTATTTGCCTCCTCTGGTAAGTCTATACACTCATTAGCCAGATTTTTAAAAGCTTGGTGTTGTTTCCATATTCGAGTTACTTGCATAAATGTGTCCTGACTTACAAACCGATTGATTGTCCTAAAGACGTTAGAGAGTACAGCTCCATGGTAACTAAATTGTTGAACCAAAACGGAGCTTCATCCCAAACATACAAAACAGGGATGTCGGTTTCCTCCACACGCTCAAGCTTTGCACTTATCATCTTTGCCAGAAAGTCAACCGGTCCATTTGATTTTTAGTAGATGAAGGAGAAGGTCAAAGTCCCAAACCGCCGAACCAGATGTCTAATGTATTGGAGGGGCGTCAAATAAAAACCATCACGCATAACGTGTCTCTTGGCATAATGTTTTTTTTTTTTGAAATGGTAAATCTAACTATCTTACTCTTACTTCTTTAGGAGAAGGTCAAAGTCTCAAACCCCCAAATCAGATGCCTGATGTATTGGAAGGGCGTCAAATGAAAACCATCACACATAACGTATCTCTTGTTATATATATATTTTTTTTTGAAATGGTAAATCTAACTATCTTACTCCTACTTCTTTACCACCTCAACATGATGCATTCCTAATTCCTGGTACCAAATGAACCGTGCCCAACAAATCTACATGTATAAAGGTGCCCTACAAATCTACAAGTACTTCAACCGGCGGACACAGGTCCACGCAAGCAACCAGTTAATTTAATTCCATGAAATGTGCACATAATGTTAATATCATGACGAAAAGAATGGAAAAAAGAGTAGGCCAACTATGATAATGCTGAAGGCATACAAAAGCATATGCTCAGAAGATACTCTCTCCACCAGCCCATTCCTCCTTTACCTTTAAGTTAATTATTATTGGACCTAAACAAACTCCTTCTTCTCCTTCCTTTTGTTTGAGGGAATGGATCATTTTTCATGGTCCATTCCCTGCAAATGTTTCTTCTCCAAACGAGGATGAATCAATTCCAGTGTCATCACTTCAGCAAAACCCGCAATGGCTTCAAGAAGTCGAAGAAGAAGGCGACGGTGATCGAGTTCTTTGGTGGCGATTGATGTTTTGACACTATTTCTATCTGTTTGGGCAACTAAACATCCTTTGGCAAATGCTTTTCCTATATATGTTCTGTGAGTTTACCAGTGAACTTGATGCTTTATCAGTTAAGTTCATCTTAGTGTTGTAGAATTTTGTTCATCTTTTATTCGGTTTGTCATAGAGATTTTGTCTCTATGAAAATTACATGTGTAATAGCTGATGACTCTTTCTAATGTGCCATAATGTGGCTCTTCTTTTATGCTAGAACTTTGGCTTCATATTCTATATGATTATCGATAATCTGTTAACGGTTTCTTCTATGCTACATCATTCATAACTAATGCTGTACCATTTGTTTACATTTGATTGTTAATTCTGTTCTGGGGAATGCTTTTATGTTATGAACTCTACATTCTTAAGTTTGTCTATCAGATTTTACGTGCACATGACCTTTAAGCTTGAAAAGAAAGAAAAATGGACAGCACATAGTGATATTTGAAAGCATGGAAGTTGTCGCCCACTGAGAAAACTATCAGCAACTGCCAAAATTAGGGTGTTTTTATACCAACTGCTAGCATGTGTTGCATTAATAATCGACGACTCAGTGATTTTGAGGATTTTTACAATTTACGAGAATGGAGCAATTTTTTTTTGCTAAAACGCAGAATATTGCACCTCTACCATTTCAAGATATGTCGGTTACATTTGTTTCTCAAAGGTAAACAATAACCAAGTATTGCACTGCACATGATTTTATAATCCATTTAACTTAAAAAATAATTGATTATAGAACACATGTTTTACTTTGAGATGATCAAAACGACACTCTCACGGGTGGGCATCAGGGTGTCACGTTGGTTAAATCCGTTTACGCTATCTATCGCCTCTAAAATCTATTAACGCGATTGTATAAGATCAACTTCATTTATTTAACTTGAGAAATGTGTTGATGGTTATAGAATTTAGTTCTAAAGTCATGCTGCAATTGTGTCACTGGTAACACACTTCATTTCCAACTAATAAGTCCGGTGTTCGAATCACCATTGGCAGAAGTGACAATGCCCTATACAACACGCATGGTATTTATTTGACACGTTAAAAAGCCCATTACAGAGCAAACTAAATGAACTACGGTGCCATTGAGGGTAGTAGATCCATGTACATCAATGACTGTCCAATTCATTTGTGACTTGACAATGTGGCTTACTTTACTTTATAGGCTTAAAGGTCTTGTAAGTTGTAACGCATCCTGTTCTAGTTTAAAGTGAATTTACAACTCAATTGATACAAATATGATTATGCACTTGGGGTTAGCTTAAGCTTGGACTAAAAGCCATAGATGGTCCACTCGAGACAGTGTAGCTGATCGACATTGGGCAATTCGAAACAAATCAGCAGTCCTTGGATACATGAACTTGATTTCCAACTAATGGTTGTTGCCATGTTTTATTTTCTGGGTGCGTAACTAAACCTCCTTCCCAATAAATTGGGCGCATATACAATTTACTTGAAACAGGCAATAGTAAGCCTAATGCAGTCCAAAAGTATATAACTGATAAATGACATCTTTTAAAGAGTAATATGAGGGTCAGAGGCACGCAGTTAAAACTCCAATAGAATGGAACAATACAAATTGTTGTTTTAGAAACAAATACAACAATCATTCTCTTTTCCATGTTTTCACCAGAGTATAGTTTAGGGAAAATATAGATTCACAGATTGTTCAAGAGAGTTTAAATTTTGACATGCACGATGTATATCCCAAATACACCTATAATAGTAAAAATTAAAGGTTGATATACACCTATAATAGTAAAAATTAAAGGTTGAAGTGAAGTTTTGAAAGAATTACACTTTTAACATGTTTACCAATAAACATGTTACTTCAATATTACACATAAGCTAATGTCATGTTAAGTACTGGCTAGGACTAATCCTTACACTTGTACTGATATCGATACATAATTCCTTAGGATTCCATCTTAAAAAGCTTATTCTTTCAAAACTTAAAACTTTTAATTTCGGTTTAAACCTATTACATGTGTATTTGGAATATTCATGCATGTCAAATTCAAACTTTCTTGAACAAAAAATGAACTATATTTTCCCGAAACCATATTACTTACTAGATCATATTAGGTTACCAAAACACAACTCTGGCAAAAATACTGAAGAGAATAGTTGATGTACTACAACTTGGGGGAAGTAGCTTTTATACATGCATTAAGGGAGGATATGCCCTATTACTTGGATAACTCTGTACTCAGAAATCGAAAATGCAGTAAACGTAATTGCAATTATTAAAAAAGTAAAGCCACACTGAAGCCCTGGGTAGTTTATCACTTATGATCAAGTATGACTACGAGTTAGAATGGTAAATGGATAAAATGCTCAAAATACAAGTTGCTACTTGCTTAAAACACAGGTTTGGGACCTGGGACAAAAATTAAAAGATGAGAATTGGGTTGAACAAAAGTACATAACAAAATGGCACATTTCACAGAAGGATGAAATAGGTTTTGCAAAGTAAACATGTGACTATCTCTGTGACTACTAATCATTTTACACCAAAAATAAAACCAAGTGAACATCTCTTTAATGATGAGTATCACTTGACAGGAAAACAAAACTACACAGTACATATATGATGAGAAACCACAAAATGCAGAAAATGAACTGGTTAATTGGGACTGTTTGAAGCAAACAAACCACAGAACAAAGGTAGAGCCGTAGAGGGGATGACTATTTAAAAGAATTGATCTTGGCTGGATCAGGCTAGAGAGAGCGCAAAGTCGACAACAATAAACTATACAGGTAGCATTTTAAGCACACCAAACAACTCTATGACAGAAAAGATTAGTGCCCAAGCACAAAGATAATCGGACAAATGAGCAACAGATTAATGCAGCCTTTCTCAATGTCAATTAAATTCACTTCCCACCAAATTCATAAGAGTAACATCAAAATAGTAATAGCATTTCACGAAACAAAAAAAAGCTACAACTGTTGAATGTCTATTGTACTAAAATAACTCAAAGCAAAATTGCAAAACAACTCCCAAAACTTAACTTCATTAGTTCTCCATTGTCCACTAAATCAAAGAGGCCATGGCAGATGGTATTCTTCAGTAAAAGAACCCAAGCACTTTACCACCAACATTCTTCCTCCTTGCTTCTTCATGGTCCATGATTCCAGCAGATGTGGTCAGCACAATGTAACCAAACTGCAGCAATACAGTGCGAAATTATAGTGAGTACTTGTATCAAAACCTTCACCAAACCTTAGCTGAAAGCATAAACTAGTACCTGTCTAGAGGGGAGCAACCTGGCAGTCCAGGGCTCAATCTCCTTGACACCAACATCAAACCTAGGGCTGATGACACCACACTTGTTGAGCCTACCGTTGAGCTCAACAACAATCTTTCCAGATCGGTGGTCATCAACAACCTCAAACTCACCAATGTACCCTGCAAATCCAGTTCACAAAACACATCATACACTCAACTCAAACTAAATTCATCGAAAACAAATTAGTCGAAGGCGAGGCGCACAAACCATGCTTCTGCATAACCATGAGAAACTTGATGACCACTTTTGAGGAAGGTCGGATCATGACCTGGCGCTTTCCCCTCTTCTCAGCATTGTACATCGACTTCAGAGCATCATTCAACACGCTAACCCTCATTTTTCCTCAACACAAGCTGATTTCAAATTATCACAAATAAAAAGGATTAGATACCTTGATTGTCTAACATAGCTACAGAAACCGAGATCCAACAACTCATTTAACAGAGGTACACCCTAAGGTCGATCATAGCATTCAGAACAGCAAATCAAGCATTTGAGATACTAGGCTACAACACAGAGAGGTAACAAACGAAAATGAAAATTAATCTACGAAGGGAGCTAAAAATTGCACATCAGCGACCTAATTGCTAGCAGAGATATAGCATCGAGATTGAGGATGAAGATGAGAGATGAAACGAATTGTTACGGAAACAAAGGTAACGATGATGATGATGATCGGAAAAGTACCTGGAAACTGCAAGCGATGCGGTTTTGGAGATTTCGTTCAGCTCAGCGGCAGCAGCTTGAGAGTGTGTGTTGCTAATTAGGGTTTTGAGATCCTTATAAATAACTTGACTTGACCTCAAATTCCTTATGCTTAATGACAAAACGACCCCTCACGGATTTTATTTCTCTCCTTTAACCTTTTTCTTTGGCCCAGTTTATTCAGCCCAATTTTTCTTTTTCCAAGTTAACTATGTTTTCTTCGTCGATCTAAATTGAATTGAATTTATTTGTAGTGAAGAATAATATTAAACGAATTTGAGCTGAATTGAAATTAATTCATCTGAACAGATTTGAACTTAAAATAATCAATTTTCAGACGATGAGAACATAACCTTACAAATGTATTTTAATGTGAAAAGAATATAGTAAGTCGGTAACTAATTCATCCATACATGACCGAATAAAATTTGTGAATAATTTGCAAATTAGTGATGCTTTAAAATTTTTATGCCAAAGTGTAATCTAAATAATCCGTTACAATTTAATGATTTTTTTTAACAAATTAGTTATGCTAATAATTTTAGTATTTTTTTTAACTGCAAATCTAACATACTCTACTCCTACATGACTACATCTATACTACTCCTTTACCACGGTATGTATCCAACTAACTTCATTACTAAATTCTCTCCAACTAACTCCATCATCAATCGTTCACCACCCGTTAACTCCATATTAAAATATATCAAGCATCATGTGAGAGTGATGCTTATTGTGAGCATCTCTATTATGCCGCTTGTCGATTGCAAATCCGGATATAGATGTTTGCCAATTTTAGCGATGCTTGGCAATTGCGATACACGGTTACTGGACACTTGCACAATTATTGCAAGCTAACGTTTGATAATATGCTTTCACAGTTTGGATGCTTGTGAATTTTTAGATCATTAAATAGGACGATGCCGCTTAATTTGAATGATCGTAAAATAGGGGGATTCTAGAACTTGACAATTACGTTTATATTCCCTTCCCTTAGTCAAATTTATAAAAACAGTAACCAAATTCATTCACCCTCAAAATTGTTCAACCAAATAAAATGCCAATCCAATATTGTGAATGTTGGATTTCCTATACAAAGAGTACAGATCAATAATTAGTAAGGATTCCAAGTATGATGAATAAGAATAGATTTTCAAGATTCATGACAGTAAATGAACATGAATGGTGAATGGAGTTACGTACCATTTGTGAACTCATAGTTTTCAGATGCAGTCTCCTGTTCCCATTGCTTCCAACCTTTGATCAGCATTCTGGTATAAACATGTATGTAACTTGCCATGTCTTGATTTTAAAGTAGCACGTAAGGGCCTCCTTAGGGTAGAAGTAAATACCAAAATACTATGTAGAAGCTTATTGTGTAGAAACAACAAAAGAACCATGTTCACATTTTGGTGTTCCTCACATTCTATATGCAGGACAGTAAAAATTCAACATTTAAAAGAACAAAAAATTTATCCTAAAATGTTCATTTAAGTGATATTTTACACAGTTCTTCCAAGTGGACAGGAGGAATCATGAAGGTAAATATTGGTCCAACTAAAACCATTCAGCATCTTTTGCAAACACCATTCTGCTAAATTTGAGTACTTCAACTAAGCAAAGGATATTGCAAACATTCATGAAATGCATCAGCAGAAACACATAATAACATTCGATACATGCAGCTAACATGAAAGAAAAACTAGTTCTTTCATTGTGAATGCCACACTTGTGTCCTTGCAGGTAGTAGCAGTTGTGCCAACAAGAACTCTGTGCTCATAAGATAGAAGTCGGATTACTGAAATTTGCAAACTGATACTGTACATACATTTCAGACAGATTTAAGACAAGTAGTCCCTCCCGGCCTTTTACCATTTTCTTGCCTAACAACATTTCAACTTTACTGACACCAAAATGGAAAAGACACAAGGTTGCCTAACAACATTTCAACTTTACTGACACCAAAATGGAAAAGACACAAGGTGGAAGAGATGGTTCTGGTTCTACCAAGTAACGCCCTACCAGGTTAATTTATTTCCACTTTCTTCACTCGGTTCCTCCTCTTCCAGGTTGATAGTTGTCCTTTTTCCATGGTCAACTGCAGCATCTCCAGCAGGCCTTGATGTTCCTTCCCCTGCACCTTGATTCAGCTTAGCCTTCCTCGCACCATTATCTCTTACAATACTCACTATCTCTACACACTCCAGCAGGCCCTCAAGGATGTTCTTGAGGCGATCTTCATAATACCGGTTCAACTTTGAAGCATGAATGAACATGATAAAGCTATTCTGGGATGGCTGGCAAAAAATCAAGCCACTAGACAAGGATAGTAAACATGAAAGTTGACAATGTAAAGCTTTTACTTCAACATTGTACTCAGTTGTAGTAACACATACGGTTCAGCAAAACACGATGAAAATCAATCTCTAAACATCAAACTCAAAACACAACAAAATGAAGCCTATATATGTTTACTAGTACTCATTAAACACAGTTACATTCTCTCAATAAGCCGAAGCAGAACTCTATTTGTCAATTCTATAGTCCCATCCAAGAGGGTATTCAGCAAAGCTCTCAGGCTGCAAAGTAATTTGCTAATCTGTTCCTCAAAGTCGAACCTTCCGTATGAGCGTATTTGCATACCTCAGGGTTATATTCTGGATCATGGGACACAGAGTGGTTTGTCCCATAAGGAGCTTCATCATCCAGATCTATTAAAATGTTGTGTAGAATGCAACATACATAAATAAACCTGGGCAACTTATTCTTGTCGGGCCTCCACATTTTCCCATGAAGCATCCTCCAAACTTCCTTCAACCTCTTCAATGCCTCAGGCGCCACTGCTTGTGTTGCAAGAAGCCTCTTATTGAATTCATCTTCAGCACTTGAGGGTTCTGTGTCTTGATATGGAGTGACTAGCCACGGTAGCAATGGATATCCGGTATCACCAACTATATATTCCCGCAAACCTATATTGTCAGAAGAACAGTTTAGCTTTTCGCCTTCTTGACATAATCTGAAGACATTTGAACTCTGGAGGACGGCAGATTTGCTCAGCTGTCCTGGCCATCCGGTGACTATATCCAGGAATCTGAAATAGGGATCTACTACCACTTGTAAGATCATGCTATGGTTTCCTTGACAATCAAGCCATGTTTCACAATCTTCATCAGATGCTGCCAGCTGAATTTTTATATGAGTGGTATCAATTGCACCACAACAATTAGGTAGACCTCGGGTTTTCTCAAACTCCTGCTTTATTTGACTCTTTGCATCCGGTGAAGGCCATTGGATGTGATGCATCCCGTTTATTTCAATTGCCTCCACGAAGTGCCATGTCACTTTAGAGACAGTTGACTGGTGAGCCCCGAAAGATTCCCCAATCGCCACTAATGAATTACCAGACATGAGCCTTCTTAGTGCAATAGCTACCTGGTCAGTTAAGGAAATCCGGTTTCCATTCAGAAAGCTGTGATGCGTTCTCATCATGTGGTCCTTCACCAGTGAGCATATGTAGTTGAATGTTTTCCGCGACATTTCAAAGCTGGTTTTATGTGCATCCAACATTGGGAATTTTGGACTTCCTGCAAAGAGGTACAGATCAAAATCTGTCTTAGCTTTAAAATTTCAGGAATAATAGGTAACGAAGATGCGATAAAGCAGGAGCAAGATATTCATACGGTCCACTAATACTAATTGAGTAGTGAATAAAAGAGGAATTAGAGCAGCAGATCAGTTGGATATGAACAGTAAACAGTTCAAAAGGTTTCACTTTCATATGTTAACTAAGGTATTTGTTCCTATCCTCTTACAATGGGACTAAGGGCTTCATTCTCGAGTGTTTAAAACTATCATCTGATTTTTTCTATATTCATGAATCTCAACGCAGCCACTATAGACTATCTTAACATACCAGAATGTTTGTCATATATAATGGCACAAAATGTAAGAAACATGAACATGTATAAAAACATACTACTCCATAGAAATATGACTGTTATACTATATAATTGCAGCATTATAATTTGCAGTGTTAGGTATTGAGTTATGTGAAAATTTTGGTGCACAAATGAAGGCTCTCTGCCGAAAGTCTTTAAGGCAAGCAGACTTTAAAAATCAGGAATGGGCTAAAACAATGGTGGCTTTCACAATTCTCCAACTACTCACTTCATACTATGGCTAAGCAGTACTTGGCAGGTGTGCAGGGGCTGTGTGGTATATATATGCAGTCTAACCCTATCATTTCTATACAAAGAGGCTGATTTCCGGTCTCGAACCTTTACAGATCAACAGTGAACAAACTTACAATTGTGTCAACAACACTCACCCTATTCTGGATTCATGTCAGATTGTGCAAACAAACTATGAATCTCTAATCATCATTCCAATGTGTCCTGATTAACATGTTTGAGTTAATTAACATTGCAGCAAAATCTTGTGTGAAATGCTAATCAGTGTTTCAGAATTAAATTAGGGATTTATTGTTGAGATGTTATCCTAACCATCTCTCGAAGGCTAGAACATAACATATATAACATCAATTACACAGTTAGCAACATATAATTCAATCAGCAAGAGTCACAAATCCTAACATTGCAAAACCAGAAAGAAGAAGAGGTAAAGACAAAAGGAAATCTAAGAACAACGTACTGACCAGTAATTCTCTTCAACAAAAGACTCCACCATTCTTCAGAGCCCTCTTCTACGGACCCACCAACCATAGGATGGTTGTTCTCGTTGTTGGTGGTGTTGTTACAATCTCCTTGAGGTTTATCATCATCATCATCATCAACCTTCCCCATCCTGTTCCGTCTCAGAGGTGCCATCTAAACCCAATTGATTGAACAAAACCCCTTTTATTAACTTCAAACACCCACACAAAAAAAAGAAAGACAGTCAAGAAACTAACTGTGTTATATATATAAATCGAATAAATACCCAATCAAGATAAAACAAGCACGATTCAATTCTGAACACATCAACAACTCATAAGGAATAGATAGAAACATGCAAACAACAGAGACATACAGGTGATTAGTTGCTGCAACTGTTCGGCAATGGAGATGATGAATTTTCGCCGGGCGTCTTTTGTTTTCGCGTCTTGCTTAGCATGCAAATTGGAGAGGAAATATAAAGTTATGATGAGAGAGCAGAGAGAAAACGCTGCGTATTAGGGAAAGTGATTACCCAAAAATGCATAGTAATATATATCTTGGGCAAGTTAAGTGTTTTTGTGTGTTTCATTAAACAAGACACCAAAAACAATGTGGGCATATTTACCTGAGTATGATGAACATGAACATAGTAATATATGGATTTGATATCGTTTTTATTTATAGTACAGAGACTAGCCATGGAACAAGATGGGGGTATCATATTTGTCTAGAAAAGACTACTCCAGTCTCCACTCCACTTACTTGTTTACTATTGTCCTACTCCAGTCTTCATTGGCCTATCAACAAATTTGCCATTCACAAGAAAAATACTTCAATTAAGAAAAAAAAAAAGAAAACTCTTAAACTTTTATTATGTTGCAAATAAGTTCGAGTTTTATATGGAGTTATAAGGGTGGTTGAGTGGTATTGATACTGGAGTAGCACAAGTCAGAGGTTCGAACCCTGACGGAAGGTCTAAAAGGTAGTTGGATTTGCCGTTAAAAAGAAAAAGTTCAAGTTTTATATGCATCTTCATGAACCCGACATTCTTTAATTGAAAAAAAAATTCGACAGGATACGTGCAATTAATGTTTAATTACATTCAAGATTTTCTTTGATGTGAAAGAATAGGTGATAAGTTTTCGAATCACCAAAGTTTATCTTAGAAGAAACAAAAGAAAATCAAAAGAAGAAAGTAGAAGAAGAAACAAAGCATGTAACTGAAATAACTGGCGCGAAGAACATAATAACGGTAACGAAATTTGTCATCAAAAGCATCGTGGAGCGCGAATTGACCGTAAGAGAAGGAGCCGAGAAACGATGTCGCATTAAGAAAATTTCCAATCCTAATCAAATTAAGGTTCTTCCCTAAGAGAACAATCCGGATGTTTCGAGAAAAATTTTCGAATTAGTTTAGGGTTTTAAATCGTTTTTCCTTGCATATATTATGCTTGGGGAAATTGTGTCCATAACAATGTAATTAGGTAGATTTAGCTATATATAGCCATGATTCCTTTTTATCTACAACGATTTACATATCATGATATTTCAGTGAAATAGAACTAGTGACTGATCAGGTTGGACGGGTAATAGTAGATTTACAAATGACTAAATGAAAATCAATTGAAATTTAAAATGAACAAGATTTTCTATCTCAATTTTATAGATAAATTGAATATGATCGTGATGTTTATTATTGCGGAATACACCCGTCGACCTAAGTTAGTTTTCTAAATTACTAGAAATAGACCCGTCAAACACATTTTATGTTCTAAAATACTGCGAACAAATCCATTAGACACCATTAGTGTTCTAAATTATTGCAGTATATACCCGTTGGACACAAATAGCATTCTAAATTATTGCGGAATGGATCGACTCATCGAAGATAGATAGTGTTCTAAATTATTGAGGATTAGACCCGTTCATTATTCACATTTACTCTTCTAAATTATTGCGGAATAAGCCCGTCAAACAAGATTTAGTATTCTAAATTACTACCGAACAGATCCATCGAACACATTTAGTGATCCAAGATATTGGAAATAAACCAAACAAATATGATCCTTTATATGTAGTATCACAGAAGAATCCTGAAATTATTACGAAATAAGCTTGTCGAAAACCTGACATGAAATAGTTTGGATTTGACACGTTTGGAACCTACTTGGGTTTATCTACGCATGTCTGGGATTTTAGGTGCGAAATCGACTCAAAAAGACGCCACTTTTCTATCAAAAAAGTTAACTTTCCATGGGTCATGAGTTGGTCCAATCCGCACCCACATACGACCTATTTAGGATCCATTTAGGATTCAGATTCATACCCATGCTCGGACCGGTCTTGGACACATGAAAAAAACATTTAGGTAGGTATGGCCGTATGGGTCCGGATACGAAATATATCCGTCGAACATGATCGTGTATATGTAGTATCACAGAAAAATCCTGAAATTAGTACGGAATAAACCCGTTGGACACCCTCCATATGGTTGGATCTGACACGTTTGGAACCTACCCGGCCTGATCTACACCTGTAATGCTGTAACTCTCCATGGGTCATGAGTTGGTACGAATCCGGACCATAAAGAACCTGTTTAGGACCGATTTAGGATTCAGATTCGTACCCATACTCAGTCCTATGATGGGCCCATGAAATTAACATTTAGGTAGGGTATGGCCATATATGTCCACATTCAAGAATGATGGGTTTGGTTACTGCTTACTCTATTGTAGAATTTGGATAGGGTGTAGACTAAATAATTCCATTGGGATCAATGTTTTTATTGTATAATCACGCATAGTTATTAATTTTGTTTTTATTATTAATAAGCTTAGAATGTGAAGAAAATGATTAATTTATCTTTTCTGTTTGTAGAAATTTGAATAAAATTATGAGGCCAAGTAAAATCATTTGTATGGATTATCAATAAATAATATCATCATTTTTTTTTTCTTTTTCTAATCTTCTCCTTCAAAGCTCCGGCACCGGATTTCGGCTGGGATCCGATATTGGAGCAAGCTCCAGTCGGAGCGTAGCTTGAAGCTCCGATCTGGACAGATTGGAGCTCACACGTCCCCAGATCTGAGTTGTAAAGCTTCGGTACTGGAGCTTTTGAAGAAGAAGAGAAAAAAGAAAAAAAAAAGAGAAAGGGATTAATATAAAAAGAAAAAAAAAAAGAAAAAAAGAAAAAAAATTACAACTAAGGCCATGTTTGGCAAGTAGAGGGAGAAATGGGAGTGTTAATCCGGTCAACCAATTCAGTTTACTTTGGACCCTGATGTAATAAATAAAACAATGGTCACCTAAATGCAAAGTACGACTCTTAGAGAGGGTGTGAAAGTAATTTTTTCTATCTAAATTTCAAAATGGTCTAAAAAATTATTGTAAAATAAACCCCAAGAAAACTTATATTTAAAAACAAGTTCCAAAATAAAATAAAGTAAAAGATTCGATCGGACGAAGCTTGCACAACTCCGATACCAGAGTTATTCCAATACCGAAGCTTTAAAACATAAAAAAAGGGATTAAAAAAAAAGAACAATAAACTGTATAAAGGGCGTGTCTAGGGGAAGAAAAATAAAACGGGGATTATAAGTTGGTCACATATTTTGCATCTTTTGGGCTCAACGTAATTATTGAACTAGATATCCTTTAGACTTCCAATGGGGGGAAGGGGGGAGAGAATATATGTGATTCTCGTATAATAACTCTTATGACTGTCCATTAATTTTTATCTTACAACACTCCTTATAGAGGAAGTTTTTTTTAGGGTTCATTTGGGGCTAAAAGTCCTAATTAAGTCACAAATAGACTCCAATGAAGACTATAAGACCTCATTTATCCAAGCGAATATGGTATAGGGGTCTGTGGGCCCTGTGTATTTAAATGTTTAAAAAAAATAAGTGGAGACCCAAGGTATTGGGTCTCCAAAATGGAAACTCAAGACCCTGGGTATGTCTATACATAGGTTGGGGACACATGTTCCCAACCTATTGGTTCCTTTTTTTTTTTTTCTTTTTTATTATCTTTTAATTTTAAAATACATATATTTCATATTTTTTATCTATACAATACCACCCAAAATTGTTATTTTTATTAACATCTAAAAGTCTTCTTTCTTATTCTATCTTCACCTCAATTAAATCAATTATCTTTAAAATGGATCCAAACCATCCACTTTACCCACATTACTCTACAGGTTATAATTAATTTGGAAAAATATCAGAATAAGGTATACCTATGACACCTAATAACATAATAATACCCTTTAGTTTAGCAATAACATTTTAGTACCAAATTTGAATTTTTTGAGTTGACTTTCCACTAGTCACAACTCTGCCACTAAACTTTTCCTTCCCAAACAAACACGCTCTTAGCTACAATGAGGACAAAAATTCCTTTTTACCTCATTCCAAGCCAAAAATTAATTTCCTTTTTTTAAAATTCTTTTATATTTTTTCTTTTTCTTTTTTCTCCCTTTCTTCTTCACAGCTTCGGTCACCAGAATAATTCTAATGACCGGAGCTCTGCTCCCAACGAAAACTTGCAAGCTCCGATCAGGGAGCTCTTGCAACTCCCGATCTGGGAGTTTAAGAGTTTCCAGATTGGAGATTCTCCAATCTGGGAGCTTATCGGAGCTGAGCTTGTTAAGCTCCGATCTGGGAGCTTAACAAGCTCCCAGTCAGCTTTCGTTTTTTACTAGACTTGAAGAAGAAGAAGAAGAAGAAAAAGAAGAAAATAAAACAGTAAAAAAGAAAAGGAAAAAATAAAGAAAAGGCTAAAAATATGTAAGGTAATTTTTTTTACTGGTTTTCCATTTCAGTTTCAATTACATTTTGGTTCTCCACCACAATGCTGTTTGGTGCTAAAAAATCTGATTTTGCAACAGTTCTTAGTACGCCAAAAAATCAAAATGGGCACTAAAATGTCACTGTTCATCATCTAGTGGGTACTAATTCGTTATTAGGTGCTCTATCGATACCCTTAAAAGTTACGGACCCAATTAGTAGCCCATGACAATGTGATACTCCCTCCATCTATAAATAATTGTCCCATTTTGACTTTGACCAGTCAACTGTTTTCGACTTTTGCTATAAATTATTCTTAAACTATAATGGTAAAATAAATAATAAAATTATATTATGAAAATTTAAGGTCTATATTTTCATAATATAATTCTGTTATTTATTTTACCATTATAGTTTAAGAGTAATTTGTAGTCAAAGTCAAACATGGTTGACCGGCCAAAGTCAAAATGAGACAATTATTCATAGATGGAGGGAGTACTAATTAGTATCCCTTATTTAAGCTCAAAAAATGGGATACTATGGACATAGGGCCCACATAAAAGTTTCAAATAAGTTCCAAACCATTATATTGGAGGCCCTAATTGAGCCCGGACCATAAAGAGTGCTCTTATAACTAGGCCTGTACGCGGCGGTTATGAACGTTTTTTTGCCAAAACGAGCATAAATAATGCTCGCAAGAGATTACAAAAGTAAGGAACACCAAAGAGCCAGAGTACCGAAAGCAAGAGTGAAGTACCAACTAGGAACCTTAATAGGGGCGGCTCAAGCCTTGTGCAGTCAGTCCAATTGCACAAGGCCTCATAATATTTGGGGCCTCATTTTAATCTTGTGTAATGGTTATATATTTATGTATATGCTAAAAGTTCAGAGAAATGTTATGTCCAAGTGGTGACAATACATGGTTTAAGTGTCTTGTTATTTTTTAGGCCTTGAGTTCGAAACTTATTATGAACTTTTTATTTATTTATTTTGTTTAAATCTACTTTCACAGTTATTGTTTGAGGTCTATTATGAATTTTGGCACAGGGCCTCTAAAAATCAGAACCGCCCCTGAACCTTAACTATCCAACAAAAGTAAACAATAAAGAAGCCATGTACTTCAGCGGTAAACCATAACCAAGTAGACTCCTGGAGGGATCAATAAGCAGGGCTTCAAAGTTTTTTTTTTTTTTCTTTTTTTTCAAAATTGAAAAACATGCATTGTGCACTAATAATTTACTTAGTAATAATACTAATAATTTAGTATATTAAAAATAAAAATAATTTAGTATATGCGGGCGGGTGGCGGGTAACCAACCGCTCACCCGCCACTGCCCGTGTTTTGGCGGGTGATCAAAGTTTTAACTGCGATCAGTTTTGGAAAAAAATGTTTACCGCCAATTGCGGTTTGTTTGTGGACGGATATGCGGGCGGACGATTTTTATGCACACCCCTACTTATTACTACTCATTTACTTTTCAAAAAGCGTTATTTTATTACCACAAATGACTTCATGTTATAAAATAAATAAATTATAATAACACTATATTAATTGTGAAATGTGTACTTTATTTAGTTATATTTATTTATATGATATAGTAATTTTTCATGTGATTAATAAGAGAGTAAGATGTGCTAATTAAGAGTTCGCTATGAAAATTATTGAGAAATGGAATAAGTGTATTTCAATTGGTTTTTTTTTTTAAAAACAAAATAAAACCTTTTATGAGAGATTGTATCTCCCATTTTCGGAATTAGTAACACAGTTTAAGCTTAAAGTTTATGTGCTCGATATACATGCATTTTACAATAATTATAAATATGTTATGTGGATTGCGAAAAAAGGTAGTGATATTGATTGCGAGAAAAGTAAAGATGGTCTCTAGCGCAAGTTCATGATTTAAAAACAAAATACGAATAAAGTTGCGCATATTAACGGACACATAATTAAGGGGCATAAAACATAAATCACATGAATGAAGATGATAAGACTATAAACATACACAAAATCTTAAGATTGTACTAACACAACACAGAAAACAGTTACAGTATTCATTTAACATAGTTTTAGTGTCTCAACATGCAGGTCGAACCAGAACTCTATTTGTCATTTCTATCATCCCATCCAAGAGGGTATTCACCAAAGCTCTCAGCCCGCAAAGTAATTAGATAATCTATTCCTCAAAGCCGAACCTTCCGTATGAGCATATTTGCATACCTCAGGTTTATATTCTGGATCATAGGACACAGACGACTGGTTTGTCTCATAAGGAGCTTCATCATCCAGATCGATAATAATGTTGTGCAGAATGCAACATACATAAATAAACCCCGGAAATTAACTTATTCTTGTCGAGCCTCAACATTTTCCCAAGAAGCATCCGCCAAACCTCTTCAATGTCTCAGGCGCCAGTGCTTGTAAGCCTCTTATTGAATTCATCTTTAGTGCAGTGGTTACCTGGTTTGTGGTCTGTTAAGGAAATCAACTTTCCATTCAGAAAGTTGTGATGTGTTTTCATCATGTGGTCCTTCATTAGTGAGCATATGTAGTTGAACGTTATTTGCGACATTTCAAAGTTGGCATTATGCGCATCCAATATTGTAAAATGTTGGACAACCTGTGAAGAGGTACATAACAAAATCTTCTTCGCTTTAAATTTACAGGAATAATATGCAACTGAAAAGTTGTGTTATGGGATCGGTACCGAGTAATACAGGAACACAGATGTTGGGTGAAGGTGTTGTTGACACCTTGATTCAACACATGTACTCAGTTAATCACATGGCAGATATAAACAACGGAATAAGTAAATAACGATTTCAAATCTAAGCAGCTCCTCAGAATTGCTCGCAAAGTCTTTCGACATTATACTAACAACAATGGTTTTATAAAGTATCTTTGAAAGCTCAAAACCTATTCAAGTTAGAACATTTCACTTGAGAAAATAGACGAACTATTTTCTAGACAACTTATGTATGAGTAATGTAACTCCCCCCCCGAAGTCAGAGGCTTAGGCGTTGAGAACACTAACAAGGTGCACCTTTCTTTTCGGGTATTCATCCAAACCTAGTGGGAAATTCTCAATGTTCGCACGAGTGAGGACAATGTGCGCGGATTAGAACACGATTGGGGTCAACCAGGGGCGAGCCCATTCATGCGCAAGGGGCAGCACTTGCTGCCCCTGGTTTTTTCAATTTTTTTTAGTTTTATACCTATGGGATTGAGTTAATTAATTAAAATTATGTTTTCCTAATCACAATCGGTAGGGGGAAGCTTGGGAATGAATTAATTTATTGGAATAGAGTCCGTGGTGCGGTCGTGATGGATAATTACTGTAATTAGTACTACACTCCTACTACCACTTTGTTTTTTCTTGTTTACAATTTTACTATTTTTTTGTTTGGTAACTTGCGAGAACTCCATTTCATTTTATTGACTTTGTTTATGTCCAATTTGACCTCAAATTAATCATAATTCATTATGAAAAAGATAATTTTAAAAATTATATTATGAAAGTATACTTATTATATTATCATAATAAAACTTTTTAATTTTTTTTTTCACAATGAACTATGACTAATTTGAGGTCAAATCAGAGGAAATAATTGATTTTCAAATTTCAAATGAATTATTTAAAGTGGGATTCTAAGTGACCACAGGAAGGAATTGATTTTTTAAATGAATTTTAATCATAAATTACTTTTAAATTATAATGAAAGAATATAACTAAGTACATTATAAAACTAAATAAAATATACTTTTATAATACAATGTTATATTGGATTTTCCCTGATTGTTTTTTCTTTTCCCATGGAATTACCCAAATTATGTAAGGCCTTAATCTATTTATAAATCTTGTTCCCCCTGACTTAATTTTCTGCGTTCGCCCCTGGGGTCAACATATCACCCGGAGAGCAGACCGGGAGTTACCGCGTCGACCCAAATGATCAGGCCTTCGATCCATTAGTGGGTCGGGGAGTGTGTTTTTGCAACTTGGTGGAAGCCTTTGTAGGGTTCAGTCTGGACCGGACTAGAGGCATCAACTGGACTAGAGGCATTAACTAGGTCAATCGTAGAACATCTCGGCACAACCCCGTCCTCTTAAAAACCTTTATCCTGGCCCATTTGAAATTAGTCCGGACTGGCTCACGTTCAGTCTAGCGGGTTATATGGGCTATGGGTTTCATGGCCCGCTCTCGGACCAAATAAACCCAGGTGGTTGGACTGGCCCAGCCCAACCCTGATAGACCGATTAGCCCACATGTACATCTGTCCATATATGATTATCCCTCATTAAATTGGGTTTGTATTTCAATCGTATTAGGCTCAGTTGGAACTTTGGACTCCATTACAATATCAGAACTAGTCCAATTTATTTGGTTATGGCAAGTTGGCAACCAATTTACGTTTCAAACTTCAGTTGTAGTGGGCCGTGGAGTATTAATAATTAGAAAAAAAAAATTACTTCTATAAAAGTGCGAGCGCAGAGTATTAATAATATAAATACATGCATAAATTTTATTAAACAAATTTTACAAAAAGTTTATTATAAGTAACTTTTGAATTGTTGTCTTAGAAAGCTAAATGAACACACAATTTAGCATAATTGTAAACATTTTACTCAGGGTTATGTATTAATTTTGAAATATACCAAACATATCAGTATTAATTTTGACATATATGACCAAACATATCAATTAAATTATCAATATAGTACAATTTCAAAATACGAGATCGTCTCGAATGTCTAAAAGCGCGAGAGTAGGCTTGAAACGAAAGGAGAAGCTTTAAAAAGTGGTTTGGGCTCTTTTTTTGTTTTATTTGGAATAAGGTTTTGAGCTCTATATTGTTACTTGTATGATTTGGTGGTACTTAATAGTGTGTTCGATCTCAGGGTCTGTGGGGAACATCGTCAATCGTGTGTCTATGATCTCGAAATTAAACTTGACCTGATTGGTAATCGCCCCCTATGGTATTGGCTAGAGTTGATTGTCAACTCGTCACTTTTTATTTCTTGGCTCTTTGCTAGGAAGAAGACATACTATAGGTTAAGTCGAAATATTTAATAATTCTTTTGCAAAAAAAAAAATGAAATTCACACCGATTAATAAATTAATAATTTGCTAGTACTAGTAAATGAATTGACCAAGTCACATTGGAAGGCTCTATTATTCTAATAGTGACTTCGAGAAACAATCTTCCAACGTTCATACTAAATCACATGTACTGCACCCGACTAGTAGGAGCAGTACTTCAATTCTTCCAGCATCCTTCTTGTTGTTAGCAACTCTTATTTCCATAGTCAACACAACTACACACAAGTCTCGTCATTTCATATATTAATTTATACTCCTTGTTCTTCGTTCCATTAATTCTTGGGAAAATTCATTTCACATATGGATGTATGTTAAGACTTGGAAAACTAGTCCATTTATGGAAACAGAACTCTCCATGCATGCATCATAACTTCATAAGTTCACTATCATGCTAGGGGTGACCAACCACCATGTATATTACCCGACTGGAATTCCCCTCCTCTTAATTTGTACCACTACTATACCGACAAAAACTTATGCGATTAATATATGCATAACAAGTCGATCTTCTGTAAACAATTTATTTATAAAATACAAATAGATGGAGAAACATAGGAGTTATCATAAAAAAACCCGACGTGCATACTTAATTAACAAAGTAAATGATTTTTCTAAATAAAAAATACACCATGGTAGCAACATTAAGTTTTATTTAATAACATCTATATTTTTATTTAAATATAGACGGTAAAAACTTTGTTTTGTTAATTTAGAAACTAAGGAAGTTTACGCTCAACTTCAATACATAAGGAACTTTGATGTTTTCCTTGGTTTGGTGGTGTGGTTTCTCTTGGTTTTGGTTCGTGGCCCCTCTCGGTTTGTATTGTTGTTTCTTGAGGTCCGGATGGTGTAGAAAGATTAGGGTAAATTTGGTTGTGACTTTTTGTCGGTTTGAGGCTCTCCCGGTTGTTTGAGATGGTTTGTTCCTTATTTATTTTTGTAATATTCCCGAGCATTTATTATGTTATTTTCAATAATTTTTTTTTAGCCGTTTTTTAAAAATAATTATTTAAACTTTTACCGGCTAACGAACTTTACACTCAACTTCAGTCAGCCACATGCTTCCCCTAAAAGGCAATAAGCAGCTAATGAATTGGTTGAATGTGATCTTTCTCCATGAATTTGACAAATTTCTCATTTTGTGTGTTAGGTATAATTAATGTCCTTGTTAATTCAGACTTCAAACTGGTTGTATCATGTATGTGACATTATTATTATTATTATTATTATTATTATTATTATTAGTATGAAGTGGAATTCAATAAATAAAAAATAACAAATGTTTTACACAAAAATAGTGGGCAACCGAGAAACAAGATGTATTCCCACTTCCTTAGCAATATCAAAACTAATTCTAGAAAAAATAAAATGAGCAGCACGCGCCCCAGCATCCTGAGCCAAAGTAAACCTTGGATTCTAACAAGCAAATCCACAACATCATCAACCAACTCCCCAAGTGTCGAGAAAGAGAAAGGAAGGAATCCATATCCCTTAGCAGCACACAAGTCCCGATACTTCGCACACTTGCGCTTGGCAGCATCAACAACTGCATGTCCAGGCACAAAGTCCACCAACCCCGACCGGGTCAAGGGGGAAGACCCGGTCCGATCCATAAAAACATCCCATCCCCTATCCCAAGCATAAAGGAGCAAGTTTGCAGGACGGAGGGACCTGTCACTCCCATCGCTCAAACCAATATCCACCTCCTTACCAACAGAGATGCCAGATCAAAACAGACATCCAAGAGAGTGTCACGAACAAGGTTATGTCGGTGCTTGATATCCACCACCCCAGCACACGACACCGCATGATCACCAAACAAATCCCGCTAAAAAACCCGAGACCAAGCAAAGCAGGGCGTGGACATCGGAAACAAAGCAACACCAAGCCGATAACCCATAGACACACATGTAAGTCCTCCCGTTCATAGTCTGCCCCAGACCCGAAATAGGAACAACTTGCAGCCAATCAGAAGAATTGGCACCTCGCTGAGACTTCCAAAGAGCTACCTGACGAGGAGATAAAGAGAAAACAAATTCTGCAGAAGCAGCAACCTTCGTGAAATATCTATATATATGCCAGTCTCTTCATAAGTCTGGGGCCGCGATCTCACTGGGGTTACTCAAAAGGTCAAAACCTGTGGTCTCAACAAACAAAGATATTATTATTTTATTTTTTAATAAAAAGCTAAATTTATTATCACGTAAAGTTAGATGGGAGCCTAAAACAAGTTGTGCTCTCAGCCCTTTCTGAATACAAAAACCCAATCTATGAAAAAGATAAAAACCACTCTTAGCATTATTAGAGGGACTAATAGAAAGATACTTGAGGAGCGACAGTGTAGCTAAAGCCTCCTTATCGAGTCCCCTAAACGTGGAGAAAGCAAAAGGGATGAACGAGTAACCATTTTCTGCACATTTGGACGAATACTTACTCTTTTTCTTCTCTACAACATTGTGCAATGCCACCTCAGGGACCCAGGAACTCACCCCACCACCAGAAAATGGAGAGATACCGGTCACATCCAGACATGCGTCTTTGCCATGGGACCAATTGAACAACAACAGGTTTATACTTCGTAGTTCATGCCCATCCCATAGGTGTCTCCTTCCGCACAACAACACCAACTTTAGAGCAGATATCAACCATAGTATCACGCACAAGATTATGCATATACTTCACACCCACCTCACTAGAACATTGAACATCGTGGTCACCCCACTGATCCATCTGATGCGCATTACAACTTGAACAACGGGTACCTTCAGATAGCAAAGGGACCGCAAGCCGATAACTCAGCACGACACGAAACTGACGTGGGTTTATCCGCAACCCCAACCCATCAATAGGAATGGTGAACAAGAAATCATGTGCATGAGGAGCACGAATACAACTGAGTAAAGCAACATGACGTTGGCTTAAACTGTACTGTGAGACAAGACATGCCTCAATGACACCAAAATAGTACTTTACCAAAGTCTTCATCAACTGGGGGACAAACTCGTCAAATCTACCTACACTACTCCTACTCTAACATTACTTATCTTTGTTAGGTTCGAACTCCAAACCTCTGTTGTGTTACTCCAGCACCCTAACAAACTTGACAACCCTTATAACTCCGATCCATGTACGGGACCTAATACCTAATAGCAGTAATTAACTAATTATGCACGATGAGTTTGGGGAAATGAAGCGTTTCACATCGATCGAAGGCGCCAAATATAATATCGGTGGGAAAATTGATGGAAGCAGGAGCACATCACATGGAAAACGAAAGAGGACAAGATTATTTTGTGACTATGATATATATATCTTAAAGTTTCTCCATGTAAGAGTACTACTACTGTATACTTTTACTTGTAGCTCCATATCTTATGACAACACACGATAATCAGGCCCCGATTGTTCATGAGTCATGACCATGTGGTCTCTCCATGCTTGATGTATGGGAAAAATGGAGACTCCCAATCACATATGCTTCATTTTGTCTCTTAACCCTATTTCTGCTTTCTGCATGTAATTACAAAAGAAATTCCTACCGTTTGGTGTGATATAATGGAAGAGTAACTTTGCCCCCCTACTTTCTAATTGCAAAAGCTAGACTTCATCAAATACTAATTTCTATTTCCCCTATCATCCAACACTAAAACACTTTAAGCATTACTTTTAAGTTCTATGTACAAAAAAGTTATTCTTACATGTAATTTGACTATTCGAATTTTTTTTTTTTTAAAAGTTATTTAATCTTATATTTTGATTTTAGGGCATAATCTCAAGCAATGTGGAATCTGTTTTTGCACACCCCCTCACGTGTAGGCTAGCTACTAGGCTTGTATGACCATCGGCTTTACAATGTGCTCCATTAAATGTCAGAATATCTATCTGCTCAAATCCACCATGGGTAAACGAACAGCATCGACTTGGACCTGTTTTGATACCATATTAAAAACAAATGATCTTCACTTCACTTAGAAAGAAAAGGCCCGTCTGCAAACATGTTAATTAAAGGAGTTTCATAGAGATTTCAAAATTCCAATTCATTATGTTACTTTGTTACGAGCTAGCACCCTAGTTGAAGATTTTAACACCGATTTCACATTTTCTTAACGTAAATTGTGGAGAAATCCTAACCCAACTATATTGTGTTTCCGAACAAATTGTTTTACGTAATTTTGACAAAAAAAAATTGAAACATGATATGAGAGATCTACAGCTTTCCCTCATCTCTAAAAAGTGTTCATAAATATATTGCCAGACTGCCAGGATGTGAGAATCTTACCATACTACTTCCATGTTGACTTTATGTAAAAACAAGATTAAATACAAAACCAAAAGTAACAACTAGTCTACTTTGGACAAAGTAAAAAGTTAGCTAGCAAAGCACAGCAAGGATAACCACCACCACTACTACTAGTATTTGACCTTTTAAGGATTAACGTAACCATTACAGAATTAATCTCTAACTAAGGTACAAGTACCACTGGCAATATCACATGAAATATATTGTTGAGATATTCCCCCTCTTTTGTTGCATGATGATTCTGTTGATGATGATGATGAACACGTCGTCGTCTTTGGCTTTCTTGGTAATACGTGTGTCGCTCTCTCCGCATCCGTCTCTCTACCATCTCGTTGCAATTTTAAGCTCCTGCAACAAATCGAACAAAAGAATCTCAATCTTTTTCATCACATTTGCCATATTTGTAACTTTATCCCAAACAAAATATTCGGGCATCTAATTGAACATTTGTCCAATGAAAGAATTACTAAGTTTGTTTTAAAAGTAAATAATCATTGATTGAGTACAGTACTACAGTATATCTTTTGTTTTGTAACATAGCAAATCACATGGTGCACTTATTGTAATGAAGTCACAAGAAATTGAAGATGAAATACATTAATGTTCATGGTGGCCTCATAATACCTGACAAAAACAACATAATTCGAACACAGATCATGTGAATTAATGTGGTGATAGTATATGCTAAGAAATGGCCAGGTCCAAATGTTGTTACTCAAATGCGAAAATCAAAACCTAGTATACTCCAGGGTTCGAACTTTTAGAAGAGAAGAAATGAAATAAAATGAAACCGAACTTACCCATCAGCATTGCAAGAAGTGGAACGTTTAAGGACCGGCAACTCCGGTTTCTTGGTCTCCACCAAGCTCCCGCTAAAATACTCTTTCTCCTCCAATTTCGGCCTCCCTCCACCACCGCCAGCGCCACGTGGCATCCTCATCTTATAATTCGAAATCAAGCCCAAACCCGGCGTACCCGCCCCGCAATCTTTAAACGAAATTGACCCGCAAGTAATCAACTGCAACAAAACAGAGGATTTACTTCCCCCATTTCCCTTATTACCCCTCCCACCACCTCTCGCCGCCTCATCGCCACCACCACCGCCCATAATCAACCTCCGATCAGCCTTCATCAGCGTCTCCAATGTCTCCGGACTCGAATCCGACGGCGGCGGAGAAATCATCTCAATCTCATCCCCTTGCACCACCACCACCTCCTCCTCCTCCACCGCCTCCGCCGGCTTCCTCCGCCGCCTCCTATCATCCGTCTGCGTCGCGGCGTCGGCAGCAGCCGATACAACCGGAGTCTCCGCCTTGTAGACATTGTACTCGTGAAGGCTATTGAAGTCGATTGAGCTGCATGACTGATTGCGCCGCCGCCTGTCGGGAATCAAGGGCGGAGACTCCGGCGGCGGCTGTTCTCGGTAGGGAGTTATAATTCCGGTCTCCGCCGGCAGCTCCGATCCTTTGAGAACGTACTCCTGGCCGTGCGCTGGGTATATGAAATCCTCTTCTGATAAATCCTGCCATACAAAGCCGTTCCTATAGCTCCTGTTATAAATTACACAATTTAGTTGAGGTACATTATCTAAAAAATTATAGTCGTATTAAATCTAGTCATTTATATTAATTGTCGTACCGTTTGCAGGACCAGGAGTACATTGCAGGCATGCCTTTACCGCGGAGGATGTTAAGCCGATTAATGACGTCGTGGAGAAATAAGCCGCGGGGATTGGAGAGAGGGACTTCGATGAAATGTGGATGCTCGAGCTGGCCGTTCCTGGAGAGATAGTAAACGACGGGGAGTTTCCGGTCGAGTTTGGGGTTGATTGGTTCGGTCCAGACTTTGGTTCTTTCTGGGCTGGTATCTGCAGCTGGCATTCTGGCAGGCTTGGTGAATGAGGCTGTTGCCATAACTGGGTTTCTCTGATTAATGATCAATCTGTTTTGGGACTTGGGTGGAATATATATTTATTTTGTGTAGTAGTACTAGTAGTAGTTATAATGTGAGAGAGTCAAAGATGGTCTAGTGTGAAAATGTGACGACGTGTTATGGTGTGGGGATGGGCGTGTAAATAAGGTGGGTGGTGGAAGAATGGTGTGAAAAGGGGGAAGGAACGGAACAATGTAGCGTATTTTATGTCTCAGATTTTATTTATTAATATCATGGACTAATGGCACTCCTTTGGCTTGCTTTTCTAGAGACACTTTGTTACGTTAATTTTGTTGGCTGGTATAGTAAATCTGTAAAACGTAAATTAAACTTTACGGTGAAGAATATTTATGTATACATGATGAGATTCTAACATTACATGTGATCCTAGGACGTGACAGATAATCCAGTTCAAAGTAACACGAACAAAAATGTTGTGACGAACGAACATTCCAGGTACTTATGTGATCACTACTCACTAGGTATATAATATTGTACTGCTGGTTTATAAATCATAACCTTCAGGTATAGTTTATATTTATGATTATGTTTTAAAGGGTGTGGATAATAATCTTCTTACCATCTACTGACTACTATAGTGTACGCTTCTACCCTGCATTCGGCCATAGCTTAGCTACTACCTGACTACCTCTCAAAGCCTTTGATTCAATTCTCCATAAAACCAAAAGTAATAAATTTTCCACCTTTTGGTGTACTATAAGTTATGAATTATATAAGCATAAGTTCGTAAACTTTGTACGGAATCTTCTCTTTAAACGCGAATGTGACATCCAGCAACTGGACTGAGTCAAACTAATAGATATGTAGTAAGTTATAACAAAAATCAATCATGGCCCAGATACTCTACTCTATCTTCATTTCGATCTTCTAAACTCACGTAACTGATAAATTTATATTATTACTAATCAACCACTTTGACAAAATTCAAACACAAAAGAGTAGTTTAGTTCTACTGAGGGAGTAATACTCAAATGAGTCAACATTGTTGACTCACATGTGTTCTTTTCAATTTCTAGTAGAAGTCTAATTCTGTCACCCACCTAATGTCGTTCGTAGTTTAGCTTCAGCTCACCGTAAGTTGCGGCCACGTGGATTTTTGTTCTACACATCCGTCACCGTCCGGAAATTACTGGATGAGATTGAGATTGATCGATCAATTGGACGGTACAGATCAATAGGAACTCCAGTACAAGATTCTCCCTGACAAATTACCATATATTTTCGACTCTTCAAGACACACGTAGTAGTTAGGACTTCTTCGGCAATTGATACTCAATCTGAGTCTTAAGTATGTCACGTCAGCACTCCACTCAATTTAAACCCCAACACTACAACAGTTACTCCCCTTCAACCTCTCTTTTACTTTTTATTTTCTCATTTATTTTAAAACTTCATAAATAATCTCATTTCATTATTATTAATTAATTGCAATTACATTATATAAATTTTAAAAATAACAATACTTTGAAATAAATAATATAATAAACAAGGATTTTTATTTTAGGGGTTAAACAATGTCGTCGCGTAGCTATTTTCATTTTCAAAAGTGTTTTTTTTTTTTTTTATGCAAGATTTGTAATTTTATTATTATGTAAGGGGTATTATTTTTAGTTGTAATATGAATTATTAAATGATTTATTGAATAAGTGTATTTTATTTTTGTAAAAAATAAATTTACTAAAATAAGTGGAAAAGAAAACAAAAATAAAGAAATGGAATAGAAAAAAAGATCGGGCCAACAAACAAAGAAAAAGAAGTTGAAAAGAAAAAAAGAAAGAAATAAAAAGATTAAAAAAATAATAAACTAATGAGCATCAAGTGTTGGTGAGCTCCTCAAATGTTTGAGGTGAGCATCAAACATTTGATGCTCACAAGACTCTCCAGCATAGCCTTATGAACCTCAAATGCTCATGTAAGGCTTTGCTGGAGAAGGCCTAAGGAATAATTTAATAGTAATAATTTACTAGTAGTATGTTTTAATCTTCATATATGTAATAATTTAATGAACATTCTTCAAGTTAAGCCTATTGTTGTTGCTTTTGCGTAGCCGATAGCCGAAATTATCTTTACATGTTCTTAGATATCGTCCAGTGGTTTATTAATGTTTAGCATTGTGCATGATAGGGAGTAGCACAACAACAATCATGTACCGCGTCACCTATGAAAACATACATTAAGGACAATGGAAGCCCATCCTAGTTCGAAGGCCGAAGAGAGCCGAAGGCTCATTTATGTTGCTAAACCATCAAAAGGAAGGCTCATAAAGACCCGTCGGGCACCTTAATGATACTAAGCCTGAAAGGGAGCCTCAAGAAGTTTAAGGCTGAAGGTGTCGTGACGGCAGGCCATGAGCCGATACCCTTCGCTTAGATAACAAATAACTATGACGAAGACACATGTCACGATCCAACAATATTGCCCACAAACTTAAGAAATTTAAGGGGTCTTGTCCCCTCACGTTTCCTATAAATAGAGCTCAACCATCGAATTTATAAGGTAATCTCCATTCCCTTGCCTCACTAGAATTCGAGAGGGCCGAAGCGATTCATCATTCGGACCGTACAACTCAGTTAGTCTTAATCGATCTGTTTGAATCAGATTGGTCCCCTACTATTTAATTGTTCTAGAAAAGGGCCAAACGGAAAAAGTTCGTTGATTAACATAAATGTTGGACTTACCCATTAAAGCAATCAACATTCCAGTGAATCTGGATTTACAAAGGGGAAAACAACATTGTTTTTGCGGTCAAATGTGCCAATTTATTACAATTGCGCAAAACATGAATGAATAAATTGGATGTAAAAAGTTGTTGCGAGTGTCTTATTCTCCTGGATAATGCCCCAATCAAAGAGAAAGAGGAAGTAGACTGGAGCAATTGAGAAATGACATATAAGCAATCACTTTCCAACTGGATTACCTCGAAAACTATATGAACGGCTTTTGGTAGCACTAAGAGAGCAGTCTGACATTATGCTATTTCTAGGTTGGTGACACACTTTAGAAACTTGAAACCCCACGCTAATTCTACCTTGATGATCCCGTGGGATGTACCCAGATTACTCCCAACAACAGTTCGACGAACGATTGCATCAAAATTGATTTTTATGACATTAGTAGGTGGAGGCTTCGATCTCAATAGCTTCCCTAGTCATCTGGGAGGCTATAACTTGTTTCGTGCCTCAGTGAATCCAAGTATATAGTTCTGGATGAACTAGGGATGGCAATTTGGGCCGGTTAGCCCGGACGCAGCTCAGGCCCAGCCCGAAAATGGCGGCCCAGTCCCACTCGAATACTTCCATGGGCTGGGCTTGGGACTATAATATTGGCCCATAGGCCGGGCGTCTGCTTAATAATTTTAGGCTGGAGGCCGGATCTGACCCAGGCTGGCCCAACACTATATGCTTACGTTATATACACTCTTTGTGCATCTTTCTTTCCGGGAATCCACCTATAAGAACTTCAGAGTTAAACGTGTTTTCTATGGAACAATTCTACGATGGATGACTGGGATGTTCCCGGTGCGCACGAGTGAGGAAAAAGTGCACGGATTAGAACCCTTGTTGGTCTATGGGGCCAACATATCACCACGGAGAGCTGCCCAGGAGTAACCTCGTCAGCCCGTTGGGTGGGGTCTCGGCCCATTAGTGGGACGGGTCTTTACAAGTGTAATTGCCATATTTCAAAGCACCCTAAAATCTAGTATTTATGGCCCAAGCCCAATTGAAATCCAAACCCTAATATACTTCCTTCGTCCCCGAACAGTTGCACCATTTTGCCATTTTGGACGTCCTGTTAGAGTTGCATCATTTTATTTCTTGACCCGACAGTGGGTCTGGACCTGGACATAAAATCCCGGGCCAGGACAAGGCATCTGGAGCCCGGCCCATTGCCATCCCTCACATGAACTTGACAACATCCATAGAGGTCATATCCTCACTACAAAAAAATTTGGCTTTAGAGACCCCAAAAAGCGTCACAATAGGGCTCTATAGTGACGCTTTTGGTAAGGGTCTCATAGGTGGGGTGGTAATAGGTCCATGACCTATTGTGACCCTTTTAAGCGTCTCCAGATAAGGGTCTATAACTACCTATAGTCACCCTTTTCAGGGTCTCCAGTAAGCAACTCACATGCTCCTCTAAAGCGTCACTAGAACTACCTATAGTGACTCTTCTAGGCGTCTCAAAATATCTACACAGGAAAAAAAAAATGCACAAGTCATTCAACTAGCTATTTCATATATCATCGAATCAAATAATGCAATCAATTCACATATGAAGATGGAAGTTGGCATGAAAAAAATTACATGATGGTTAAGGGGGTGTTGCGAGAATCGAACTCGCTGCGTCTCGCGAAAAGCGAGAATCATACCATTATAAAACACCCATCAACTATCAACCATCTAGAAACATGCAAAGACCCTAAACCCTAAACCCTAAACATGCAAAGACTACTGTAAAAATGCAAAGACTACTGTAGTATGTCATGCACAACATGTATATAATAGACTAAACACCTATTATCATCCATAGACTAGACTAAACATGTTGTATGTCATGTATGTATATAATAGACTACTGGAAAAATGCAAAGACTACTATATGTATGTAAAAATGCAAAGACTACTGTAGTGGTAGAGAAGTTCCGAATATACCATGAAACGTTAAGCAAAAATCTTTGCCAAATATGTAGACTCTGTCAACAACTGATGTCCATGCCGCAAGTTCCATTTTATGCTGCTGAGCACCGACGAGTATCTGTAAGTAGAACAGTAAGAAGTGCATCAAGCGTATCTGTAAACTAATATCTAATGAGTAAAATCGCAAACCAACACAACTGCTTCCGAAAAAGAAAAAATTAAAGAAAGTACCACTCTTGACCTGTTGGTAGACGATTTTACCTGTTCCTTCACTTATTTTCTATTTACTCATATAGAGGCCAAGTTACTATGAATGGTTATATGTTTCAAGTCAAAATATCATAGAGCAAATTTATATGTTTCAAGGAAACAACAGAATGCATTTTGAATTGCAATGGATTATCACACGACCCTTCCCAGTTTGGTATGCCTCTATATACTGCACAGGATGACAGGAGACGTCATAAAAACTTAAATTCAGCAAAGCGATACAAAACTGCCATGCTGCAAGACAACATTCAACCAAACCAAAAAACAAAAACTGACTACACACCTCATCCTCTAGTGCCTTAAATTCATCTTTCCATTTGCAAGAAAACAAACTCACATTAAGTAAACCATCAAAATGTTCACCAACACGCCAACACACGCGATCAGACAATTTCCTTCCGAAACGAAATGCAAACAGATACCAGCTAGCTCAATGCATCCTAGAAACCAGTTGAAGGGAGCAAAGTAGAGAAGAAATTGATAAATGAAGAACAAACCTAACCTAATCAACATAAATGGAATTAGCTATTGACCTAACCTAATCTGCAAAAAATTGAATCAACCATCACCCTCACCTAGTCAACAGAAAATGGAATTAACTGAAGAAGACCAGTAGAGAATCAACTTGACCGCCAAACGATTGTGAATGGCAAGGCAATAAGTCGCGACCACTACAGGATCTTTAGGTCTTTCTGATAGTGCTTTATGAAACGCTAAGATGGCAACCCTGAAAACCACAGCCTTCTGATAATATTGTCATTTAACCAATCTCACACAAATTGACTTTACAGATTGACCCACAAATATAAAACTCCTGGGAGAATCTTACCATAAGCTACTATGGCATGGTCTGTCTGGTGCAAGATGTTTATCAAGATTGGAAAGTAACGACTGCAAATCAGCAATAATATATCATAAAGTATTAAACTCATCAAGTGCTCAGTTTTAGTGAAATCTTATGAACATGCATTGCAAGCATGAAGTTTACTGAAGTATGTGTGTCAAAATGGGGTGCAAGAACAATAGAAACAACAATCTCCAATCAGTATGTAAAAAAATTCCATTGACCATACAAAAAACTTCAGCACTTACCAAAAGCATGTTAGATCGCTTGTCACGCCTTGAAAAGCCACGGTGGACAAAATAGGCTGCCTGCAAAATAAAAAATAAAAATCCTCCTTTATTTCCATGATGATCAGAGAAATGAACCGCCTGATTCTACATAATGAAACTACTGAATTATTGTTCATAATTTTTTACTTGAATGGGCAGAAGTATATCAAGAAGACCAAGTTTCCACAATAATCTCAAAGAGGCCTCTGCAGAACCATAGGCTAACATGTAAATAACTTCCATCAGAAGCCTTCCCTGTCTATAAATTACTCAGCAAATCAATACCCGGTAACTAGTGAGCAGGCAAAGGAACATGCCAACTTACATGTTTTTGTAATGTATCTAGGACGTTAAGCATCAATAAGCAATTATATTTCCAGATTGGAAGTTGCAGTACATGGCAAAGTTATCAAGCAAATATGAGTGAATGCAACTTTTTAGCGGTTATAAATACTAAATAGTAATAGATGGAAAAACAAGTGAAGCAACACAATAAAATGAAACATATAGTAGTCATTAAGAGTAACAGATTCAATCATGCTAAGAATTATATAATGAATAACTTTACTCCCTGTCTACTCCAAGTGAATGTTATTTATATAATGAATCTCATATAACTATTAGCCCACAGTGGCTAATTATCAATCAAAAAGAAGGGAAAAAGAATAAGTAGAACAGATCTATAATTTAAATTCAAATCATTACAGCAATATTAAAAATTCCTAGTAGGAAGAAATCTTAAGCATGCATGTTAAGTGCCATGAACCAACAATGAAAGGTATACACTTCACTAAATCATTCAGCTCCATATAGCAGATGATCTTACGATCTTAACTGACTAGATAACGATACAAACCAACATTTGTATCGTGCCATAACTATTAAAATAAGAATTTGATAAATCAAATAACTAAATTTTTCGAGAGAAGTGCTAACCTCCAAACACAGCAAGAACATACTTCACGTCCAAAGAGTTGACATATCCCAAGCTGCCTTTTCAGGAGATAACATAGCGGTGCCAACAGTTGCGATGTGTGCGTTATTCCAGGTATTACTGTCAACAATAACAGTGCGGTTTGCTATTGCCGTTTTTTGGTAGCCATAGTCCCACCATGATGCAACCTGGAATTAATCAGCCGAAAGTGAGAAGAAGGTTAAATACAAATCAAGTCAAACTTGGACCTGCAAGAAGTGTTTTATATATAAGTTAACATATCAAACCTACATGCACCAATTGTTGGTAATTATATATTCAGGACTTACAATAATGCCAGCAGGAACAAAAAAATGCCAGTAAGTTAATATTCAGGTAGGGATTTGAACAAAAGAAATCAACTAATCAACTGCAGATTAGAACCTATACCTGGAATAGTAACATGGAAAGCATTCAAGAAATATATATTGATATCTATAGTGACAAACGTGCGTCTCCAATCACAACCGAGGCTTAGGAAGCGTCTCCTTTGATTCAGCTTTAAACACCACCCTCACCACCACCTCTGGACCTGATACTCCATTTCCAGAAGGCGATCTCTTTGTGCAAAACTCTTCTTGGCTTCCTCTGCCATGTCCTTAGCACCAAGAAGGTCACAAAACCTGAAATACCAAATATGGGGAAGTAGATACCTATTCGGAAACAAAATATCCAGCATGCAATGGAAACAGACAGCAACACCACGAACAACTGAAATAGGCTGCATACATACACACTGAAAGAGTGTCAGATGGATGGAATCAAGATAGGACCAAGGCCCCATACATACACATTGAAAGAGAGTACGGATGGAATCAAGCTAGGACTAAGGCCCTTGGATTAAAACTTGATGTGTCTCACTCAATTCACCCTTTCCTTCTACCTTTTACTCAAATTTCAAACACCTAAAATAAAATCATAAGACCGATAAAAACTTCATTCAAGAGGTTCCCCACTCTTAATTATGTGAGTAAACGAAACGTCCGCCTTCGACATATTCACTATATCCTCAACATGTCCAAAATTGTATGTGCAACAACCTACAATCCTCAATTCAGCTGCAACATCAAACTAATGAAACCCCAAACCAATAAAAAATTATGATAACATTGGCATTCATTTTCATATGACAGAAACTAGCTCATGAAAGATATATGGCTCCAAAGTGGAAATCACCAGCAAAATTCAGAAATACTGAACAAGTATACACCTAAGAAGCACATAATCCGATGAACAACAGAAAATGAAAAAACAAAATTAAAAAAATACACATAATCTCAGATCAAATAGAAGAAGACAAACCTAAATTGAACCAGAAAATTCAATGCATAAACACACCAATACACCATTTTCAAACCAGCTTCCCAAATTTGCTCAAATCAAAGATCAGTAAAACCTTACCATTTCAAACAGTACGAAGCCCAATCAATGAAATACAGCCAATGTTGAGAGTTTTAAGCGCAATGAATAATAATTTAACAATTTTCAATCCTTATCACCATCAATCAAATCGAACAAAAATTCCAATTGCACGAAGCTTTATAAGAGACGAGAAAACAACAGGAAGAAATTGAATAATATAGAAGCTCCTCTGAGATCGACAGAACAAACCTGAGCGAAAGATGAATTGACGAACATCCATGAGTTATCGAAATGATTTGCGAATTCGATTTAGGGTTGCACACCATCGCAGCATTGCTAGATCAGAGAGAGAGGGGGGGGGGTGATAAACTGCGATAAAAAATGTTTTCGTTTATTATATTAAAGTACTTCGTATCTTATTTTGCTGTCATATTATAATTGAGTACCTGAAGTTATTGTCAATTACAAAACGAGCACCGAGAAAATGGACTAGGCGTCACCATATGTAGATGTTGTCACGCTTTTAACCAAGGGTGACTAAAAATGGGGTCTAATTAAGTGGATTCTTTTGTAGTGCCTGTGGTTTCATGTACCACCTTGTCCCGGTTTCTCCAAATTCTCCAACACGAGCAAATAAATTGTTCAAAATATGTTTTGCTGAGCTGCCCGCCTACACCTTTTTCTTGAAACTATTGGGGTGAAAGTGGATTTGATTGAATTTCCTATAGGGTAGATAACAAGAAGATAGAATGAAACTAAGTCCTGGGGTGGCAATATCACTGCCATCTTTGGGCGTTATGCATGGTGTGCTTTTGTGATGGGCTTGATCTCTCAAATTGGGCTTTGCAGTAAGCCTGTTCCGTTCCATTTATAGGCCTATTATAAGCAGGTTGCGCTTTGCACAAGCGATTACCTATAGGCCCAGAGCAGATTTCTACACTTTTTTTTTTCTTCGCAAAATTCATTTAGGCTTTTTAGGCAAATTGTTAAATGTTGGAACACCAATTTACTAAATGACGGAAATTATTTGTAAATTACAAAAAATTCTTGAATTTCATAATTTATAATTTTAACCACAAATTTTTAAAATCAACACAAAACTCCTATTTAAATAACTCAATATCCTAATTACACTTTCTTAATGGTTCTTTCATTAAGTTAATTTAAAAAACACAACCACAAGATATCATCAGACTTCAATCGAAATTAGTTCCATGAGATTTCTTTTAATAAATATAAATTGACCCCAAAGTCGAATTAGATGACACCCAAAACAATAGGAGATTATCCTCGTAAGTCCTTATCAATTATCATCTTCCTCAACATCATCTACATTACATTTTGTATAAGTTTTCGACTAATAAACAAACATAAAATAAAATACTACATACCGCATAATCCTGATAATACTTTTGTTATTTATCACTTAAAGAAAACAATCCGTATTTAATAAATAAATAATAAAATTAACAGAAAATAAATAAATATCGAGAGCAACAACCTGGGCTGCTCCTATTCATTAGTAGCAGCCTGTTGGACTGCTCATAGCCTAGCGGGCTGCTGCTTTGTAGTGGCAGCCTGCTGCTCGACTTCATTCATCTTTTTTTTTTTTTTTTTGGCTTTTCGAATATGAACGTAATTTTGTTTTAAAATTGAATTTAAAATTTTAACTAATAAAGCGATAAAATAAATAATTAATAAGATATTATATTATAATTAATATAATTCTACCATTGTTTTCGTTTAAGTGTCCATTTCATGTTAATAATTTATATTTAGGAGAGTATTTAATTTTTTTTTTTGGAACGTATAACACTTTATATATCCAAAAACAAGTCAAGTACAAGAAAAACGCCTATCCCATGATCCAGGCGTAAAAAAAATCTCCGTTCTCTCATCTAACCAACTACACGGCCTGAACAGTAAGCCGGTCACTCCCACATAAACAAGTACACGAGGATTATAAAAAACACAAATAACCATACTCGACTTAAAAGTACAGCAAGTGAGGCAAAAAGAAAAAAGAGTATTTAATTTAGGGAGAGCTTGTCGTAAAATAGAATTAATGAATTTATTAAACTTGAAATTGCTTATGATAATTTATATAAATTTAATAAATTTGGGATTTATTTGTAATATTTATCAAATAAAAATCTTTTTGCAAATTTCAAATAAATTTTCAACGTTTAGTAAAAAAGTTACGACGTTTAATCATTTATTGATCAATAAAACTGCAAGTACAAAACAAGAGTGTATATAAGTGATACACTCCATAGTTACATCATACTCCCCTGTTAGTTTCATCAATTACACATTACGCCCTGTTAGTTTAACATGTACACATTACCCCCTGTTAGTGCACATCAATTACATATTAGTGCACATCTTGAATTTTCACGAAGTAAGGTATGGAAAAATACCATTTTGTCCTCATTTAAGTTTTTATTTTCAAAAAACACCAAAAACTTCAATTATCTTTTATTACATATTTGACTCTAAATTTTCCTATTTTACAAAATTAACTATAAATTATTTAAAATTAACACCATTACTTATCTAAATCTCAAAATGATCTTAAATATTATTGCAAAAAGATACTATACAAAATTTTTGATTCATTTTCTGTCCTTTTTCGTTTTTAGAAAATAAATTAAAAATTGATAAAAAAAAAAAAAAAAAAAAAAAAAAAAAAAAAAAAAAGAACAGCCCCATCAGAGATGTCAAAAAAGCTCTGCCACTGATAGGAACTCATGTCTAATATGGGTCAAAGACTCTGACGACACAGTATGTAATAACATTGACCATATCAATTTTTGTGAAAAAATATAGTACTAAAAAGAAAGAAAAAAATTGGTAGTGCAACATCACTACCCTGCCCCTCGCCCCGCCACTGATTGGAACTCATGTCTAATATGGGTTAAAGACTCTGACACAATATGTAATGTTTGGCCACTAATTGACTAGATCGAACCCTCTGGATCATTGTGAATACCCATGAATGAGCATCTTGATATCCACACCCACCCCTATGTGAAGATTAGTGTTGTTATACAAGCAAAACATATTATCTAAAATTTTAAATCGACATTGAGGAAGCTCAAACACATTAAAACATGAACTAATATAGTAATTCTTTAATATTTGGGTACGTTAAGTATAATAATAATACTTAGTTAATATTTGAGTATATGTTTTAGAAATTCACGAATAAAATAACTTGTAGCATTAATAAGTACTTTCTACATGTGTAAACTTTAAATTTAAAATATGGTCATATAGTGTTCGGTTGGACTAGTCGCACCGCGCACGTAGCGGATACCGCATAGAAAAAAAATATGAAAAGGATTAACTGAAGAAAGTTGAAGTTAACCACTAAATGAACTGTGATTAATGAGAATCAGATTATGTAAACATGTTATTAAACTTCAAATCAAAATATATATGTGACCTAAACCTATATAACCTATCGTACTTATGTCATTCATCATCCTACTCTAGTACACTCACTCCCACATAGCAGCACATTAACGAATCCTATTGAGAACATTCCCTCTTTTAGGAGTGTCTTGGAATCTTCTCGTCACTAGAAAACCACTTAGCACACCGCCACTCCCATTTGTTTCCATAATTAGTCACTAACTAAAAGCAGTATGTCAATAATCAACCGCATATCATCGACACTAAATCCAATTAAGACAAAAAAAGTTTAATAGTCTCCATATCAACTTTTTCTTTTTCCATTATAAAAACTTGTCGATTTTGAATAGTAGCCGTCCCTATTAATTGTTGCAGATGATGACAATTTAAAACACTGATACGGAGTACAAATTTTCGGTGCCATGGAAAAGTCCTGAAAAAGGCAGCTAGGGTTGAAAAAGAAAAAGAGATATATACTGGCAAGCAATTTAATATCTTATCTTATCGTACATATCACACACATCACTTATCGCACTGAGCTTCTAATGACGACGAAATCCAGAGGTTTAATTAGTGGTAATTGATGCCCACACAGGTGCATAGTGATTACTGTATACTACTAAGCTTGGGCCATCTGGATTGCAATTTGCACCTCTCGTGTATTACCATCCACACAATGTTTTTATGCATGACATGACAAGACACATTGTATGTATAGTAGTATCACTCAAACAGTCGGTCAAACATATTCTATAGTGATGGTTAGACATCTTCTCATTACACGGTCATATTTTCAATACGCTCTAGTTCAGTGTGAAAATTTACTCTTCTGGTTTACGGATAATAGACTGATAAACTCAAATCCCAAGTATAGTGAACGAAAATACTAGTTGATAGGTGATGCATGTATGAAAAATTCAACACTCAAAATGTCACAGGCTCACAGCAGTGTGAGATAATAGAGAATTGATGGGGTCATAGTACAATGCACCAAATTCGCGCATTGAGGATGTCTAATTAAGGACAAATATTTGTGGTATTTCATTCTAAGTTTTAGCCCAAATTAGATTCATACCCCCTATTAGATTCATCAATTACGTTCCCCCTGTTAGATACAAACAATTACATCTAACTTTACGAATTTTACTTTTTGAGAATTAACACCTGAAACGTATATTTTTGCCCCTGAACAATTATCAGATTTCAATTAAACCCAAACAACCTAAATTTTATGTTCATTACACATTTGTCTAAAATATTTTATATTCTATACAAATATTAACACAATTTAATATAAAATGAACCCGGTTGGAAGTATAGAAAAGTTATTAAAATGTTTGTCATATCCTCGAATTCCGACTTTAACGGAAGAATTTAAACATAGAGTGAGTAATAGACTATACCGTCCATTGCGATAAGGAAACCGTCGATTTATGAATTATAGGAAAATTATTTAAAACTACTTGCTCTATGTTTTCATTCTTTATGTTTGTTTCGGTTCGCGGCGTTCCTTGGTCTTGGTGCGGTTTGTGCCCCTGGCCTTAGTCTCTTGAAGTCTTGTTGATGGTGTTATAAAGTTTATAGAGATTTGCACTCTTTGTTAAGTGGCCCGGAAGTCAACCTTGGAGGACTCTTGGTGGATTCTGTTCAATGCTTCACTGCCGGTTCGGAGTGTTGGTAGTCTAGAGTTGTTTTATTGTGCCTTGTTAGATGACCTACGGGTGGTTGTTTTTTATTTCTTGTTCCATTGTGGTTGTATGATGCACTAATTTTTTAGTGTCTCATCACGAGTATTTCTTATGTTCGGGGTATCATTAATAAAATTTTTAGCCGATTAAAAAAATAATAATAAAATTAACCCACATAACTTATCTAAATTGTAAAAAGGTCTCAAAATTATTGTAAAACAAACCCTTTTTTAATCCTTAATTTTTTATTTTTGGTCATCTTCTTCTTCAAAGGTACCGAATTCCAGTACCTTTGCGTTGTATCTTCAAATTGCAACTGCAACAACTCCGATCTAGAGCTGTTGCTCCTATCAGAGCTTGCAGCAACTCCGATCGGGAGCTACTGCTTCTCCAGATCGTAGCTTGCAACAACTCAAGATTTGGAAATTGGAAGAGCTACTACTCCGATCGGAGCTTTCAGTAGCTCTGATCGGGAGCCGCTGCTTCTCTGACCGGAGGTGTACTCCGGTCTCCGGTATAGGAGTTCGGAGTTAAAGAAGAATAAAGAAAAGAAAAAAGGGAAGAAAAGAGAAAAGAAAATAAAAAATAATTTGGAAGACTAAGGACATGTTTGGTTAGCAAATTAGAATATGTTGGTCAATATGAAATGTTTAAATTGGGGCTACATGTAATTGTTACTCTACGAGGGGAAAAACTGTAACTGGGGTGGTCTAAGTAATATTTCCCAAGTTTTATCACTTGTTGTGGTAGTAGTAGTTGGTATTCTTCATAGAGATGAGTAGTTGCGCGGATAAGTTCACGGTTCACAAAATTCATTTGACTTGCACAAGGGTGCAACCTGCGTACATTATATAAACCAATCCAAAAAATATTGCTAAAAGAAGCGGTCAAAAGAATGGAAGAAATGGATGAAGTCAGAATCCAGTTTGTATATAGAGAGTGCAATCAAGTAGCTGACACAATCGCTAAAGAAGCAAGCAAGCTAACGTTTGGCGATCCACAACGACTTATGAATACTAACATCGCCCGATGCTTCTATTTTGTGTGGGACTCTTGCCCAAAATGGATGAAGTTTGTAATAGATCAGGATAGTAATACTTTTATTCGTAGTAAGAATACTATGTAAGTTTAATTATATTAATGCAATTTGATTTAAAAAAAAAAAAATCCCTTCGCAATAAAAACAAAGGGACTAAGAGCAAAACTCGAATCCAATCACCGGTGTTAAAACAAGACTTTGTAGGGAACAAATGCAATAACCAAAAACGTAACTTGACCTTAATAATCTCCACCAATTCACTACCTGCAAGAGGGGTGCGGATGAGCGGATCTTCTATCCCCTTTTTCGTATCCCATGTCATGTCCCACTTTAATTTACCTAGAGTAAAGTTAACTATAGTAAAATAATTTCTCAACTAAACCATCTCACTCCTAATAAATAATTAGGAAAATTGTTTACTCAATTCTTTCTCCACGTTCTGCTTCGCATTTTTCCCAAAATTTATGTTTTCTAATCTCCATCATCAAGTTGAAAAAGAGAACCGATTGCACTAAATACTGAATCAATTATACATCTTTTTTTTTAATCGACTAAATTTCATTAAAAAAGAAAGATCATAAATGTTCGGTTACAAGAAAGAAAAAGAAAAACTTCGAAACAGAGTTACAGAACATAGCGCAACCTGGAGTAGGTAGTAGTACTCTGGCTAACCAACAACAAAGAAAAACCAAAAGCAAACAGCACAAGCGCTGAAGCGACGGACTCGAACACCAACGCCACCTAGCGACAGTAGCACCAATACACAAATATGTTGAATTTTATGTTTAAACTAATGTATGTGCAGTTAATTAAGTAATTAATTTAGATAAGTAAAATAAAATGTCAAATGTCACATGTATGAGAGTGGGACATGAAATGGGACACAAAAAAGTGGGATAGAAGATCCGCACCATTTTTCGTGTACCATGTCATGTCCCGCTTTAATTTACCTAGAGTAAAGTTAACTATAGTAAAATAATTTCTCAACTAAACCATCTCACTCCTAATAAATATTTAGGAAAATTGTTTACTCAATTCTTTCTCCACGTTCTGCTTCGCATTTTTCCCAAAATTTACGTTTTCTAATCTCCATCATCAAGTTGAAAAAGAGAACCGATTGCACTAAATACTGAATCAATTATGCATCTTTTTTTTAATCGATTAAATTTCATTAAAAAAGAAAGATCATAAATGTTCGGTTACAAGAAAGAAAAAGAAAAACTTCGAAACAGAGTTACAGAACATAGCGCAACCTGGAGTAGGTAGTAGTACTCTGGCTAACCAACAACAAAGAAAAACCAAAAGCAAACAGCACAAGCGCTGAAGCGACGGACTCGAACACCAACGCCACCTAGCGACAATAGCACCAATACACAAATATGTTGAATTTTATGTTTAAACTAATGTATGTGTAGTTAATTAAGTAATTAATTTAGATAAGTAAAAATAAAATGTCACATGTCACATGTATGAGAGTGGGACATGAAATGGGACACAAAAAAGTGGGATAGAAGATCCGCACCCATGCAAGAGTACTCCTGTAAAGGATGCAATAAAAATGCCACGTTGATAATATATGTAAAAAATATACAGTACAAGTATATAAGTTGATACTCAAACTTAATAGGGAGAGGCCAGTCTTTCCTAAATCAATGGAAAGACTAGGTTTTTTAGCTTACTTTGTCTGTCCGGCCGGTCAGATCATTCGCAGTATAATTTTAAGGGGTCATGGTGTGCTTTTAAGTTTTTAGCATTTAAAGTTTTTTGTTATGATTTTTATGTCATTTGGTGTGGTTTAAGAAGATACGTTGATGTTTTAAGATGGTTTGTTATAGTTTTAAGCGACAATTCAAAATTGATCACAAATAAAAAAATCACTATTAAACAAGTCTAAAAATTTAAGAATTGCCATTAAAATATCAATGAACAAGTTTACAATAAGTTCCTTAAAACATTTTAGTCATTACAATGTTCAAACATTCTGTGCTTTTCTTTTCTTCAAATAAACTTGTTGGAGAACTTCTTCTTCTTGCCTTTTCTTCATCAAACTCAATTAGCATCATCATCACCTGCTTAAATCCATAGCAACGCTCGTTAAAATCACAACAAAGATAATTATAACCACACCATATCCCCTTAAAGCCATACAATTGACAAATTCAACATTATATATTTCTTAAAACTACAACAACATACATTAAAACCACACCAAAATATCTTAAAACTATAATACAACAGTAACATGCAATTGAAGCTGAAAAACATATCAAATATGATTGAAACATTACCACGAGTTCTTAAAACCACAATAATAATACTTATAACAACACCATGTCACATAGAAATCATACAACAAATCCAACACGGTAGCATTATGTATTTTTTAAAACCACAACAACGTGAATTAAAACCATACCGAACTCCCTTAAAACTATAATCGAGCAGTAACATGCAGCTGAATCTAAAAATTATATCAAATATATTTAGAGCCTTAACACGAGAGTTCTTAAAACAACAACAAAGATACTTATAACCCCACCATGTCGCCTTAAAATCATACACTTGACAAATCTAAAACGCTATGAAATAAAAAACCACACCAAAATCTATTAAAAGCACAATAGTGGATCCATGATAAAACACATTATCAAATTGAAATTCAAGTTCCTCCTCTTTCTCATCCTATCACAAAGAACACATAATCAACATATATTTCTAGAAAATATTGATATTTAAAACTATTTTGTTTACAATTACAAGTAAACAAATATGTGAAAACTCGAATCCACACACTATGAGTTGAATTGCTCGAAAATATCAATATTCAGATGAGAGAGTCTTAAAACCATACCATCCAGTCTTAAAACCACATCACCCAGTCTTAAAACCACACTGAAAAACGAGAGATGAGAGAGAAAGTAGATCTGAAGAGAGAGAAAGTAGATATAAAAATAGAGAATGTAGATCTAATTGAGGCAGCAGTGGTGGTGGCATGGAGAAGCAGAGGTGGTGGTGGTGGTGACATGGTGGTGGCGGCGGCATGGTGGTGATGGTGACGGCGACGTAGTGGTGGTGGCAGCGGCATGGTGGTGGTGGTGACGGCGACGTAGTGGTGGTGGTGGTGGCAGCGTAGTGGTGGTGGTGGTGGCGGCGGCGTAGTGGTGGTGGAGGTGGCGGCGTCGGTATGGTGGTGGAGGTGGCGGCGGCGGCGTGGTGGTGGTGGCGGCGGCGGCGTGGTGGTGGTGGAAGAAGGGGGAGTGGAGGAGGAGATTTTTAGAGAGATAAAAAGATGATGGTAGAGAGAGAAAGATTATGGTTGAATGGGTTAGATTTAGGGTTTTTGTATATTTATACTAAATCTAGCTGACCGGCTATTTGTTGGGCTGACCGCGAATTTTTGTTTTTTAGGTAAAAAACCAACCTTTCCTACTATATAGGAAAGACTAGGCTCTCTATATACTTACTCTTGGTGATGTGACCTTATAAGTTATAATCTTATATGAGAGCTCAGAAATTGAATCACTTTGGTTTGGACCCGATCCTAGAACTAAAAATATCATATTGACGATTCAAATTATGAGATAATGGGACCCATTTTGGACAAGCTCTATGATAAATACTTTCAGTTTTTTTTTTAAACGACAAAATTTTATTAATATAAAAGAAAAACGGAAATACTTTTAGTCTTTTACACAATATGGTCGGTCAATGATAATATTTTTTTAGTCTTTTGCGGATTGTATTTTAATGCAATTGAAAGTAAATGCACATCAAATTTAGCACCGAGCTAAGAGTGGCTCCGTCAAGAATCTAGAAAGGAAATTCTTATTAACTTGAAGATGTTACGTACAAGACATTGACAACGATATCCTACGATGAAACTTAAGAGTTTGATCCTTTATTACAGACAAAGTTAGCCACTCCGGACAAACTTTTCAAATTCTAAACATCTCCCTATGTGGTTGATTGCTTTGAATTTGAGTGAACGAGGATCTGAACGATGTTTCACTGCTTCCATGCTTAGCCAAAAGATTAGCGGACTGATTCACCTCCCTATAGTTGAATTGTACGCTAACATCTTCAAGTTGTAGTGTCAACCTCCTAATGTCCCGTAGCAGGTCCAACTGCAACCTGCCCGGCTCCTGCTCCCTGTTAAAACACGCAGCCAGCTAAAGAGAATCAGTAACAACTTTAAGATGCATGTAATTAAACTGAACAACAAGTTGAAAAAGCTAGCACAAATTCCCCTTGATTATTACGAAAAATACCCCCAATACCCGCATGTCCCAGATTTGAAAGGCTAGAATCATCTGTGTTTACTAAGATATAGTTTTGGGGTGGGGGCTTCCAAGCACATGTGATTAACTTTGTTTAGGGGTAGGGGGAGTTGGAAAAGGCATAGCAACTGCTTGAGACATATGAGAAAATAAAATCATGAATTTAGTAAAACTACTAATGCCTTCATTGCGAAAGATATAGTTACTTCTCATAGTCCATATAATCCAACATGAATGTAACAACATAAGTTGAGCTTTATCATTAAGTGGTAACTGAAAAAGCATGTGACCAAAACTCAACTCAGGATTATAATTTGGCCATAATTTATGTCTAAATGACTCAAATGTTGGACACTTAAAGCACAAATGAGATAAAGTTTCATCTTGATCGGATTACACAACACACATTTTGGAGATTCTACTATGCCTTGTTTATGCAAACGTGCTTTTGTTGGTACTCTATCATGTAAGCCTATCCATGCAAAAAATATAGTTTTTGGAAGTGTTTTCAGCTTCCATATTTTAGCCCAAGGCCATTGTGGATAATCAATGGTCGACTGAATTAGCATATTGTAGGCTGACTTAAGGGTGAACTTCCCATCCGGGGAATGTTTTCAAACGATGTCATCTTCTTGTTCCCCTAAAGGTATTGGTGTTCCAAGAATATAAGGAACCAGATCTAAAGGTACTAGAGTACATAAAAGATCTACATCCCATTCTTTATGTAATGTAGTAAAACTTGAAACTGGAGTTGGTTGTGGTGGATTATCAAGGAACTCAGCTAATGGGAATGGAAACAGCCAAGCATCAAACCAAAAATCAATATTTGTTCCATCTCTTAATTGTGCCGATAGATTTTGCAAAAAAATGATTTTTGGATTTAATTAGATGTTTTCAAAACCAGCTATGACTAGGAGAGCTTTGTGCATCCCACAACTCATTATTGGGAAAATATTTCGCCTTATAAGCACGTGCCAATAAAGTTTTCGGTTGCATTAGAAGCCACCATAATAATTTATATTGATAGGCCTCATTTAATATGTTTATATTACGAATATCCAAGCCTCCAAATTTCTTAGGTGTGCAAACTACTTGCCAATTTATTTTACTACGTGTTCTACCTTCTTTTGCAGCATTCCATAAGAAATGCTTATTGAGAGTGTCAATTCTCTCAATACACTGCTGGGGTAGTTTAGTGACAGTCACCGTATAAGTAGGTATTGTATGCGTGACTGTTTGTATTAACACACTCCGTCCCGCATATGAAAGAAATCTCGTATACCATGAATTAATACGAGTGGAGACTTTATCAATAACATGATCAAAATAATCCATTTTCTTCTTAGCAAGAAGAAAAGGAATGCCAAGATATGTATCCAAATGTTTATTTTTTGTGACTCCTAAAGTTGAAATTACATACTGTTTTAAATTACAACGGGTGTTATGAGAAAATAACACACGGGATTTTTCCCAACAAATAGACTGGCTCGATGCTTGTGCATAATTGTCCAAAAATCTGAAAAATGTTTGGTCGAGGCCTTGGACGCTTTTAAAAATAGCATACAATCGACCGCAAAACATAATATAGGGATACCTAGGCCTTTTCTGCCCATTTCCATAGAAGATATTATTGATTATTCTATGCTCATCTGCTTTTAACATAGAATGTACTCAAATTTCTTGACAAAGTATAAATAAATAGGGCGATAACGGGTCGCCTTGTCTAATTCCTCGAGAGGATCAGACATTTGACCATTGACTTTCACTTTAAAAGTACACGTAGAAATCATAATCATAATCATATGTATTAGCTTGCGTGGAAAATTAAACTTTGCAAAAGTAAAACGAATAAAATTCCATTCCAAACGATCATAGGCTTTAGCTATATCAAGCTTGAGTGCCGTATAATATTGTTTTGACTTTGTTTTCTTATTCATTGTGTGCGATAATTCGTGTGCGATAATTCGTGTGCAAGCATGATATTATCACTTATTTGCCTATCCGTCAAGAGTTGATATAAGCATTTGAATGGTTCATACGCCTGATCAGCTCCAACAAGAGCTGATCTCGGACTCGCTTGAAGGTCTTAGACGCAAGACGCAACTAGGGCGTTTTGACTTTTTTATTTTATTTTTTTTTAGCGGGGAGGAACGAATATTATGGTTTAAAAAGAAATGAGAAAAGAAAAAATAAATTTGGGTTTGGTTATTGAAGGTGGACAATTTGATAGAGTTATAGCTTAAATGAAACATATGTAGTTTTAAATACTTATATAATTCAATTTCGACATTTGATATTTTGGGATCTATTAATTCATGTCGTAAAGCAAAGAAAGGTTGGTTTCAACCGTTGAAATAATTTCTACACGTGTATTAAACCTGTGCAGATACATATCTTTCACTCGTATTCAAAATTTACAATTTTGTTTGCATATTGAGCGGTTCGATTTCAACCTTTTGGATGTCCCTGTGGGGGACTATATCACAGACACACGCCTGGAAAATGATAAGTAATAACCTTACGAGACGGACCCTACCTTAGGAGTGTTGATACTTACAAGTCCTAATGTCGACCAGATATGGCAAAATGGATCGCATTACGTGACATGTCTTCTATCTTCCATTATAAACAATTTCAAATATCTCTCATCTCTTGTTAATTGGTTATAGTGCTAATATGCTCCGTCCTTTTCAAATAGTAATGGTGCTCTATCCACTCCACTCTTTACCTCTTGCGGATCAACTTGCTTGATTTGAACATATGTGTAACCTTTTAGTTTAGGGCAGGATGCAATCTGGGACTTTTGCTCTACGGGGTGACACTATCTGTAGCCTATAGGGGTTATGAAACATGATTAACCAACTATATGATGATCCAACTCAAAATGAAAATTAATAAACTAATTGATTTTTATAGATTTATTTAGTAAGTAATTAGTTGATTGACTCAATATCAAAGGTAAAATAGTAATAACCCATGGCGATGCCACGACATAATTTCACTTGTAAAAAGAATAGTTGAATCGGAGTTATAAGGGTGACCAAGTGGTAGGGATGTTGGAGTAGCATGGGAGAGGTCGAGAGTTCGGAACCCAACGGAGACATAAGGTGGTATGGGTGTATTTGGAGTTATAAGGTGGTATGGTATATGATTAGTGTAGGAGTAAGAGTAGAGATAGATTTGGCCGTTTAAAAAAGAAAAAACAAGAATAGTTGAATATTTTACAACCATTAAAAAAAACATAGTTAAAAGTTGATGGTTTTATTTGAGTTAAAAAAAAAAATTAACATATTTATTTTACATAAACGTGTGTATGATCAATTATTCTTATACAATACACTTTAGTGAAATTTTAGATTAACAAATAAAGTAAAGGAAAATCACGTATAAATCACCAAAGAGAGAAATTGAATACAAAAATAAGAATTAAAAGAGAGAAACGGTGTCAGCGGTTGTAAGAATTCTTTTTATAGTCAACAATATTAGTCATGATGTGACATTGTCGCTCTAAATCCTTTCCTAACGACCATCTTTGATTCCGTACGGGTTTGAGATGGTTTCACTCTATACCATTTGTTACGACTCCACCACTAAATTGGGCCCATACACATATCATTTTTAATAATATTGTCCACTTTACTCCAGATGCTTGCATGAGTTTGATTTTTAAATTATTGTCCAAAAGATTTCATGACTGTGTCACACACATCTCGGTGGATAATAGTGTAATCATATTATCCACCTATCTAGGAGACCTAACACTGCACATGTTTGCTTTTAAAATCATAAAAAAGGCTTTGTATCATTTTATAGTGCATGTCTACTTATATACTCTTTACGCTCATAATATTGATGTGAGACAGACCCTCATAAGTTCTGGACATTCTCATCGAACCTCTAGGTGTGATTAATTACGTCATATGACTAACCATTTGCAACCCTCGAGGGTTTTGCATCGATCCCGTTCTGATATCAGTTGTAAGTTGTAACGACATGATCACTAACTGATCAAGATCCGACTCTTTAGGATGGTGGAGTTATATAGTTATAACTACACCGTAGACATCCCATGGGTATGATATTGTCCGTTTTGGACTAGGGCCCACCCACACGGATTGCTTTTTGAAATCACCTAATAGGACTCATACCATATTAGTCTGTATCCTACTTATATACTTTTTCTCTAAACCAACGTGACAATTGTGATGGGTGGTGTCTAAAGTCAATAATAAGTAGAATCATTGGGCGCAACAATGACATTACACACTTTTTTTACCTTCCTAACCATCCTGTTTTCCGAAGTGACAATAGTTTTGTATTAGAAATATCAACAAAAGTTGATAGAGTTTTATTTAAAATAAAAATAAAAATTAATTTAACAAATGTGTCACGGCAGGTCAAACGCACCAAAAATAATTGGTTTTTGTAGATGTATTTAGTAAGTAATTAGTTGATTGACTGAATATCAAATGAAAATATATAAGATTATGAGAAAAAATTCCAAATATAAATGAAGTAGCCCGGCGATTTGTTTTTTTAATAGTCTCTATCTCATAAAGCTGAAAACATATTTCGGAGATTTTTCCATATTGAGTACAATTTGCACTTTCAAGAACCCTTAAGTTCACTATTTATATACTATAATCCTCTCAAGTAAGGAGGGTAGATTTTGGTATCTGGCGTCCTACTCCGATAAGCAAAAACCCTAAAACTATTGGATAAAAATCGATATGTACAGTTGAATAAATCTTCACCATAGAACCCTAAAAATCTCCGATTTGGTGATTCTTCTGATCCAGTGTGGATATCATGGTTGTTCCAGAGCCGTTTGAGTATTCCCGTTCTAGGTTTCGATCCTCTGCAACTCTCAATTCATGTTCCACGATTTTCTTGTCGATCTGTTTGATGGAAGTTACTTGCAAAGACTCCCGCGTCTCTTTTGTTTCTTTCGCTTAGGCCCTCAGCTGTTTCTCTTTTTTTTATCCTGAAGAATTATGTTTCTTCTTTTCTTTACTTTTGGACTTTTGTCATTTTAACAATTTTACCCACAAAGTTTTCTTGTTTCCAATAGTCTACCAGCAGTAATTTATCAAATCAACTAACTGATACTTTATATGCTAGACGTTAGCGAATTTATTTCGACCGAATGATCAAAGAAGCTCATGTAACGCAACCAATTTTTATTCGTAGAAAAGTAAGACTATCTCCATCCCTCTTACACTATCTAACGCCACATCAGCATTCCACTCACTTCAAACTCTATCTTACTCTTCATCTCCAACCATCATACTCTATCTTACCCAAATTTTACTTTTTCTTTTTCCATTTCTTTTTAAATTACTTCATTTTTTTTACTATTATTTCAAACCTTTACATTTTATATTGTTTAAATGTCGTTAATTAATTAAAATATCATGAAATTAAAAATAATAATACTATACTCGGTAATATGAAAATACAATAATTCAAAATTTAAATTTCATTACTTCAGAAAAAATTAGAATACTTAAATACTATACTCCTACTTAAATTACAATACTTCATTCTTTTTCAATTTCATTTAAGTGTGTTTTTATTTCAATGACAAAAGTGTTTTTTTAATTGATTTTAAATATTTTAAATTTTATAATTGATATTTTAATATAGTAATAGTGAATATATGAATAATAAATAATACAAAATTAAAAGGAAAAAGAAAATTTAAAGATAATAAATTAAACAAAGCAAAAAATTGGACATGTCTACAAGTCAACTCTAAGTTATTTCATGATAAATAAAAAGATAAGAATAAATTAAAAACATAAAAAGAAAAAAAATAAAACATCTTACGCGTTGCCAGGAGCAAACATGTAAGATGCACAAACTCCACCAAATATGGATGGAGTGCAAAGTTTGGCCACTAAACTATATTACAAACTCCACCAAACTGTCGTTGCACATGGTATAACATTCATAATCCAAAATTGTAATTTCAAAAAGTTTATGGTTTATCCACAAAGTTGGCTCTGTTTAAAAGTTACGGTTTGCGATTTGAAAATCATGGGTTCAGATTACAATATGTAGTAGTCCAGGGCTCTAAATCTTATATGATGCATACATATCTTTGATTTATACTTCAATTGTAATTGTAGAAAGACACTGGGTACAAACGAAACAAGCTAAATCTATAGGGGTGAAAAATGTAATATACACTTACGAATTTCGTTTTCTCCCGTAAAGTAGACAAATTTATGGCCATATCATATGTATATGGCTGAGCACAGATGGATCGGAACCGGAAAACCGGACCACACAGATTTTACCGCCTCGGTGCAAGACTTTTGGAGATTTTGATCTTCAGTCCGGTCCGGTCCAAAACTGGATTTTTACCGGTCCAAACCGTATAGGACTGGATCTCCATTTTAATATTTTATCAAAATATTTTTATTAATATCTATCCATCTAAAATTCTAATATGATGCACCACTTCATTTTTCAACTCTAATTTCCCAAAACCAATCTCACGAAGTCAACCACTCAACCTTCGTCCCCTTTCAACTCTAATTTCCCAAAACCAATCTCACGAAGTCAACCACTCAACCTTCGTCCCCTACTCCCCTCCATCAATACCATTTTCTGACATTGGATGCTCATCATCAGCTCATGCAGTAACAACAACGCAAATATATTTGGTACTGTTCGGTGACAATTTGATGTGCGTCTAAAATTGTATTTTCATTATTATCATTATTAATTAAATCAAAATTATCAACTTCTAAGACCTATGTCATGTAGTATCTATCATGTTCCCAAGATTATCGAACCATTTTTGTACATGTGAAACATATACTCATTATTGTTTTTCCCTTTTGGTAAGAAAGATTTAGTGCTTAATTAGGAGTCAGGACTCAGGAGTCGCGATCAATATGTCTGTCTCTCACTATCTATGGACGTATTTTTTCGTTGGTAAGATACTCCTACAGCCTACTCCTACTATAGTGAGGGCCAATATGTAACCTTGTATAATATGTATGATATTTACAAAAGACCAATAAGTTCAATTTTGATTTATATCTTCTTTGATTATATTAACACGGGAATATTCTTCCAATTATATCATTTCCATAGAAGACCAGTGTTGCTATTTTTAAGCAGATTGAAACCCTTCGCACTTTTGGTCAGTGAACTCAGTAGCCAAAGTTTAGGTTACTAACTATTTATCCGTTTTTTAATACGATACTTATATAACGTAAATAGTATATATTGGATATTTGGAGCGTACAAGACATACTGTGTATATGGAAAAATTGAAAAAGCAAATAAGAGATATGTATGTAGAGTCGAGTGGTGACACTCTTTTCTTACGACATAATTCGCCCTGCTATGTTTCCTAGCGAATCGTATCCCAAGATGCAACTGCTAGTAACTTTGTATACTATTACTGGAAATTACAAGACACCTGGACTACTGCAATCTGCAATATGGAGTGTCATCCTTTTTATGGAGAAATAGAGAAGAAGAAGAGGAAGAAGAGAGTAGATTGTTGTGTGTTCTGCAACTCCAGAAAGGAAAATTATATCATCGAAGTAATGTGAACGAATAGCTATGAGGGAAAAAAGTTGCAACTTGCTGAACGTAAAGATACTATTTTTCGTTTGGAAAGCGTCTGTTCACTGGCTAGAGAACGGATAAACTTTTTCCAAGTAAGGAAACATTATCCACTCTAGCACGAACTGGACCGTCCCGTTAAGCTTTTCAAATTGGACCAAAAATTAAAGTTAGTATATGGTACAAAAAGATTATATACACCACTAGTTAGTCTAAGCCAAGCCCAGGCCCAAGGACCCAGACCCGCGACCCGGCTCCTGCAGAGCTAAGCGGGTGCGCTTGGACGAACTGAAGAGCTATCTAGCTCCCCCCCTTAAAAAAACATGTGTACTCCCAATGGATCCAATCCCTAAGCCAAACTATACCTTTTTATTTTGATTATATAAAAAAAATAAAAAAAAATGGTAATACCGTAGCATTGAGATTGGGGGACGAAAATTTGAAAAATTGAAAATATATTATCTATAAAAAAATAGAAAAACAAAGAGATGGATCAGGAAGAAGATTTGTTTGTTCAGATTCTTACAGAATTATTTGTAAGGTTTTATGATATTACATGCAAGACAGCCATTGTCCTTTTTTTTTCTTATAGAAAAATTAATAGTATTTTGCACCAAAGCGGATTTTCGAGGGTTTAACCAGTTCAATGACCGACAGAGCCCCAGGTTGTGCGGGGCGAACTTCCAGGCGACCTTTTTGGTTTTCCACCCGGTTTCTCCACCGGTTACTGGTTGAACTATTTTGACCGCCCAAGGGTTGGTATCAACGGAAACTGAACTTTTTAGGTTGTCGCTTCTATGAGCGGGAAGTGGGGTTGTGGTACTATATCATCGCCCTGGGAGCTATGGGAGTGAGGGCCTGTTTTCTTTTGTTCGATCACATATGTTGTTCTGGAGTTCGAAGGGCCATGGATTTTTAGTCTATGTCTCAGTTTTAGATTTTCCAGAGATCATAGCTTAGCTAGAGTCTTAGGGGTTTCGTACCGTGCTGATACTTTCATTATCTTCTCTGGCTATTTGGATCCTCTTTTGTGCTTGTGCTTGATGTTTAGTGATACACCTTGTATCATGATTGGGATGATACCACTTTTAATCTTGTACAATACGTTTTAATTTAATGAAATTTTTTGCCGTTTAAAAAAATATCATTTAATTAGAGGAAATCCCACCTCAATTGAAGCCGACATTTCATGGAAGAATTCAAATTCAATCATATATATCTTGTCCTTCACGAAATTATTTATTCAAGCATGATAAAAAGATTAGCAAAGGTAGTAACATTGTTATATTATACTACCATACTACTCCGTAGTATATAAGAAAGAAAAGTCATTAAAGAAAAGAGGATGATTAGGAGGATATAATTGAGGAACAAAGTAGTACTAGTACGTGCTATGTATCATAAGCCGCCATTGCCATAATCAGAAGAACATATGAAAAAATGCAGCCGCCAATCTTTAGTTTTAATTTGTCAACCTGATCTTGCGGTAATATATAAAATTATGCTGCATTATCATATCTTCAGCGTCCGCTTTTTTATCATTATTTGTAAGTATCATCATTGGAAAATTAATAACAATGATACTGTAGTACCCGGCCGGCGGCCACTCGCATGATCAACCATATAATTATTGTTTAACCGAAGAATTTAAGGATGAAAATGTCAATTTACTATTGTCATGTAAACAAATGTTAAAATGATTTCCACATTGATGTTACCTAAAAATTTGGGCTCGATAACTCTCTATTAATTGGTATGTCCGCGAGTATAGAGGAATAGGGGTTAGTGCTTTAATTGGCTTTCCCCGAACAAATTATCGTAACTCAGTGAGCACGGTCTAATAATTAAGAGTTCAAGTGAGATATATAATTTGAGTAATAAATGGTCAATGTTTGTACTTGTTTTGCTACATGTTTTTAGAGCGTAGCGACACTTAACTATGTTCTCTTCGTCTAAAAATTGATCATTTTAATTTCAGTTTAGGCTTGTTAAGTTAAGTTCAGTTCAACTTCATTAAGTTCAATTCAGTTCAACTTCATTAAGTTCAGTTTAGTTCATTCAGCTTCATTAAGTTCAGTTCAGGTCAGTTCATGCTCATTAAGATTTTTTAATTTTTAATAACATTATTATTATTATTATTATTATTATTATTATTATTATTATTATTATTATTATTATTATTATTATTATTATTATTATTTTATTATTTTTTATTTTATTATTTTTTTTTTTTATGAAACTAGACTTTTATTAATCACACAAAATTGGAAGGGAGTCGGGAGACAAGCTGTGCTCCCACCCCTTTCTGAATACAAAAGCTAAGTCTAGAAAAAAGGAAAGCACCACTCCTAACATCATTGGAATGGCTAACACACAAGCGCTTAAGGTGCGAAAAAGTAGCCAAGGCCTCCTCATCGAGCTCCCCAAAAGTGGAGAAGGCAAACGGGATGAATGAGTAGCCGTGCTCCGCACACTTAGAAGAATACTTGCTCTTCTTCTTCTGAACAGCAGACTGCAAAGCAGCTCCAGTAACCCAAGAATCCAAACCCCCACCAGCAAAAGGGGAGACCCCCGTAACATCCAAGCAAGCATCTCGACCTTGGGACCAATTGTATAATAACAAGTCTGTCGGGCGTAGGTCTCGTCCAGCATCTGAGAGGAACCCCATAGGGACCTCTTTGCGCACAGCAACACCCAAAATTGGAAGGGAGGAGTCGAGATTCGAGAGACAAATTGTGCTCCCAAATTTATTATTATTATTATTTTATTTTTTTAATAAAACTAGACTTTTATTAATCACGCAAAATTGAAATGTAGTCGAGAGACAAGCTATGCTCTCATCCCTTTTTGAATACAAAAACTAAATCTAAAAAAAAGAAAAACATCACTTCTGACATCATTCTCAGCACACAAGACCCGAGTCCACCGAGTCTGATGGGTAATGTGGCAAGCCTAATCCTTATGGGTACTATGTAGTAAAATTTGTAGACGTGATTGTTATGCAATTAATAAGACACGTAGTAAACTTACTAGGATGCTTGTTTATTCATTATGGGTTGTGCTGATGTCCCACCAATAGTTGTCTTCCTCTGAATACACTATCATTCTAACATAGTTAGTTTGCATACTTTTAGTCCGGAGATAATTCACTCTATCACCATCTTGCTGATTTAATAAAATCAATACTGAAATAGCTTCATTATGTCCTTAGAGAACATTCTGGACTACCTTACCTCTACATCACGTTTAGTATAGTTTTATCTAGTCTATAAATTAAACAAAAAATCAATTGCGATGATGACACATCAGCGTGGCACGTGAAGATCGCTATGAGAGAGTGGCGGCGTGTGAGGGCGATTGGTGGCACGTGGCAACGAGAGCGGGGAGGACCTAGAAGCTCACAAGTACGTTTCTTGTCCGAAGAAAGTGGTCCCGATGCTAAATTGTGTTCCCAAGAGTACAAGTTTCAGTGTAGAGGGAGAAAATGCAGTAGGTTTACGTCAAGTACCCTATGTTCGTGTTCAATACCTCTTTTGCATTAATATGGTGTGTGGAAAATTTATGTTTTCTACTGTAGGACCCAGAACTGTAGGGAGGGTTGGATTGGTGAAGAACATGCACACGCCAAGGCTACACTGTCGACGTGCCAATGGGATACTTATGCATGTGTGATCCGGTTGTCGAAGTTGGTGCACTTGATAGTACTACTGAGGTGTGGAGTGTTGTTGGATGTCAGACGCAAGCTTCTAGCGTTGATGCGCCAAGAATTTTTCAGGTAATGAAGAGGTCATGACTAGTCAAGTAGAAACACAAAACAGGGAGCTCTGGGACAAGGCTGAAGATCCAGTAGAAGATGTGCTAAATTGGTGGTGCATTCAAATAGCTAGAGATAGATCAATCAGAGATGAATGGCTTGGAGAAGATCAATAGCTCAGGGTTGGGCAAAGACGAACGAGACTTGTTGTATCATTCTTAGACATCATTCTTTCGTGACAATAATGCCACCAGAATATTCAATGTGTGCTTCAAGCAATACAGACCGAGCGACTGAAAGTGATGTGTAGAGAAGGTGATCGTGGACCTTGGGGACTTGCCCCCAAGGTCCATTTGAAGGGGAGGGTATTGTGAGGATTTTTCTATGAACCCCCTTACGTACGCTTGGGTAGTGGTTAGTTAGTTAGTGTGCAGTCCAACAGTGTGAAACATTTCAAATAGTTCATTATCTAGGGTTTCTGGAAGATTCCTTAAAGATAAGGCGAGTAAATTCTCTTTTGTTATTACAGATTTACAGTTCTATTTTTCTATACAATCTAGTTAGCGAAGACTGTTACCCGGTACTTGATATTCATATGTCGCATGTCATTAACCATTATTCACACTTTGATGAAATATGCATATGCTTTCCCAAAGATCTCTTCTCATGTCGACTTTCTTTATAATTCGTTGATGAATCGTCACGATTCTTCTTTTGCCGGTGTTCCATTCGTGCAAAAAAGGGGACTCAACTCCGCTTTCCGCGCCAATTTCCACTAGAGGACATTGAGTCGATCCGTGCGTTTCAAGATGAACTATTGATACACGATCTTGAGGCTTTCTCAAGATCCCCTTCATAGGTAATTTGCAGTTGCCCTTTAATAATAAGTAAATCCGTGAGCTGAAATATATTCATATTTTTATAGCATAAACGATGAGTACATACTGCACTTATATCTTATTTCCGGTTTCATTAATTATGTGCGTTCATTTTTTATATTTTTAAATTTTTTTATTTATAATTTGACTAATTCTCTCTTCATATATATCGATCAGTACTTTTCTTAAATCTCTTTTGACGCGCGCTTCTCAACCAAAAGAATTCAAGATAAATCAAATTTTGTTAAATCATGATTCCATTCGTAGTTCATATACAAGACTTCACATCATCAAATTAAAGTGAGATATAGATCCACCTTTAAAGATAGGATACGAAGAGTAGTTAAGCATTACGTTAGATGTATAAAAAAAACCCAAAAAACATGCTTCTAAATAAAATTTTATATAAGATATGTATGGATAATAACTTAATTAACAAATGCGGCTTTTGATGAGATGAAAGGTTAGTGTGAGAACGTAAATTGGCCATCTCATATCAAAGGTTGAGAGACATGATTAGTACTACTCGCCTTCCCGTTATATTAAAAACTCAACTACTATATACTAAGTCAATTAATACAGCTAGAGTAGCTTGTTTATGAGAAAGAATGGATAATAATCATAATATATATAGTAAAGAATTGATAATTGGGATTAAGTAGTTTCTAATGTAATAAAATGCTTGACAGGAATGTTAAATTTTTTAAAGAATATACGTAGAATATACATCTTTTTTGAAACGGCAAAAAAAGTTTGTGTTTATTGATACGAGAGTATAAGCAATGCTCCGCAAAATACTTATAAAAGAAATATACGAAACAAACCTTCGGATGACAAAATGTTTACGAATCGAAACGAAAGTTAAAGTCAAAACTAAGAACCACACCTCTATTATATACCAGACATAATTCGATAATATACGTAATATACATATACATACTCCCTCCGTCCCACCGTAAATTATCCAGTTTGACTTTTTTCGGTCAACAGTTTTCAATTTTGACTCTCGATTACTCTTAAACTATAATGATAAAACATTTGACGAAATCATATTATGAAAATATAGAACCAAAATTTTCATAATATAATTTTATTAAATATTGTATCATTATAGTTTCAGAGTAATCGGGAGTCAAAGTTGAAAACTGTTGACAAAAAAAGTTAAACTGGGTAATTTTAAACGGGACAGAGGGAGTATTACGTAGCGTTTACATACTAGAGTAGAAAGAAAGACTAGCAACTTAATTACAAGAACTTATGTTCCATCACACTGTTAAGTGTCCAGACGTCACACTGTTCATTGAAGGGGGCCAGAAATTTAAAGAGAAAATTCAAAAGTTACTCAACGACAAAGTATTTCAAGAACAGCACTATCATAATGGCCCAAAACTTAACTGTTTAGTTGTGGCTAACAGCTAATTAACTAAAACTAAACCCATTTGTGAAATTGTACGATTGCATTTGCAGTTGCCATAAATCCATTGTTGTTCCCTTATAATATGTGTGTCATCTGCAAAGCTAAAATTTTAATTGGACCAAGATGTAAATAAAGTAATTAGATTTCCAAATAAACCTCATTTAATTACGTGAAACCTAACCCTTCATATAAAAAAAAGATAAACCTTTCTTAATCTGTATCTCTTTCAAACTTCTTATTTTGCTTTGCTTGCATAGTTGTTTAAATTTTATAATAAATGAGATTATTTTCAAGTTTTAATGAGTCGAGTGTTCACAAGCAAATTTGAGTCGAACGTTTTGAGCAATTCGATCATGAGCAGAACTAAAATTATTGAAAATTGTAGGATCTAACTTGAACTTAAATACTATGTTGAGATCTCTCTCAATTGGGTTCCGCATTAGCGAACGAACTAGGGCCTTTAACGAATTAGTGCGAATCGTTGACACTTTGGTTGGAAAATCATCTAAAATGGGTTAGAACAATCATATATCACGCGGTTTAATTTGTCGTCGCTACAGACAATTAGACTGGGCCAGGAAAGAACATGAGCGATAGGTGGCAGTCGGAAACGCATTGGCAGGGAAGAATGACGTCAACAATATTTCATATAATCATCAACGTGAATATTACAAAAAATTTTTATTTGAAGCGGCAAAACGAGAATTAATAATGGTTCACCATTTTACCCCCGTGGTGACTCGAACCCCCGACCTATTACAATTGATTGACACAACTATTTATAATGGTCCAATAAGAAAAAGTAGGCAAAGATAATTGGCTAGATACATTCCTAGTCTTGACCATCGGAAAGTATATTTCATAGTCTTTCAGTATATATTCTCTACGGACCTAGAAGTTTTGGACGAACGTGTCCTACGCATTTGAGCCGCTCTCATGTACTTTTAGGCCACACAGGATGGGTTAGGATTTTGGACTACTAGAGCGTAATCGAAATCCCAACATACTATATATGAATCTACTAGACGAAACACATGTGTTAAGTTTGGTGTTTAGTAAACACTTAGTATAATACACATGCAAACAACAATTCAGAGTCATGGTGAACAAATATAAATACAATTCTCCGAAGTAGAAGTAAAATGTATCAAGCTATATCTCTATAGCTTGACACCCTAAGACGAATTTACTAAACTTAAATTTTGGTTACAATATATCAAGTAAGCATTCAAGAATCGGTCTAGCTAAATACAAGTTGGAAGGACGTGAGCACCAACTAACCAATACCAGGTAAAGTAAAGAACGAGTTCTTCCCAAACACATGTTATAGAACTTGTGAAAACTACAAAGAACTATCTTGACATCTGATGGAACCTTGGTCGGATATTACCGATCCGTGCGGCGGACAACGACTTGTCCTACCCCATTGTCATGGAGGAATTGCCTTGTTCAGGTCTTTGTGTAGAGGTAATGACTCTAGGCATATTTCATCATAATCAACTTGTATATTAATGAATAAAACAACCACTTATATAGTGGTGGAAATACAATGCGATAAGGTAAATAAAGGATAAGAATGGTAATGTAAATCCTAACAAATCTCCTAGAATATCTCTCCATAATTATAGAGATTTACCCTAGATAATATTCTAACTAATCTCCTAACTTATCTAGATACCATATGAGGATAAGTGATGACGTGCAACAGTCCACGACTTAAGGGCTAAGTCGGCGTTGACCAAGGTCTCATCATACCACCCCCTTGAAATCAGCCTTGTCCTCAAGGTTGATCTGATTCGACACTTGACGCGACTGCAGATTGTCCTACTTCATAAGTCGGACTAGCTTCCCTTCTCCGTTTCCTTGGTTCGAGAATGCTCATGTCTCTCATGGCGTACCACGATTGATGTAAGTCATCTTGAGCCAACTCCCTCGGGTCGAGCGATGATGGTGGTGTCCAGTTGAGGCACCCTTCCCGTTTGAACATTGTATCACGGATGCGATCCTCGAGAGTATAATCGTCGTAGATCGACACCAGTTCTCCCGCTTGGAAGATTACGTCGTCCGGCGCTCGCACAAGTAATTTCCCATCAACCCTAGGCGGCAGTTGCACCTTGCGGGCAATCTTTCTGTGCACGGGGCTCTCCCATAAGGCCCACTCGGTCTCATTCTTGCCGTCGCTGCCCGAATGCGCATAGCCTTGCATCTCGAATGGCAACCCATAGTGCAAGGTGGTGAGGGTCATCTTAGCAAAATCAACAAAGTATGGGCTGATTGTTGTGAGCCACGGTACCCCCAGTAGGACATGTGCCAATCTTGACAGCTCAGGTACCTCATGCAGAGTTACCAAGTCGGTGTGCTCCTTGATCTTAATGGTTACGCATTCAAAGCAATAAGGGCTATCCATCTCGGTTCCATTGGCGGCGATGGCATGCATCTTTTGCTTGATGCGATTGGCGTATGGCTCGCCGATTAAGTCAATCAAGCGAGTCGAGATGAAGTTCCTCCCCGCTCATTATCGACCATAGCCCAAACTCGGTGCCTATTGATTGCAATCGGTAAGTACATAACCGATGGTCTTTGGTAAGACTCTTGGCACTCGCATGGTTCATGGTCGGTCCGCATTACTCCTAGCGGTGTCCAGGTCTTCTCCAACTCCTTGTAGCTTAATAATCCGCCAGAGGGACTATAGGGCTCGAATCCGTGCAAGGGTTGAAGGCCGTTCATTGACTTTTCGTCAATGAAGTCCACTAGATTCTCCAATTCAGGAGTCGTAAGTGTCTTGAGCTCCTAGTCAAACAACCTTCTATCTTCTTGACTCATGTCAGCATAAAGAGCTCGTTCAAATTGAACCCACTCTTCTTCCTTATACTCCGGCTCCGTCTACTTGCCCGGTTCCACCTCATTGGGCACCACCTAGACGTCCTTCCTGGTATACAGGGTATGGCTTGCGAACCCTCGTTCGCTTCTTTGTTTTGTGCAAGTTGAGACTTGCGTTCCTCCTCTTCCAGTCCCTTGGCCCTTATAGCCTTGGTGACTTGCCTCAGTCATATCTCCCTTCCAGTGCCTCCCAGGTTACCACTCTCATGGCGTTTTGCCTCCATGCCCTCATCCTCCTTGAACTCGTCACGTTTCCTCTTCTTCTCCTCGTGATCGGATTCGATCGCTCCTCCCATGGGCCATGGCTTCCCGTTAAGCTCTTGTTCACGTGTTACCTTGCGGTAATCTCTGTTATGCAAGTCAATGTGGTTACGGAAGCACTCAACCCTAACCCTTTCCTCACCCCCTACCTCCTCATCAAGAGATGATGACGTTTCCGTCATAACCCTTGTTTTCCGGTCCGGCCCATGCGTATGATGGAGTCGTTCCTCTCCCTCTTCTCCTCCCATGTCGTGGCCGCCCCTTCTCCTTCCTCCGCGCCTTGCTTCTTCCTCCTTGTCTCGGCTTCACGTCGTTCTCCCTCCTCAGCCTACTGCCGCGGCCACCCGCCCTACTCAGGCGTTGTGGCTGCCCGCGCGGGTTCGGCCGGGCGCAACCTAGCCCGGTCGGCCGCCTCTTCCTCCTTCCTTATTCTTCATTGCGCCTTCACCATGGAAGTGATGTCTTGGACACCTTCTTCCACCCTTGTTGGCCTTCTCAATAGCTGATCTTCCAAGTCAGAGCTATTCGTAGAAGCTTGGTGCAGATCTTCCATTAACAATGGCTCTGATGTCAATTGATGGAACATTGGTCGGATATTGCCGATCCGCGGCGGACAACGACTTGTCCTGCCCCATTGTCATGGAGGAATCGCCTTGTTCAGGTCTTTGTGTAGAGTTAATGACTCTAGGCATATTTAATCATAATCAACTTGTATATTAATGAATAAAAGACCCACTTATATAGTGGTGGAAATACAATGCGATAAGGTAAATAAAGGATAATAATGGTAATGTAAATCCTAAAAAATCTCCTAGAATATCTCTCCATAATTATAGAGATTTACCCTATATATTATTCTAACTAATCTCTTAACTTATCTAGATACCATATGAGGATAAATGATGACTTGACGTGCAAGAGTCCACGACTTAAGGGCTAAGTCGACGTTGACCAAGGTCTCGTCATACCACCCCCTTGAAATCAGCCTTGTCCTGAAGGTTGATCCGATTCGACACATGACGCGGCTGCAGATCGTCCTACTTCATAAGTCGGACTAGTTATATCTTAAATCCGGCTTTATTCGTGCATAAGATAGAGAAAGAAAATCGTGAAACTATTTACTTTTGTTATAAAGTCATTACAACGGAAAGAATTCAATTGAGTGTTCGTGCAATGATGTTATAACATCGGTGTTATGCAACACCTAAGTCCACACTAAATTTAATTTTAACACTTACAAATTATGCCAGTAACGGATCAATAGAGATAAAACTCGACTCGAATCAGGTCGTTAACAGCTAGCTGAAGCAACCAAGCTGGGTCACAATCCGAAACCCATCACATTCAAATTTCATGATATATTATTTTTATATTTTATGAGAGAATATCAAACGGTATAATTCCGATATAACCTAAAAGTTGTACCTAAACTACCTAAAAATTGTACCTAAACTTGTACTGGAGACATAATTACGTACTACTAACATTAACGCCGCTCCTGAAGCCCACTCATCCCATAGTCTCGTCTACAAAGCTGATATAAACCAAGATATAAAAATGAAACACGCAACAACCACACTCCCTCAATTTTTTTATGAAAATGGAACACGCTACCACCACACTCCCATATCACTTTCCTCATTCTTTATCAATTTATCTATGACAAAAACTTTGAGAATCGTGGATACTCTACACCATTCCAGAGCCTCATCAACTTTACTTTGGTGAAACAGAATATCTTAACAGTGAATGGAGAATAGTGACATTCCATATCATGAAATAAAAGTCACTATATAAGCAAGAAGATATGGAGTTATATAAGTAATTATTAAGAATTTATTAACAATTTAACATATATGCATGACAAGGTAGTTCAACAACAGTTAGCTAATCCAAGAAGCAGATGGCTGTAAATGAATTTCAGAAATGAATGGCCACTTATAAAAGTTAGATGCATCAACATTTCAGCCACTTATCTCTTTCATCATCTCAAATTCAAAAGAAATAGACCACTTAGCTTTATAGTGGCCTTGCTTACATCATATATAGCCATTTTCTCATATCAATCAATCATGCCCACACCACATGTAGGGTTACGATCAACTCATCTTTTTACACCCATGCTATTGCCATTGAGGAGGAAGACATGACTTCTTTTAGTGCCTTGACGTGGTATGAGTTCATTTGTTTAGAATCAATCAGATTCTTATGGTTTAATTATAGCTAGCTTTCAATAAGTTGATTTATTTTTATTTTGGGTTTGAATATAACGATGGTGGTAAATCAGATAAAAGAAGAAAGGTGTAGAAATTGAATTCCCCATATATGAGCTTGGTTGTGAGGCTTTGCCAGTGGTCTCCTCATATACATCATGTTACAAGCAAGATACATAAGTCATGAAGGCGCAGAGTCCAATCTCAGATTTCTGAAGTAGGGGAACTATCACCTTGATATCTAAACCCTGGATTTTTATATCGTCAAAATTTGAAAATGTTGGAAAATATAGGGAGCACAAATAAGGACGTATCGAAATGTATAAACTGAAAATTAAAGAACGAAGAAAAGAATATGCAGAGTTGAGGATAGCCCTCTTTTCTTAAGACTGTATTCGCCCTGCTCTCGATGCTCACAGTATGCAGACGAACAGTCTCCCAAAATAAAACTGTAGTAAGTTTTTTTATACAAACACTTGAAATACAAACTCGGGTGACCTATTACATTATGAGAATATAAGCTTTTAGAATGTAAGAGAAGGATACATTTGGATTTATCTATCAAATTTCTTTAGATGATGTTTCTAAATGCAAACGAGGATTCTTATTTATAGTTTTGAAATGTTGTAAATGAAGAGGTGCAACTCTTGAAAATGTAACTTCTCGCTCTAAAATTTACATGTTACAACACACCTTTTTACCAAAAGATATAATGGTCCAGTGAATAATCCTCTAGCTCTCAACCGAGAGGTCACGAGTTCGAACTACCTGCATGTCGATCGATTGTGCCAGACACTTGAGCTGAGGACTGCGGTGGTAATTAAGGATCATCTTTAGATTTTTCTTAAATTTTTAACCAAATATGTTACTATCAGATTCATTACTTACAAGAAGCATATTACCACTAATGGTAAGAACAAAAAGTAGTGTTGCAAGTGAAGAGATTTCTTCCCACCACTGATAAGTGATAACATGCTACAAATACCCACCATTTGTTTGATAATGCATGCTTGAAAATATGATTTAAATAGTAAAACAAATGACATCTCATCTCACACATCCCCTGTTAATTAAAGAATCTCCATCCTTAAAACACTTCAAACCGTCACATCAGTATTTTACTAAGTTAAACTCACTTCAAACTCTTTATCTCAAATAATAAAACTCTCTCAAATCTAAATATACCTTTTTCTTTTCTCATTTCTCAATATATCGAAACCAAAGTAAAAACGCTGAAAAAGAAAAAATAAAAAAAAAATTACTTCAGCCGTGTCTCGCCATGTGTTTGAAGGCTTCTCCATCAGCGGCTGATGGAGGATCCGAACCCTAAAAATCATATATCAACATTAATATGGAAGCTACACAAATTTTAAATATTGTGAGTGATGATTGCTAATTAGAATAACATTATCAACTTAACAAGGCCTTTTAAGGTGTTATTGGTCTAACCTTAATACGGTATCAGAGCCAGGTTGATGACGAGTGTCCTATCCGATGATAATTTCGGCTTGTCCAATGATGACATTTATGATTTCACGTGTAGAGCCGACTAACCGTGGCCTATTTATTAGGGATGTTCACCGGTCCAAGACTGGGATCGGATTGGACCGTGACCGAAATCTTATAATTTCTAGGACCTAAAACCGGACCTGTAAGGTTCCGGTCCTACCCGAACCGGAATATTCCGGTCCGGTCTGGTTTTGGACCACATAGACCGGATTACATAATTATTTTTATTTTTTTTTTCCTTAAATGATCAGTTTACCAACCTAGAAAAATTTTTCATTCACACTCATTCTCTTCAAATCAATCTCACCAAAAAAACCTAGAAAACAAATTAAAGCAAACCAAAAGAACAAAGATCAAATCCATCAAAATAGTTTACAAGTCCATAAATTTTTCATACCTTATACCATAGTTTAATTAAAAGTAACTAAATCAAAATAAAGCAAAAGGCAAAGTCTGAATGCAAGAAATCCTAAAAAGAGTATAAATACTTCAATGGATACTTAATTAAATAAACTAATAATTACATAATATTATAATGTTATATGTGTTCCGGTCCTTTCGGTCTGGGACCGGATCATTCAGGTTTTTAACCGGAAAAAATGTGCCAAATCCTTGGACTTGAAACCGATCCGAAAAGCATCCTGTCTGGACCGAACCGAATCTACCGGTTCGGTTTCAGGTCCATCATACGGTCCGGTCCAATTTATGAACACCCCTACTACTTATGAGCGGGCGTGTTAGAAATCTCATATCACTTGTAAGACATAATTAACAAATATATAAGTTGAATAACTTTATCAACTTAACAAAGAATTTAAAATATTATTGACCGAACTTCAATAGTGATCCGTAAAAGTGTGATTTGAATAATTATACCCAATTTTAAGTTATATTCAAACTTAAGGGAAGTTACAAAGATGTAATTTCTTATTGAAATTCAATAGGAGTGGTAAAAGATGCCATTCAACTTAAGCTCCTACTAGCTTTAATGCAAAGCACTGAACACTTTCTTCACAAAAATGTAACAAAATCTAATTCACACTGGCAACCACCACCACCACCACCTGGTTACATGTTACTTAACTAACTAACACAGATGGCTCATCCTTGTCCAATCCAGGCATAGGCTTGATATTTAGGAACTCCCATGGCCACTTTATCAGGCTGCTTCAGTCTATGTTGGAACATGTACTAATAAATTAATAATAATACAGCAGAGCTGATAGGAACCCGAATACCAAGGCCCAAGTCCACGACATAGTGCCAGCGGACGGAACCCGGATCGGTGATGGCGGCTAGGAGTATATTTTAGTAGTTTAGTTATTTTTCTTTTTATTTAATTACTTGCTAGAGTCAGTTAACTTGTTAGGTAAGAAAAGATTAGCAAAAAGATTCTAGGGGCTTTCTATTCTAAGGTCGGCTCTGTACCGACCTAAACTCAGATCTTCATTCAATAGTTGCCATGTGGCGCTTAATTTAATCTCATCCATTCATTTCGGTTCAAAGTCATTTTTGGTACGATGGATTATAATTAATTTTCTTTAACATTAAAAATCACCACAAAAATACAAATTAACTATAATGCCCTTAATTTCAATTTATATGATTACATATATGTAAACCTTATTAATTAATTTTAATCACAAATCAAAGTTAATTGATCACAATTAATTTATCCATTTTTTATGATACATAAACTATCGAACACTTCTAAATAATATACTTCGTAGCTAAAAAAATAAGCCTATGTTATAGTCCTCTACAAATGTTGATAGCTAGTGCAATTAGATTATGGAAAACGAATATTCCATTGAATTGTTGTTGAAATTAATTTGATATATATTGGTTAATTTTAATTTTAGTTAAGGTAAATTTTTATTTTTAATTTAATACTTATAAAATAGTAAGAACTTATTTAAATTATTTAAATGAATTTTTTGAAAGTAGGGGTATATAACTGCACATTTATATATTTTTATCAAAATTTAATAAATTAGAATGAAATATATAATAAAGACCTACATTTAGGTCGGTACGAAGCCGACCTGAGAATAGAAATCCCCAAGATTCTATGAGAGATTTACCAGAATCTTACCTGATTCTGCCTTATCTGTAGAGAGAAGAATTTGTCCAGCAAGTCGTATCTTTACTATTCAAGCAGTGTACTATTTTCATTATTTTTCATAGTTGAACATTGAATTTGAGTCATAACTCTGGAGCTTCTTAGACCATCTCCAACCATGAGTCTTATGATGGTCTTATGTATAAGACTCTCACAAAACTCAAGGTTGGAGAAGTAAAAAGTTGAGTCTTATCATCTTATACATAAGATGAGTCTTCCCACATAAGACCCATCTAATGAGGTCTTATGTAATTTTTTATTATTATTTAATTTCATTTTCTCTTTCTTCCCACTTTGTTTGTTTGTTACTTGTTTGTTAAATGAAAAAAGAAATAATAAAAAAATGTGTTGTGGAGTCTTATGGTTGGAGTTGAAGATGGACTTGAGTCTTATAGTCTTATAATAAAATAATGACATTATGAGTCTTATCATCTCATGGTTGAAGATGGTCTTAGCTTTCTCGCTCATTAACGTATTTTGAGGTAATTTACTCTTTTGTAATTGCTTTCGTAGGTAAATTACTCTTTAGTAGTTTGCTTGGCTAGTACGTGATCGTACTGGATTTATTCTTTTCTTGCAATTTCTCCATCTCTTTCTATCCCTGGAATCCGAAATCCTAACAATAGCTCCTGGCCATTAAGCAAGGCCTTTTGTTGGTAAGACACATGAATTGTACTGAGCCTTGTATACAAATTAATGGACGACTCTAACTACACTTTATCTTGTTGTACCAGATGGCATGCGAAGGATCGATTTCATCAACTGCTTCTTAAAGACATTAATGGAAGCCTCATGGAACAATTGGATGAGTGTAAATGCTATTTTGTATATTGGGAAGTCAACCTGCAACCGGCCGATCCTTTAGCAAAATATGGAAGTAATGTTTTGGCAAAGAAGTTTTAGTTTTTATGGCAGGCTATGAATAATATGAACGGAGAAGTATATGATCTTTTACTAAGGATTCAGGCTAGCAGTTTGTATATTTGGGAAGTAGCCCAACTTGGTTGACACGTTTTGTATCTAATGATCGATGCTGAATTGACTTATAGATTGTTCTAGTCCCAAACCGGAAAGAGAAAATAATGCCTAGCTACCGGGGTATATGAGACTTGACAAAGTATTTTCCCTTTGAGTTTGAGTGTTTGTGTCTCTATTGGAGCTGGCTAGCTAGCTCCCTTCCATCCCTTTATTGTAGATCATGGCACAAATTGGGGTTAATTTATATCTCAAAAGCAACTGAAAGTTGAAATCCAGCTTTGATAAGTTTATGATAATGGTCACACAGAATCCCATATTAAGATTTATTATGACTAGTTGTATAGTATAAAACCGAAGAAACAAACAACATATTGTAGCTAGTGAGTATATAAAATAGGAGGTACACTATTGGTTACTACTTTAATGGAAAAGAAAAAATTAAAAGAATAAATAATTGATAGGATACATCCATACCCTACACGGACAAATGATATGATGAATGATTCTCAGCACTATAAATATGTGTAAAGACACAACCCCATAGTCACCAAGTAGTAGTGGAACCACAAAAGTAGAAAGCATAAAACAACACACACACAATATAACAAAGAAGAGATAGATTTTATTAAAAGTTGTTAAGAAAGAAGAAAGATCAATTATGGAAATGGAGAAAAGTAGTGGGAGTAGTAGTAGTAGGGAAGATCAGTTAGCTGCAGAGGAGATGAGAAAAGGGCCATGGACTGAACAAGAAGATGTTCAGCTAGTATTTTACGTGAACTTGTTTGGCGATCGACGATGGGATTTCATAGCTAAAGTTTCAGGTTTGAAGGTTGGCGGGAGACAGAATCCTTAGGTAGGCTTGTCTTGGGCATCACATCGGCCTTTCCATGAGCCTCCCTAATAAATTTAACACCCGATCTTTCTTTCTTTTCTTTCTATCTTTTTTTTCGCTTTCAGGTCTTAAACGTACTGGCAAAAGTTGCCGTTTGCGTTGGGTTAATTACCTTCATCCTGGTCTCAAGAGGGATAAGATGACCCCTCATGAAGAGAAACTTGTTCTTGAGCTTCATTCCAAGTGGGGAAACAGGTTGGTTTCTTAATTTCATACTATACACTTCTATATATCTGAGGACTACTAGTTGAGACTTGCACTGATTGTGAATTGGATAACTTCTATACATCAATATCATGTTGTTGTGTCAACATGGTTTGCTAGTGAACGACATATAGTGTATGACTAGATTAGCCTTTTATGTCTGATTCTTATTGTTGTAGAGTGCCAAGAGTTTTATCATTTTGACCTTAGATTAGATGTGTAGTTACGTTGGATAATCTACATGTATAATAGGACCGGGTTGAAGAGGGGATGATGACAAGCAACGTATGTATATAATCATGAATTTTATACTAATTCACTTCACTTGATCATTATGACATAATCAACTGCAAAGTCAAGATTGAAAATCACTTAGGCATGTTGTAGGCCAATTTAAAAAAAAAAAAAAAACAAAAAGAAAAACAAACAACTTATTAGGCATGCTGTTGAGCTATTTTTGTAGTGAGATGTTTATACATGAGTGTATATACTAAGATTGTTAGGGGAGCCTCGGAGGGGGTGTTTGAAGATATGTATTTAAATTGGAATTTTTATATTTAATTCTATTCATTCATATAAGAGTTAATTAGATAGAATTTAGGAGTTAGGACACAATTCATGGTCATGATTCATATTGCAGTTAGAATATCACTATAGAAGTTGATTAAGGATTTGAATTTTGAAGAAATTTGATTTGTCTATTAGCATACCTAGCTTTTTTTTAACACGTCCTACCTACCGAAATCACTTTCAGGTGGTCAAGAATTGCTCGTAAACTACCAGGGCGCACGGATAACGAGATCAAGAATTATTGGAGGACTCACATGCGGAAGAAGGCGCAAGAGAGGAAGAAATCGGTTGCTATGTCACCGTCATGTTCCTCCAACTCATCCTCCTCTTCATCAACTTCCATCACCTCGAACACTAACGGCAAGACCATGGACCGTAGTTTCTATGATACCGGTGGGATTGACATGGTTGTACCCGCCTTTGGCGAGAAGAAAACCGGTGTAGAGATAGAAGAGAGCAACAAAGTGTACTCGTTGGATGAGATATGGAAAGATATAGACATGTCTCAAGATAACTGCAATCTCACAAGCCAAACTATGGTCTCCCCCTTATGGGATTTTTGCCCCCCTTCCACTATAGATGAACAGTCCATGATGTGGTCCATGGATCAAGATCAAAGCAACTTCACCACTTCTTTCCCTTTTTACAATCATCATATGATTGGCTAACTAGAAAAGCTAAGAGACGTATATTAATTCACCAAAAGCATATTGTGCATACAAGTTAAGTTCATAATTAGGTGTCATAAGGTATTAACTATTGTAAATGTTTGTTTTTTATTACTAGAGTCTATCATCATCATCATCATGAAGAAGAGAAGTCCTTGTATTAGCTAGCTAGTGATGGTCAAATCATTTTGTGTTTTGTGTAGTATGCTAAGTGGTGGAAATCTTTAACTATTTTTAGTAGTGGAGTGAAGAAATAATGTCCCTTAATGTAGAATATTCTAAGCTACTTGTACCTGCTGTAATATACTACTACTAGTCTATCTATCTATCATGAAATGAAATGTTATGGTCCATTCATGGACTATAAATAAAGTCTGTCACATCTTTTGCAATTTGAGCTTATCTTCATTCCCTATTGGCGCATCTTGATAGCTTCTTTAATTAGTTTGTGGATTGAAAATATGAATCTTGTTTATGAAAATTGACTAGTTTGTATCAATCTAGCGCCATGTGTTTATACTTCGAAGAATTGCAAGGAAAGGGTTAAGAAGCTAAAAGGCAAATCCACTTGCCGCCCTGGTGTGAATATATATAGAATATATTGAAAATTACTCATTTCGTGTCAATATCATTTTGCGTCCATATGTTCTTATCAATTTACACTACATTATTATATTCACGGGTGTTTATCAAAGAAATAAAAATCAATCGGAGAAGTGAAGTAAGCATTACCAAACATGTTAAAAATATGCAACTCTCTAAGTGAATATATACTAATGTGTAATTAGCTAGTAATTCAGATTGCTTAAAAGTTTACAAAGTAATTCAGATTCAAATATTGGTGTGGTAATTTGTTAATATGATCTTTACTATTTCTTGAGAATCAACGTTTGCCACTTGAACCCATGTCCAAAGTCGAACAATATACATCATCGGCTTGGTTAATATGAATTATCCTTAACTTATTTAAAAAGAAAAACTATATTTTGATGAAATTTGATGGTTGACTATCGTATTTCATGTTTATACTCGGATTGTCAATTTCTCCAGTCGTAGTTAATCTGCAAAATGCATCTTTCGGCTGATGACATGCATATATATTATCCTTGATTATCATACACATTAATTATTATACATATAATATAATATAAACTATATTAGTACCCACATTAACCTTTAAACATTATTGAAAATCCGTCGGCTATATATATCTTATCCCATATTGGGTCAATGAAGCATATACTGTGATATAAGAATAGTTAATATTAAGTGATACATATTGCTCAATATTACATCAACTTTTGGTGGAAGCACTATGACTGTACATGAGTTAAAATATGCATTATATATATGTGATGGTGAATTAATGATGTTGATATCTTAATTTTTTGCTATAACAGTGTGGATGACGAGTGTGAATTAGGAACTTTAGGTGGTGCATGTGGGGTATTTCTTCCCTGGTCCAAAGATCCTAAGCTATAACAGTGGAGTTTGAGGTCTTAAGAAAGTTTAAATCATCGATTTACTCTTTTTTATATATAATCGTTAACATTCAAATTTATAATTTATTTAATAAATTTTTAGAGGCACAAATGGCACAAATAGTTTTCGGAGTTCCATGTAAATGGAAAACTTTGTAGAGGCACAAATAGCACGTTTATCACTCTTATCCCAAAGAGATCGAATTCGTTGAGTTTGGGGGTTTTAGGCCGATTTCTTTAGTAGGAAGTCTCTACAAATTGGTGTCCAAAGTCTTAGCGACTAGGCTTAGCAAGGTGTTGGAGGAGGTGATAGCTTGCAACCAATCGGCCTTCATTGGGAATCGGAATATATTGGATGGTGCTCTTATAGCTAATGAAATCTTGGATGAGGCTAAGAAAAAGAAGAGGAAAATTTTCCTTTTCAAGTTGGATTTCGAGAAAGCGTATGATTCGGTTAATTGGGGTGCTCTCTTTGAGTTGTTGGAAACTTTTGGTTTTGGGTTACTTGGATAAAATGAATGAAAGAGTGTGTAACCACGGTTACTATCTATTTCTATCTTGGTGCACGGAAGTCCAACAAATGAGTTTTACTTTTTCGAGAGGTTTGAGACAAGGGGATCCTCTTTCCCCTTTCATGTTTCTTGTGGTGGCCGAATGCCTTAGTAGGTTGCTATCAAAGGCTTGCGGTGAAGGTTTGTTCAAACCCTTGTTGGTGGGATCCAAGAAGATCCCAATCTCTCACCTCCAATACGCTGATGACTCTCTTATTTTCTGAGAGGCCTCGTTGGAAAACATCAAGGTGGTGAAAGGGGATTTTACGTCTTTTCGAACTTATGTCGGGCTTAAAGATTAACTTCAAGAAGTGCAACCTTACCTTTTTGGGGTAGGGGTGGAGCAAGAAGACTTGAGGGTGTGGGCAAATGATCTTAGATATGAGGTAGGGAAAGTGCCTTTCTCCTATCTAGGTCTCCCGATTGGATAGCGAGAGACAAGGCGTTATGGAGAGGGGTGAAGGAGAGTTTCTCAAAACGTCTAGGAGTGTGTGAGAATAAGTTTCTCTCTTTGGTAGGGAGGTTAGTTCTTACAAAAGCGGTGCTTAATACTTTGCCCTTGTATTATCTTTCTTTCTTCAAGTTGCCGGTCGGAGTGGGGAAAGAGCTAAAGGCCTTGCAAAGAAACTTACTTTGGGGTGGTTTAGAGAAAGACAAAAGGAAAATTTCACGGGTTGCTTGGGAGAAGGTGTGCACAACTAAAGAAAAGGGTGATCTTGGAGTAAAGGATTTACATCTTTTCAATTTGGCTCTTCTAGGTAGGTGGGCTTGGAAATGTTTGTTAGGAGGGGATGAGTTGTGGTTAAAGGTGTTGGATTCAAAGTATGGTAGTTGGAAGGAGAATGTTGATATGGTCCTTCAAGGGAAGATTAATGTAAGTAACTGGTCGGATTGGTGGAGGAACATTCTAGGGGAGGTGGGTTCGAAGCCTTGGTTCCGAAATCATTGTAAGAAAGTGTTAGGGAGTGGTAAGGATACTTCCTTTTGCGAGGAGAGTTGGGGGGGGGGGGGGGGGGGAAGGAACGGGACACTTAAACAAGCCTTCCCTAGACTTTTTTCCATTGAGCGTGACAAGAATTGCAAGGTTTTTGATAGACTTGTTTGGGATAATGGAGTGGGTGTCTTTTAAGGGTTCGTGGAGAAGGAAGTTGTTTGAGTGGGAAAAGGTGGAAGAGGAAGCGTTAAGGGCTTGGGTGGAAATAATTCCTCTACGGGAAAGTGAAAAGGATAGGTGAGATTGGAGAGGAGGTAAGGAAGAAGATTATACCACGAAAGAGGGGTACCGGATTCTTGAGGTTGGTGGGTGATTACTTGGCGGAAAAATGGCATAAGGAAGTGTGGACTCGTGGTGCTCCCTCCAAAGTGAATGCTTTTGTTTGGAAGGCAATCCAAGATAGGTTACCTACCAAGGTAAACTTGCGGAGAAGGGGAATTTTCTTTAGCGATGCGGATATCCCGTGTAAGAGATGTGGTGTAGGGGAAGAAACCTCTAGTCATGTGCTCTTGGGTTGTCCCATTGCTAGAAGGGTTTGGGAGCTCATTTGTGGGTGGCTAGGTGTCACGTGTCATTTGGGGGATTCGTTAGAGGAAGCACTTGTGGCTTTTGGGAGGTTGCTCCTAGGGGGAGCCGAAAGGTGTGGCAAATCTTTTGGCATAGCACAATGTGGAGTCTTTGGCTTGCAAGAAATACTCTTTTGTTCAAAGGTGATTGTGAGTCTCCGAGGCAAGTGGCGGATAAGGTTAAGATGCTTTGATGGTGGTCGCTTAAAGGGTTTGGGGAGTTGAAGGATTATAACCAAGTGAGCTCTTGGTTTGGTCAACCGAGACTTTGTTTGAATCTAGGAAGTTGAAAGCCTTTAGGGTTGGGGACTAAGGTGGTGTAACCGTGGCTAGGGAGGGTGGAAGAGTGGTTTTTGGTGTTTCCTTCTAACTTTTTTTGCTTGTCTTGTGGGTGTAAGATCTTGCCGGTGAGGATTGGAGCTTTCTTGTCCTTTGCGGTATGTGCTTTCTTTTGGTCTCCTTTGTTACCTCGGTGAGTTTTCTTTCCTCTTGGGCTCGTGTTCTTTATTGTTGGTGTGACCTTAAATTTCTTGCCACTTGTTGGTTGAGTGTACTTAAGAGGAGGGAAAGGGTTAACATAAGTCGTAGTCATCCCGCATTAACAAGGATGGACCTTGGCGTTTGATGAAGCTTCGGATGTTCCTTTCTTAAAGTTGCTCTTTTTAAGTACACCTTCCGACATAGGGTATAGGAGCATGACCACTTGAGGTATACGGGTCGGTGTTGTCTTTGGAAAAAAGGGGTTCCGAACGTAGATTGAGGAATAGACTATACTTTCCATCGTGATAAGGAAACCGTCGCTTCAATGGAATATAGAGAAATTATTATAAACTACTTACTCTATGTTTGGATCTTCCTTGGATGTTCGTGCTCCTTCCTCTTGGTTTTGGGTGGTTTTGGTCGCTGCCTTGTTTTCTTGGCCCCTGGTCATGTTGTTAGCTAGCTCGTGATCGGTGGTGGATGTTTTCCCATTTTTATCTCTTGGTCCTTTGGTTCTCATTCTTGGAGGCTGTATTTTGGCTTCTTTGTGCTTATGCGTTGCTATGATGATGGATTTGGACGGCTTTTTATGGCACCGGTTTTGAGTTTGGAGACATTACTGTTGTTCTTCTCTGTTTTTTACTTTCCTTGTTTCTTTTTATTTTTTCGGTTTGGATGTTGTAATGGTTTTGGATGTTTATTTTTTCATGAGCATTTCTTATGCTCGAGTTTATGAATGAAAAGTTTAGCCGTTTCAAAAAACGAAAAAAAAATTATTTAAATTTTGTTACCTTTCACATTGGGATCAAACTTTAATCTAGAGCTATACCCGGTGGACAGTAATCAGCTCGAATTGAAAGGTAATCAACTTGAGTTTGAAATATGTGAGAATTGAAGCTACTAGCTAGCCTGAATTGACCCTAGCTAGGTTTGGTTCGATTAAGGATCAAGCCTGAGTTAAGATATAGTACTATAATACTCAATTCGGTTAAGTTTTTGATTATGTAATGACTTCTGCTTGAATCACGTATCTTTGTGTTCAAACATGACTTTAGCTAACATTTTGTGCAGGGAGTATATATATAACGGTAATTGTTTTTTTAAATGACAAGATTAGTCTCCTACGTACACATAAAAACCAAATTTATAGTAAAGTTTATTTGCAAAAAAAATAAAAGGGCGAATTACATACAGTACCCCTCTTAGATGTCCTAATTACATGTAAGGGACAATTAGTTCATCAATTACATATAGACTCCAACTAGATGGATTTTAATTACATCCAGGTCCACGATCTTGACTTCCGGCGAACTAAAACATTGAAAATACAATTTTACCCTTGTCAGAAAATCTTATTAATTCTCTCACACACACAAATTCATTTAATGTTTATTGCACAATAATCCCTAATATTTTTCATTTTACAAAAATGACACTAAGTAATGCAAAATTAAACCATATAATTTATACAAATTACCCCTAAAATTTTATTATATATAAATCAATCCCAATTTTTTTTGATTTACAATACAACCCAAATTTATTTTAACATAAATTAAATTCTTTTTTAATTTTTTTCTTTTCCATCTTTTTTCTTCACAGCTCCGGTCACCGGAATTATCACCGGTGACCGGAGCTGTCTCCCTCCGAGGAGCCACAGCTCCGATCGGGAACTGTAAGCTCCCAGATCGGAGCTTACAGAAAGCTCCGATCGGGAGCTTCTGTAATCTGGGAGCTTACAAAAGCTCCCAGATTGATCTCCTCAGCCTGGAGTCTCCAGTCGTCGAAGCAGTTTTTTTACGGCACATAATCTAGGATCCATTGAGAGCTTGAGACTTGGAGATCATTTTACAAAAGAATGAGAGGTATTGTAATGAAATACGAATGAGCATATAGTGTAATAACTAATAAGGTGTAAATTGTTGTTATTGACATGTCGCCATCATCGTTGACGACGTTGTTATTATTTACTATGATAATACTTAAATAACAAAATATGTAGTGAGAAGCATAGCTTAACTTCCAGAACTTTCAACAAGAATAATTCCTAGATCCTTCAGTGGCTACGTAAAATTTGCTGGCTTTTATTATTTAGGGTCAATTTCATATTGTGAGACATTCTCTATCGTAGAAATTTGTATGAAAAAGAAGAATATAAATTAGTATAGACTGGAACAAAAAAAGTATTAGTTAGAAATTTATGAGCATATAGTGTAATTAGACGTATACATTATCATATTGCTTTACCACTGAACCAATCACAACAATGCAAATCTTCTAAAATTCAATTTCAAAAGCAAATATGAAGAATGTAAAGTAATATTTTTAAGATTCAAACATTTGAAATGTTTTCTCTATTTATAGTCATAATAGTTTATATGCTTGAATTTCTGCTTTAGTTACATTTCTTCAAAAACACATCAAATTAAGGAGGAAAGAAGAACCTAAAAATCAAACTAAATAGGGCCCAACTAAATAATCCAACTTTAGAGGTTTCCTATATTCTTGTTCAAATTTCTTACGGTATTCATATTTTCGATAATTTAAAATACATACTTATGTTATTAAGTAAAACAATGTCTATGTTGTTAACAATTTATATTTTTTATTCATTTTTTTTAATTAATTACCCTATGTTCTGCTTAATAGTTTTTACGTTTGTCGGTCTATTTTGTCTTTCTCTATACCATCTCCCAAGCTACTTACACCTCTTTGAAACATAAATTTTAACTGGTTCTTCATGGCATCCGAGTTCAATCCCTCTACCTGGTTATTTATGGAACCCTTTTAATTCTATTATTGATCGGTCTGTCATGTTGTTTATGTTACGCCAGTTTAAGTCCCGCTGTTGGTTATTGATGGTGGTGTAGTTCAGTATAGTTAATGTCCGGTTTGGTTCAATCTCTCTAATTGTTTCTTTATGGCACTTAGGGTTCAGTCCTGCTGACCGATTTATTATGACACCCGTTCTATTTTTTACCAGTCGGTTATGTCCTTTATGCTAAGCCTCTTTAAGTCCCACAGTTGATTATAATTGGTAGTGATCCGGTCCAGTTTACTTTCTATACCTGGTTATTCATATGCACCGTTTCTGCTCTATTCTGCCTAGAACGGCTTTTTGTCTGGTTGTAATTAATTTTTAATATATATCTAACGTCTAAATCGATTACAATTTGATGTCCAGACAGGCCAGTCACTTCATTTACATCTTTTAATTAACTAACACATGTTCATTGATCGATTCTAATACTTTGAATGAACAGTTAGTTGAGAAATTGACGATGGGACACGATATCACAGTTTTGAAGCGTCATGCTATCTAAGCAAGGTAATTTCTAACTCTAGTTTATTCTCCACAAACTAAATTGTTGAGCAGAAAGTGTAGTTAGGCTGCTCATTATGATTGTTCACCACAACAATTTCAAGCCTGGGTAAACTAAAAATTATATGTTGTGCTAGTTCATGGGTTGTTCAGGGAAAATTTCATGGCTAATAGCGGCGTGAAATTCACCAAAAAAAAGATGGTGGGCCAGCAGGGAGCCATTGTGCTTCCTTTTTTTTCTTGTGCATGCGCCAGTCATGCAGTGACACTTGTCACAATCGGGTTAATTGTTGTTAAAACAATCTCCATTTTCTCTCTTAATTAAATTTAAAATAATACAATAGTGCTTTCAAAATTAATTAATTTTTTAAAATTAAAGTTAATATGAAGTTAAAATATTAATCATCATAAAAAAACACAATCTAAAATTAAAATAAAAAAATAAAAAAATAACTCGTGAACTGATTAACTAATTCACCATAATGGGCTAGTGAACTGAAAATCAGTTCACGTACCAAATTTCACAAAAATTGGCCCGTGAACTACAATTCGTACAATTCATGATAGTGAGCAGCCTTATTAGATTATGATTATGATGAACTGCCGCATCTTTGTGTTTTGTATGGTTCTCATGGAAGTGTCGGTGGAGTTGAAATTTTGTATACACCTAAAGTGTTTAGTGTTGCTGTGTTGTTTCAACAATATAACGTTGTTAACAATTATGAGCGCCGCACCAATTCTAGTTGAAAAACAAAAGTGAAGTACTTCGAACAGGAGTTTCCCAAGTTACTTTTCTTGTCCTAGTTTAATACTTTAGCCAGTACTTGTGTTATTGAACAATGTTTATGTCTAGCTTTATCTCAACATCCATCGAGTAGGTACAACAATTCTTAATCATGATATTGAACATCACGTTAATTTAAGTTCTCTAATGTATAGGGTACATGGTATAAAAGGTTTGTAAAAAGGTTAGGCCAAGAAGAAGAATTGCCGAGAGTAATGCGATGATAGTCCATGGACTCTGAAGTTTCCCATGAATAAGATCAGCCATCCAAGTCTTGGCCTTGTTCTTACAATGCTCTCCAACTCTAAGCATCACATCTTGATAGATGTTTATGTTGCGCAAATTAAGCGTGTCAATACTTCTGAACAGTTCAACTACTTGTTTCTCGTTTCCAAATCTGTTAAGCCGTAATATTCCCCTTTCCTGCAGCTCTCTAACATCACCAGACGTCTGTATCAACGATTTCATAAAATTTGCATATGACAACACTGCCAGATCAGGTGAGCTAGTCACATTGTCAGGAGCTATTTCATAGGCTATGATGTTCGACAGGAACGTTAATGTCATATCAGACACGTAACAAACTGGAAGTTGAAGCTCACCGTATAAGGCACATGAACTGAAATTGACATCTTTGAGAAAGTGAGAAGAACTTGGACGAATGCGTACACCTTTGGCTTTTAGATATGTTATTGATGGACAGGTAGTAGTAGTGCACTGACTAGTGTTTTCCTTCGCTGCGTTCCTAGTCTTTTGTATCGGTAGAGATTCTTGATGGTAATGTTGGGGTGTGTAGTTCCGCGATGTCCAACTCGGTGTTCTGACTTCGATGTTCTGACGATCATCTCTGTTCGCCATTATTAATAACCGTTGGATGTAGTCAAAATGCAGATTGTGTACCGGGGTTGAATCATTCTCTACCAGCACTCGGCGACAAGCTTCAAGAATGTGGAAAGGAGGATCTTCATCTTCTCTTGGAATTATGGCCTGTTCCAATGGCAAAGACATCATCCCGTTCAGGAACTTTCCGACTAGACTTTTCCCTGATGGAACATCCCACCTTTCATCGATCAACATCTTAAGTATAAAAAAGGGGATTTGGTTCTCGAGGAGCATAATGTCGCGAGCTGTGAACGGTACAGCTCCAGCCACACCAAGGCACTTATACGAGCCTATTGCAATTTCATCTCCGTCCCGAATCCTCATGAAATTTATGATGAAACATGCATCTAAAAGCATCATAAGGGCAAGGGCAGAATCATCATACCTGTTGACAATCGAAACGTCAGCATAACAACCTCTGATTTGATCAATGTTCCTGTAAAGCTTATTATATAAACCACCCTTCATCTTGTCATTTGCATCCACAAACCAATAAAGACAGAGGTACTTGAATTCCTCTGCCCTACGATATTCTTCTTTACCATGGTGATATGGTCCTAAGGAGACAAATATGGGATCATACACTAATGGCCCACTGTGTCGCCTCTCCTTCATCCGTAGCTGTGGAGACACTTTGTGCATCCGGGGTTGAGACGGGAACCATTTCTTTGTTGCTACATCGATATCAATATGCAGTTGAGGCGGGCATTCGTTCACCGGTGAATGTGGGATCGCCATTCAATTGAATCCCTTTCCACCACAATAAGCCAATGTATCTTTCCAGATGTATAGGAATAATAACAATGAGAGTAAAGATGAAGAATATATTGCTGATCATCAAAACACGAAACCGCACCTATATATACTGGTGATCACTTTAGGTTTCTGCTAACAAGGAACGCAAAGACAAAGAACAAGAAAACTCCATTGTTTTCTTTGGCCACAACAGAACGGATATTCTATTACAAGATTGGTAATCAAAAGAGAATGTCACGACCTTGCTTTATACATATCTCACTATTAATTTCGAGGTTGGATCAATGAAAACAACGAAGTGTTGTTCGTCGCAATCCAAATCGCTCGATGCCAAAGAAACCTAATGCGACAAAACAACATAGTGTTTGATCGTTCCAACAAAATTCGTTCAATGTATGGAGTCTGTACTCTTTCATAAGTACAAATTAATTAACTCACAAAAGCCTAGAAAAACACAGTGATCCATAATTGTATCTCAATTTTGGTATCATTCTTGAATAGTTTGCCTTGACTAGTTTCTTGGCCCTGTTTTGGTTTGCCTTGATTTGAGATGTTTTGGTTTGGGTATTTTTCATTTTTGTTGTCATGTTAGCTAGTTGTTGGTTTGAGATAGTCCTTCTCTCTTTATTGAATAAATTTTAGCCGTTTCAGAAGAAGAAAAAAATTCTTGAATTTTAGGCTTTATTTGGCATAAAGTTCAAATCAATTAAGGTTCTAACCCTTGAACTCCAATTATGCCTATACCCCTTATGCCTCAGGGTTCAAACTATTGATCTCTCCTATGCTACTGTATTATGAGTATGGTGTTTGACTGTTTGGTTTAACCTTAATTTCTAGGTTTCACCCCGGCTGAGATGACATTCCTGCAAATGTTCAATCATGTGTGTAGTAGGTTAAGTTTATGCTTGGAAGCACCATCCATGCTTAAATTAGTTGTAGTAGGTTAAACTTATGTTTAGAGCTGCAAAATATGTACTTTGATTTAAAAGGGACATTCTTAGATTTTAAAGAAAAATGAAGTTGAGCATTGATATGATTCCACATTCATTAACAGGACAAGATGTGACATACAAACAGAACATACAAGACCATGGCCTTAGCCACTTTCCAGAAAATTCAAATCAACAAGCTGTGCACACAATTTTTCCCCTTAACATCCATCTCACTATTAGTAATCTGTGACTGGGAGTTGCTCATGACCACTCTGGTTGATGAAGAGGATCTCATAAACCAGTGCAGCAATTCCGGCACCTGCAAATGGACCTAGCCAGTAGACCCAGTGGCAGCTCCATGACCAGCTAACCACAGCTGGGCCGAATGAAACGGCAGGGTTCATGGATGCACCGTCGAACGCACCACCAGCCAAGATGTTGGCACCAACTATGAAGCCAATTGCAATTGGGGCAATGATTCCTATGTCACCTTTCTTTGGGTCAACGGCTGTGGCGTAGACCGTGTAAACTAAACCGAATGTCATCACAATTTCAAAAACAACCGCGTTCCATACACCCACCCCTGATGAAAGAGCAAATGCTGATGTTTCCTGCATTGCCAATTTACAATTGTGTTCGGTTAAAATTAAATTAAATTCAAAAATGTAATTTTTTTTCGAATTCTATAAGAGTGAGTTGTTGTCTTACCAATCCACCAGTGGAAAACTTGAGCAACAAACAGGCGACAACGGATCCAAGAAGTTGCGCTATCCAGTAGAGAATGCTCCTAAATAGTGTAATGTGACCACCAACGAAGGCACCGAAGGTGACAGCAGGGTTCACGTGACCACCTGAGATGTTAGCGCCAACAGAAACCGCCACAAATAGGGCAAAAGCATGTGCTAAGGCCGCAGATACTAGGCCTGCTGGTGTGCTAGCTCCACCATTTGTAAGCTTAGCTGTTCCAGGAAAAGACAAGAGGATGTTTTAGTCATTTACACCAGTGACACACGACGTAATAAATAAAGCGATGAAATCTTTACAAAACACGATTTAAAATCAAATCCGTACCAAATGCCATGCCAGAGCCTTCACCAGCGAAAACGAAAATGAGCATGGAAATGAACTCAGCTGTGGCGGCTTTTAGGGCGTCGGGCTTGGTGGCCTCTGCGGGACTCCCGATGGCAATTTTGGCGAGCGGCATTTTCTCTCACTCTAGTGGAAACTCTAGGTGCTGTTGTGTGACACTAATTGGAGTGAAGGACTTTGTTTTTTCTTTCTGGTGTCCAATATTGATTAGTGGCTATGCTATTTATAATACAGCGTGGAGGATTAGGATAAATTACAAGCTGGAAATTATAATTAGAGGCCAACTGGCTTAGTCCTATAAGTGCCGCCTCCAATTTAATTATGTACTGACACGTGGCAGAGTGGATGAGGCTGACCAATCATCGCTCAGATAATGCCTAGTGAGTGGGAATTTTCTTTACATAAAATCCGATGGTATATTTTGAAGATTTATGAACCGGCCTTTGGAATAGTGAAAGGGACTTCGTTGAGGCATCACTATGTTAAATGACTTACTACTTTGTTGCTAACATTATGCTTGATTTTTCTTCAAAAGAGAAGAAGAATATTGTACATAACATTGTATAAATTTGTTACTTTTGACTTTTATATGGAACTTCTATAACATTATACCATTTTGTTGTATTTTCAGTCTTTACGAGCATATGAAAGTCTAATAGGTAGATGTAACTCAACCACTAACTAGTCTAGATTTGATTATTTGAGTCATCGCGATTACTCACTATGTATACATGGTCACATACATTTCACTTGTATGATATTGTCCACTTTAAACTTAATTCTAGAGAGATTTGATTTTAATATCACTCAAAATTCACCATTTCATGTATCATGTGATGTGACAGTAGTGGTCTATTTGTAGTACCGCTATCTTTCTATGGGAATATGTTGTTAAATTGATCTACTAACTAGGAATGCATAGGTCTTGCATTATCAAGTGCTATGCAAGTAAGGTTTCAAAAAAATAAAAAGTGCTATGCAAGTACGCGCGTATTAAACCATTAATCCTAAATTTGCTCTCATTATATTACCTAATCCTATTAATGATGAACTACGTTCTTCCAAGAGAAACTAAATAAACATGAAACTTGGCCATTAAAATATATGAACACTAGTACTAAACTAAAATATGATGATCGATGACGAAGTAAAATGCGAAAAAATTCCAGAACCATCCTACAAGGCTATAACCGTCCACACAGCGGCAGATGGTGACCGGAAGTGTTTTTGGTCGGTTTGCTTTTGTCACCTAAAAGATTTATTTTTCTCAGTATGCAATACACCATAGCCACAAACTTTGTCCTCCCACTTTATTTTTAACAAAAAGTGGTAACAATGATTATTGAAAGTAAAGCCATTTATGTCTCTCGCAATCATAGTTTATCATCTCTAATTATTACTCTAACATGCTTTTTGCTCGTTGAGTTGTATATTTGCTTAATTAGTTAAATAGAGTTGGTAGTGTATGAGATGGTGAGCTTTGGTTTTTATATGATTGATTAGCTTTCGCTAATTTCTTAGCTTATCTACTACTAATAATATAATCTTTGGGCGGTTAGTGAATGACCGTAGCAAGAAATTATTCATTAAGAGGTTGAAAAGTCTTCCCATCCTTAATCGTTGGAAGCTTTCCTCTTTTGCTCAAGAGTCGAAGAAGTTCAATATCATGTATTATCTCATATATGTAGTTCAACCTCCGGCTGAGTTTGATCTCTAAATTGTTGGTAATATATCAGGGTGTGATAAGCTTAGAATACTTCTTTAGATCGTGTTGTCACTTTCAAAACAAGATAATTCGACCCTACAGTTGTTGCCGGGGTTACACGAATTCCTTGTTGGGATAATCCAAGAAGGCAATCTTATTCAGGCAATATGAATTTCGATCAGAAAGTAGAGAGTATGTATGAGTTTTCGTTGTAGTTGTTTTGGAGACTGATCACTTCAATAAATAGAAGCGAAAAGGTGTGAACGAAGTGGTGTATCTGTTCAGAACGAAGTATTATGAACGAAAGGTCACGTTAGTTCACGAACAAGCATGTTCGTTCACGAAGAGTTGCAATGTTCCAACCCCGCACCCCGCTCGCTACGCCCCTTGGAACCCCGCAGGGGCGCTGCCCCCTCGACCCCGCAAGGGGGCGCAGCCCCCTTGACCCCCGCTTCGTATTCGTGGTCGATAACTCGTTGGCTCAACAAGCGTGCACTCTGCACTACCCAAACTTGTTCCGAGCTCAACGAGAGATCGCATCAGTCTCTAGCAGATCACATTACTACTAAAATGAATTGATGACACTAAAATCACCAACATAAATTTGATCTATAGGGCTATGTCTGTATGACGATCCGACCCCTCGTGGTTGGTGTGGTTACTCATGAGCTATACATATTTTATTGGTATGATTAAAAATTGAATGAAAGTTGTAAGTGGATATAGTAATTGTTGTGTTGTTAGATCAAGTGTGAATAAAAATTAATAAAGTGTGAAGTAGAGGATAAATTAATAAAAAAAATTTGAATTTGATCATTTATATGGGGACGCCAAAAAATAAATTTAAAAAAATTTTGATATGGAACAGAGGAAGTAGTATATATGATGTAGTTTGGAGGATCACCTTGATAAGGTGGAAAATACCAGGGAATTACCAAATAGTTATTACGTTTGGGAGATGGTATTGTTGGAGGACCAAATGAAGACAAGGTTGATTTCAGATTGCCATGTTAGGCTACCGGTCCCATACTAACAATATTATACTTCAAAAAAAAAAATCCTTATGTTTTGGATCATGTTGGTGATAGACCGTATTTTCAAGATATAGTCTTCCTTGCACCGAAAAATGAGATTGTTGAACAAATCAATGATTATGTTATGTCATTGCTACATGAAGATGGAACTGAATATATAAGTTTTTTAGTATATGTCATGACGATAATGACATTGTCAGTAGAGAGAGTTTATTTGGTTGAGTTACTTAATACAGTAAGAGCATTAGCTCTACCAAATCATACTATCGGACTGGAATTTGGTTGTCCTTTTATACTTTTGTGGAATATCGACCTTTCTGCCGAACATGTAATGTCAATCGATTGATTGTAAATGCACTTGGTAAAAAATCATCGAGGCGAGGACGATTTATGAGAAGAACGTAGGAAATAGGGTTTAGATAACCCATACAGTTTTGTCACGTTCATACCATACCATGCTTCCAATTAGGTTCAAGCATGAAAATTTCCTTTTGCAATCAACTATGCAATTACTATCAACAAGGTTTTTTGCTACGGTCGGCCTCTATCTTCCAAAGACAATGTTCAACCACAATCAGATTTATGTTACATTATCTCGAGTTACTAGCAAGAAAAATTTCAAGGTTTTAATTCTTGATGAAGATGGTAAAAGCTATGGGCAGTATTGATGACGACAAATTAGTACCCGTCATCATAAGTCTTTTTAGATCTTTTGCTGCTCTTTTACTTTATATTTTCATTAGAATAGTTTACTTTTAGTATGTTTTGGTCACAGGTACATTTGGAAGCACTTTGGTGAAAACGACGCAAATATAGCTTATTTGGATGCATTTGGAGCTTATTTTGATGACTTGGATTTTCCATGAAGTAACCGGAGGTACCTAAGGCTCGAGGAGTACAAAATCCCGCTTGATTTGGAGTTTGGAGCACTTTGAAGACATCGAAGTTCGGCAAATTCCCTGCAGCAGATTTGCGCCTCGCCACTGCACTGGCGCCCCGCCTCTGCAGAGTGGCGACTCGCCTCCAGCGCGGCTGCAGATCCTGATTTTGTATTTAAACTTGTTTTTTATCATTATTATTAGGTTTAGGTTTTGTTTACGCCCTAGCACGAAACCTAGAGAGAAGATACAGTTTGGAGGCATAGCTTGACTCTTCCTCCATTGATTTTCACTTAGAAATTGGCTACCGTTGCTAGATTTCATTGCTTTGATTGGATTTGACATTGGATTGCTATTACTCAACCGTGACATTTAGTATTTTCGTATCAATCTTATTTCTTTTTGTTCTTATCATGTTTTCTACAGATTTGCTTATGATTATGAATATGCATGTTGTTATATTCTTTATGAATAGCTAAACGATATGTGTTGATGGCAGGGTGTAGGGTTTATTAAAATGGTTTTCGATTATGTTAGCATGAGTCTTTGAAATGGATGCGTAAATGTAATCTTTGCATGATTTATGTTTTGCTAACACAAACACACTCGAATTAGGATAGTGACAATATTCGTGGTCAATTTCTACCATATATCTTAAGCTTAAGATGTGTGTGTGTGTGTGTGTGTGTGTGTGTGTGTGTGTGTGTGTGTGTGTGTGTGTCTATATATATATATATATATATATATATATATATATTTTGCTTGAATTAGTATGTGTTTGAGTATCTCCATGTATGCTTGAGTTTCTAAGTAAAATGCCTCGTAATTGCCTTCAATGATATTGTATCTCTAGATATGCATGTTGATGATACGTGTCTACAAACGGTTTAACTACCTACGCCTTTCTCTTGCTAACATATGAGATGCCATGTTTAATAATCCTACTATCTACTATCAACCGTTTTCCTCATGTTTGAATCTCTAGTGTTAATTTTCCAGTCTTGTTCTTTGTGTTTACCAACAAATTCATTCTCAACTATTTGTTTTTACTTGATTGAATTTAGTAGAAATAGATTAAGTGACAGCCTAGTTAAATCCTTAGAGACCGACACTCGAGTTAGCTTGCCATTACAATAAGTTTGTGTGTGATTAGAGTTAGCTTGACTTTAATATAAATTTATTTAATGTTTGTTTGGAAGCGACACTGAGCACTCATCAACTATGTACACTAATGTGGTATACAAGTAAGTCCTTTGTGAGTTGTGATAAATGTTACTTTGTTTTGTTTATCGTGAGTATTTGATCTCTTTGGTAAATTTTGACATTTTATATCATTGATTTAATTACTTTTATTTTACTCTTATTCCAAACCATCTCTTTCATTATTTTTGCAAGTTTAGAATTATATCATACAGTGGCATCGCCACAGGTATATATGCACTAGTACCACAACTAGGGCCGAACTATTTATGTCATATTTTCTAACCTAGCCACTATAAAGCCTAGTTAAAATGTTAATGAATATTTTGATAGACATGACCTTGATGGCTATAGGTCCATATAAATAGTATACTCTCTGTTGATGTACCTTTCTTGGATAGAGCCAGACCGGGCAATATCAATTGACATTCGTAGTTCCTTGACGGAAGAAACACTTTTAACATGACAATGAGGGAAAACAAATGACTCTAACCGTATCAATATAAATAAAAGTAGACAAAAATTTATGAGAGTCATAAGTTAATGAGAGACAGAAAGACAATACCCAATTTCTAGATTTTGGATAGAGATACTAGTGTCTAGCTCTTGGATTCAAAATTCGTGAGTCAAACCGACCCAAACCGGGTCAGATTTGACCCGCAAAGAGAAAACTGGAAGAAAGGGAAAAGAAAAAAAAAAAGGAGGAAGAACAGGGAACTAACGTAATGCTCCATGGATGAGCTTGGAGTTCTTCCTGGACGAGCATCCCTGGAGGGATAGAACGAATTTTAAGATCTGAAAATTTTAAAAAAAAATTCAGATCTTAAAATTTAACCACCATGTACGAGCTTTTGCTCGTCCATGGAATATATAGTGGTGTTATGTGGTGTGTGAAGGCCAAATTGGTGGTGTTTTTGTTACGGTATGCGGTTGTTTTATGTTGGCTATGGTGATGAAGGTGGTGGGGCAAATATTAGAGAATTTGGCATTGATTAAGGACTTGATGAAAAATTTTGTAAAATTTGACTAACCCGCAACATAGAGTATTTTTCGTACAACATTGATCATTTGTTGTGAAACATAGAGTATTTCTTATTAAATTATTCAAATTTTACCAATTCATCAAAATCATATTTTCTAAATAATAGTTCACATTTGTTGGCAAAATAGTTCATGTTACAAAGGAAGATTTCCATATTATATAGAAATTTTATTAAATGTATTATTTCAAATAGATCTTATGTTTCAAATAAAAATATTTCATATTTCGTAAATAGACAATCATGTGACTAGTAAAACATACATTAAATACACCAACATTATATTATATTTGTTTAAAAACAGTTCATCTTTGAACTAAAAGAGTTCATTTTTCATTCTAAATTGTTCATTTTCTGTATGAGATGATTAAAATCCTCATATTGGATGTTTAAGGTTTTTTCTGGAAGGATAAAGTTTTCATATTTGACGTTTAAGGTTTCTTCTGGATGTATAGAAACCTTGAAAAGTAATAACAAATGTTATTACAACCAAAATCTCAAAACCTGTAAACATTTTAGAAGAAACCTTATATATATTTTATTGAAACCTTGAACATCCAATATGAAAATCTTTGTGTCAGAAAAATTAAATCTTTTAGATCGTATATAGAGACTTTATGTATTGTATAAAGAAACTTTATCCATTATATAAAGAAACCTTATAGATTACTTCAGTAAACCTCAAATAACAATCCAAACAGAAATATATAGTATAAATTTTTTCTATATTTTCACTACCGTCATGTTCAAAATTTTGAAAGCACATGAACACAAACTTGATTTTATCTCAAAAAATAATTTAGGACAAAGCTATAAATTTTTACATAAAAACATTCATGTTTTTGAGTCCGTTGGTAGATTTTTTAGAAACATGAACTATTTTGAATTAATTATGAACTATGTTTTAGGAAAGATTAAATTTAAAATTGGTTCATGTAAACTTCAAAAGCTTGAAAATTGGTCCCCGTAACATTAATTGAGTTTCAAACTTTGATTTCTCCACTCATCGATCGAATGAAAGTTCTACATACAAATCTAATGACCAATCCCCTCATTAAGCATAACCAATTAGAATCTAACACAACCCATTTAGAAAAGGGAAAAAAAAAAAAAAAAGACAAACAAAGAGAAGCTTCCATGGATGGAGCTTGAGCTCCATGGAGCTCAAAATGCTCGTCTGTCCATGGACGAGAAACAAGCAGTTTCATTGGGCAGCAATGGCTTCTTCCAGCCATTGTTGAACCTTCCCTTTCTTTTTTTTTTTTTCATTTTGAATTAAGTTAATTTTGCGGGTCAACCTGGCCCGTATGGGTTGACCTGCGAAATTTACCATTTCCTACCTAGTGTGTTTTTGTTTTGTGTCTCTAATTTCTCAATAAATTGCGTCTCTCGCAAGATGGACTCATAAAAATAAAGGGAATTGTGAGTCTTTATAATAACAATAGAAACTAAAAGAAAAGATAAATAATGAAGATTATATATCATAAGTTAAGAAAAGAATATTTTGGTTTATTGTACTTGGACCGATTCACCCAAGGATCCAAGTTCAAACACCCTCCTTTCCAGTTGTGGGAAAAAAAGATACAAAACGGTAGCAAAAACTCGATAATATACAAATAGTTAAAATATGTTGGACTAAAATGCAAATACCGTACCAATGAGGTCTAGCTCAATTGGTTATACTGAGGTGTCATGACACTAGAGGTCATAGGTTTAATTCTCGCCAAGTGCGGGATTATTTATAGTTTATTACTAGTTTTGTAATGCTACTTGTGAAATTGTAATGGTTCAATTATTAAAAAAAAAATGCAAATACCTTAGCTTTCAGTTAATTCCAAATAACACCATCTTGTTAATATATTTTAAGACAAAATTGAAAAAAATAAAACAAGTTATTAACAAAATCAAACTTCAACTACAGAAATACTTTTAGATATATACTAAATCATAAAAAATCTCTTCCAATCTCAATACCAAAATTCAACGGATAATCCCAACACAACATAGAATATATAATCCACCCCAAAGTACACAATTTTCCGGGGCCTCTCACCATCCCCTTAATGGCCTTATCCAACACCAACAATAATGACTAGTATCTCTTCGACAAGTTCTTCACCAAGTATACTTCGACGTTAGGACTTTTAAAGCTAGGATCTAAACAGAATTGAATGAATCTGAACTAGACTGAACTGAATTTATTTGTAGTGTAAAATATAATTAAACAAATTTGAACAGAACTGGAATGATTTTTTTTTGTAGTGTAAAAGAGACAATTAAGAAAATATGAGCATAACTGAACTGGACTGAAAGAATTTGTACATAACTGAACAAAATTGAAATTAATGAGTTTTTAAATGAAAAAAAAAATAGAGCCCCAACTCCTCAACCATTTTGTCAACTCTAACTCTAAAATGTTCAAGACCTTATCTTAATCCATTTTTGTCAATCTATAATTTAGTTTGCATTAAAAGCTTGCAATATCATTCATTTTATGCAAAATTTAAGTTACAAGAAAAAAGAAATGAAATAAATATTATTAAGAAAATGACAATCATAAGTTTAAATGAGTTTTAAATTGAGAAGAAAAAAAAACTAAAATAAAGCTTCCATGGTTCCATCTCATGGGGCGTTCTTAAAAAATATGGATTTTATTTTATTGGAGAATTAATATAAATGATTAAATCTTGCGGTTTTCCAATTAGATCGAGATTTTGGAAGATTTGATATACTATCATTGTAACTGAACTGAGCCCCACACTTGGATTCGAAAAATCTCCACGTAAACAAATTCCTCTGGAGAATTAATATAAATAACTACATTCTAAACTTACCCATTAGTTCCAACTTTTGGAGAAAGTTCGGGGCTGCCGTTCCACCATGGAGCTTCAAAATTGTTAATGAAGAAAGTGTCTTGGGGCTTTCTATTTTCAGGTCGGCTTCGAACCAACCTAAACGTAGGTCTCCATCAGATGAACGCCATGTGGCACGTAATTCAATCTGACCCTTTCATTTCGGTTCAAAGTCATTTTAGTGAAATTTTAGATACGATATGTTCAAAAAATATTTTTTTTAATAATAAAAAATCTCCATAAAATATAACTTGACTATAATATCCTTTTTATATTTCTTTTATCAAATTTTTAGATCTAATTTTATAAACCATTTCTAATTCTTATTAATTAATTAATTTTCTTTTAAATCACAAATAATATTTTTTTCCCTTTCGTCAATTAAACATAACATGAATTCAATTCATCATTTACAGGTTAGCTGCCCTAACCTATCCATTTATATCTTCATCAGACCTGCTATGTGTTTCTTCATTGAACCTACTCTGGATTTATTCATTGGTATTGAATTTCTTCATCCAACCAGCAGGTTATAGTTGTAATGTGTTGAATTTTCTAGGTGATTACGACAATTTTCTGTACTGTATTTGATGGGCCTTTGATCTAATGCCATGTATCATCATCAGAGAATTTGAATTAGCACAGCTAAAAGCTTGGTTTTGAGTTTCTTATTATTCAATCATTGGAAGAAAGGTGAGATTAAGTAATACCTTGAGTGGCTACGAAACTATCATAGCTTCCCAACCCGAACGGCGCTAGGTTCTGGGTTTGAATTTGGGGAAGAACATGGTTAGAATACTTTCATGAGTTTTATATATTTTTTTATTTTGGACGAAAATAGAAAGATGCATGACAAATGACATTGATGAATCGATACAGTATTTGGAACTATTTGAGATTTTGATTTAGTTGGTTTTTAATTTTTTATATTAATTTGGTAAACTAATCGTATTAAAATTAAGAATGTAAAATTATTTTTTAAATAATTTAATTTAATCAAAAAAATGAAGGGTATATTGGTACATCTACAATTCTTAATAAAATTTAATCATTTATAATAAAATTTGTAAGATCGTACCCATGCCACGTGGCAATAATTTAATGGAGACCTACGTATAGGTTGGTACGAATCCGACCTGAAAATAGAAAGCCCCCAAGTGTCTTTCCTTTTTAATAATGGGCAAGTGGGTTTCAGAACATATTAAGAAAAGATAAGAATTTTACGACTAGGGGCCTGAAATTGCAATTCCATTCAAAAAACGGCCTCGGTTTCGAACGTTAATAAAAAAAAAGGCCCATGGCAATTCTGTAATCATTGTGTTGTACTAATTTTATCCATATACCCCCAATAGATTATTTTTTTCATACACGTGTCCAATTTTATTTTCTCTTTGTACAATTTCATTTCCTCTCTACACATAGTCATTTCCCTGGTTCAGGTATGTTGGACTTTTAGTCAAACCATGGTTGATCTATCTATGACAACGCACTACAATCAAGAGAGACGTCTCACACGTTGAAAATGGAGTTTTTCTTGAACGTGAATAATCTACTAAAATAGTAGAAGTCACTTGGACATGTGTTACTAAAATTGAGTTGTGAAAATGTAATTAATGCTCGAAGTGTGTTGGTCTATGTGCTAGTTATATGGAAGACTAAAAGTTGGAAATAGCTAAAATTAAGAAGGAAGAATAAAAATAATATATTGTTACGGGGTTATTCTAATTAACACTCTTGGTAAATGGTGAAATATTCGAAAAGGTGTAAAATCTATACTAATTATAAAAATAAAGTCTTTTTTGTCTCAGAAAAGGTAATTGTGAGACCAATTATTTGATCTTCCTATTTTACCCTTAAAAACTCACTAATCTAGAGACACCCCACTCACACTACAGTTATGAAATCATGGAACTTAAACACCATTTTTCATTTACATTTACTAATTCTACAAATCATGTTTTTTCATTATCCTCATCTATCTACCTTTAGAAAACAAAGTTCCGGCAACTGCTCATGTGCTTGACCCTTTTTTTTTCTTTCTACTTCATTTGCGAGTCTAAAGTTTTTTTTTTTTCTTTTTCTTTTTGATCTTGCACTTAATTTGACAACTCCCAGTTTCTTTATATGATCAGTATCTAAATCTAATACTATATGATCCTCATTGTTTGGTGGCAAGGTGAAAATATGTCGATGGCATGAAATCAAGAGTGAAGAACCGAGCAAAGATTAAGGGTCGGCTAATACCGAATGGAATTGGAGAACGGGTAAAAGGAGAAAATACACATAGAAAAGGTGTGGATTTCAACTTTTATTTTAAAAAAAGAATTGTAGGTTCTGCCCTTACATAGATGCACATTCTGTCTTTTATTTTTGTAGAAATACAATGACTATTGTGCCCTCGAATATGACGTCAGTCTAGCACGTGAGAATTTAAGTAATATAAAAAAAAAACTCATACTTGGGTACGGCGTGTCAAAATTGCTTGTATAATAAGTGGAAAGAGTTGCAACAATGGGTTTCGAACTCATGATCTCTCAGTTAAGAAGAGTTGGAGACTTTTCCACTCGACCTTTGCATTTTTTGGAGGAAAGTTGTGTTGCAACATTTATAGATAGATTCTGAAGCGATAAGTTACATTCTCAAGATTCAAGAGTTGCATCTCTTCGTTTACAACCTTTCAAAATTATAAATAAACTCGTATGTTGGATTTACAGAATATTCTTCTGGACGAAAATTGACAAGAAATCCAATGTCTCCATCTTCTTTCAAACATCCTAAAAGCATGTCTTTCCATATTGTCATAGTTCAATCAAGATTCGTATTTCACGTGCTTGTATACGATCTCACTGCAGTTTTATCTTGGGAGACTGTTCGCTGGATAAATTGTAGCACCGAGAGCAGGGCGAATAAAGTCTTAAGGAGAGAGTGCTACGCTCAACTCTGCAGATTTGTTACTTTATTCCTTTTCCAGTTTATGCATTTCGATACCTCCCTAATTGTTCCCTAAATTTTCCAACAAGGTCTGGCGTTTCTTGGTGGTGCAGTGGTGCGATGGTGTGTTGGAAGAGCAATTTTGTAATATGCACTATTCTACGGAGGATAGTTTCATAATCTCAACGAAACCAAATCATATTTATATTTAAAAAATAATAATAATAAATAAAAAAATAAAAAACCTTGGCACCGGCCCGTAAGTTAACATGAAAAGATTTTAGATTAAAAAACTGGGCACGGGCCCGTAAGTTACCCATAAAAGATTGAATAATGGACTTAGGGGGGATTTAATTCTCAGTCACAATTTCACATGCAAACAAATGTTCTGGGACGAGCCCAATACCTTAGCCCAACCTTAGTGGAAAAGGAGATCTGGACATACCACAAGATTAAAGCGAGCAATTTCTGACCCCAATTTCTGGCCAATCTGAGAAATTAGCCTACTAAGTACTAACTAAAAATTAAATTTCCAACAAATTAATATACACAATTGATTTTTGTTGGTTCAAAGTTCAAACTGATATTTTCTTCATTGGTGTTGTCATTATATTCTAGCTTGTTCATTTAATTATTTGACCAATGTCAGAAACTATTCATTTACCAAGATGAGCATTTTTTGTTTAAAAAAAAAGAAAAAAAGATGAGCATTTATTTTTTCCTTTCTTTTATATACTTTTCTTGTCAAGGGCCAACATAGATATTTGACATAGCAGTCGCCAGTATAGCACCCTCAAAATGTGAAAGATGGCCAAGTTCATCTGGAGTATACATCTGGTTCGCCATGATCGTTTAGTGTTAGGCTTTCTCTAATTTTCTTTTGAAACTAAATCCAGGCACTGTCCTAATCCTGAAAATATTTCGAAAAAAACTTCTCCTTCCTCATCATACTTTCCAAAAATTCAATGATTGCTAAATGCCATAGGATTCTAGTTTTCTTCATAATTCCAATTGCAATCCCTAAACATCATTTTCTTTTTCCAATCATCATACATAAAAAAGGGTTCACATTTGACCAATTGCAGACCCATTAAAGAGAATTCTCCCATTTTGGTAAGGTAGTTCATGTGGACCTGCTGAAAATATCTATCATGATAGCTCAAAGCTTTTTGGGCCCATGGAAAAATCCCTTTTTTAGCAATTGGCAAATTATCTTGACTTTTCATTTTCATGAGAAAAGATAGTAAGAAGTTTGACCAGAGTACTATTGCATTTTTCATGCATTGCCGCCATGCACCTACTTCTGCAACAAACCCTCCCGCACCATTAATGAACCAGATGACTCTTTATAACTTTCTCGCTAATAATATGCTTGAATGTTGAATGTAATCAATGAAACAAGCAACACTCTTCAAATTGTGTCATTGCATGTCAATTTATGAACTAATTACGGATTGGAGTACAAGTTATGTCCAGGCACGCCCGGATCTAGGATTCGAAGGACCCATGCGAAATTCGGAAAAAGACCTCAAATATAACAACAATATTTATTATTTTAAAAAAAAAATTATATTTATAAGGATCATATATTTAAAACTCAATTCAACATTCAGCAAGTGAATTGGTGTCCAATTGATTGATGTCAAGTTCATCATCATTATCTTTATTTTTAAGAGGCACAACTACATCATTTTCTATAATTAAGTCTATATCAAATTCATTCTCAACAGAGATTTTGTTTTTTTTTTTTTTTCTTTTTATCCGGACAGCTTTGTTGTTGTTATCGGCAGGTGTATAAGGGTCTTCTTGTGAGGTTTGGTTTTTTGGTGATCCTTGCTCTATTCCAATTCTTATTGGGTATATCATGTGCCTTATTCATTCTCGTGAGTGTCCCGTATTCCAATGGTGGTCATCAACTTTCGTGACTTTGCTAAGTTCCCTATACTTGCAATGAAAGTTTTCCCCACTGTTTGGTCTCGGCTAGAGTCGGTTTAACGATTCGTCACCCCCTTATTCTTGGTACTTGCTCGGAAGTTTGACATACTAGAAGATGGGGGTGGCCGAGTAGTGATACGGTCATAACGGGGTTTGGTTTGGACATGCTTTTATACTTTTTACGAGTTGGGATAGTGCGTTTTTCCAGTTTTGTAGCATTGTAGTGCATTGCTGATGCACAGGTTTTGTACTCTGATTTTTGCTGGTTTTATTAAATTTCTTTTTTGCTGATTCAAAAAAAAAAACAGAGATTTTATCAGTGACAGTTAAATTTTCAGTAATTAATTATTTAATCCCACATTAATATCACATTAATATTAGTATCATCACCATTCCCATTCAAGCCGACATCATCCTCAACATGAACATCTTCTCCTTATCCTCAGCAACTGGCAGGCCTTGTAAACAACAAAAAAGAACAAACTAACTTCAAATTCGGAATGTAAATGTTTTGCGGTTTTGCTAAATCAGACATAAATTATAACTTTAGGTATAATTGTGGAAGACCCAAAATCCAATTCGTCGAATTGCTTGAATCCCCCAATTTGCTCGGTGAAAATCATAGAAAGGAGAGAGAGACAGAGTATGTAATTGAGAAAGAATAATGAAGATACTTGTATGCTGAGAAACTCAAAAATTAGAGAAGATTCAGTAACAACGGCTTGTGTTGCGAATCCTGAGAGATATGTTGGTTGCAGCTTTTGATTTCTCAGCTCGACAGCTGTTTCCGTTTCCGAATTACGTTGACTTTCTTCTTGATTCTCGATCTCAGATTTAGAATATAATTAATTGTTTTTTTTTTTTTTTTTTGAGTTATACGCTATACTGGGCCAGGGGTCCCAAAAAAGTTGGGGCCCTGAGCGGCCGAATGAGCCCGGGCTTGTGTCCAGGTTCCTGTTCCTATATAGTAGTACTACATAAGACTGGAGTTCCGGTAGTGATTTTTTCTTTTTGAAAGAATACTACTTCATGCTCAATTCCAAAACAATACTGATGATAATACACAACGTATAGATAGTACTGTAAATACAATTATGGACTATAAATGAGCCACAACTATACTACAAGATCAGCTCCACCTTCAATGTGAGTACCCCCCGCTGCTCGTGCACTACAAGAAAAACGCAAACTGCCCCCCATGCGTCGCTAAACCATTTAGCGACGCATAGAAAATGCGTCGCTAAACCCTTGGTCGCTAAATGGCGAGGCGACCCATGGGGTCAAGCGTCGCTAATTTAGCAACGCATAGACCCATGCGTCGCTAAATCTGGAATTTTTTTTTAAAAATATATTCTCCTCTCTAGTCCACCTTGTGTTTCCTAGGTTTCGAACCTAGGACATCCTTACCCAACACCTTACTAACCCAACACCCTTACCGCTCGGCTACCAATACTTGTGATAATTATTGTATAAGTTTTAGATAATATATAGTTGTTGCTCTTCATAGTCACTTCCATATGTTTATATTTATAAACCGTTTATATCTTCATACGGTTTGAGATATCTTAATTACTAAGTGGACTATCTACGGAATAGGTCACTAAATTTTAATTTTTTTTTTAATTTCTTAACGGTTGAGTTACTTAGACACTAATAGTTTATTTTTGAACGGTTGGGGTTACATAGTTACGGACTTCTGTTTTGGTGTTATTTTATATTCTTTGTGCACTCCTTATTTCGTAAGTGTTTTTTTCTTTTAGTTTTGTAGAATAGTGTCACGTTTTGATGTTTTTCATGTTTCAAGCACTTAGGTACGAAACTGTGATTTTGAGCTTAAAACGCTGCAAAGTGATCTTGTTGAAGTTTCTCGATCTCCATGGATATGTTCGTGAGTGACCGTAGTTCGATTTAAGCCAAGAAGTTCATTTGGGAAAAACTTAGACTTACCTTAGAAGCACATATTCAGAAGTTCGAATAAAGGTTTTGGAGTCGTTCAAGTGTGCAAGATTAGTGCAGTCTAGCCATTTCATCCATAACTCTTTCATACGATATTGAATCAACCTCAAATCAACGTCCACAGGTAGATAACTCAACGAGGTATCCAACGGTAGGTTATGCGCACCAATCCGATAACAGATGAGCCCTATAGCTCCAGTTGAATGTGAGGAGACCCACTTGAAAATTATGCAGTTTTTGCGACCCATAGCCCATGCGTCGCTAATTTTAGCGACCCATAACCCATGCGTTGCTAATTTTTGCGACGCATAGCTCATGCGTCGCTAATTAGTGACGCATGAGTTTTGGTTGCTAAATTAGCGACGCATGGTTATGCGTCGCTAATTTTAGCGACGCATGGGCTATGGGTCGCTAAAATTAGCGACGCATAACCATGCGTCGCTAATTTAGCGACCCTTGAGCTTTGGTCGCTAAAATTAGCGACGCATGGGCTATGTGTCGCTAAAATTAGCGACACATAACCATACGTCGCTAATTTAGCGACCAAAACTCATGCGTCGCTAATTTAGCGACCAAAACTCATGCGTCGCTAATTAGCGGCGCATGAGCTATGCGTCGCAAAAATTAGCGACGCATGGTTATGCGTCGCTAATTTGCGTCACTATTTGTTGTTTTTCTTGTAGTGGTGGTACCTGCGCGGATAGAGAAAGGGAGTTAAATCCCTTTTTGACCGGCTTGCCTTGGACAAACCGGTACAAGACTTTACTTGAACCTTGGAAGGGTTGTTTAGAGAGTAGTATATTGGTGATAGAATGAGAGTTACCTCAAAATGTGAGACATGCCTTCTATTTATAGAGACAGCTTGAGTGAGAGACTTTTCTCCCTTGATATCCGGCTCTCGCACTGTTCCTCTGTACCTCTTGTCTGTCAAGCGCAGACAAGTCTTCTGACGCCGCCTCCCTCAGCTGGAGGGAGTCTTCCATAGTACTCTTCACGTAGATTGCACATGGCGTGCCTACGTGAAGTATTCCCTCGCGGGCTAAGCTAGGCTATAGCTCTTGGCGAAGGTCTTCTTCCAGCGCAGCCTCCCTCCGTCGCGGGGAGTCTTCCATGACGCTCTACGTATAAGCCACTCGGGGTGTGCTTGTGCAGAGTATTTCCTCGCGGGCTAAGCGTGGCTGTAGCTCTCCGCGGAGGTCTTCTTTCCGCGTGCAGGGCCATTACTTTGGTGTTGTGCCTTTACGGATCTTTCGTACTTACGCATAGGGCCATGTGGCGGCGCCACACCTTGGTAAGCCTTCTTCCTGTGGGGGTTGATGTAATTATCTAAGCCTCGCTGCGGGTCTTCTTCTGCATCTCGCGGACAAGCAGAGGTCCGCGAGTAGGATATTATATGTCATATAAATACAATACAAGTTCGTCGATCCGTAGATCCAGACGTGACCATTTCCGATAGGTCATCAAAATATGGACACAAATTGACTAAGGGTAGACAGTAGACTAATACATACAACACCTATTGGCTCACAAAATTATAAACTATTACGAAGTCTAGCCAATTTTTCATCTTCCGGTAGTGTTACTTCACAAGTTGATTGACTCTGTTAGACCCAAATAAGATGATTAATTTGATTATAATAAACAAATTATTTTGATAAATATTATTATTAATTAACGTAAATGATTAGCTAGTTACCGATTACTTTACCATATCGTTTTGTACGTGATACTTGATGTAAAGTAGGACAAACGGAGAAGCTCTGAAAAATCTGTAGTTTTGTCTGGTTTCTAACCGAGAATCATCTTTTATCGAATGTGAATGTAAATATATGGGATATGTATATAATGGTAATATTGATTGAGGTGTTACAGTACCTAAAGGCAAAAATATAATGGTCTGATATTTGTTGAGGTGTTAAGAGTACCTAAAGGCCAAAAATTGTCGGTGTTTCTACTTCACCAGTTTCCAATTCCAACCACCCAGAACTCGACTTCTTCTTAACGGAAAAAAAAAGAGCATTTTACAAATAATCCTTCTGCATATATGGGTTCTAGAAACACCTAACTATTCATCCACATGGTCAAAACGACAAAACCTATGTTTTAAAAAACGGATCGAATCGGACGGTAAACAATGCAAATATATACTCGGTAAACAATGCAACTCGGAATAAATATGAAGGAGATAAATTCTTAAATATTATATTTTGTGCTTATTTTGCGATAATGTTAACAACTTGGTTTGCTCAAGGTATACCAAAACCATTTTGATCTCCTCCCATGTCTTCTAGCATCTCAGTTCCCAAGTGCATCTCTCATGAGCATGCATCCAGGACTTCTACTATGGATGGCAACTAGGCCCACCCAAGAGAATGAATTTATAAGGGTGGCCGATATTAAGGAAGAATCATGACTTGATAACCGAATGATAAGGGTGTTTGAGTAGCAATGAGAGGAAGTTAGGGATTCGAAGTTCGACGAAAATATAGGGTGGTATAAAATATTTGAAGGTATAAAGTGGTTAAGTATTATTGTAATTAAAAAAGAAAAACAAGTCCACCCAACCCAATTTGATTCACGAAAAATTAAGCGGGATTCAAGTTTACCTTCTAGAAGCACAAACCCGGCCCGACCATATTAGGACTAAGCTAGTGAAATAGCAAGCCTCAAATTCAATTGTCATGTAATGAATGTTCTTATGTTCCTAAATTCTCATCTTAATCCAAAATATTTCCAATGGGCGTCCCTTGAGGCATGTGGAAGCTACAAAAACTAAAAGAAAACGCACACCGTTCCGCATGTGCCCATATAAACTGCTAGGCCACGTAAGCATGGTGGACCTCAGGGAAGTCTACACGTGTCGCCACACGAACGGCTGCCCACATGAATAGGGCTACTCCCCATGTGCCCGCCGCGCAACAGGACAAAATAACTTGTCCTAACTCTCCTAATCCTTTCTTAATTCAATCTTTAATCTATGCTTATTCGCGAATGCAATTGAGCTAAAAGCCAATCACAGTAGCACAGTACTTATCTACAGTTCTACTGCTAATTCTCCAATTTCTTTCGATAATGATAGATTTAAGAAAGGTCAAGGATTTATCTGCAAACCAAATATTGAATACACGGGCAGACCCAACCTGTGACTGGATGTGACAAAATTGATCCAAATTGGAAATCCAAAATAGAATCGGTAATACATCAATTAAATAATTATTCATAATTCGATTCAAATTCACCTAAACAAAGTTGATTTGAAAACATTCGCTCAAGTGATTCTCATTGCTCTCGGGGAACAAATTTTAATGAAAATTTGTATAAATTGTGTATTACTCCCTCCGTCTCAGTGAGAAGTCTACGTTTGATTTTTGCACGATTTTTAATGAGAGGTTTTGTTTAATACTGATTTATTAATATAGAATGGAATGTGTACCAATATATAAATGGTATATGGTGGGAAAAATGATTAAATTAAAGTGTGAATGTTGGGACAATGATTAAAGTATTATAAATGGTGTGTGGGGTAACTTCCAAAAATAGAAACGTAAAGAATAGATTGGTACGACCCAAAAAGGAATACGTGAAAAAATGGACGGGACAGATGAGTATTTGAGTATGAATAAATAAATTATTATGAGTGAGATAATTGTTTTAGTAAAGAAAGCGAAAAACTATGGTGGATGTGGTATTATTGGAATAAAAATGAATGAAAAACGGTGAGTGAGATGTTTTCTTTTAAAGAGAAATATGCATAAATATCAAAATGGAGTAACAGTACACAAATTCACCCCAGTTCGTACGAATCTATAGGAGTGATGATGTCTTTGCGAGTCATCACATCCAGGTGAGGAGTTAGAGGTGGGCATCCTAAATTTTTAAAAGGATTTTTTTATAGGTAATAACTTTCGTAAAATAACCTTATATATGTAATTTCGACCCCCTCCGTGCACGCCCAAATCTTCAAATTCTATATCCGGCCGTGATCACATCATTGAAAAACCAAGATGGACAAGAGCCTCTTTCTTGAAAATACGTTAAGATTTGCATAAACAAATATATATAGAGAGGAATATAAATCACTAAAGGTTGTGGTTATCATACTACGAAGTATATTAAATGTTTTTTTTTAAGTATGTAAATCCATGTACAAAGGCAAGAGAGGTATACCCCCCAAATGTACAAGTTTTCAAAATATCCTAGTATTGTACAACACTGAAAATCCTCACTAGTCGTCCCAATTAGAGGAATGAATACAAAGAGACAAGGCTACAGACTCTAGTACAAACTATGATCCATAAACCTCTCAAATAAATGAAAATCCATGGCTATCAAGACGTCTCAGACTCCATACACACATGTGACCCGAACTCTTAGTTTAGTAAGAAAGTGGACGCATTGTTGCTGTAGTTGTACGGTGTGAGGGATCGGGGGTGTTGGGATGAGGTGGTTTTGGAGGTTGCGGTTTCTTGTTTCATTGTAGGGGACTCTACTTGGATTCATACCATTTGGTGGGGGATATCATGTATTAACGGCTCTCCTGTGATTGTTCCGTACTCCAATAAAGTTTTTAATCTTTCGATTTCGTGCTAAGTTCCCTAAACTTGCACCGAAAGCTTTCCACTTCGTTTGGACCTAGCTAGGTTTGTTGGTTCAAATCGTCACCCCTTTTACTCTTGGCATCTTGCTCGTAAGATGATATACTAGACGAAGGGGTGGTTAGGTTGTGGTACGGGCATAATGGGATTGTGGTTGAACATGCTTTTATATATACTTCGTCGTTTGGTGTTGGGTTTTTGGGTGTGTTCCTTTTGTGCACATCTTATGCACTTCTTCTCTTATGTATTATGTACCTTGTTTATTATATATTAATAATATTTGGCTTTTTCCAAAAAACATGTGACCCGAACTCAGTGCAGGTCAAAACACTATGCCGATCTCAAAGCAATGAACTAGGTCCATGAATTCTTTCTACTCAACAGAGTTCCCAGTTTTCAATTCATTTATTGTATCAATATTACAGTAAATGTTGTTGTTCTTTTACTCTCATCTTTCAAAGTCTAAACTGATTTATCAATGCAATTTAGACTTACCTCTCTTTTTTTACTTTATACAAAAAAAAAATAGAACTTAACTATTATACGTCGAAAATATGGTAAGGATAGTACATGCTATTAGAATATCACATGTCACTTGTAAGATGCATAATTAACTCATATATAATGTTGAATAAATGTATCACCTAAACAAGGACTTTTAAGGTGTTATTTGTCCAACTTAAATATGGTACTGGAGCCAATGTTGATGATGGGTATCCCAAGCTGATGATAATTTTGGTTGGACCAATGATAACATTTATGATTCCACATGATATAGAACCGACTAACAACATCTATTTTATAACAAGGCCTTTTAAGGTGTTGTTGACCCAAGGGGTTGCCCTTGTGTCACTCCAAGGGATTGGACTTAAGTCAACTTAATTAGGGGATCTAGTCGCGTCCGGGCCTTAAAAATCCTTTTCTAAGTACAAAGCCGACTTTGGAAGTCCTCCCTTGGGGTTTTCTCTTGTTCTTTGGTTTTGGGTTGGTTTGTTTTACCCTCGAGGATTTAAGTCAACTTGATTAGGGGATCCGATCGTGGTCGGGTCTTAAATTTTCTTTTCTGAGTAAAAATCCGACTTTGAAAGCCCTTGGGGTATCCTCCTTTTGTTAGCTTCGGCTCTTTTTTGCTTAGGTATGATCTTCTAGACCTTGACGCTATCCCAGACCACATCATTAAATTTCTCGCCACTTGTTCATAAGGGCATAGGGCGTAGGAGGTTGACCAAGGGTAGTTTTATTTTGAGGAATTGACGTTTTGGCACTAAAGATGGTCTTGATGCTGCACTTGATCGCTCGTCGTGGTGATGAAATAATTGATAAATGTATCGAGGTGTTGTGGAGTGGTTGACGACATGTTTTGATCTTCCATTGTAGAGCGTGGAGTTAAGTTTGGTATTGTTTTCTAGTTTGGTTGGTATCATGGGGTTGAGATTGTTGTGCTTGTTGTATGGTTGTATTGCTAAGAGTATTTATGATCATACTCTTTGTAACACAAAGTTTTGAAATCTATGAATAAATGTTTTGATGTTTAAAAAAAAAAGTGTTATTATCCAATTTCGAAGTACTAATTTGATAGTAACTACTAATATCACTAACACTTTTTTTTAAGTTTGAAACATTTAGGTCATAAGAGTGAGTTTTTACCTAAGGTGGACAGCAACTGTTAAACATCTAAGCTAATTAACCAATCTTTTTTCGTGTATCTTGTGCTGCAGCAAATTGTACAACTTAAGCCATCATTTGTAATAAATCTTGGCCAGTTTTGTTTGGATATCATAATGAGCAAAAGCGTGTTTTACACTTTATTTATTGATCCAACAGTGTAAAGTGGTTAATATATGCACCTATAATAATTAGTCTCTAATGTGATAATTATCGTGGCTAATGGTGATAAAGATAGAAGAATGACTTTGTAGTACTAGTAGTAATAATAAGACATTACAAATCACATGATTAGGTCGACAGGTAAAGTCGTTACCAGTTAGTGACTTTATGGGAGGGGAAAAGTAACGTGGTCTGTGCTTTTCGGGACCGTTGCTTCGATTCGATACACACAAATATATTAGTACTACTTAGTTTACCATTTGGTGTCACTCTAAACGGATTGTACTGTTAAGCTACGAGCCTAAGACCCTCTCCTATTGTGGACTTGTGCGGCGCCATATGGATTAGGTTAAATAAACTATAATTCGAAATCTAATTAGATGGAGTAGCTAATACTGTAGGTATAATACCATAACAAAATTTCAACCCTTTAAAAACTTGAACTTAATAAATAAAGAGATGTGGATTAATCCAATTAAATTGAATTCATCTAACAAGTATTTCTACTCTATGTTTCTGAACTTCTCACGTTCATTGCATGCCGATTGGTGTTGACTTACATGAACAATATGAAGCCTACGGATCCTGCCTTTATTTCCGGCCATCGCCTATTAGGCCGTTGTCCAGTATAGCTGCCTGCTCTATATCGGAGACATGTGCGTTCAATATTATAAAGCTCAACCATGGACTTCCTGTGTTCTCCCTATTGGCCGTTCTCCCTACTACACTGTTAATTAAGCCTGGAAGTTGTCTTGGATGCCACTTGTGAAGCAGGGTTGCACTATATCTCAATTAATATGAGGCATTTTGGAGAGAGTTTATGAGAAAAATAACCCAGATTCTGAATCCAGAGAGAACAATATCATAGTGTACTGCATGATGCATGAGCAACACTATATATATAGTATAATTTCCACCATAAAACTTGTTTTTATTAAAAACTACTAGGAAATATTATGTTGGAATTTCTATTACGCTCTAGTAGTCCAAAATTCTAACACGTCCTGTGCGGCCCAAATGCGTAGAAGAGAGGCCGAATGCGTAAGAGACTGGTTTGTCCAAGACTCCAAGGCGTCTAGGTTCCTTGAGAAGATACTGGAAGCCTGAAAGAAATTTTCCGATAGATTTTCTAGATTCTCTCTTAGATGTTTTTGTTTATCTTTTATTCACTTGTTAGTCAAGACTAGGAATGTATCTAGTAATTTTAGTTCCCCATTATTTCTCTTCGTAATGTTATAAATAGTTGCATCAGTCAGTTGTAATATTCCCGTTGATGATTATATGAAAATACATTTGTCGACATCGTCTTTCCCTCCGCCAATGGCGTTTCGATCGCCACCTGTAGATTGTGTTCTTTTATCGACTCGATCTAATTCTCTATAGCGACGGCAACCTAAACTGCGTGATATGATCGTTCTAGTCCGTTTTAGACGATTTCCCATCAAAAGAGTCGACGATTCGGACTGATTTGGTGAAGGCCTAATTCGTTAATGCACGAACCAGCTTGAGAGAGATCTCAGCATATTATTAGTTCGTAGGAGTATATATTGTATTGTATTTTTATCCAAAAACCCAGCTTGATATCAACTTGGTTTTATATGAACAAGTTGTGGGTAAACAGACTCCACAACAAAAACATGATCCCCATTTGGATTTCAAAAATTAAAATATGTAAATATCACAAAATTGTTCCCCGAACCAATCATTTGCTATCAACAAAGCCCAGGATTTGCTCGGTTAATTTATGATCTGATTTAGCAACTTTTGTGTATCAAATTAGATCTTTTAATGTAGTAGCTAGATACAAATAGTATGATTTTTATGTGCGCTCAAGATTCTATGGTTATTTATAGTATTTACATGCGTCTAAATTATTTCTAGACTATAAAGTCACATAACTACAATTTGCAATTGACAAATTTTGGAACTCACTAGACTACTAGCTCCTTCATTTCAAATGATCAGTATACTTTTATTTGGATGCACTATTGATGGTGAATCTTTTCTTCAACTTTTTGGTCTTTTAATTCCCACCATACCATTTAACTAGGCTAATACTCAAGAGTTATAAGGTGGTACATTGACAAAAAGTTAAAATATTAATAGTTGTTCAACTGGTTAAAAGTTAAAACAGATGAGTGAACTCTCTTAGTCACAAGTTTAAGGGGAACAAATTTATAATTTATGTCTGAGTCGATCACACTAGGTGCAGTTTAAGGTTCTCGAACGTTGTTAAAAGACTGAATCAAATCAGATGGAAATACGTTTATAAACACGAGATCTCATTTGTAAGTAAGTAGATGTATACATAATTTGTAAAGCTAGAGCAACTCTCTGCTCCAATTTGGAGTTGATATAGTACAACAAAGTAAGATTCAAATTTGTCATATGCCAGGTATATAAAACTCCAAGAAGTAAACCATTGTATCTATCAGATTAAGGAAGTGGAATTGCAGAAGAAGTAAGCCATTGTGCAGAGGTTTCTTCAGATCATAAATCTATTAATAAATAAATAAATAACTTATATTAGTTTCTCCTTTGTGATAAACTTTATCCTTCCTAGGAATATATAAGATCGATCGATTCGACCATCGAATACTATGTTGTTATATATGTATGAAATGGATGTGCATAGGTGGAGTTTGTGTAGATACAATGTACATTACTTGTTCCTGAATTATTTTCAAGAGACCTAGTTTCTTTTGTCTTCACAATACTACAAGAAACTTTGTATATTAATATTTTATATGTGGAGTATATGTTAGGTCCTTTTGTCGTCATCTTGCAAAAGAGTTCAATGCTCCTGGTTATAAAGCGTTTTTTTCTTTAAATATCAATTTACAGTAGTACAACGACTAATAATTGAATAGTTTGTGGCATTTAAATAAGAAGTGGATTTAAATAAGGCGTGTTAAAAAATCTAAGGAAGCGGCTTGTCGGGGCATATTATTTGTTGGGTTGCTTAGTCCTTACTTATATTCAAACTATTTATGCTTGTAAAGTATGGGTTTTTTGTCAGTTCATAGAATCTTCGCTTGGCTTCAGATATATATGAGGATGATTCCATGCATACTCCGCCTTGTACGTGTTAACACTTGGTTAACTCACCTTCTGGTGTTTCTAGTTCTGAGAAAAGTGTTCTATTTCGATGGTGGTGTTTTTGGTACTTGCCTTGAAACGCCTTAAGTTTTAGAGAGCGTTGATGAAATACTAAATTTCTACGTTGTAGTTCTCTGTAGGACCTCGCCTTGTAGGACTTGTGTATACTAAAATGAGGGGGGTTAGTGCTCCAAGACCGGTTTGCTTAAGCCAAAGCAGATTGACTTTACTATATTAGAGTTTAGCCCCTACGACCTCCCTAAGTATATAATGAGTAGTATGAGTGTGGAGTATTAAGTTCGTTTTGTTCATGGAGAAGTACAAGTATTTATAGTGATCTTTGGATTCTAAATCGTCGACAAGTGTCCGCTCCAAATCGCGCCACACGTATCAAATAAGCTCATGAGCTCTTAATGGCATGGGCTTGACCCATTTAGGTAGTGGGTTGGGCCAAAAGGCACATGAGCCTTGACTTTGACCTGGCTCGGTGGGCCCTTGGGTGGTCCAGGAGACCTCCAACCAGGATTATAGTTTTCTGACACTTGGTCACATATGGCTTTCTGACGTGTCCCCCAAGTTGATCCCCTCAAGTTGGACGTAATGCTGTCCTGGACACCGTCCTGGAAACGCCTTATTTTTCAAGTGTCGTCCATATTGATGTAAGAAAGTGACTTGTCTTCGAGGTAGTGTCCCCGCTTTGTCGGATAGGTGGAGCTCTATGTCCAGCTTACCTTGTTAACCTAGTCTCTAGGACTCTTCTAAGTTCTAGGGACATATTTACATATCCTTATAGTTATTATAATTAGTTAATTACATTATTACGTGAAATTAGGGTTCATAATTTTTTAGTACCCTCTTCGCGCTCTTAATACCGGATTAATGTTACATAGATCAACAATATCGTAAAGGCCCTGTTAGAACATTTCAACTACATATTAGAACATTTTGAGTTGACCAAATTCAATTTTACAAACCAAATAACTCTTAACAAAAACAAAAAAAAAAAACAAAAAAAACTTAGAAAATTAAAATAATTAAAAAATCTAAAAAATTATTAAAAAATAAATATTAATTAAAAAAAAAAACAGCTTCAGCTCCTCCATTAATGACGGAGCACAACCCGTAAATGGTGGAGTTTTTCCGCCAATTAATAACGGAGCATCAGATTTAGGCGGACCATAGTGGTGGAGCATTTGCTCCACCAAAAAAGTTGGCGGAGTCAGCTCCACGATTAACACTGGAGCTGAAGCTCCACCAAGTTTTTTTTTTTTTTTTGTTTGATAGTTTGGTTTGGTTTGGAAATTAAAATTTGTAATTGTTGATTTAAGATGTCCTTTTTTGATAATGAGTACTATATGAGGGTACTAAAATGTAATTATCTACATGAAATTATATTGATTATGTGAATATTGTAGTGCGACTTGAAAAATGAGGCCAATTTTGTGAAAAGATCCTTCAATTCTTTATCTTAAAAAATTCTAAAACATGAGAGATAGACAAACACTACACCTGAGATAAAAACATTAAGGACTAAGATGTGTTTTGGTTGCATTGCCCAAACAAAATTATTTCAAGCATTTCTTCCAACCCACGTAATATATATCTTATATGCAATAGATTCTTTTGTAGTCTGAACTTGTGAATAAGTTGTAAACCTTTTAGAAGTGAATGTATTTGAAAACAATATTCTTTGAATTGTGTGGATCAGTTCACAACAATATATTTTATAAACACGTTCTATATGAATTTCCATGTATATACAAGTGAATATGTTCATAGTTATAAGGTGATGTCGTAGAATGAAGCTGTGGTGGAAAAAGAAGAGGTGCATGACTCGATCCCTGAAGAGGGCAAAAATTACACTACACTCTATACCAACACCATTTTACTTCTAAACCACCTTATAGTTCCGCTAATGATCAAACCCTTGAGCTCTTCTTTCATGCACAAACTCCATTTCAATGCATAATCTCATAATTCTAATTCACATTACAAAACATATCCGAGTGAACGCGGGTAATAGAAGAAATACAATGGTCCTAATGTCAGAGCATATTAGTAATGACAAGGTGTCAGCATTAACAAATCAAAATGTATTAAGGAAAATTGACTATGAAGAAAACAAACGGCGCGGCGGTGAGGCAACTCCTTAGTTTCCAAATCCACCATTAAAAATCGTATGTTCATATGTGAATACTACTTTTAATTTATTTATACATATATACAGTATTGTATTCGAATTAAGAAGCATCATTGATCATTGAACAATACAGTACCATATAGAATGATTAGTGGACTAAATTAGAATTCTATAGCTAACATATTTTTCGAACACAGTGATTTCATAGATAAATAGAGGTTACAGCTGAGCGTTGTTAATCACATCCTAAGCACGTACGAGCCTAGAGTATGATAGAGTACGATCATTATAGAGAAAATTTGTCAACCAATTCGGACAAATGTCCAAAACATAGAAGCTACTCAGATTACTCGAGGTACAACTTGAAAATGTAGACGAATAACTTGGATTCAACTGGTACTTCAGTTGACGCCGCAACTTCCCTGCCAACCCTTCGCTTCCATACTTGGCCAAAGCATCCGCAGCTTGATTGACTTGTCGATAAACTAAACACCAGCTGCACACCTCTATTTTATCTGCAAGGTTCAGGATTTCGTCAAGCAGCTGCCGGTGCAACTGCATCCCCTGGCTCTTCCTGGTACAAGCATTAAAAACAAGGAGTGAGTCAGTCTGAATACAAAGTTTGGAGATATTCATTTGACAAGCAAGAACTAGTCCTTGTTTCACCGCTTGTAATTCAGCTAAGTTATTAGAACATGTCCCTAAGAAACCAGCTGCAGCTCTAATGAATTGACCCTGGTGATCTCTAATGATTATGCCTATTCCCGCATCCCCTGGATTACCCGAGCTGATCCATCTGTGTTTAATCTGTGTTTAAACAAATGAAGCCCGGAGGTGGTGGTAACCATTTACGGTAAATGGTTTTAGTGGACTTATGCTTGGGAACTTGGAAGCTAACATTTAAAACCGTGTTACAGGAGTATACACAGTTGTAGGATAATAGTATAAAAGTGTCGAAAGACTCGATTTGAATAAAGCAAAATGGAAGTCCCTAAGTCAAACATTTAATTCTAGGTCAGTTGCAGTTATCTTGGGGAAATTTAAGGCAGTTTGATATGCCCGTTTGGCGGAGAAAAACTCGAACCATGTGTAGATTATATAGCGTCCATACTCCATAGGATCATGCATGCACTTCCACTATGATATAGCGAACTGGACTCATAAGTCATAAGAGAGTTCGGTGCTAACTGCTAAAGAGTCATGAGTTATACAGTATTCTTGGTTAAAATACAGTAATTATTATCGTACAAATTAACTACACTATAGGAAATTAGCGGTGTAAACTTAAACTATGTGTCAAATCTTTAGAATTCTGGTAGAGGTTAATTTTCATAACATTAGAAAGAACAACTAGTGAGAGTTATGAGGGTTAGATTGGTTGTCGATCTAAGGCAGCAGGTAGGAGGTATATTGAGAATTTGAGATTAAATTCCACCAAAAACAATGGATGGCCCCGACTATTAATGGGAGGAAGGCCCGACTCTTTGGGTCGGCGCGGTTACTTCTGTACTACTCTTTGGGGTGATATGTTGACCTTTACATATCAACATGTGTTCTTTACCGCACACTTGTCCTTGTTATACCGTATTCTACATCGCTTGAGAGATGGTCTTGAAATTAACCTATAAAATTGGATAACATTCACCCATTACAAGACCTTTTAAGGGGATGATGATCCAATTCTAATATGGTATTAGAGCAGGCCTAAGTCGATGATGGTTTTGTTTGGCTATGTTGACTTTGAGCCGATGTGATTAACATACAATAATTATTATCTTACAAATGACACATTTCATTCATCCATCATTAACCTACTGCGCCGAGAATATAAAAGTTCAAATTAGAAACTTAGAAAGAATGCACTTTGCATTTGCCACCTTTAAAAAGTTTTCTTTCCTTTGGGAGTCATAAGGTGGTGCAGCGTAAGGATTTGGGTTACTGAAGGAGAGGTGCAAAAGGTTCGATCGTCAACGGCGGCGGAGTTATAAGGTTGGTTTAGGTGTGAAGAAATAAGGTGGTTTAGGAGGAAATTGTATAGCATTAGCATAGGAGTAGTTGTAATATTTGCCGTTTAAAAAAAACCATGACCCAAGAGTCCCGAGTACATGCCAATGTCGTATTGAAAGTTTATTTATCCTCCATGTCTTTATATATACCCTCACATTAAATTTAAACGAGGAAGGAAATAAGAATATTCCTCACATAACGGAAATTTGATGGAATTAAATATCAATCTTGAAGAAATTGAATGGTCAAAATTAAATTCTGCAAAACTTAATAAGTGAGCAAAATTATCAATGACGGTGCTAAAGAAAAATTACACATTTCTCATTTGACCCCAAAAGAGCGAAAAGAAAAAAAGAAAAATGAAAAAAGAAAACAATCAAATTAAACGGGTCATTACACCTAGAACCCTGTTAGATTTCCCAACACTACAAGAAATCAGCCATTTAGCGACGGATTGGTAGATACGGATGAGATCCGTCGCTATTTAGCGACGGATCGCTACTCTTAGCGACGGATAAGGACGAACTGCGCTTTAAGTTCAGTTCGTCCTTGGAAAGAGCGAGTCCGACTCCAATTTAGCGACAGATGAATTTATCCGTCGCCATGTTGGTTGACCGGACTGGTAATTTTAAAAAAGAAAAAAAATAAAAATAAAAAACAAATATATAGCGACGGATGGTGCCATCCGTCGCTATATACGTATATACAGAGACGCCGTCTCCTTCTTCCCCATTTCTCCATTGTTGTCTCTTCTCCTTCTTCTCTTCGGATTTCTTCTAAACTACTCAAAACTCCACCATTCTTTTCAAATTTTAGCTCATATTGAAGCTTATCGAACAAGGAGTTCGAATATATTTTAAATTTTCGCGATCTGCACCGATTTCAGAGGTAAGAAACTAGAACCTAGAGTTTGGGGGTTTCTCCAATTTTTGCCCAATTTTGAATGAATTAATCATAATTTGTTTATCACCAACTAATACTCGTTTCTCCCCTATTTTGTTTGGTCCGTTTGTGTTTCATTTTTTTACCAGCTGCTGCCGCCTCTTCTCCGGCCTCTCCATCACCTTCACCGACACCACCGGCGCCTCTCCATTACTGGTGAGTTTCCCTATACTTTTAATTTCAGTTTATTAAATTTGATTTACTGTATGTTAATTTTATTTAGGGTTTCGTTGTTAATTTTTATTTAGGGTTTAGGTTTCTTCACTGTTAATTTTTAATTTAGGATTTAGGGTAGTTCGAATCCCTAATTAGGTTACTGAAAATGAAATGTGCTTACTGCTTACTCCTTATTGTAACTCAATTATTAATTTGGCTCAATTCTGAAAATTCTGAAAATGCTTAATAGTTAACTTAATAAGCAAAAAGAAATAAAAATGATTAACTAACTGAGAAAGATAGAAAATATAAAAAGCTGAATTTTTATTAATAATATTGATTACATATAAAAGTTTCATATAAAAGTTTCATTCATCAATAGGTAGTTCTAGTCACTCTTCATCCCCTCGTCCTCGTCCTCGGAGCTTGACTCCTCATGTAGGAGCGACCAGTCGATGACATCTTTTGGTTCCAAAAGTTGTTGTTGACATATCTTGCAGAAGACTCCTTGGTCTTCTAAGTGCTCAACCTCCTTGTGCTCACAAGGGGGAGGAGTAGGAGATTTGGGGGGAGATGGAGGAAATGCCTCTTGGAGAGCTTCCTCCATTTCAGCCAACATTTTGGGATCAGTTTGTGGTGGGGGAGAAGGTGGGGGGGGGGGGGGGGGAATGTGGGGGTGTTTCTTCAAATCTGAATTTGTTAAGGTTTTCCATATTTGTTTATGTGAGAATATGTTAAAATTAGGTGACTTATTATAGTTGGTGTTGGGAATTCTAAAGGAAAAATACACTTTATTGTTAATGTATTAATGTACACATTCATTTACACATTCATGTAGCCACATTCATGTATAGGAAAAATTTATGAGGCAAACATTTATGTAATGACTTTTAGGATTTTCGAAATTAAAGGATTTTTGGTAATATCTAATCATTTTATAAAGTGTGATGAATGGTATGGTAGGCCTGAGCTTGTGAATGATTGTAGTACGCTGGTACCGTAACAACAACATTTCTAATGCCGTTGTTACTGTACCAGCGTATTTCAGTCATTCTCAAAGTTTAGTTTCTAATCATGTAAACCCTCTATTCAATTCTTAATAAGTTGTATATACAAAATGTGAGCAAGGACTAAAGATGGAGATTTCAAGATCCTAAAGATCCAGACATCCTTTCGTGTTCACATATAACGACGGATTTGTCTAAAAACATCTTGTATTTGTCTAAACACATCTTGTATTTGTCTAAACACATTAAGAGTTTGTATTTTAGTGTTTTGTATTTGATTGTGATGATGCTATATGTATATTAGTTTCCATGGATCAAACACAGCAACCGGGCGGCCCTCGACGGATCAATGGGCTTTCAGTATTGTCCACCAACGGATCTAAGTAAGTTCTTAATAAATTAGTATTTAATTGTTCTTGTATATATAGTTGTCGGTACTCCAACTTTTAATCTTTCAAAATGTGTGACAGGTTTGAACCTACTATAGCTTCTAGAAGGATTACAATGCTCATGAAAAGATAGTTCTTTACGCCTCCTGGGAGTGGCGGAGAAAGGTGGGCTACGGTTCCTCGACCCGTGAAGGAGCACTTGTGGGAAGAATTCCAGGTACTTTACTATCTTTACTTGAATATTTCTATATTGGATTCTTGGGGCATTGCCTTAATTATATACGTGTACGTACATTACTTGTTTATCTGTTATTGGGGCATTGCCTATAGTATCTATTATTGGGGCATTGCCTATAGTATCTATTCTTGGGGCATTGCCTTTACTGTACATATGTGTACGCACATTATTTGTTCTTGTGGGGCATTGATGTGGGATTTTTTGTGGGATTGTTGTGTTGCAGAAATACTACTATGTCCCTCCTGCCAATGCGGAGGAGATATTGAGGGTATTCAACATCCGGTCGGAAAAGATTCACAGGCATTCGATTTATTATGCCAAGGAAAGGTACTTTCGGCATAAAGAATGGGTTCGGTACCTCAATCCGGAGCATCGGGATCTGTGGTTGGAATCGTGGCAGAACCATGTGACCCGTGAGCAGGCACATAGGGATGGGGCGTTGACGGCTGAAGGGTTCGGTTGGTTAGTGGAGAGCCCGTAGGACTAGTGTTTTTTAGGATTGTTATTCTTTATCCGTACATTTTAGGATTCTCGTTTATTTTAATGATTATCTTCGTACCTTTTAGTTTCTTTGTACGTACACTTTTAGTTTTTTTATTGAAATTTCGATTATCATAAAATGAATCAATCGTATATATTTTGTTAGTCGTACTCAATTTTGAGTTAAAATAACAATTTTTCACATAAATTCAGTAAAACAAAAAATCAATTTCAAAAAAAAAATAAAATCAGAGAAGTTAGCGACGGACTAGTTTATCCGTCGCCAAATTCCCCTCGCAAGGGAATGACACGTGTCCCTTAGTTTTAGCGACGGATAACATAATCCGTCGCTATTTATAGATACGGATAAAGTCATCCGTCTCTATGTTGGTCAACGACAATATAGCGACGGATAAACTGAACCGTCACTACATACGGATAAAGTCATCCGTCTCTTTATTCTTTAGCGACGCCACTTTTCGCGACGTTCTATTTAGCGACGGGCTTTCCGTCGCTATTGGTGTTTTGCGACGGATCGCTAACCCATCCGTCGCTAAAATCGGTTTTCCTTGTAGTGCAATGACATCTGGACCCTATTAGATCAAAGTATTACGTCATACTACCTGTTAGATCTAGTTTATTACATCTGAACCCAAAATACTTTAAAATTTTACTTGGACCAAACAACTCAAATTTTAATATATTGCACATTTGACTCAAATATTTTCAAATGGGTAAGTTTTTCTAATATACCTTCTTAGCGGCTCTGATTATAAAATAGTACATACTACTCAATCAATTACATTTGGACCACGAATTTGACCAAATGGCGCTCTAACTACTGTTCCTTTTTCAGAATTCCTTTCACCCAAACAACCCTTACTATTTAAAAAAAAAATTAAAAAAAAAAGAAAAAGGAAAAAAGAAAAAAAAAGAAAAACAATCAATTAACCATGGCCTTGGCTGTATCTCCGGTTGGAGCTCCGACCAGACCTGTAGCAGCTCCGATCTGGCTGTAGAGCTCTAGATCGGAGTTGTACAACTCCGATTCGGAGCTCTGTAACAGAGCTCCTAATAGGAGCTTTACAGCTCCGGTCTGGAGCTCTGTAACAGAGCTCCTAAATCGGAGTTGTAAGCTCCGATTTGGTCCAATAATAGGCTCTGATCGGAGCTTAGGTTCCGGTACCGTAGGAATAGAAAAAGGAGGAAGAAGATGGAAAAGGAAAAAAAAAACAGATAAAAAAAAAAGAAAATAAAAGAAAAAGAAAAAAAGTATTAAATTATTTAAGGGATAAGGCTTGTTTGGTTTGGGAGTTTTGAGACAATGACATTTATGTAAACAGAGTCCGGTCAACGCTATTTGGTACCAAAATGCAATTGATTGAGTAGTAGCGACAAATTTGAAATTAGGCCTCATAAGGAGGTATTAATTAGGCATTTTCTCTTTTCAAATTTATCAAATTAGCACTAAATAATTATACATAATACACATAACTTTTAAAAATTTCAAAATAATCTCAAATTTTATTATAATGTAGCCCTAAAAACAATTGTATTCCAAAATAATCTAAACAAAAAGAACTTAAAAAAAGTAAAAAATAATTATTCCGGTGCCCAAATAATTCGGTACCGGAGAAGAAAGACTTAAAAAACGTTTAAAAAGGAATAGAGAGAAAAAGAAAGGCTTAATTGCAATATAGAGATAAGGCCTTGTTTTAATGATTTAAAGAAAAACACAATTTTTTAGATTTTGAACTTGAATGTAATAGTTTGATCTATTAGGGGATAGATGCAAAGTGGGTTGGTATCTTGCAGGGGTGGTATATGTAATTAAGTGAATTAAACATCTTGCATGAACATATTGTACGTAATAATCTCGATTATGAAGTAACCTGTATAAGTTTTATTACAAAGCTGAAAACATGGAATTTCTATTTACTGGTAATGTTTTCAACAAAAAAGAAGACATATTAAATTTATAAAACGAAAATAAACACAAATCATAAATGTTCGATTTAAAGAGATACAGTTATTGTGTATGCCTATAAGCCCTATACCAACTTTATACCTCTAATTATGACTATATCAACTATATAATTCTATCGGAGCACGAACCCAACTTCATCTGTGTTATCCAGCACCATTACGTACCACTGGACCCCTTATAATTTCTAAAGAGAAAGAGTTAAACAGTTTACTCAATTAAGGTCAATATATAAATGAATAATGTCGTGTTGCCGTATGGATTGGGAGAGATGGCTCCGCTCCTTAAAAGCATGCACTGGTTGTGGTTTAAATTGACAGTGTCACTATCATTCTTGTTTTATTGCAAAGCAACCCGCACACGATCTTGTGTCATATGTATTGACTACCCATGCAACACATTTAAACAATTTCTTCATCATCAATATAGATATTAATTACTACTATGACTATAATTTTATTTAAATCTTTTCACTCTTTTACATACTTTAAATGTTAAAAATCATAATATGACCGTTTACGTATGATGATGATACGTACACTTGACTAAACTCGGCATATCTCGAGATGAATGCGGTTTGATTTGAACTATATAGGCTAGCAAGTTGCATATGATAAGTATTCCAGTTTGGTAGTAATAATATAGTCTAAAAAGTTCTAATTACCGTCAAAATTATCAAATTAGAAATGCACAAGAGCAAATTAGTAAAGGAGACAAGGTGAAAAGAAGAGGGAAAAAGTGATTTTTGAAAAGCAAGGAAAGTCAAAATGGAGAGATGATGCATCATCAATTATACAAACTTAACTTTTTTAACTAACAAAACCGTGTTTTCAACAGCTTGCTTTTACATTATTACCATTCATAATCATAATAATCAAACCATGAATTTATTTTAGAAAGAGGCTAATAAAAGAAATGTTATTAATGTCAAGGAATAATTTAAGGAAAATCTAGTTGGACAGAGAAAAGACTTTCACAATGACAAGAAAACTCACATTCTTTGGATATAGTAAGTGAAGACAAGCTTCCATTATTTTAGTCCAGGAAACTTTTATTTTTCATTTTTCTTGTTTTAAGATTCCTTAATAAATTATTCATATTGTTTTGTATTACAATTTAAAAAAAATCATTAGTATTAATGATTAGAATTTGTATTGAATTAGATATGTTTTGGGCCGCACCTTACCCCATTTCTTGTCTTTATTATCTTCCCTCCCACTCTATATAAGTACCAGTATCCCCTTCCTCAAACTCCCTTTTCACACTAACACTTGTTTTCTTCTTTTCAACAATTTCCAATTTTCACAAAAACACGACAAACAAGCAGAGAAACATGGCTGAAATGGCTTCTATGTGGGATTATGAACAGGTATCAATTATTACCAACTCTTGTGTTTCATCACAATTCTTGCTAATTTAGTCCATTCTTGTCGCTGTTTTTGAACGAAAAATGCGACTTTGTTAACATACATTAATCCGTTTGATCTAAGTTCTTGTTTTGTGTTGCAATTCTTGATTTAATAATGATAGTATAGATCCATGCTTTGGTTTAATAGTTGAGACAACATGAGTCATGTTTTTTTTTACTTCATTCAATATTAATGATCATCTGATTCAAATGCAGCACATAATATGGTTATGATTTCATTGAGATAGATTCTGTGTTCTAAATTGTAATGATGATAGTATGACAGTTTCATTTGTTTCTGCAAAATTATAGTAGTAGTACTATAACTAATGTTTCTGCTCATGATGATGTATTGACCAGAATCAGCAGGATGGTGTTGATCAATTGGGACCAAAGCTGTTATTTACTACAATGGAAGAACTGGAGCACATAAAAGCAGAAGCAGCAAAGGAACAAATGATGAAGAACAAAGAGGACATGAAACAATTGGTCCAGCTCCTCAAGTTTGCTATCCAAGAAAGGGATGAAGCAAGAACTCTACTCCAAAAGTTCCTCAACAAGTCCAACTCTTCTGATAACATGCCGAATGTACCCCTCTTTCACGCCGATAGCCCTGCCATGAAACAAGGGAAGGCTAACTCAGGCCTAACCGAATCAGACAGCCTCTCGGCTACTTACAACTACCACTCCCACGGTTCCTCACCAGTTGACCCGTTTATGGAACCCGTGACTTCTCCAGAGTTCTCAAACATTAACTTGTTTGCGCAAGATGCTGCGCCTAATCATGTCATGGGGCCAAAATACGACGAGGGGTCGTTGATCATTGACAATATAGCTAAGGCTAGAGTTTTGCCTCAGAAAGGGAAATTCTTGCAGGCAGTTCTCGGTGCGGGGCCGCTTCTCCAGACGCTTCTATTGGCAGGACCACTGCCTAGGTGGCGTAATCCTCCTCAGCTTCTCCCTTTTCAGATACCTCCTGTCTCAATCAAAGGATCTGAGGCTGATTTTTATACTAAACAAGGACTAAGTGTTGGAAACATGGCTTCAACGTCGCTTAATGCTCAGACGTATGCTCAGATGTCGTGTGGTTCTGCATCGGCTCCTATGTTGAACTTTGGGAATATGGCTTCTGCGAATGGTTTTAGCTACAGTTCGATGATCTCTTCAGGGATAAGTGGTAGTTGTTACGTGCCATTAGCGAAAAGGCAGAGGTTCTGCTAGAGTTGGGGACTATTAGTCCTTCCATTTTTGTATAAAGATTAAGGTGGGAGAAAGAGAGAGGAGAGGGAGAGGGGTGTAAATGGCATACAATTGATTCTCATTTAGAGTGCTTTAGCTTTTTGGTCTTTTACCAAACTTATTATGTTCCTTTCAATTTCAATACATTTGGTGTTTTTATATAAGATGATCTTTTCTTAATTACTGTTTCTGTGTTCCTTGGTATTGTCATTGCTTCTTTGTTATTGCCACCTTTGTTTTGTTGCTTTTTGTCAGCTAAATTTCATTGTAATCATCTAAGTTGATAGGCGCATGTTCTTTTACCAGCTTGATACTGATATGTTCACTTCAAACATTTTTCGACTAAGCGATTGAATATATGGGTTCACCAGAATCAGACTCCGGTCCTTCACACTGGGATCCTCGGGTACTCGGTGTAGTTGGTCTTATTTGTAGCATCTTTCTTTTATTTAGCTATTACAAGATTCTGGAAAGAAACTGTGCCACTATTCGCAGGGTGCGTCATTCTCGAAGCAGGGGGCAGAGAAGGCGCATAAACGAGCATCTTGAAGAATTCTCTTCCCAGTTCCAAAGTAGGGCACTGGATTCATGCATCATGCACTCAATTCCGATTACTCAGATCAAGAAAGGTAAGGACGAGGAGTCTCATTTAGGCGAGTGTGCAGTGTGTTTGAGTGAATTTGAAGAAGACGAATGGGTTAAGCACCTCCCGAATTGCGACCATGTGTTCCATGTTGCGTGTATTGACACTTGGTTTCAGACCCATTCGAGCTGTCCTTTGTGCAGGTCTTTGGTTTGTGATGTTGGTACGCCCCATGAGCGCGTGATGTCTGTTCAATCATTTCTTGAAACTCTTGAAAGAGAAGATTTTCGCCGAGAAAGATCTGAACATTACCACCAGCAGGTTCCGCAATTGCAAGTGCTGTAATATTAGCAGAACATGTAGCAAATAGCAATCAGTTTATTGTTCCGTAGAATATTGAATGATCCGGAGTTCCACATTTCAAGAGTCACTGCAACGTATGTTATGTATACGCTTGGGCCTCCATGGATTACACGTCCAACATAAAGTGGCCGGTGTGGTGTCAAACTGTTGATGTGATTTCTGAAACCAATGCGTAGTTAGGCCTGTATGCGGTTAATGTAAGGCGTAAGTGTCCCTATTTGTAACTTTTCCTTGATGACTGCACTGCTTTGTACTTTGTAGGACAGGGATTCCTGGCCATAAGCGTTCACTAAATGTTTACTGTGAATGAAAAACTAGAAAATCATTCTTTCACATGACCAACAGGCAACAGCAAGAATATCTGAGATATCTGACAGTTGATCACTGATCTGTCAGTGGCAAGCATGAAATTATGTGCTATTGATGAAAGCTTGAATAATTTAGATTTGTAACTTGTAGTTCTCATGCATATTTGGTGAGTTTGTTGAGATTAATGGGACTATGTTATGTACATTCTTCAAGCTTTATACAACAGATAGGTCAGTAAACAAGCAGGGGATGAACTCTATAAATTACACTATAGGCCTATAAGGTAGGAAAGTTTGTTGACAATGATTTGGTCCAGGGTGTTGGTCTGTTTTACTGGAGCAACGACCGTACACAGCTTCCTTTAGGCTTTACTTTGCTGCAGAAATTTCTGTAAAGAGAATCTGGAATCTGTTAAACATTGGAGAAACATATTTACTGGAGTTCAATGTAGCAAAGAATGTGATTAAGATGATGACGTTCAGGGACAGAAGAGAAAGAGGACAGAAGTGAGATATCCAAACTCTAAAATGAAAAATTGCACCGAGGAAACCGGAACAGTCCGACAAAGAAACAAGCATTGCGTACATTGAATGGCAGAAGCTTTCATTGAATGGCAGAAGCTTTCAAGAATGATAACACAATACCGTACTTATGCATCGTCTCTTTTATGTCTGCTTCTTATATTTCACATTCTCGGCTGTTTATACCAATGTTTATTGTGAGGGATAATTTCCATAAGGAGAAAAACAACATACAGCAGCTTTGTCTTTCGAGTGAGAAAATGTGGCCCGCAAATGCGGATACAAGGGGAGAAATGGTTGTATTGGTTTTGGTTGGAATAGTTTTAGCCTTTTAGGGATGAAAATGGGCTCAAACTTGGTGATGCTTGTGTCTTTGAATTGGACAAGAACAACAAATGGTTGTGGAATGTTACTATTTTCCACAATTGAAGAAGTAGGTGGGAAATGGGAATTTTTACCAGCAGAGCTTTTGAAGAATGTTACCATGCTTACCAGTTACTATAGGAAGCATTGCAATTTCTCATGTCAATTTCATGGGAATGCTATATTTCTCTTTGGAAGATGTAGAATATATGTATCTGGTCTTGGTCTAGAGTTGTACTATTGATCAAATCCAACTTGTTATGTGGCTTGGCTATTTACCGTACCCATGTGGTTTTTACTGAGGAATTGAAATCATGTGTTGATGTTAAAAAGAAAGTCCAGGGACAACTTGACAGGAATGACTAGAAAAGGCTAAACACTGTTCTGGGCATTTGAAGGTGATAAAAACAGTAACAGGTGGTCTAAGGGTAGTACTATTAAGTTTAGATGCCCTAAGTAAGTGTAAAGAGTGTTAGTGTGTGGTTCGGGCCGGAACTAGGGCGCCAGAGGCCCCGCCTCTGCCTCCAATTTTTTTTTTTAAGGTAGATTTGAAAAAATGTTTTCTATGAGTGTGAGGTCCATGAATATTAAGGGTGAGTTGTGAACTGTAAGTGCGAGACGTGTAATTGCCATGCCATGGTCGTTAATTAAGCAAGCAAGCAACACAAAGTGGTCCTAGGGAAAACTATACTATTAGTCATGTCAAACGGGTGCATGTTTTGGGTGGGGAATTGAATTGGAGACGGTCCATAGGAACCATTTTTGCAGTAATTATAGGCCAACAACGACATGAATGGGCTGTGTGTTACGCAACATGACATGAATCTTAGAGGTCAAGCCAAACTTGAGATATTCATAACCCAAGCACATAGTTGCAACTTCATTTACACTAGTGTGTTTTTTTCCCCAAAGAAAACAACACTTCATTCATCCACTTGAAAAATACTCCTACTACACTAGTGTTTGTTGCCGTTTGTAAATGATAAACAAATTAAATGGATTAGATAGTGTTGTTATATGAGTCGAATATTGTCAAATTTGATTCGGGTTCAAATGACATTCAAGACGATGCTCGGCTCATCAAGATAACTAGCAACAAATCAGGTTTGAGCTTTGAGCAAGCTTGTTTGGCACAAACGAGCTTAAGCCAAACTTATGAGAATTTATTTTTAATGTGAAAATAGAAAATAAAATGTTAAAATAGAGAAATTTAAGATTACACATTACTAATCAACATTCCAGGCTAACAAAAATGAAAAAATCAAACATAAACAATGAATTTAAGATGGAATGTTGAGATTGAAAATATAGGTTATTATATGAATGGTATGGAATTGTGCCGAGTTTAAATGAGCCTTCCGAATATTTATCGAGCCAAATTATACTCTAGCATATTAATAAAACGATCATAAATTTGAACTCAAGCTCAACTAAAAACTTTTATGGAGCGTGTAAAGCTCGATGCTTAACAAAGCGATCTGAGTATTCGATAAGGATCATGTAACAACAGTTTAGAAGAAGGAAAAGAAAAAGAAGATAATATAACTTTATGGAGTATATATTAGTTTTTTTTATGATTCGAGATTAATACGAGGTCAAACTAGACGTAAATTACAAAATTCAACTTTTTGAAATAGAAACCTTGTTATGGGATTGAGGAAATACTATTTATCAACCCGAACTATACTCTAACTCGTTAATGAAACGGTCATAAATTTAAACTCGAGCTCGGCTAAAAAATTTTATTGAACGAGTCGACGGTTAACAAACTGAGCCGAATACTCGATAACACATAACAACAATTTTAATTTTTATAAGAAAGGGTGTCGGGGAAAAGGAAAAGAAGATCAAACCTTGAGAATCACGCCGATAACGTAAAATTTAAAAAATGACATAGAAAACGTTAATTCACCGGCGGTCAGACGTGAACTACAGAGCAGTATCCAGTATCCAGACTCCATTAATTAATTGATTAATTAATAATTAATATTCATTCTTTTCCTTAATGTTTAAAGTTTAAACAAGAAAAACTTTAAAGTAATGAATTTAATTAAGAAATAAAAGTATAAAGTCGCAGAAATTGGAGAAGGAGATGGAAAACCCCGCCTGCAAAACCCGAGCTACTATTTCTGCCGAGTAACCAATCCTCATCAAACGACGTCGTAATCACCTCCGCCGCTCCGGTATCTCCCTTTACTCTTCCTGATCGCCATTATAATCTCCATTTGCTTATGTAATTTCTTATGTGGAATTAATCAATTAATTCAATGTTTGATTTGTTTGACAATCCAGTCGAGGCGGATCATCGGGTTCTAACCATGGCGGAGTCTTCGTCGCCATCACTGCCATTCATGCAGAGGTTCCACGAGAGTAAGGTTTTGAGGATGTCGTTTGCCGTTACTGGAATCATGTCAACTCTTCTCATCTATGGTGTTTTACAGGTTCGAGTTCCTTTTTCAGCTCAATTCATGTTAGTCTCTTTTGCTATTTCTACCATTCTATAAGAAAAAGTTGTAGAAAGGTATTGTGATTCTCATTTTTGTGAATTGTATTCTATGTGTAAAGGGGAAAGTTAGATTAAAAGGTTTTATTTAATTCAGGTTTATTGTTGTCTATGAATCTTATAGATTTAACTTTCGGTCTGTCAATAAGATGTCTTCCTGAGGAAGGAAATGATGTTTTAGCTAATTGTATGAAGCTGCATTCCAATTGTGGCTTTAGTTGTTATGGTAATATGTGACTAGGAGTCCATCTAGGAGGTGGTGGATGATTAGTGTCGCCTGAGACGGCGTTTATTTGGATTTGATCTTAGGATTTATGTCCTTCCTTTGAGAATCAGGCTTTTCAAAAGGGATAGATTGTGCTTTTTAGCAAGTAGTGTAATACGGCATTCTAAGCGTGACTTTTGCTGGAATGGCTTGCGAATTACTTAGATAAAGCAAAAGGACATTAACGTGTTTTCCCTAGAATTGGTGATGTGCTGACTTTAGTTGTGGGACAATGTTGACATGAGGATCTTGCGGAGATTCTCTTGTAAGCGGAGAGTAAGAAATTCGTTTGGGGACTTATCTACATAAACTTGGTAGAAAGAAATTGGTAAGGTTAGATTGGAATCAAGAATTCATGTTTTAGTTCGGATTGTTGAATGTGCTAACTAAGGATACTGTCATACTGATGTTGACTAATGGTTAGTCTATGATGTATAATAAGCTTACAGTTGTAGGTGAGGCAAGGAGTTGATGGGGTTTAACAATGCAACGTTTGTGATTTAAATAGAGAAAGCTAGCAGGGCTATTTGCATGTAATATAAGCACCTGTAGAAATTAGAAAGCCATGGCACTATCTATACTTCAGGAGGTAAAAAAATCCCATGGCTAGCACTTGCTAAGAAGACCATCGGATTTGAACTTGTTATTGGAACCAATAACCTGTAAACCTCACTTACGGTATTGGATAGAGATCTTGCTTTTTTAGTGCGCAAGGTCTGGTCACCTATATTTTTCTTGTTAATGCTTAGGATTTTCCAGTACCTCGTTGGTGTCATCTTGGAAAAGAGTAAATGAATAATGATATAATCTTTTAGTGTCCATCACTACTTTGAAAGAATCGGATTCAACAATAGTATTTGGATGCTGAGCTCTATGCAATGCTGATTTGAAGATATTTGTTGGCTAAGTGTATGGCTTATAGTTTCAGAAACAAATATATCTTTCCTGGTTTTCAGCCTTATCCTATATAACCCCGCTGAAGTGTTCTATGAGGTCAATTCAAAATTATATTTCTGTTAGATTGACTTGATATCATTGTTTTTGGGTTCAGGAGAAGATCATGCGAGTTCCATATGGACCAGAAAAGGAATACTTTAAGTACTCTTTGTTTCTTGTCTTCTGCAATCGCATTACAACTTCTGCTGTATCTGCTGCAGTTCTACTGGTAAATGATACTAATTCTATTTACTAGCCTCTTTATTGGTTTGACATGAAAACTTTACGCAAGTACAAAGCACTGAAGTTTGATGAACTGTGACAAAAGTTTATCACGTAAACTTGGTTGAACATCTGTTGTTTGTCATATCAATCGTTGCAACTCTGCTTGAAGAGCTAACTAAATTCACTAGGCTCTTTATTGTTTTGAAATGACAACTTTACAAAAGTAAAAAGCACCTGAACTAGATGGTCTGATGAACATTTATCATGTAAACTTGGTCTAGCATTATGTTGTCTGGTATATAAATTGTCTTAACTGTGTGTATAGAACATTATGGCCAGATCATGCTTACATGATTCATGCGGAAGCAAGAGGCTGGTCTAACTTTGACACATTGCACAAATAAGACAGTTTTGCCTTTTGTCTGCTTTCTCATTTTTATTGAGATTATCTCAAGCAATGTATTCTTTCCCTATTTCCAGGGAAGTAACAAGGACCTCGACCCTGTTGCTCCAATTTACAAGTATTGTGTTGTATCAGTATCGAACATACTCACCACAACTTGTCAGTATGAGGTAAGCTTTAACTTTAAGCCCTTATTGGGAACTAACATCCCACAAAGCAACACTATATACATATGTACCTTTTTTTTTCTTTTTTCCTTCTCTTTGAATATGCATGATTGAAAAGGAAAGTACAAATGCTAATATTTCTCGTTATGCTTGTTCAGGCCTTGAAATATGTCAGTTTCCCAATTCAGACACTGGCAAAGTGTGCCAAAATGATCCCTGTGATGGTGAGTCTAACTTAAATATCCTGTTATTGCTGTGTTGAGGCATGGACATATCAGAAACACAAGTTACCATTCCGATGGGCATTATAATATGAGTCCCTGAAACTGTAGGAACTTGTTCTCTTCCTTGAGATCTCATAACATTCTTTACGACTTCTTAATCTTGCATTATCAGTCATTGAAAAGTTACTCACACTTGTCAGCTGCCATATATAACCTGAAAACGTTTATTTTTTATCTACAAAACTTGACTGCTTCTCTTTCATTTGATTAGCTCGGTTTCAAGTTGACACTGAATAGTGGTGTTTATCTGCTCCACTTCTCATACTCAAAAGTTTTCTTTTTCCTTGTGTTCAGATTTGGGGAACTGTCATCATGCAAAAGAAATACAATGGACGTGATTATCTGTTCGCTTTCTTAGTGACTCTTGGTTGTTCAATATTCGTTTTATTCCCGGTAATTGTGGTTCAGTACATATATTACATTTGGTTAGTATTGATCTGGCATCAAATAATTCTGCAAAGATTTCTCTCAAGAGAGTTTTAGAAGAAAGTCTTTCCTGCATTTATACAAATTATACATCCTCCGTTATACTGTGAATCACTGGTTTTTATTTTATTTTAGTTTTTATTTTTCCCCTTTCTGGTTTCTATGTTCTTTTAAATTGGTGTGCCGTTCTGTAGGAAATATTTCTTCTTCACATAGTAAATTTACAAAAATGAGGTGAAATTTCAGTTAACTTTTCTGATTATTAACATAAGTGGTAAAGAAAAGAGAATGGTTAACGCCTTTAAGAGAGAAAAATGTACCATTAATATGTAAAGTGACCAATATGCTCAGAACTTTTGTCAGGTGCTTAGGAAAATGTGATGGACATTATTGCATGCTAGCTAGTGTTTAATGTAGTTCCACAAAAAGGGAAATCTGTCTAAATAATTTTGTTGAGCAGTCTCTGCATTCGACTGGAACAAACCATTTCAGAAAAAATTGAATAGACAAAGCTTATGGTTTCACCATTGATGATTACTTGAAGTGCATTAAAATTGGTTATAAGCCCAGCGGTTTACCTGTATGCAACCTAAGGGCAACAGCTGCAGGCTCCCACTTTATCTTTAAAAAGTAGTCCGATTTTTTTTTTTAAAAAGGAATTTGTTTAATACATTCTGTACAGAAGTTCCATACTCTTCGGATGGATATGTTCATTAAGTAGATTCTGTTCCTTTCTTCTTCTTCTTCCTTTTCTTTTATTTATTTCTTATTTCTAGTTCTATCTTTGGTTTCATGTTGAAGTTATTTTTCGAGGATAGAATGATAATCATGAGTATCCTATGAAGCGTTGTAATGTTCCGTGCATAAGCCTGACGTATGTAGCTGTTGGGTTGAAGGTCAATTATTATAACAACTTAATCTGCAAATGTAGGCTGCAGCGGATATCAGTCCATACAATAAAGGCAGGGAAAGCACAGTTTGGGGTGTTTCCTTGATGCTTGGTTATCTTGGGTATGAGAAAGTGATTCATTATTACTTCACAAACTTAATCTACATTCGTTTAAATTTCTTTTGGAGAAAGAGCACATACAACACTTTTATATGCTACTGCTTCTTGTAATTCATCATTGTCATTATTTAGGCCATGTCAAATATCATAGTAAAAGTTCTTCTCCGCATCGTTGGTTTCCTTTCTCCCACAATTGTGTTTCTTCCCCTTCTTTTTTTGTCCTTGTAGTTTGGTCGCTGGTGGGTGGAATTATATTAATTTTCTTACATATGGTTTCAATCAAATGCATTATTCACAATGGACATTCAGTTACCTGCAAATCTTGAACTTGTTTTATCAGGGCAGTATGTTATTTTAGTTGTCACCAATAATGAACAGTAGTAGCCGTTTTTCTTGTCATGTTTCACTTAATATAGTTGTGTTTCTTGAGATCGCTTCTATCATCCAGTCACTTGATCATTTTTTATCAAATCACATTCTATATATTCTAGTCCTTCAGGATTGACTTTGAAATGAATATCCAGTCTGCTATGTATAATTTGTTGGCTATTTTAATTTCATGTTGAATTTTTAACCTGAAGTTTAAATGTTCTTGTACTAACATCTATTTTATCTGCCGGGGTTGCTAGGTTTGATGGCTTCACAAGCACCTTTCAGGACAAACTTTTTAAAGGCTATGACATGGATATACACAACCAGATATTCTACACTACATTATGTTCATGCATGCTGAGTTTCAGTGGTAATATTGAATTATCCACCCTTATCCCATTTCTTGCCACTTTAACTTGTTGGGGAATCCCCACCATACTTAAATGGTGAAGCAGCACGTAAAAAACATTTTTGTCGGCTTGTCGCTAAATGTATCTGTTATTAAAAAGAAAATTATATCTGAATTTTAAACTTGCTGTAGATGAATAGGCCTGATTCATGCAATTCTCCGTCATATATAGCATAGACTATCACATCTGTTACATGAGTGCATCTTTGAACTGGCACCAACTTGACACTTATTTCTCATATTTGCACTAGGTTTGATCTTACAAGGTAGTCTTCCAATGGCTCTTGATTTTGTTTCTCGCCATAGTGACTGTTTCATGGACATTGCAATTCTATCAACTGTAAGCTTAAATAATGCAGATCTCTCTTCCCAAATATAAACCTGAGCGTCTGCTTTCGCTTTTCACTTCATTATTGCTTCTGAACTTTCTTTTTAAATTGTTCTATCTTGTAAATGTGGAAACATCAATATCCCTGGAACCCTCATTTCAGGTCGCCACAATCAGTCAGTTCTTTATTTCTTACACCATCCGATCGTTTGGTGCTCTAGCATTCGCCACCATTATGACCACTAGACAGGTATTAATGGACTTTCTCATTTGATTTTTTTCGTCAATCTATATTCAATGTTATTGTTTTCCCTCTTCTTTCTGACATAATGACCTTGAATTGTTTATGTGCTTGTGAAACAGCTGGTTAGCATTTTATTGTCGTGTGTATGGTTTGCACACCCACTTAGCTGGGAACAATTGATCGGAGCGGTGAGCACTAAACACGGGATCCTTATATATATACAAGTCTTTTGAGATTTTCCATAACTTGGGTGCTTAATTTGTTTTTGAACTGTTGTCAGGTTATCGTGTTTGGTTCCATATACTCGAAAAGCTTACTTAGAGGTAAACAGCAAAAGCCATCATCTTCTGAACAATCACAAAATGGAGTTTCTAGTCCTCCAAGGGCAAATACATAGTAACAATGGAGACCTAAGGTTTCTTCCATTAATGCTTCACATCACATATGGCTAATCTTTCGAACTGCCGTTCAAAGAAGACTGTTTTCTTAACCGTTGGGCTTTGAACCAAAAGGAAAATTGAACGAGCGACTTGAACTGGAGTAGTTTTGCCTGAACTCCGTCAAGCGGGGAGCCAAACAAAAGCTTACAGGATTCTGGCAAGAAAGTTACATTTGATGATAGAATGAATATGAATCTGTATCTCCTCTGACTTTTGGTGTGATGCATTGAAATCCTCCTTTTGTAGGTAGAATTGCAAGTTAACCTGAATAGACTCTTTGGGAGCATATTGTTCCTTTAACATGTTGAAATTTTTCTGAAATATGAGAATGAAAAGATTAGTTTGAGAGTAAGAAGAAAAGGATAGCCTTAATCTAATGTTCAGAGCTATGAAGCCGTTGGAAAAATTACTTCTACATAATTGCATCTGACCTTGATAATAAAGAGTAGTTGACGGTAACATTTAAAATATTTCTAACTGGCAACTGAATTTCCGAAAGATTATCCATAGAACTCATCTGGTAGTCTATGTGTAATAATTATGGCTGTCCTTTCCTTTGAAAACCACAACATTTAGACGTCAATTTAATAATGTAACGTAAACCAACGACACATCAGAAGTGTTTTAGAGCATTCCTAATGGTTGTCTTAATGAGGGGGTTTTTAACATTTAAGCCCCAAAAAAGTTCCTTCCAAATGAAGTCTCTAATGGTTTGGAATTTATTTTTAACTTTTTTATTTGTGTTATCCACATTAATCCTTCTAAATGTAGTTTTTTTCATGTGGGTCCCATATTTGGGGCTTAAATTGGGACTAATGGGCTACTAATTAGTATCCCCTTTATAACGCCCATTGGAGGCATTTTTAGGCTTAGTTGGGACTTTAAGCCTCAATTAAGCCCAAAAAAAGTCTCTATAAGGAATGCTCTTATAATTGTGAAATCATGTGTGATACTCCAACATGGCAACATCCTTATCACCATATTACCTTATAACTCCCTAACATGTGAAAGCAAGTGTTTTGATATGTGAAACATCATTATTACTTGTACACGTGGGTAACACCGTAACAAAGGCTAACATTCACTTGTGAATATTAATTGCGTGCATACTCACATACCCATACCGCTATATGGATATTTGTTTTCCCTTTTTTACCTCTCAAGAAACACAAACCTATCCAATTGCAATGTTTAGTTTACAAACTTACTCTATATATAAACAGAGTTAGAGACTAAGCTAGATTAACTTTTTTCCACTTTTACAATCGAAATCGATATTCCTTTTTGTAACATTCTCAATCTTTCAGTTCAATAAAATCTTTCATCATATTAGGTGAATTTAGAGGAATCTCCAAGTAGATAGAGTTACTCCATGACTTTGCGGGGTTACTGGGTTAGGAGGTATGCAATACTGCTATGTTTTTGCTTTACTTCTCTTAGTTTCAAAGGACGTTTATTGTTTAAATCGCTCAACCATCTGAATGCGACTATGAGATAAGTGACTAATATGTGGGCAAGCATGCCCAGGAGACCATCATATAATACGTGTACATGTAACCAAAATCGCAAGGGTGAAATATCCACCGTGTCCATTTTCTAAAGACGAATCCAAACACAATTACTGATGATTCCTTACGAAATCCACACCCATTCACTCTTAACATGCATAAAGAAACTTCTGGGTATAGACAAATTAGAACAAATTAACAAATCTATACCTCTATAGAGCACTAATTAATTGTCCATAATTCTGATCGTAAGCATCATACCAAATCTTAAAAGGTCAATCATTAAGCAGATCAAAAATAAAATTTTAGAGAATAACGTGAAGAAACGGAGTGTCAAGAAAAACCTGAAGAATCAGTATGTGAACGTTGGAAGAGATGAATGAAACTGACTCTGGTAGAGAAGAAAATCCTAGAGAATAAACGGAAAAGATCTAAGAGAATTGGAGAAGTGAACGCCCGTAACTAACAGACACTTAGTGATTTAACCAAAAATTTCCAATTGTAGAGAATAACCTAAAGAAATCGAGGGTTAAGAAAAATCTAAAGAATCAGAGTGTGTGATACGTGGAGTTGCCGTAGCTCCTAGTGCACCAAGGATCTCTCATCTTCTTTTTGCTGATGATACACTTCTGTTTTGTCATGCTTCTATAAGTAATGTTGTTGGGGATATTCTTTAATATATATAGTCTTGCTTCTGGCCGGGAGATTAATTTGGATAAATCCACCGTTGTGTTTAGCCGTAATATTAATGATGCCCAGATTGATGAAATTAGAGGTCACTTGCCTGTGAGGGTAGTTGATAAGCATAAAAATTATTTAGGGTTGCCTACTCAAATGGGAAGGTCAAAGAAGTAAGTGTTTGGGTGGTTGAGGGAGAGGGTTTGGGAGAAAGTTCAAGGGTATGGGAACAAGTTTTTATCCAAAGCTGGTAAGGTCAAAGAAGTAAGTGTTTGGGTGGTTGAGGGAGAGGGTTTGGGAGAAAATTCAAGGGTATGGGAACAAGTTTTTATCCAAAGCTGGTAAAGCGGTGCTTATAAAATCTGTAATTCAAGCCATTCCAACTTATGTGATGAGTTGTTTCAAACTTTCCGATTATTTAATTCAGGAAATTGACGGAATTGTTGCTAAATTCTGGTGAGGTAATGGGAAGGTTAGAAAAATTCATTGGTTATGCTGGGATGGGTTCTGTGAGTCTAAGAGAGATGGGGGCATGGATTTTAGAGACTTGCGTTCCTTTAATCAAGCTATGCTTTGTAAACAATTTTGGAGAATTGTTCACTATCCTGATTAGTTGATTAGTCACGTTTTCAAAGCTAAATATTTTCCCTTAGTTGATTCGTTTGATTGTACTATATTAAGGGGAATGCTTCTTTCACTTTGCGTAGTATTTTTGGGTGCTTGGATCTTTTGAAACATGGGACTAGGTGGAGAATTGGTGGTGATGAGAGTGTTAGAGTGTGGATAGACAACTGGCTGCCAGGGGAGCATGTTCTACGGCATGTTACTCCAAATCTTGTAGGAATGCCAGACTTGAGAGTATGTGATTTGATAAGTGAAGGGGGCGGTTGGGATGTTGAGTTAATTGATTCAATTTTTTGGGATTGCGGCCCAGAACTTATTAAGAAAATTCCTTTAACTCGTGTTAATTTCCCTAACCGTATTGTTTGGCATTTTGAGAAGTCAGGTCATATTTCTGTGAAGTCAGGGTACTATTTGGCTAGGAAACTGAAGAAGCAAGCAGTTCAGAGTCGTACGGGGGGTAGTAGTGTGATAGGGGTTGATAGTTGGGACTGGTTGTGGAAACTAAGACTGCCACCTAAAATTAAAATTTGTTGTTGGCGTATCTTTCGAAATTTGTTGCCTGTACGTGATAATATTGCACGTCGTCACGTCCCTGTTGATGATATTTTGTGCCCAGTCTGTCATCTTTGGAGTCGGTTTTACATGCGTGATTGCTCATATGCCCGTTTGTACTGGGCAGTTTCCCAAATTCCACAGGAAAAGTTGGTGCTGTCTGCGGTGTCTCTGTTAGGACTGGATCGAGCAGGTGCGGGGCAATTTACATGGTGATGATTTGCACTTTTTTCTGGCTTCCTGCTGGTCACTGTGGACCAATCGCAATCAGGTTGTTTACCAGAAGGAGAGTTTTGATGCGCAACGGTCTGTCCACTTCGTCCAAAGATATCTTCTCAAGTATAGGGAGGCTCGAAATTTATTTGCTGCACCTCGACCACCTGATGTGCAGCAGCAGGAGTGGACTCCACCTACAGCTGAGTACATTAAGATTAACTGTGATGCAGCTGTGCATACTTCTCAGGTGGGCGTGGGGCTTGGAGCTGTTGCTAGAACGAGTAACGAGGAGGTTGTGGCCTGGAAGCAGCATTTTGTGCCTGGGATTCAAGACCCAGTTGTTGCAGAGGCTCTAGCCGCATCTGAAGCTATCCAGCTGGGCGTCGAGTTAGTTGCTGCAAGAGTAATTGTTGAAGGGGACTGTCTATCCATTATACAGCAACTCCAGTCTAATGCGGACTCAACAACATCATAGCGGAGGCAAAGCTTTTATTTTCTAGTTTCCAAGAAATTTCTTTTCATTTTGTTAGACGAGATTGTAATAAGTTAGCACATAAGCTAGCACGTAGTTCTTTTGCGGATGGTTTTGGCTTTGCTCTCCCGGACGACTTTACGGATGATGTACGGTGATGATTTGATGATATATGAAGCTATGCTTTCTCTCAAAAAAAAAAAAATAAAAAAAAAAATCGCCAGAATAGATGAATGGTGTGACTTTAGGATAAACTTGTAGAGAAGAAAAAAAGGCTGGCAGAATAAACAACAAATATGAAAATTGAGGAAGAAACGAACAATTTCCAATATAACTACACTGTTTAAAAAAAATTTAAACAAGATTTTTGGTTTGATAAGTTGAATCGAACCAAACTACCATCTACCACCAACTTGAGTATTATTATATTGTATAATTTAATTTAATTACATAGTGAGATCATCAAGTAATTTCATGAACGGCAAGTACGGGAGATTAATTAGGAGAAAAAGATATATATATTTCATGTGATGATCAAATTATATATCCGGTCGGGACTTGGGCACCGGATTAGATCATAACGGCATGATTTATAAATCCGGTAGGGACGAGAGAAACTAGATTGCCGGCAGTTGTACCAGCAGATGTAAGTGTGGATTGCAGAGTACCATTCAAGGTGTTAAGAATGGGGCAGATGGTGGCGTTTAGTGGGAGTTGTACGGCCACTGAGCATCCAGGGATGATATTTCCAACAATCGAGTTGAGCAAGCCAAATACCTGCGCTAGAAGGCCAGATACCGGTAGGTTGATTGCTCCAGTGGGACTGGTTATGCCTTGGGCAAGGGTAATTACACCGCCAAGGATATTCATGCAATTGAGGCTCACATTGGTGTTAGCAAGAGGTGACCCGGGACAGTTTCCGGTACTCGTACAACACAGGATACCATTCACGATCGCACCTCCAGGGAGTAATTGGGCATCACCCAAAGGATTATTTGTAACATGAAAAAGGACAAGCCCGATGAGAAAGATGGCAATGGAGGACCGATTGCTAGAAGCCATTTTTTCTTGAATGCTTAACTAATTGCTTGATTTAAGAAATTATAGATACTATGTTTGTTTGTGTGTTTGTTTTGTGAATGATCAATTGGAGTAAACAAGCTCTCTATTTATACATATACTTTTCACCCTATTTTCTTTTATTTGTTTTTTGAAAATGTTTGACATTAATTAGGTACAAAAATATTACTATATGAAACCACTACGTATGAGTCAAATATAAGTAGGTATCAAATATTGCTTATATTACATAAATGACCAATTAATATGTTATTCGGTTATAAAATTGTGTTAATGAAATCCAGAGTATTAGAGTAAGTATCGTAAAAGTCATTATTTTGACAATTGTACGTTACAATCTCTATTTGGTTACGAACAAATGCCCATTTAAGGCTCTGCTGGAGATGGCCTTACAAGGGGCACTACCCTTTTTTCGTTTTTTCTTCCTATATATAAGTTTACTTCTTATAATTTTGTACATATTGCACTATCCATTTTGACATTATTTGTTATTTTTCTTTATAATAATGCACATAAATTATGAATGGTTAATAAAACTATTACATCCAAGTGTTGTATAGGTTTGATATTTCAAATATTTTCTATTTATCATATAAAAATATTATTCTACTATAAATAATAAAATTTATTTCCGTATATGCGCACTAGGCGATATTATTTCCCGGCTCCACCCCTGTCCACGTATCCATTTCGTTTCGTTTCGGTTGTTCACATAAAGAACAAGTCAAAAAGTTACATAATCAGGTGTTTCACCAATTGGAAACCTGTACTCCTTTGGAAACACTTGAGTTTGTGCTTAGGTACACGCAGTCCATGTGGTCTTACAGCCGGTGGGAAATAATGTCCCTGATGATAATTCTGCTCCTATAGTCTGGTCTGCACCTGAACCAAATTGGATAAAAATATATTTCGACGCGGCTGTCCCCAGAACGGACGGGAATGGTGCGATTGCAGTTGTGGCTCGTGATCATACAGGCTATGTCTTAGCCTGGAGGAGAGTGCGGTTAGTTGGCAGAATTTCTGGGGAGTGCACCCAGGGGCGGAGCCAGAGCTCAAATTTTCACTTATTTCGATAATTTTTTAAGGAAAAGTAATAGAAAAAGTAAAGGAAAAAAATGAAAAACAAGTTAAAACTGAATATAAGAAGTGAAATACGTCACTGAGAGGGATTGAACACGAGCACAAAGGGTTAGTATCCATATCTTAATCCACTTGGAGAAATTTTGTTTAATACTACTACTATACTAAAAATATTCCAATCTAGGGTCTGGCTGGAGATACAACCTAGCTCCCAAACACCTCCGCCCCTGAGTGCGCCGAAGCTATGGCAGCAAGGTTAGCTACTAAATTGGGTTATAGTCAGATTGTGCTAGAAGCCGATTCACAAACGGTGATTGCGGCTTTAGAGTCTAATGAAAATTCGAGATGAGAAAGCTGTTGGCTTATATGCGGTAAAATCCATTTTTTTTGGTACTCCACGATGAGACGTGTCCAATTTATATACTCGATAGTGGCTATGTCCAATTTATATACTTTATTCTAACATGTTGTTCAATTTTGGTACTTTTTCAATTTAATATGAAAAAAGTAAACAATAAGAGGGTGTAACAAACAGTCAACGACCTAGATCGAAAATGACGAAAAATCGGAACCGAAAATTATAAAAAAGGATTTTTTTATAAATGGGAAATGATAGAAAAATGAGTGTGTAATGTACACTTTTTGTTACTTTAAATTACGAAAATTGAATTTCAATGCTAATGCCTTTATATTTTTCCTATTGCTTTGAATTTTTTTACACGTCTAGTGATTCTTGTCATACGTTCATATTGTTCAATTTTTTACTATTAAATTGAGAAAGTACCAAAATTGGACATGTTAATATAAAGTATATAAATTGAACATAGACACTATCGAGTATATAAATTGGACATGTCTCACTCTAGTGTACCAAAATGGATTTTAACCGGTATGCTAAATTCATGCCTTATGTACGGGTTTTAATTGAGCAGGTGAAGTTTAGCTTTGTACGTAGGGACGCTAATGCTTTAGCAGACCGTTTGTGCCATAATTTCGGTTGTAACTCCTGTCTGGTTATGGAGTTCTCCCGTTTGACTTTGAGGGAGAATATGTAATCTGTTCTTGCTGGGTTGAGTTAATGAAATCCTTTATCTAAAAAAAATAAAAATTAATAAACGAGCAATAAATAAAACCAATATTCATCTAAAACGTCAAATAGTGTAAAGTGTAAATGTCCTTAAAATAGCCATCATGACTCATGACCGCAACCGTTGTTGTCCTTCTAGAAGCCAGTTTTGGGGTATTAATTGCCGTGTTTTACCGAATGGTCAAATATATTGAACCTATTTACCACTTGAATCACACCACAAAATATTTTACTTTCTCCGTCCCATAACAAATGTTACACTTCATTTTTGTTGACTTTTCGAGGGTTACTTTGACCTCGTATTAATCACAAATTATACAATAAAAATAATTAAGAATTTTATATAATGAAAATATAAACATTCTAGTTTTATAAGATAATATTTTTAATTATCATATGGTCTCATTTTAGAAAGTTCCATTTTTAGATTGATTGGTAAAAAATAAGTATCGGGTACTAAAATACAAGTACCGAGTACTGAAACTAATGAGATACTAAGTACCGGGTATTAAAACTAATGGGGTACTACAATTTGGCAAATATTAAACGTCGGAACATAAATTTACTAAATGTTGGAAATTTTTTGTAAATTACATAAAGTATCTATAAATTTATAATTTTACAAATTAACCCAATACTTTTAAAATCATCACAATTCCACCTTAAATAAATTAAGCCCCTAATTCAATAACCTAATTAACATATTTCAATTCAATTTGAAGAACACACCAAGAGATATCATCAAACTCATTTCACACCTTGATTTGTAAATTTGTAATAAAGTATCATCAAACTCATTTCACACCTTGATTGTAAATTTGTAATAAAGTATCTATAAATTTATAAATCTACCAAAAAAAAATTTATAAATTTATAATAAAGTATCTATAAATTTATAAATTTACAAATTTTTTTTACTATTTTTTTTATTTTCTTTATATATATAATTTAAAAAAAAAAAAAAAAAAAGAAAAAGGCAGCCTTTCAGAAGGCCCGTTGGGCTGCTCCTAGTGATTAGAAGCAGCCCAGCGGGCTGCTTCTATTCACTACTACTGGCATTAATTATACACGTATACTTCACATCTTTTGCAAAAGCAGACCTATATAATTTATAATCAATTAATTCGAAGGTTAATTGATTAATATATTTTTAAAAATGTAATTAAATAAAATTTTAATTTTGAAAAATATTAAATTATTCAATGTAAGAATATGTATAAAAAGGGCACTGTAGTCAACTTATATTTTAAGTGGATTTTTATAATTAAAAAATATAATTTTTAATAGATTGTACGGAAAATTACATGTAAATTACTTTGAACCAAAAAGAAAGGACTAGATTAAATTAATTGCCACGTGGCAGCAATATATTGGGAACCTGTTCTCAGGTACCAACACAACCTAAGAATAGAAATAATACTGTATGAGTTAACTTATTTGTTTTCACATTCTAATTTAACAAAAAATCAGCTAATTCAATGAACACCTCCACAATAATTTATCAATATCAGCAGCTATAGCTAAGTTATTAGTTATTCATTTTAATAAATTTCTTGCGTTAACGTTTTGGAAAAATCAAATTCACAACTTTATTGGTTGATTCTTTCACTAAATCAAACAACTGCAAACCATTTAAAAATCAATATCAAACTCTAACTCTAAATATATGATAAGTTACGCTCATCTTTTATTTTTATTTTTAAATTGTTTATATATTCCTTTTTCGTATGTCTTTTTAAATTATTTATGTTTCATTTCCGTAAAATTTTATCTCACAATTTTATTATAAATCCAATTACCAAACCAAACCAAACCAAACATCACATAGAGCTTATACCAATCTTCTACAAATCGTTCTCTAAAATCAAACGTGTAAACAATCTCTAGTGAGAAAAAGAAAACAGAGGGGGGGCGTATGGATGAATATTTCCGGAATTAGTTAGGTAGGTGCAAATAGTCACAAGCTTTTGTTTGGGGTTGGCTATGCCTTCAGTTTCCTTAATATAAGGCATCACACCAATCACATTACCCACAGATCTCGTCCTACTTATATTTCTTCTCCTCTCCTCTCTTTTATGAAAAGTTAGAAATAACTAATTAGACTTGTTATAGTAGTTGTGTACTCTACCGCATAGAGTCTGTTTCAAATTCAATGACGTGTGATATACGAAGTATTATATAGTAGTCTCTTCATGAGTCCATACTTCTCTTCTAAAACCATCCAAGTCTCCAACAAACTCGTCTCTTCCATTTCTCTCAGTTTTTGTATAAAACCTCCTTCACTCGCAACAAACGTAACAACATTTCCATAATCCTTTTCTCATTTCCTTCTCTCTCACAAAACCTAGAAAAATCACGGCATTGTCGTGAGAGAAAGGGAGATAATCGATAAATCAACCAAACCAATCATCCTCCTCCATCGATTGTGCGTTCGGTCGGCCGAAGTTGCCATTCTCCGTCTCCACATCCAGCTCGAAGTACTCGCTCCCGTTGGATCCCGCCATTACGCGGTCGAGTCGATTGGTTTGGTTGATTTATCGATTATCTCCCTTTCTCTCACGACAATGCCGTGATTTTTCTAGGTTTTGTGAGAGAGAAGGAAATGAGAAAAGGATTATGGAAATGTTGTTACGTTTGTTGCGAGTGAAGGAGGTTTTATACAAAAACTGAGAGAAATGGAAGAGACGAGTTTGTTGGAGACTTGGATGGTTTTAGAAGAGAAGTATGGACTCATGAAGAGACTACTATATAATACTTCGTATATCACACGTCATTGAATTTGAAACAGACTCTATGCGGTAGAGTACACAACTACTATAACAAGTCTAATTAGTTATTTCTAACTTTTAAAAGAATTAATTGTACGTAAACTATTAAAGTAATAATAATAAGTGTGTTGATTTAATCAATTGATTGACCTACCAATCAATTTTAAACCGTTGATCTTACTTATTCAGTTTCAATCTGGTGCGTACATGTGTCATTAAGTATTTTTTCCTTTTGAAATTCTTATTCTGATATTTGATATAAAAAAAATTATTGAGATATTTAGTTTTATTCCAACTCTTATGTAATGAATAAAAAAGAGATATTTTCTCACAAGTGTACAATAGAGACCTACATAATATATAATTCCAAATAAATTACTACTATATATATTCACACACCACCGTAATATATTTTCTTACGATATTCTCAGCGATTTGAAGAACGACTCTTGCCAATTCCAGGTATTATTTTTCCCTCTATTTTTACTTTCCAGAATTAATATAATGTGTTTTGTTGACGAACTTTAGGCACCATGTAATATTGATGTCCCCAGATACGGTTAGTAAAATCATATAATTTGACTAGCTTTTGTTCTGTTGTGCCCATTGATTTGTACCCATGTTCTGTATGCACCCATCTTAATCATATAATTTGATCAATCTTAGTCATGTTGTATGTACCCATGGATTTGTACGTTTCTTAATGTTTTGTTGTACATTAATTTCACCTGTACTGTAATATGCTAATCACTGATTCCAAAAAATCAGCTTCAATTTCCCAATTTGGATCTATTCTTAATTTAATCAGTATCAATACATGTGAATGTAGTCCACCGGCCACCATCATCTCGTCTTGATATAAAGAACCCGTTCAAGTACATGAGAGAAGCAACCAATCAAGTACTATACGTACTTTTGCATGAAATTAATTACTTCAAACCCTGTTGTAAACCAGACCTCTCTTTCTGTATAATTATAAGCAGCTTGCATGCATTAGTAATTCTTCAATCACTCATAACTAGCTAACAAACATATTCATAAGTCATGATATAATTTAATTGCTTGAACATGTGCTGTTGCACCAAAAATTTGACATTGCATTAGTTTAATTACATTAGAAAGAAGGAACATAATCTCACCTAACTAAGGATACCACCTTTTAGTGATCGAGTTAATGATTAATCATGGATTAAAGATTAATCATGGATTAAAGTAGCCACTTTACAATGTCTTACTTGATATTATTTATTTTTTAACAGATAAAGCTACTTGATCTGAGTTTTCTTCTGCTAGACTCATCAACACTGCAACAAGAAGGTTTGATTTTTCTTTGTGATACATGTTTTTGTTACTGGTTTTCATGGTAATTTGTAGTAACCTCATATGCATTGATGTCTCTGGATATATTGTTAATTAATGACTTTTAGCTGACTACTAATTATAAAAATCTGCTCTTAAGCTTTGTAATTTTAGTTATACCGTATGTTAGTCAATCACTTATTCTAGGCAGCTTAGCTTAATTTGAGCTGCTTTTTTAGTTAATTGATTGATTTATTAATTACCCATAGCGCGCTTCTAACTATTGTATGTATGTATTTGAATTAATAATGTTTGATTCTTTTAGCTTAGTCTTACTTAATTTTAGCTTATAAGCTTATGCAGCTTTATATGTTTGTTGTAATTAATTTGTTGCTGAATAAATACAAATCACGCATAGCTCTAATTATGTTTAGCTAATAGATTTTCTATTTTACTCTAATATTAACTTCATATTTATTGTAGGAAAATGGAAGAACAATTCCAAAAAATCAACGAAATAAGCCCGCACAGTATCAAGTGGAATGGGTAATAATATGAATATTGCGTCATATTTATATAAACTTTTATCTTTTTTCAGCCTATTGTAACTTCAATAATCTTTTTTTTTCTATTTGTCAGGGGAATTACGTTGATGCAGCTCTATTTAACTCAGATATAGAACTGTACCGAGACATAATTGTGCAAGATAGAACTCTTATCATATCAAATGCAGCTGTCAAAGAAGCAAAAAATTATATAGGTCTGCTTTGCAAAAGATGTGAAGTATAAGTGTATAATTAATGCCAGTAGTACGGTGATCTCTGTTCAGCGACCTGCCATAGTTAATAATCCTTATGAAGGATTGTTTTCAAACTATGATGATTTCGAAATAGGTTCTATCATAAGTAAGTATTGTTCTTAAACACTATCATTACTGTATATATAAAACATTCACACTTGATAATTTCTTAATGCAGGTACAATATTGGTTGTTTATAAAGAATCACCTTTTGGTCGATCTGGCAGGAAACAAAGTAAACAATATTGATGTGGTTTATACTCCTTGGCAAAATCTTAAGAAGACCCCTTCCATGGATGTTGGGCAAGTTGGTTTTTACAACTCCAAAATGGTTCAATTCGGGAAAAGCATCATTTCTAGAATGAAGGAGGGAAATCAAATCACAGAAAAATTCCATAAAATTCATAAGCTCATAATAATTTTGTCAAGAGTGTTAGGAACGTCAGAAGTTGCTTTGAAAGTCTACGTTTAACATAAAGTTGTATGACGTATTATACTTAATTTTAAAAGTAATCATGATATGTTCTTATAAAAAAAGACATACTTTCTCCATCCAATAATAAATGTAGCACTTGATTTTGTTGACTTTTTCGATTGTCATTTTGACCTTAAATTATTCTTAAATCACATGATAAAAATAACTAAAAACATCATATTATGAAACTAGAATGTATATATGAAGCACTTGACAATATATTCAACTGATGAAGAATACCAATTAACATGCGAAAAAAGATGCATTGCAGATTTTGAAGTTGAATGTTTCCAAAGTTTAGAGATGTATATGATGGTTCTTAACTCATCGGAAGAATACTTTTCGTATGTCTAATATAGTTCACTTTAACTATTAATTGCATAACTACAAAAACTATATACATTTATAGCACACCATTTATATTAAGTTTAATTACTCAATTAGTTATTTTTTTATTACGTTTGAAGTCATTATGTGAAAATTATATATTCACTCCATTTATTTTAATATATTATTTAATAAAACAATAATATTTTACAAAATTACGCTTCACACGCGTAGCGTGTGACGCGGTTCCTAGTACTATACTATGAACCACATACATAACGTACACCAAATATGTAAATGATGTTAAACCGCAATAAAATACAACATACTTAAACTCAGACTCAAAAGTTAAATAATAGAAATTTGCAATGTTTTCTTTTACGTGATGAGAAATGATATATATGAGAGTACTGCTGTTTGACAAGCCGAGTTGAGTATTGATAGGTTCGGCTTGAGCTCGTTAAGAAACGAGCCGAATGTAAGCTCGACTCGTTAACAAAACGAACCTAATTCCAAGCCCGAGCTCGAGCTCGAACCACTATATATAGGCTCGAGCTCGGCTCGTTAAGCTCAAACGAGCTCGGTCTAGGCACGGCTCGAGTATAAATACCATAAAAAATGTTGAAATATTAAATAACATATTAAAAAAACTTCATGATTACACATTACAATCACCCCAAATGATAAAGTCTTCAAAGGCTAACAAAACGCAAACATAAACAATGTATAGTACATATATATAATATAGCGAGCCTTATCGAGTACTCGCGAGCCGAACCTAAATTTAGGCTCGATCCCGACTAGAAAGCCGAGTCGAACCTTAACGAGCTTAGCCGAGCCGAGTCGAGTACTCGATAAGGCTCGATTTGCGTAAATGAAAGTAGGAATTCTTTTGAAAAGATCTTCTTACTCTGGTCCTTTAACTGATCCAAAAAATCTTCTTACTCTGGTCCTTTAACTGGTCCTTTAAATTTTTGTGGAATCTTTATTTCCCATCATTTTGACATCTCGGGAAAAAGAGAAAATTGATTATAAGGGCTCACTATGAAGGCCTTTCTCATAAAGGACACTCTTGTGTTATCAATTACATTTTAGTCCATTTGAGTTGACCAACACTTTAAACACCTTCCAACCAAACATGACTTAAGAAAAATAAATATTTTCAATTAAAAAATTAATTTAAAGATTTAAAAAATCTAAATAAAATTATAAAATAAAATAACAAATTAAATATTTAACAAGATCCATCCATCTTCTTCTTCGCTAAAGCTTCGTACTGATCTGGTGCCGATAACGGTGGAGCAATGGTGGAGCTGCTGCTCCACTGATCTGGTGGTGGAGCAAGCTGCTTGCTGCACCGTAATGGTGGTGGAGCAGCTTGCTCCACTGTTTTCGGAGCTGGAGCTCCAGTACCGGAAAAAAATTACGGTACCGTAGCTTTGGGGATGATGAAGATAATTTTTTTATTTTTATTTTAGTTAAGATTTTTTTCTTTAAAATTTATTTTATTATTTTAGTATTTTACTTAGTTTTTCTTTTAATTCTTTATCTTTTTATTGAAAACACTAAGGTTTGTTTGGTTTCATCAAAATTCAATTTTGGAATAGTGAATTTTTGTTGACTTTGGACTAAAATGTAATTGATAAACTAAGATGGTTCATTTTGTTATTAGGGACGCTAAGAGGGTATACAATGGACCTGGGAAAAATTTGTATCGTAGAAACTGTACTAGAAAATATTTTGAAGTTGGCAAAATATATACTCTACTTCGTTTCCAAACAAAAAAATAGGCAAGTGGCATATTCCAAAACAGTCCAAGTTATGGTCAAAACATAAGGAAAATAATTAAGGAAATATCTTATATATCTACATAAAATATTTTCTTAAAAAATTCACTTTCCTTTCTCACGTTTTCTAAATCTTTTTTTTTTTTTTTTCATAAACTCGCATTCTCACGTAACATCTTGTTCGCAGGTGAAATATATTTGTTGTGGTTCTGTTTAGCGTTGGCTTATCAGTTAACTTATAAGCTCTAAAAGATGGAGTTTATAAGCTCGCGTTCACGTAACAAACGAAAATAATCATGTTACATGAACGTGAACTTATAAGATCTTGGAGCTTATCAACTACTCCCTTCCATTTTTAATAATTGTCGTTTTGCATATTTCAAGAGAGAATTTCATCCTAATTGACGCATATAACAGATCACAACCTATTTGATTGAACACAATCTTAATTATAACCACTTGAAATTTATTTGTTAGATAAGATTCTTTGAGGCTTAAAGTACAATTAATCCCCAAAGAAGCCTAAAAATACCTCCAATTGAGTCTTTTTTTGGGCCACTATTTAGTAGCCCATGGAAAATGGCTACTAAAATAGTAGCGCTCAATTAATCCATCCATATTAATATTTTATGAGTTTTTATTTGTTTGATTGGTTATTTAGTTAATGGAGTAATAATGTGGTACATGAAATCCACAAATAAGCCCCAAACTATACCTTCAATTTAGAATAGACTTATTTTGGGATTTTTGTATTTATAACCTCATATGAGCTCTAAGCTCCAAACCATATAGAATTCTTAAAGTTTTTTGTTAGACGGACGAATTACTTGCAAAAGGTGAGTTTTACTTGTTTATGAAACACATTAATAAAAGAACATGCGATTCCCAACACGTAATTGATCAGAAACTAAAGAGGGAAAAAAACTGCAGGTGGTTTTAAAATGACAAATATTAAACGTCGGAACATAAATTTACTAAATGTTGGAAATTTATTGTAAATTACATAAAGTATTTAGGGGTACCTAATCTATAAGTATTTAAAGTGTTGGGTACCTAATTATAAGTATTTAGGTACTATAACTAGCGGGGTACTAAAATTGAAGTACCGGGTACTAAAACTAATTAGATCAAATGGTAAAAAAAATTGTGATAGTATTCAAGTGATAAACTATGAAATCAAATGAGTTTTGGGAGTACATATTGTGCACCTACATGCCCAACAATTGATTCAAGACTTCAAAGAGGAATCAAGCAAGCTTTCCAGGAAAATCACCTATGGGAAACTGATTGTACTTGACAGGCATAGAACCCCGAGGAGAAACCCAATCATTACGAATTATCCCGGTAGCAAACGCTTCTGCTTTTTTTCTGGATAACCAAAAATAAGATAAAGAGGTGAATAGTAATTTGTACTCAGCTAATGGGTCTTAGCCCATATATGATTTGGTAAAAAGAAAAAAGAAGATAATCTGGTGGAGAATAGATTATATGAGAGAGGAAGGCATTCTCTGACAAAAGAAAAATTGAGAGAAAGAGAATGGAAGAAACCATTATCTTAGAAGCCACGTCACCAAGCCTAGCCAATCACAGTCCTGATCGACGGCAGCTCCTTATCTTTCTCTTCAGTTATCTGCTCGACCAAACGGAAAAAGCGTATTCTCCAACAGCAATTATCCCCCATTATCTACGAAACCAAACGCGTCTTACAGGGCAACATACCGAACACACTATCTTAAGGTAAAAAGGAACAACGTCATATAGGTCATTATAAGTTGAAATAAATCCAAGGAAAACTTGGATGTATATACCTACTACTCCTATATATAGTCCACCAAGTACTACCCATCTGTTTTTTTTTTGATTTTATGCGTATTTCATTTTTGTCCATTAATTTTTTTAGATTTTATACGTTTCTATTTTTGACAAATCTTTATATCACAACTTTATTGTGGGTCAACCAACACACTACACTCATTATATAAACCTTCTAAAACTTCGATCCAAAATGAATAGTGTGTGGGGTTCTCACTAGGAGCCCCCGTTTCACTATACACAATGAGTTCCACTATGGAGCCAACATTAATAGTCAATAGGGGTGAGATCCAGGGTTGAATTTTTCGCTGTTAATAAAAGATAATTCAATATCCAACTTTAAAATTTTGTGAACGGAGGAAGTACTAAGCAAGGATCAGAGCAATGTTTGTATGGATCTCACCATGTTGAAAATGCTTTCTTCTTTTACTTACTTAAAAACATTAATATTTTAACTAGATCATCCAATGTTTTTCCATATTTGTTTAGTATTTTAAGCCGACTGTACTTATAACGAATTGTTAAACTTCATTTTTTATGCGTGAAAAATTCTAAAAAGAACTTGACTAAACCCAATTAAATTTTAACTAACTAAATTTGGACAAAATTAAACTGAAATTGAATTTAAATTGGAAAGAAAAAAGAAAATAGTTACTGTACTCTCTAGACTCTTGAATGAATTTCACATAGTAGTTGTTGTTGATAATATCTGTCTGCTGCATGGGTTTTACCAGGAAGTCAGGAAGCTAACCGGTAATTACGTCCGGTACTGCGATTATTCCCATATCGGAGTAGTACTGATTAATATATCTCCACCAACTTTTCCGAATTTTAAACCCCCCCAAATCAAACCATTCTTCACCACCCATTCTACCAAACTCAACGTACCACCCTTTTCAACCAAACGTACAACACTACTACGTCAACTACTACCCCGCTGCCATTAAATACACTTCTTCTTCTGAATTACTATTACTTCCAAAATACAACAACAGAGGAGTTCTCTACTCACCTCAATTACCAGTTCCACTGCATGTAGTCAAAATGGCAACTCCACTACAAATCACACTCTACACCGCCCTATTCCTCCTCCTCGCCGCCATCATCTCCCGCCGCCGCCGCAACTCCACTCGTCCACCTGGCCCCTTCGCCCTCCCTCTAATAGGCCACCTCCACCTCCTAGGCCCCAGGCTCCACCACACTTTCAACGACTTCTCCAAAACCTACGGCCCACTGTTCCAGCTCCACCTCGGATCTGTACCTTGCGTCATAGCTTCATCTCCAGACCTTGCCAGAGAGTTCCTCAAAACACACGAGCTTATCTTCTCCTCTCGCAAACACTCCACCGCAATTGACATCGTTACCTACAACTCCTCATTCGCCTTCGCGCCATATGGCCCGTACTGGAAGTTCATCAAAAAGTTGTGCACCTACGAGCTGCTCGGCGCCAGGAACTTGAGCCATTTCCAGCCGATTAGGTTCTCGGAGATTAAGTCGTGTTTGGGGATTCTGATGGAGAAAGCGGATCGGAATGAAGTTGTTAATGTTACGGATGAGCTGGTGAAGCTGACAAGTAATGTGATATCGAACATGATGCTGGGGATCAGGTGTTCGGGGACGGAAGGTGAGGCGGACGCGGCAAGGACGGTGATTAGGGAGGTGACGCAGATATTTGGGGAGTTTGATGTCTCTGAGATTGTTAGGTTTTGTAAGAAGTTTGATTTGCAGGGGATTAGGAAAAGGTCTGAGGATATTAAGAGGAGGTATGATGCTTTGCTGGAGAAGGTTATCACTGACAGGGAAATGATACGACGGGGAGGTGGTGGTGGAGGCGGAGCAGAGGCGAAGGATTTCCTGGATATGTTGCTGGATGTGATGGAGAATGATAAGGCAGAGGTGGATTTTACCAGGGAGCATCTTAAGGCTCTCATCTTGGTAACCTCACTTCTTTCTGTTAATAATATACTATTAATAGTAGTTAGTAAATTGAAGGCCCTGTTTGATTCTTCTTTAGAATTCGGAATTGGATTGCATATGAATTTAATGAATTTAAACTGAACTGAACTGAAGACGTGATTAGATGAAGCAGAGAAGGCCTAACTAGTGAATTAGTTCTTGAATCGCATTATAAACTATGGACTCTAGTACCTATGTTGAGTAGTCACCATGCTCTGTTAACAAGGTTTAGTTAAACCCTTGATACCAGTTCAGTTCAGTTCATTTATCTTTAGTAAAGTAGTATATAGGTATTAGGCAGGGGAGGAGTTACGGGTGGGCACCCCTAAATTTCAAAAAGATTTTTTTTTTTTTAGCTAATATGTAGGTATAGTAGTAACTAGTAACATATATATAGAATAAATAGTTATTTTATAGAAACTTCATTTAACGAATGAACAAGATCATGTTCATCCGATCCTAACACATTGAACATGAAGTTCATTTAAAGACGTGAAACATTAGTATCGGATGAACAAGCGTCACAGTTAGCAAGTGTAATCTGTAGAATTGATACACAATCTTTCTTCCATGTCACGTGTGGCCAGTAATCCTATTAGTAAGTTCCTGTGTTTAGGCGCGCGACAACAACGGTTTTCTAGCTAAGTTTCCTACAAAAAACTTCTCATTTGGTCACATGAGTCTTGTTTCTTGATTAAATGGCCATGGTTTTCACCCCTGATCTTAGCTGTGCATATATTTAATGATGGAGCGGCCTAGTTTGGTTTTCCATATTTATGTCTTAGATTTATATCATTTGGTCCCAATTCTTTTCCCCAAACATGCTGCATTGGCCCAAAATGAATATTTACACTGTTTTGCTGCTCTGTTTTAGATGTACTATTTGAAACAGTTGGGTAAATAATAATATGCTAAACAGAGAGCTATGATTTAAGATGATAACATTGTCCTTTTGTATTGATCAGGATTTCTTTACAGCTGGTACAGACACGACAGCAATTACAACAGAATGGACAATAGCGGAACTGATTAACAATCCGCAAGTAATCAAAAGAGCTCAAGAGGAGATAGACAGAGTCATTGGATCACACAGATTGTTACAAGAATCAGATGCCCCTAACTTGCCCTACCTCCAGGCAATCATAAAAGAAACGTTCCGTCTCCACCCTCCAATTCCAATGCTCACTAGAAAATCCATATCTGACGTTGTGATCGATGGTTACGATATTCCGGCCAACACTCTGTTGTTCGTCAACCTTTGGTCCATGGGTAGAAATCCAAAGTACTGGGATAACCCAATGGAGTATCGACCTGAGAGGTTTTTGGAGAACGGAAATGGATCTATTGATGTTAAGGGGCAAAGTTTCGAGCTTCTGCCTTTTGGCACGGGCAGGAGGGGTTGCCCGGGGATGTTACTGGGCATGCAGGAGCTGTTTAGTGTGATTGGAACTATGGTGCAATGCTTTGAATGGAAACTGCCCGATGGCAGTACTGGGTTTGTTGACATGACAGAACGGCCCGGGTTGACAGCTCCTCGGGCCAATGACTTGCTTTGCCGTTTGATTCCACGTGTTGATCGGGCCTTGGTGTCCGGGCCCTGATTCCCATGCCAGTGTTGGTCCTGTTGGATAATGTAATACTAGTGAAAGGTTATCGGCCAAGGGCGGATCCAACTCTTGTGTTGGGATGAGCTTCAGGCGGGGGTAAAATAAAAAATTTAAAATTTTGTAGTGTAAACTTCTGTTTATCTGTTCAGTAACATATGCCTGAGTATTTGTGGCAACTAAAATGTGCCGATATAATATAAAATAATTATAATCATGTCCGAATATAATAAATAAATGAATCTAACGGGAGACGTTCAAAATGGCAAAATGGTGCAATGTTCTGACACGGAGATAGTAAATTTGCATTCTACCAAACTCAACGTACCACCCTCTTCAACCGAATGTACAACACTTCTACGTTAACTACACAGCTAGCTGCCATTAAATATACACTACTACTTCCAAAATACCACAACAGAACTCACCTTACCAGCTCCACTGCTGCATGTAGCTACTAACAATAACAATGGCGACACCGCTTCAAATCACACTCTACACCGCCCTCTTCCTCCTCCTCGCCGCCATCATCACCCTCCGCCGCCGCCGCAACTCCACCCGTCCACCTGGCCCCTTCGCCCTCCCTCTAATAGGCCACCTCCACCTCTTAGGCCCCAGGCTCCACCACACTCTCCACGAATTCTCCAAAACCTACGGCCCATTGTTCCAGCTCCACCTCGGATCTGTACCTTGCGTCATCGCTTCATCTCCAGACCTCGCCAGAGAATTCCTCAAAACTCACGAGCTTATCTTCTCCTCTCGCGAACACTCCACCGCAATTGAAATCGTCACCTACAATTCCTCGTTCGCCTTCGCGCCTTATGGCCCGTACTGGAAGTTCATCAAAAAGTTGTGCACCTACGAGCTGCTCGGCGCCAGGAATTTGAGCCATTTCCAGCCGATTAGGTTCTGTGAGATTAAGTCGTGTTTACGAATTTTGATGGAGAAAGCGGATCGGAATGAGATTGTTAATGTCACGGATGAGTTGGTGAAGCTGACGAGTAATGTGATATCGAGCATGATGTTGGGGAACAGGTGGACGGAAGGCGAGGCGGACGCGGCCAGGACGGTCATTAGGGAGGTGACGCAGATATTTGGGGTGTTTGATGTCTCTCAAATTGTTAGATATTGTAAGAAATTTGATTTGCAGGGGATAAGGAAAAGGTCTGAGGATATTAAGAGGAGGTATGACGCTTTGCTGGAGAAGATTATCACTGACAGGGAAGCGATGAGACGGAGTGATGGCGGTGGAGGCGGATCAGAGGCGAAGGATTTTCTGGATATGTTGCTGGATGTGATGGAGAATGATAAGGCTGAGGTGGATTTTACCCGGGAGCATCTTAAGGCTCTCATCTTGGTAACCTTACTTCTTACCGTTAATAAATTTTTTGAAATGTCTTACTGTTAATAATATACTATTAGTAGTTAGTAGTTACTCGTAAATTGAATAAGGCCCTGTTTGAATCCTGCTTAGAGATCGGAACTGGATTGAATATGAAATGACTGAATCTATACTGAGCTGAAGACGCACGCGATTAGATGAAGCAGAGAAGGCCTAACTAGTGAATTAGTTCCTGAATTAGTTAAACCCTTGATACCGGGTGAGTTAATTTGTCTTTAGTAAAGTAGGTACAGTAGTAACATATAGACTGAAGTAGAACCTAACATATACGAGTAGAACATAAGTTCATTCAAAGACGTGAAAGATTAGGATTGGATGAAAAGATCATCACAGTTAGCAAGTGTAATCTGTAGAATACTAGTATAATCTTTCTTCCATGTCACGTGTGGGCTGTGGCCAGTAATCTATTAGTAAGTTCCTGTGTTTAGTCACACGACGATAACGGCTTTCTAAGTTTCCTTCAAAAAACTTCTCAATTGGGTTACATGAGTCTTGTTTCTTGATTAAATGGCCATGGTATTTCACCCCTGATCTTATATTTAATGATGGAGCGGCCATGTTTCGTTTTCCATTTATATTCATGTCTTAGCTTTATACTATCATTTGGTCCCAATTCTTTTCCCCAAACATGCTGCATCGGCCCAAAATGAATATTTACACTGTTTTGCTGCTCTGTTTTAGATGTACTATTTGAAAAATTACATGCTAAACAGAGAGCCATGATTTAATACGATAACATTGCCCTTTTGTATTGATCAGGATTTCTTTACAGCTGGTACCGACACAACAGCAATTACAACGGAATGGACAATAGCGGAACTGATTAACAATCCGCAAGTAATCAAAAGAGTTCAAGAAGAGATAGACAGAGTCATTGGATCACACAGATTGTTACAAGAATCAGATGCCCCTAACTTGCCCTACCTCCAGGCAATCATAAAAGAAACGTTCCGGCTCCACCCTCCAATTCCAATGCTCAATAGAAAATCCATATCTGATGTTGTGATCGATGGTTACGATATTCCTGCCAACACTATGTTGTTCGTCAACCTTTGGTCCATGGGTAGAAATCCAAAGTACTGGGATAACCCAATGGAGTATCGACCTGAGAGGTTTTTGGAGAACGGGAATGGATCTATTGATGTTAAGGGGCAAAGTTTCGAGCTTCTGCCTTTTGGCACGGGCAGGAGGGGTTGCCCGGGGATGTTACTGGGTATGCAAGAGCTGTTTAGTGTGATTGGAACAATGGTGCAATGCTTTGACTGGAAACTGCCCGATGGCATTGGGTCTGTTGACATGACAGAACGACCCGGGTTGTCAGCTCCTCGGGCCAATGACTTGCTTTGCCGTTTAGTTCCACGGGTTGATCGGGCATTAGTGTCCGGGCCCTGATCCCCTTGCCAGTGTTAGTGAAAGGTTATCGTACAGCCAAGGCCGGGTCCAGCCCTTGCGGTGGGATGGGCTTCAAGCCTGGGGTAAAATAAAAAATTTAAATTTTGTAGTGTAAACTCTGTTTATCTGTTCAGTAACCTATGCTTATAGGTAAATTCCTTTGTATGTTTCATACTGGTGTTGGTCTCCTTGGAGACAATTAAAAAAAAAAAAAACTTGGATCAAGTTCATATTTGATTCACATATCACCTTCATTTAGTATTTTCTTGGTCTTTTGAAACCTCGTCTCTGAGACTTGATATATTTTTAGCCCCGAGTCCCAGTCCGCCCTTGGATACAGCACCATGTGATGTCAATGTTATCAATAATCCCATGTGTATTGATTGGTATTTGGTCATTGACCCTTCTGGAGAACTAACTCATCTCTGTTTTCTTTAAATTGCTCTGCCTCCAGTTTTCAAGATACTCACTTTCCCCCGAGTTTGTATCCGCTTGTCAATTCTAACTTGTTTTCCATTCCAACTCTTAATGTTGGATTATGTTCGGTTCGCGGTACGAACTAAGGGACGACTTACCTCGACGTCTAGGGCACACATGTCCGACATATAAGCCCTAGTCCGACAAAGAGATTACTCCCAGAATGGTACTACTCGGAACATAGGTCCGACATACTGCGCGAGAAGTATGTCTCCAAGGAACATGGGCGAAAGTTCAGGGTCCGATACCTCGAGTGTGATATGTCCGTCACATAGCTTGGTATCGGACACTCTACGCGAGACATTATCGAGTCGGCCATCTTGAAAGTTTTACATAGCTCAGCTGTAGTATGTAGGACCACGAGATCTCGGACGGTATATCGGATATGATCTCGGACCTCGGTCCCTGTATCGGACACCGTGTCAGGAACAAGAACGGGACAGAATCCTGGAACATTCCTTAAAGCGCGTAATTACATATGTGTCCCTGGAGAAACCCTAATTTGGTACGTGGGCCAGGCCCATTAAGCCAGCTAATGGGCTTTTAGCCTTGAGATTCAATCACAGCCGTACACTTGGCGCAATCTCAGAAGTCCTTTCACTATTTGGGAAATACTATAAATAGTGGACATCATTCAGCTCAAAAGGTAATCAATTTTCTATCCTACTTTATATTATACACACTAGAGTGGCTTTCAACCCTCTAACCGTAAAGTCGATTATCCGGTTTGATCACTAGACAAACCGGAAAACCGTTACTAACCTCCCCCTCAAGTTTTTCTCAGGACTTCACTTGAAATGGAAGGAGACTAAAGTCAAGAGGAACGCTTTTGAACGTATTAGAAGGACTTAATAATTTACCCATCAACATTTGGCGCCGTCTGTGGGAATCTGAACAAAAGGTTACCCTGTCCTACTAGCAAGAGTCCTACGAAATGGTTAATAGGAAGAGTACTAGAATTGCTCAAGCGGCAAGGAACCCTCAATCCACCCGTCCTCGGGGCCGTCCCCCATTAGGAGGAAGGGGAGGAGGAAGGGGAACCGCAGCTGCAAGGACACATAGAAATGATAATGTTGATATGGAGATGCAAGATGGAGCAAGTGCAAGCGTAACCGAGAGGAATGAGGGTTCAGGTAATCACAACCCGAATGCAATCCCCGCTGGGAGTGGATTTGGAGCCCTAGAGTTCATTCTCAACCAGCTCCCGTAGTATTGCCACCACAACCACCACAACCCATTGCCCCTCTTCAGCCACTACAACCCGTTGTTCCTCAAGATCCAGCTGCGCTACAATTCACCTTGCCCAATGGACAAGTCGTGAGACCGAGGGACTACGGTATGGGAGAATAACAATTTGGGTTGCTCCTCTTAACAATCCAAGGATGTTTTGCACCAAATGATGTCACAAGGATACAACAACAAGTAGTCCAGCAGCAAGCACAAGTAAGAGCAAGTCAGGTGGTGCAACCTAGAGAGGATGGGGCACAATCCCGAGCTAATTCAAGACCGATACAAGATCGGGTTGGACCCCCTCGAGTTCAATCGCGAATAGGACCACAAGGTGCCCCAGATGATTTGAGAGAGATAATAGACCGGAGGGTCAGAGCATCCCAAGCGCAAGGAAATGAAAATATCCCTCAAACTCAAGTGGTTCAAACTCAGATGTTACCACAAACTCAGATGGTAACTCAGAATCAAATCCCCTTGAACCACATGGTTACACAAACCTTGCCTGAAACCCGAATGGAGAACCAAGTTGGAGGTCCAGTGGTACTCCCTACTCTGGTGGGGAGCGATCCGCCTCCGACAGCGGGACTCACTTTGGGAGAACTGAGGGCTCAAGAAGCTGAACTTAAGGCACGAATAGAGGCTTTGAGAGCATCTGTGAAAGAAAAAGAGCAAGAGATAGACCAAGAGCCTAGTGCCTTATGTGAAGAGATCAGGAACCATCGAGTTAACACTGAAAGAGGATTCCCCACTCTTGATACCTATGATGGAACTACATGCCCAACCAATTACTTGATTAAGTTTGGAACCAAAATGGATGCATACGGGCATGATTCTAGGACCAAAGCATTAATCTTTCCCGCTACTCTTTCGGGAGATGCAATGGTGTGGTGGACAGGTTTGGAGAATGGTTCTATCAAGAGCTATAAACAACTCACCCAGGAGTTCACCAAAAGGTTTGAGAAGGCAATAAGAAGAAGGAGAGGGGTGAAGTACTTAGCAGAGATAGTACTGAAGCCGAAAGAGGACTTGAGAACCTTTTTGGATAGATTCCACGAGGCTTGTTGTCAGGTGGAAGAGCACACCATAAAAGAGAGAAAGGAATACCTCTATGGAAATACTTCCAATGAGGAATTCAGAAAACAACTTTCCTATTCTCGAACAGAGAATTACAAAGAGCTCGAACAATTTTGCCAAGACTTTTTGAGAGCGGAAGAATTTCAAAAAACGGTTCAGGTGAGAGCAAATTTCTCTTCTAGGGAAAAAGAAAAGGATCACCAGAAGGGGGAAAGAGACAATAAAAAACAAGCTCAGAATCACAACCAGTCAAAGGGAAAGAAACCCGAGCAGAGACACAATTTGCTCAAAGGGAGTATCCAGAGAAATGAGCTCAGAGATCAGAAATCCCCTCCAAGAGGAGAACCACCTAAGAGGTACGACACATATACTGATCTTAATAGGCCAAGATCCGACATCTTGCATACTATTATGACCAGGAATATTGATGTTGAATGGCCTCCTCCCATCCAAGAGACAAGGAGAAATAAGAACTCTGATAAGTTTTGCAAGTTCCACAAAGGGAAAGGTCACACCACGGAAGAGTGCTTCACTCTCAAGACCGAAATAGAGACCTTAGTCCGTAGGGGACAACTTGCAAACTATGTGGCAAAAGATGGACCCTCTAGACATGAGAGAACAGAAGCGAAAAGAGGAGAGGCCTCCCTACCTCCTCCACCTCCCACCCAAGGAGGATGGAAAGAACAAGAAGATCACGACCAGGACTTTGAGAATTTGCCAGTGAATGGTAGAATTTTCGCCCTCACCATAGCAGGAGGACCAGCTGGAGGGGACTCAAGGAGTGCGAGGGACAAAACCGCCAGGGACCTCCTAGAGTACAACTCTAAGTATGGAGAAATCGCTTCCCCTGGATCAAACATCATATCCTTTGATGACAGTGAACTGCCACCGAGGAGTGCCGGAATGGGGGGAATCCATGACCCTTGCGTCCCTTTGGTTGTCGCATTAGACATTGCAAAGTTCACCATTGGACGAGTTCTAGTGGATACAGGAAGTTCCGCCAACTTGATATTCACTGGAACTTTGAAAAGGATGGGGATAGATCCCCGGAAGGAAGGAATTAGAGAAATTGCAAGTGCGCTCGTAGGATTTGGAGGGCAACCAATCATTCCAATGGGAAGCATAACCTTGCAAGTGTCGATGGGAAAGAATCCCCAGAGGATCACCAAGGATGTTCCTTTTGTGGTAGTTGACATACCTTTCGATTATTTCGTGGTGTTAGGGAGACCAGCTTTGTCTCAGTTCAAAGCGGTAGTGTCAACCGTTCATAATAGAATGAAGTTTCCTACAAAAAGAGGAGTCGGTCAAGAGGTAGGAAATATTCAAGAGGCTTGGGCATGCTATAGTCTCTCAGCCAAGGCTGTCTCGAGTCCCCATATCAGGAGAGAAAATGCTAATGGGATTGGTCGACCTATGGATACCTTCTTTTCAGTCCGTCGCTCGAAAAGAAAATCCAAAAAGCCAAGCCCCATTCAAAGGAGGAGGAGAGCCTTACAAAGAAAAGCAAAGGAACAATTAGTAGGGGAAGTCAAAGAACTGGAGGACTACAAAGTCATACCACCGATCCCTACTACTTCCAAAAAGAAGAAGTTTTTCGAAGAAAATAAGATAGAAGCGAAAGAAACTCTGAAAGAGATTCAGGTGGTAGAAGGGAGTACCGAAAAAGTTACCAAGATTGGTACTGAAATGACCTTGGAGGTGGAGATGAAACTCATTGAGTGCCTCAAGAGGAACAATGATATCTTTGCATGGAGTACTGAAGATCTCAAAGGAATTGATCCAAGGGTCGTTGTTCACCGTCTGAACGTTGATCCATCAATTACTCATATTCGGGAGAAACGAAGAGACTTCAGTGCGGAGGACAATGCCATCATCGAAGCGGAAGTACAAAGGTTGCTTAAGGCTGGACATATTAGGGAAGTAAGATACTCTGATTGGGTCTGCAATGTAGTGTTAGTGGAGAAGGGACCTGGCAAATGGAGGATGTGCAACAATTTCACAAAACTCAACAAGTATTGCCTGAAGGACCCCTATCCGCTCCCCCGAATAGACCAGCTAGTCGATTCCACTGCTGGATGTGCCCTCTTAAGTTTTATGGACGCGTACCAAGGCTTCTATCAGGTCAAGATGGCCAAAGAGGATGTACCCAAGACCGCCTTCTTCGCTAATGGCAATGTATACTGCTTCAACGTGATGCCATTCGGTCTAAAAAATGCGGGAGCAACCTACCAAAGATTGGTAAACAAGATGTTCAAGGAAGAGCTGGGAAGGACGATGGAAGTTTATGTGGATGACATGTTGGTAAAAAGCAAGACGGAGGATCAACACATTGCTCACCTGGACAGATGTTTCTCCATCTTAAGGAAATATGGCATGAAGTTAAATCCAGCTAAGTGCACATTTGGAGTCAAAGGAGGAAAGTTTTTGGGTTACATGGTAACTGAGAGGGGGATTGAAGCAAACCCGGAAAAAATCAAAGCCATACTTGACCTTCCGCAGCCAAAGACGCTCAACGAGGTGCAACAATTGGTTGGAAAGTCAATTTCCTTAAGCCGTTTCATCTCAAGATCGGCCGAGAAAAATTTGCCCTTCTTCAAAGTCCTGAGGAAGAGTAATCAGTTTGAATGGACAAAGGAATGTGAAGAGGCTTTCGAGAAACTGAAACAGTACTTGTTGTCGCCACCTTTGTTATCCAAGCCGGTCGACGGAGAACCATTATATCTCTACCTTGCAACCATTCCAGAGGCGATAAGTTCCGTCTTGGTACGGATCCAAGGGAATGATCACATGCCAATCTATTATTTGAGCAAGGCACTTACGGGGGCAGAGACGAGATATATGGACATTGAGAGATTGGCCTTTGCCTTGGTGTACACAGCGAGGGGACTTAAACCATATTTTGGGTCTCACAAGGTGGTAGTACTCACTAGCCAACCTCTCAAACAAGTGCTGGGGAGACCGGAGTTGTCAGGAAGGCTAGCCAGATGGGCAATCGAGCTCAGTGAATTTGAGATTGATTATCAGGCTCCGTCAGCCAAAAAAGCCCAGGTCATAGTCGACTTCCTAGTAGAGTACCCAAGGAAGGAATCAGTAGAAGAAGAGCCAGGAGAGTCATCAAAGGCAAACACGCTGGTAATAGAAGACCAAGACTCTCTAGTTAGTCAGCGTTTCAAGGACTTGGAGTTTGCCCTGAAAGCCTTTCAAGAGGCGACAAGGAAAACACCAGAGGAGGATATAGAAGCAAACACCCTTCAAAGACCGAGAAAAGCGCAAAGGAGAGAAGAAACACTCTCAAGAGAGACGATCTTACATGCCGAGGAGGTCCTAAAGGAAAAGGAGACCGTCTCTCCTGAACCTAAAGAACCCTCCAACCAAGAAGAGATTTGGATATTGGAAGTAGATGGTTCATCATCAGGAACAAATGGAGGGATAGGGATTTACATCCGAAGTCCCGGAGGAGCTGAACTTGAGTATGCTGTTACTTTGGGGTTTAGCGTCTCTAACAACGAGGCTGAGTACGAAGCTATCCTTATAGGACTACGAATGGCGAAGGCCCTGCAAGTGAAAAAGATCAAAGTTTTCACCGACTCTCAGCTAGCAGAGAAGCAGATTTCTGGAAAATGGAGTACGAAGAAAGATGTGCTATCCATTTACAAGTCTAAGGTCCAAGAGGAAATGACAAAGTTTGAGAAATGTGAGATTGAGAAATTCTCAAGAGACCTCAATGGAAGAGCAGACGCTTTGTCGAAATATGCTTCCGCTTCGGGGGGAATAGACACAAGGAACGTTATCTTGATGAGAGTCGAGGCTTCATCCGTCATGAACCAAGGACTCAAAACTCTTCCAATCTTTGCTATCTCAACAACTCCGGGAACCAGTTGGATGCACCCATTGACAGAATATCTCTCGAAAGGGAACCTTCCACAAGATCGGAGTGAAGCAAGGAGGCTAAAAGCCAGATCATTGAAATACTTTTTCCAAGGGGATTACTTGTATAAATGGTCCTTCAAAGGGGCACACTTGAGATGTGCAAATGAGGAAGAAGCAAAAGCAATCTTGGATGAAGTGCACAGGGGAAGTTGTGGAAACCATTCAAGAGGAAGGGCATTGGGCCAGAAAATTTATCGCCAAGGATACTATTGGCCGAGCTTGAGAGGGGATGCGACGTCCTACGCAAAGAAATGCGAAGATTGTCAATACTTCGCCAGAACCTCTCACGCCCCGGCAAGACCACTCATCCCAGCCACGATCACTTGCCCTTTCGATCAGTGGGGAATTGATATAGTAGGACCTTTTCCGAAGGGATCAGGCCAGAAGAAATTCATAATAGTGGCTGTGGAATATTTTAGCAAGTGGGCAGAGGCTGAAGCAGTGGCAACAATCTCTGAGAACAAAGTCATGGATTTTGTATGGAAAAATATTGTTTGTCGCTTTGGATTGCCAAGGATCTTAGTCTCTGATAATGGCGCACAATTTTCTGGAGCCAAGTTCAAAGCATGGTGTGAGACCATGAAGATTGAGAGGAGATTCACTTCGGTAGGATACCCGCAAGCCAACGGACAAACCGAAGCCGTCAATAAGACACTTGTGGATCTCTTAAAGAGAAGGTTTGAGGCATGCCAGAGAGATTGGGTGGACGAATTGGATGGAGTTCTATGGGCTTATAGAACCACCTCAAAAGTTGCTACAAGGGAGACTCCTTTCTCACTGGTGTACGGTTCTGAGGTTGTGATACCGGCCGAAATCGCTGTAGAGACCATAAGGATCCAGGGATACAGTCCGGGGGACAATCACGAGGCAAGAATGTATGCCTTGGAAACATTGGAGGAATCAAGAACCACTGCATTGGCCAACATTCTGAGATACCAAGCGTTGATTGCAAAATCCTACAATAAGGGCGTAAAGGGGAAAGACTTCCAGGTAGGAGATCTAGTCCTGAGGAAGGCAGAGATACTGGAAAACGTTGGAAAGGTACACCGCAAATGGGAGGGACCATACAAGATTGTGAAAGCATACTCCAACGGCAGTTATCGCCTCAAGGACTCAGAAGGAAGGGAGTTGAAAAACACCTGGAACGCTGTCAACCTGCAGAAGTTCTATGCTTAGGAGGAGGAAGGACTCAATCCACTTTTACTTGTTTTATTCAGTTTATTTTGTTTAAGGACTTATCTTGTTTGAGAACTTTTATCTTGTCTGTAATCGGCTATAAGGCCTACTATCGTACTTATATTCAAATTTCCGTCAAATTGGTACAATGAAGCTTGTTAAGGTTTCTTCTAGGATAGCATAAGTCTCGTATGATCTACTTTATTCTGATAAGACTCAACAAACCGCTAAAGTTGGGGAGGATTAAAGAATTCGAGAAAGGATAGAACGCTCAGAGTCTGAAACGGCATGCAAAACCCGGAGACAAGAGTTCGAAGTCGAGAAAAGGTCGAAAAACTCAAAGTTCTCAACTTTTTATTCCAAGAAACAAACATCTCGGAGGATCTCGAAATGTTAAAAAGTTCGATCTCGGACTTTTTATTCCAAGAACTCGCGAATCGCACGCTCAAAAAGAAGAGCACGTGACTTGTCCGACACATCTAATTCCGAGAAAGATTTCCGCGAATAAGCAGGTTATTGACACTTGTAAAGATTTCAAATTTACAAGGCGAACTCATAACAGCTCCGAGATAAAATCTCCTCGGAACAGCTTCTTGCGGAATAGTTACTAACTTGTAAAATTTCAAATTTACGAGAACACGTGACGGTTCCGGGATAAAGTTTCCTCGGAATACCTTTTTACGGATTAAATAGTTACTAACTTGTAAAATTTCAAATTTACAAGAACACGTGACGGTTCCGGGATAAAGTTTCCTCGGAATACCTTTTTACGGATTAAATAGTTACTAACTTGTAAAATTTCAAATTTACAAGAACACGTGACGGTTCCGGGATAAAGTTTCCTCGGAATACCTTTTTACGGATTAAAAAGTTACTAACTTGTAAAATTTCAAATTTACAAGATCACGTGACAATACCAAGATAAAATTCCCTCGGAACACCTTTTCTCAGATTAAGGGTTAAATTTGTGAAATCGTTTCTTGATAAGTTCCGAGGTATAATCGTTTCGGAACTTGATCTATTGAGAAAATTCGTAACTTGTGGAATTTTAAATCTTTTGATAAAGCCGACACATGACATGCTCGGAACTATTTTTAGTGAACACTAAATTTGTACAACTTTAAACTTTGTAAAACAAAGTTGTTGTCCGAGTTAGATCACTACTACAAAAGAATATTCCGAGATGTAAACACAAGAATGATGAATCACGCAAATCATCCGACAATATATAAGAATACAAGCAGAATACAGAGGTATTATCCGAGTTACAATTGCCACGAAGGGCCGAATGACAAATACTTGTAAGAAAATTGTTTTAAGAGAGTATGGATTACAAAGTCGCTCGGGTATACCCGGCCTTCAAACTTCTTCAACATCTGGGGGAGGAGCAGTTGAGCTAGAGCTTGATCCAGGAGCATTGACGGGCGTCTGCAGAGGGAAAAGGCGAGAATCGAGAGACTGAACGATAGCCGTAAGCTCGCGTTGGTCACCGCTAGCCTTTATGCTCTCGGCCTCCTTAATCAGCCGGGCCCGGTATTGACAAACTTCCGGCTCGACAAAAGCGCAGGCTCGTCCGACAACAGGTCCCGGAAGAGTTAGAAAATTGCAGTTCCAAGCCTCATTCACTTTGAATGGAGCGAGAAGACCGCTTCTCAAAACTTCAGGGAACCAGGCCGGGTAAGAGCCAGGCCTTACCGGGAAAGTGGGGTCATCCTTCGAGACTATGGCTCCGAATTCGTCCTCCTCGATCTCCTCATCCTGGATGTCACGATCCGAGTAAGCAGAAAAGTCCCCTTTCTTAGTGTCGTCAAGCTTGGCCGCCGAGAGGTTGCGTGGGTTGAGAGTTAGGCCTTCCTTGACATACCCGAGACGTATCATTTGTCCGAGACACGCTCTAAAACCTTCCTCACGGCCCTCTTCTTGCGCCTGCTGCTTTCCGAATATATAGGAGACCGAGTTGTAGAAGTCCTCGGCCGCCTCCACACGGGCAAATCTCAGCTTCTCGACGAGCTTCTCCCGGAAGCGATGAAGGGTGGCCCCGATACCAAGGAATGACTCTCTGAATGACCGGTGCTTCGCAGCTTCCGCGCTCACTTTCTTGGCAAGTTCCGAGTTTTTGCTCCGGAGCATGCGCACCTCAGCCTCAAGAGATTCAACCTTTGAGGCTGCCATTTCGGCCTTCTTCTCCAGCTCCTTAGTCCTGGACTCGGACTCCAGCCTTTTGTCAGCAAGATCGTTAATCGCTCGCACAAAGCAGTTTAGCTACATCCGAGGAAGAAAAAAGTTAGCAACAAAGATGGCAAAAAACTTGTGAAAATTATGAGAAAGTAGTAATTACCTGTCGGCCGATTTGTCCGAGAGCGTGAGCACGATCATACTCGTCCATAGACACGAGACGCGAGACCTCGGCATCTCGGCCTTCTTTAGTCGAAAGATCGACAAACTCGACCTCTTCCACCCGAGCCTTCTTTCTTTGTGGACTACCGACATCGACATCAGCTGGGTCCGAGGCGACCTTCTTGCCTCTCGGATCAGCGCGTTTCTTCCCCTGTTGAACAGAGGTAGTCGGAGCCGGTTGCCCCTTGGACTGGCCGACAATAGGCCTCGGGGTGGGGATTTCGGGCATAGAAGCCCCTTCCTTTGCAGCCTGCTTCTCGAGCTCCTGATAGTCGGCCGCATTTTTGGGGTTTGAGAGGCCGGGGAGAAAAGCGGGAGTTTGTACTTGCTGTTTCAGCAAGTTGTCTTCGACCATTTGCCTTTGCTTCTCCCTATTGGCCCGAGCTGCAGCAGCAATCCGACTCATGATGTATTTCAGCCAAAAATCTGCAAGAAAAATAAGAAGTTAGTACCGATACAAAGATACAAAAAAAAAAAAAAAAAAAAAACATAGAAAACCTACCAAAATCGGTACTCGAACCGGTTTTTACCGGATCGGTTAGCCCGGCAAGATAGGGCAATGGTTGTAGTATAAGTCCGAAATAATAGTATCGGATCGGGGTGGCCTGATTTTCCTTTTTGAAATTCACTACCCAATCATCTACCCGACTAAGGAGTGGCCGGGAGTCCGAGTACATGCCTCTAAAGAACTTTTTCGGGAAACCCCAATCTAAAAGAGATAAGGCATCGGTGTCCGACATGTCCTCGGTCCTTAACTTTTTAACGAAGATAAACCGGTTCCACCATTTGCAACCGGCCGATGAGGGAGCATCCAAGATAAAGGCATATCCAGCCCGAGCTTTGAAAAAATAAAAGTCATCGTTTCCCGGACTCATTGCAACTCGGAAAATTTGGTTGAAATTCCGGAAATTCAACTCTATGCCTCGGATGTGGCAAAAAACTCCGAAGCACATGAGGGTGCCAAGCGCACTCGGAATCAGCTGATACGGGCTAAACCCGAGACTATTAAAGATGTCGATGAATCCCTCGTGATACGGCACTCGCCACCCACGTTCAAGCGCCATCAAGTGGACCGACATGCACCCGATAGGGGGATTGTAGAAAGCATACTTGGGATCGGGAGCGATGATTTCTAGGGAATTCGGGATAGAGTACTCGTACCTAATTCGACTCAATTCCGACTCATGAACAGTCGAAGCACAAGTAGGAGTCATCCCAAGTTCATTCAACTCACCTGTGGGGTCAGGATGAGTTACCGCGGATACAGGCCGAGGAAACTTATTCCGCCGCGCTTCTGTGCCTTTCAACTCGCCACGTTTAGTCCTCTTGATAACTCGGCCCTTGGCATCGAGCTCAACGCCAACGGGCGGGAAGCCCGCAGTCGGACCTTCTTCATCATCATCCTCTTCATCATCATCATCTTCCTCACTCTCTGGATTGTCGGGAATCAGATCCGGTTCAATGAGGTCTCGGGGAACGACTCCGGCTCTCCCAGAAGAACTGGCTTTGTTTGACGGCCCTACACCCGAAGAACTCGGAGCCCACTTGGAACGCCTCACCAGGGCATCGTCGTCGTCTGAACTCTCCAAAACAATTTGAGACGTAAACCCCTTCGGGAGAACACTCCGCACAGGTTGCACGGAATGAACTCTAGTCGGGTCACTTAAACCCGGTATCTCCAAGGCTTTCGGGGAGCTATCTGATTCACTTGAAAGTTCAGTGATCTCAGGAGAGCGCGGCATAGGGACCCGCTCAGATGTCCGGTAGGCATGCCCTGCAACTCGCGCTGCCCCCATCATGATCTCGTGAGGAATCCGTGTCGGGGGGGCAGGAACAGGGGAAGGAGACCTGACCGGAAGTTCTCGTCTCCTGATAATATCTCGACGATCTGGACGAGTTGTATCCAGATCCTCCCCCTCGGACACATCAGATAAATGACCGTCCGATTTGGCAAGCTTTTGCGTCGGAGCCGAGCTGGAGGGCTGATTAGCAGATGGAGGCGCGATATAACCTTCATCAAGGAAAGATAGGTCAACCATGTCAATATCCGACATGTCGACGTTCTCTGACCTAGTTGACTCGTTCGAGTTTCTTCTCTCGGACATCCTAAGAGGGGAGGAAGAAATACAAAAATGAAATCAGACAACTGGTTGGTTTCGTCCGAGAGGTTAATTTAGTATCTTTTGTTAAGTCCTCGAAATGTTAAAGAGCACGTTGTGAGGAAGGGGAAGAAACAAAAAGGGGAAGATAAAAAAGAAAAAACACGCAAGTAAAAGCATCAGAGTTCAAGCATAAACTTACTTGGAGAAAAAGGTGAAAGTTGAAAAGTGAAGTCTGGATGCAGAACTCGGAAACGTATCGGACGCGTTTATCGGAGCGAGAGCAAATTTCTAGTGAGAGAAATTTTGCAGTTTGTGAAAAGTGTAGAAATGAGCTTTTCTAACCCCTATTTATAGAAGGGTAGCCCCGGAATACGAATCGTCGCTGACGTCAGCAATCACCTTGATCGTTGGATGAATCGGAATCAACGGCTCAGATCAAAAGTCTTGATGAAAAGACAGTTTGACCCTAAACTGCACGGAAATCAAGAAAAACGTCGCTATTTAGGTGTCGCTAATAACTGGTGTCACTTACTCGGATGGAGAAAGACCTAAGTCGGACGAGAGAAGTAATACTAAGATCCGGATCTTGACATTTCAAATTCAAAATATCTCCTTTTTATATTCCGAGTGTCCTTTCACTCGGACTATAAAAAGGGGAGGGGGGATTGGAATGAAAGGAGGAGGATTGGAGTACTAATAAACTCGGACGAAAACTTAGAAAATTTTCGACCACGAATAAAAGTACAACTCGCAGAGGACTCGGACTATACTGGTAGTTACGCAACTATCTTGTCCCAAGATACTTGGAAACTAGGGGGACATATGTTAATGTTGGATTATGTCCGGTTCGCGGTACGAACTAAGGGACGACTTACCTCGACGTCTAGGGCACACATGTCCGACATATAAGCCCTAGTCCGACAAAGAGATTACTCCCAGAATGGTACTACTCGGAACATAGGTCCGACATACTGCGCGAGAAGTATGTCTCCAAGGAACATGGGCGAAAGTTCAGGGTCCGATACCTCGAGTGTGATATGTCCGTCACATAGCTTGGTATCGGACACTCTACGCGAGACATTATCGAGTCGGCCATCTTGAAAGTTTTACATAGCTCAGCTGTAGTATGTAGGACCACGAGATCTCGGACGGTATATCGGATATGATCTCGGACCTCGGTCCCTGTATCGGACACCGTGTCAGGAACAAGAACGGGACAGAATCCTGGAACATTCCTTAAAGCGCGTAATTACATATGTGTCCCTGGAGAAACCCTAATTTGGTACGTGGGCCAGGCCCATTAAGCCAGCTAATGGGCTTTTAGCCTTGAGATTCAATCACAGCCGTACACTTGGCGCAATCCCAGAAGTCCTTTCACTATTTGGGAAACACTATAAGTAGTGGACATCATTCAGCTCAAAAGGTAATCAATTTTCTATCCTACTTTATATTATACACACTAGAGTGGCTTTCAACCCTCTAACCGTAAAGTCGATTATCCGGTTTGATCACTAGACAAACCGGAAAACCGTTACTAACCTCCCCCTCAAGTTTTTCTCAGGACTTCACTTGAAATGGAAGGAGGCTAAAGTCAAGAGGAACGCTTTTGAACGTATTAGAAGGACTTAATAATTTACCCATCAACACCAACTTTCCAATTTGATGGACAAATCTTTTACTCTTCTACGAGGACAAAATCAGAAATAGACATGGTGTCTCAAAATAGTAGCATTACTTGAAAAAAATGATTTTAAGTTACATTTACCATCTTCATTTCTCAAAGTTGTGTGGATGATGATGTGCCACAACCAAAAAACTAAACCAAACATTTATGGTGAACGACATAATCAGATACCATGTCAAATTGTCAAACTTGAACATTATGAATTAGAACTCATAGCAATTTTGATTTTATATATTTGGGTAACAATTGTTAAAAATAAAATATCATCGAATTTATGGACGTTTTGTAAAGTGTTGAAGACAATTGATTCCTATAATAATTGGACCCTATCTTGGCCTATTGAACATGTATGATTGTTTATGGGTCGCCCATACATATTTCATTGGTATGATATTGTCTGCTTTAAACTGAACTCACTTAAATTTAATTTTGTATTAACCCAATAAACATCATGCCATAGGATTGCGGTGGCTATTATTTATCATATTCGCTTTTAATAATGGTGAGCAAATTATATTGGAAAGGACAGTATCGAAATTGAAAAGCAAATTTGGCTAGAATGGACTCGCTACTTACCATAGGAGAAGTGTAAATGTTGCGTAAATGTTGGAACTTAAACATCTTAAACAAGGGTACTCTAATGGGGTGGGCAATAGGTAAACCTTTAGTTTAGGGACCATTGTGTAACATACTCCAACTTGACAGAGGTCAAACTCAAATATATAAATGGACTTGTGAATTTTGACTTTTAACTTGTGAATTTTGACTTTTGATTTGATCAAACAATTTATCTGTGAAAATTTGAACTTCATCTCTCCTTTCTTCCCAGTAAAATCTCCATGAATAGCTTCCGATCAAAACCAAGACTCATCATCACCAATCTACAATCTGTATCTGAACACTACAGATACTCTCAGTCTAATCACATCCATGCCCACCGTAGAAAACCCTCAAGAAGAAACAGACGCCGAGCATCAATCCCATTTCTCGACGATCTCAAAAACTGCCAGAATCCACGAGATTACCTCTCATTACTCAATCAATACTTCGAAATGGGTTTCAAACAAGACTATGCTTCTTATGCCGGTCTTGTTTACAAGCTCGCTAAGGCCAGAAAATTCGAGGCAATTGATAGCCTTTTGAGTTTCCTGAAATCCCATGACATAAGGTGTCAAGAAGCTATGTTCATTGGCCTAATTCGGCACTATGGAAAGGCAGATTTGGTTGATAAAGCTCTTGAAGTTTTTGGTGAGATGGGAAAGGCATTTAACTGTGTAAGGACAGTACAGTCTTTTAATACAATTCTGAATGTTTTGGTTGATAATGGACGTGATTCTGATGCCGTTGAGTTGTTTGGGAACGGTTTAAAGATGGGATTTAGGTTGAACTCGATTTCGTATAATGTGATGATTAAGATGTGGCTGGGGAAAGGTGATTGGGAGAATGCAGAGAAGGTGTTTGATGAAATGCTTGAGAGAGGAATTCAGCCTACTGTTGTGACTTATAATTCTAAGATTGGGTTTTTGTGTAAAAGGGGTGACGTGGATGGCGCCAAGAAGTTGTTTGAGGATGTGGTGAAGAGAGGGAGTAACAAGAATGCTGTGACGTATGCTTTGTTGATGGAAGGTTTGTGTTCTTTGGGGAAGTTTAAGGAAGCCAAGAAACTGATGTTTGACATGGAGTACCATGGCTGCAAGACGGAACTAGTTAATTACGGCGTTTTGATGACTTATTTTGCTAAGGAAGGTAAAATCGATGAAGTGAAAGGTTTGCTCTCTGAGATGAAGAAACGGAGGATTAAACCGGATGTGGTTATGCATAACATTTTGATTAACTATTATTGTAACGAAGGGGAGGTTTCGGAGGGGTATAAAATATTGGTTGATATGCATGTTAAGGGCTATGAGCCTAATGCTGCTAGTTACAGGATGGTGGTTGATGGGTTCTGCAGAATTGGGGATTTCATGGGTGGTTTGAAGGTGTTGAATACTATGTTGTATAGTAAACATTTGCCACGAATTCAAACACTTTGTTCCTTGGTGATTGGCCTTGTTAGGATTGGGAAAATGGATGACGCGTGCTTCGTTTTAGAAGAGATGGAGAAGAGGGATATGGGATTAAACTTGGAGTCATGGGAAATCTTGGTTAAAGAAGCTTGTTTTGATGATGAATCTGTTATGGAGAGTTTGAATAAACTTGTCGAGTGCTCTGTCCATGATGAATTGGTTGGCTCTTAGTTGTAAAAGAAGTGCTTTTTACACACCCAAACTGCTTCAGAACCTTGTACCTAATCCAACTTATCAACTCCACAGCATGTATCTTTGTTCCGTAGCTACTTGCTCCATCAAGTCTTGAATCTATATAATTGCAACCACCTTTGCCTCTCAAATCATCTTCAACCAAATCTTAATCCATCAATCATCATACAGCAGAAACACCAGAAAAAAACATCTCCATTTATTCTAGCTTCTTCAAACAACCATGGCAATTCAGAAGAAAGGCCTACTATCCCTACTCTTTCTAGCACTCACCATCTCAAGCGCCATTTCAGCTCGTATACTCGATGAGGACGACACAACCGCAGCTCCTGCTGCTGTCGTTCCTGGTGTTTCGCCAGGAGGCACCACCGGTGCCGCTGTTCCAGGTGTTACGCCAGGAGGCACCACTGGCGCTGTTGTTCCTGGTGTTGCACCAGGAGGCACCACCGGCCCTGCCGCCACGACTGGTGGCGCCGCTGCAGTAGGTCCTGAAGACCACCCACTCACATTCTTCATGCATGACATACTTGGTGGCTCCCGCCCTTCTGCCATTGCAGTTACTGGAATCGTTGCCAATCCAACTGCCGGAGGTCAAGTCCCATTCGCAAAGCCAAACGGCGCTGTTCTCCCTGTCAACAATGGCGTTCCTACAAACAATGCCAATGGAGGAATAATCAACAACAACAACATCCCCTTCCTAACTGGGTTAAGTGGTTTTGCCTCCAATTTTGGTCAAAACAACAATAACAATAACAACAACAACATAATCGGGGGTGTCCCTGGCTTCCCCGTCCTTAACAGCGCACAGTTTCCATCTGGCCAAACCCTCCAGAAGCTCATGTTCGGAACAATGACTGTTTTCGACGACGAGATAACCGAGGGACATGAACTAGGATCCGGACTGGTAGGAAAAGCTCAGGGATTCTACATTGCAAGCTCAGAAGACGGAACTAGCCAGACAATGGCATTCACTGTGATGTTTACTCATGGCGGGTATGCTGATAGCATGAGCTTCTTCGGAGTTCACAGAACAGCAGTGGCAGAATCACACTTGGCAATTATGGGCGGAACAGGGATTTATACGAACGCGAAAGGATTTGCAACCGTGAAGACGTTTCCAGCAGGTAATCAGCAGCATGAGACTGATGGAGTGGAGACTTTGCTGCAGATTAATGTTTATCTTGCTTACTAGAACGCTGATTTGGTTTGATATGTTTGTATATTACTGTGTTTTGCGTGTGTTTGTACGAGTTGATTGTTATGTGATTTGAAATTAATTGTGTTTTAAAAAGAGTTGTTTGTTTAGCAAAAATACTGGTTCTGTTTCTTCTTGCATTGTAAATTTTAAAATTTGTAATCAAACTCATACTCCCTCCCTCTAACACGGTTTATTCTTTGCTACATTTGTAATCAAACTCATACTCATAGACCATCAGGAATATTATGAACCCTCCGTTTCAATCAGATCGAATGCCCTACTGAGAGTTTGGGCTATTATCTACCAATTTCATTCAATTTACTTATCCGGCCATGAACACTTAAATTTGCATTACTTTGTTGTATAGGAAATTGTATTAAATTGGGTCATCATCCCTTAAAAATATTGTAAAGGTTGAGACTATCCAATTTTATATGTTAATTTTTAACCATCTTATAAAGGGTGAAGGTTATTCAATTTTATATGTTAATTTTAGAACCATCTCTCAAGCGATCTGCTCTACAACGTGGATAATAACTGTCGGAATACACATCGGCTCAAACCCCAACATGGACAAACAAACCCATCATCGACTTTGGCCTGCTCTGCTACCATATTAGAATTGGATCATCATCCCCTTAAAAGGCCTTATAAAAGGCGAAGGTTATCAAATCTTATATGTTGATTTCAGAACCATCTCTCAAGCGATGTGGGATGGGTCACGCCCACCTGAGTTCGAATCTCCTCGGAGACAAACTCCGCCGCATATTAAATTTTCACTGGATTGGCCTTCCAAAGAGGTTAAACTCGATTATGAGTGCGAAAAAGTGTTGGATAATTAATATAAATATAATTAGATTTCATTTCTCCCAACAGTTTAAACTCTTGAGAAAGTTGAAAACTATCAAGTTTGTTGTTTGTTATAGTAAATGTTTTCGGAAGTATCAATAACACCTTGCTAATCCTTCTAGCTCGAGTATATTTTGTTTCCTTTTGTTTTACAAGAAATTGGATCATATTGTAGGGTAGGTGTAACGTCCTGCAACTAATCGATCGAAGTTCGAACTTTTGGGCCGGCGCGGTTACTCCTGACCCCTGGGTTGCTTTTCGGGATGATAAGTTGACCCTACAGACCAACACGTGTTCTAATCGCACACTATGTCTTTATTAGTGTGCGCACCGAAAACTTCCAAGTAGATCACCTATTATAGAATTGCTCCACAACAAACACGCCTAACTCTGAAGTTCTTTTAGGTGAATTTCCGGAAAAAAAATGTGCACCTTATTGACATGAATAAAATTCCGGAGTGTTACTGTAGGTATAAAAAATGAATAGCACGTGACGTGGGTTTATTATACTTTTTCAAGACAAATTAACCCAAGCTTGAGGAGTGACGTTCCTTTAGGAATTAGACTTATCGGCAGTCGGCATGAAATGACAAATTTTTCAGATTTTACTACATTTTTTAATGTTAAATATTTATGCCATGTTATTAGGGGCTTTCTATTCTTAGGTCGGCTTCGTACCGACCTAAACGTAGGTCTTTATTATATATTTCATTTTAATTATTAAATTTTGATAAAAATATATAAATGTGCAGTTATACCCCTAATTTCAAAAAATTCATTTAAATAATGTAAATAAGTTCTTACTATTTTATAAGTATTAAATTAAAAATAAAAATTTACTTTAACTTAAATTAAAATTAATCAATATATATCAAATTAATTTCAACAACAATTCAATGGATATTCGTTTTCCATAATCTAATTGCACTAGCTATCAATAGTTGTAGAATACAATAACATAGGCTTATTTTTTTAGCTACGAAGTATATTATTTAGAAGTGTTCGATAGTTTATGTATCATTAAAATGGATAAATTAATTGTGATCATTAACTTTGGTTTGTGATTAAGATTAATTAATAAGGTTTACGTGTATATGTAATCATATAAATTGAAATTAAGGGCATTATAGTTAATTTGTATTTTTGTGGTGATTTTTAATGTTAAAGAAAATTAATTATAATCCATCGTACCAAAAATGACTTTGAACCGAAATGAATGGATGAGATTAAATTAAGCGCCACATGGCAACTATTGAATGAAGACCTGAGTTTAGGTCGGTACGGAGCCTGAGAATAGAAAGCCCATGTTATTATTGCAAAAAAGAAGAAAAGTAGTTCCTTAATGAACGGGCTGAGTTCTCCTTTTTCATGGATCGATCGGCCGTCCATCCATTTTAGTCAAACAACACAAAGCCTCTATTAGTGGATAATATTACGAGTTACATACTACTTTTAAGCAACCTGTTAATTAATGAATTATGAACGAAAGCTAGCAGTGGATTCGGTAATTCTCAATTATTAATCCAAAAGAACGGGAAATGCCATGCGAGAAGGACGGGTCTTCTTCAGACTATGTTCTTGACTTCTTTCACTCAGATGGTAGGTAAGAAATAAGAATTCGACTCGAGTTTGTTATGAAAGGTAATCAAATTCGGTAAGCTTTTAAACTAGTGATCCATACATATATTGACTCAATTCAAACATGAAAGTATATTTTAAATCATTAACATTTTGGTTTTTAAATGCACTTTATAATGAACATCGAATTTTAGCTTAGAGTTCATTACAAATAGTTTTTTTTTTTTTTTTTCAACTTGCAAAAAAAGTTATTAATAATGAAAACTGTATGTGAGAAATACTCTTAAAAATATAAAAATGAAAAACCACCACCGCCCAAATAATAGAACCAATACCTAAACAACCCACATTTACAAATAGTTAATATAGAGTTCAATTTCAACATACATTTTTTAACAAGTCGAGTCTAACTCAAGTATGTATTAATCATTCGACTTGGTTAAGAGCACCAGTAGTTACTTTTGTAGTTGGTTGTTTACTAGTTTAGATATTTTTGTGAAGTCAGGTGCTCAGCTCTGATTACAGACGTCAATGTCACTATATGCTAGGCTAAGATTTTTTTTTTATAATGAAAAATCTAATTATCCTACTTCTACTCCTATAAGATTACAGTGACACTACGTGCTAAGCATGTATTGAGTTGAGCAAAAAAAATTGGGAAGCATAGATTTAGCAAAGTTTTAGTGTGTTTGCAAATGCTTAGATAAGTGCTTTTGTGCTTTTTTAGTAGTAATTTTTTTTTTTTTTAGTGTTACATTTTACAACTTCTACGGTAATTGCTATGGGAAAAAAAAAGTAACCGTCCGAAATAGAGAATCAAGTAAACGACTGCTTCGACCTGCATTTGTTTATTTTCAATTATAAACAAGTGTTTTAATTAGATTTATCAAATCACTACAACTTTTAATTTTGTAATTTTAAATTGATTTTAACAAAAATATGAAACACTTAACTTTTAATCAACTTTTTTCAACTTCTAATCTATTAGCAAAAAAATAACTTCTAACAAAATAAATCTATTAGAAAAAAACAAAAATCAGGCTAAAATAATTCCTGAAATCGTCTACAAAAACACACACTTATGTATCAAAGCTTAGAATGATGATGACTACTTAAAAAGGAAAGGCAGTTGTAAAGATGGACCGGGATCCGGGAATGGACTATATAGACAATATGATGAGTTATTGCAGTGTGTGTATATAGTACTAGACGAGCACTTTCTTTTCTTTTCTTTTTGGACATATATATACTACTAGTAGCGTTTGTTGCATATCGATCCAAAAGAAAACAGTAGTAGTGGAATAAGATGATAATAATGCATGTTCTTCGTCATGTCCGTTTCTTCACCTAATATTGTCCAAATCCTTGCCACTGGTTCATCGCCCTCACTCGATCTCATGCATCCGTTACTTCCACGTGTTACCGGTTCTGTCTCCACGTAATAACCCAGCTATTTTCAGAACCATGAAAACACTTGACAACGAAATTCACTAATACTTCCCGCAGTCCTGTGAGGCTGTGACAGGCCTAAGACAACTACTATGTATGTATATAGATGATAGATCCGCCCCTCGGCCCCTGCACTCCAGGCTCGAGTTAACCCAGAGGAAGAATAAAGGGTGGATAATTTTCTTACAAGAAATCTATTTTATAGATAATATTTTTATTGATTTTCAAAATTTAGCCCATCCGAACTTTTGAAATAATTTTATATGTAACAATTTTCCCCTCTATTCAAGCATTAAATCTTGGATCCATGCAGTCATACATAAGATAAGGTGGTGTGGTGGTTAGGGAGTTGGAGTAACACACAAGAGGTCGGAGATTCGAATTTCGGCGAAGACATTATAACGTGGTAAATGAGTAGTTTAGGAGTAGGAGTAAGGTGGTCGAGGAGAAACATAAAGTGCAAAGAAGAAATTTTACTCGCCGTCGAAGGTTAACAAACTGAAGAAATTGAAAAGAATTCTGATCCAATTTTTAACTGCTTGCCCTGTCCATTTTCGTAAGCTTCAAGCCCCGTGGGCAATGAGCTCCTAGGGTAGAACAAAACAGACCGGAACTCTTTAGTGCTAGGAAGTGCATAAACGAGAGGAGAGGAGGAGAGAAAGAGTGCGGTTCATGAACCAAGTAGGGAATAACCCTTTAATGCTATGAAGTGCAGAAAGGAGAAGAGAGGAGGAGAGAAAGGTTTGGTTCAACCAATTAAGCGCAACCTATTTCTTCAACACTAATTTCCTTTGGGTTGTAAACCTAACCAAGTTAGGTTTATAAAACACTAATTAATCATCCTACATGGTCTTATTGACTCGATCTCAACTCTCAAGTACCTCAAAATTAGAAGGCGATTTTATCTTTGTTCATCTTAGTTTAAACTGTACCTAATGTACACGGAATGATTAATTTGAAGAGAATTAAGTAGATCCAAATATCTAACCCATGTTACGAATATTGTAGTACTCCATAACATTTTTCTGTCGTGTTGAGCACGGAGTACCATATTGGAAGGAAAGCAACCAGCTCCTCGATCGATCTGAAAAGTAAGTATACTCCTGCAGTATTCATTCATTCATTCTTGAACAGACACTGAGACGTGCTAACCCAAACTTGCAGCACTTTGTTTTTCTTAAATTGAAAGAAACAAAAATTGGTACTCACAAAAAGCTTAAGCTTTGTCGCTTCCCAATAATTATTCTATTCTCACACAATACGAGGCTAGCTACTATAGAACAACGGTTTCATTTACCTTACCGATTTAAAGCCTCCATGTTACTATACGTACGTTACTAGTTTACAAAAACAATGCTCACACAACACTTCAAAATCTCATGTCGCCTCCATGTTATACTGTTTGTGTAACGCCACGATGATTAGCTAAGATCAGGACGAACGTAGGATTTTATGTCGGGGGAGAAAAAGAATATAACGTAATATTATTTTAAAATTAATAAGAAAAATGTAACTATATGTAAATTCAATCTTTTTAAATTTAATAATTATTCAACATCATATTTATCACTTTCAAATGTACTTTACATTAAACAAAAATATTCCAAAATTGTAGAATTTGAATATAACAGTTACATATGTTTTTAAAAAATATATTCACTATGGAAAAAAGGTTGTAAGAAAATGAAAACTTGAAAAGGGAACAATATAGAAAGTTAGAATTAAAGAGGAAAATAAAAGTATAACACTAGAAAGTAAAAAGTGGGAATTGGAAAGGAAAAGAAAAGGTTAAAATGAGGAATATGAGGGAAGTAAAAATGAAAAAATGGAAAACAAGAACCAAAGAAATGGAAAAAAAAAAAAAACGCAGAGCCTGGGTGTCGAACTTGAGACACATGATAAAGAGGAAAGCTTTTTGGGAACACCATTTTGTTATCACCCATCTGCAATGAAAGTATATTAAATTAACCTAAAAAAAATATTATAGTACATTCACATAAAAAAATCCAACACTTGAGGCCCCTTGCGCCTTACTGTGCTCGCCTCCGGCCAAGATCGAATCTTTTTGTCACGATTGAATTTTTCAAAAGTTTAATGTGTTGGGGATCGCAGGAACGTAATTTAGTCAGATATATTAATTATCTAACACTTCCCGCACTCGTGACCAGTTTGAGACTTTTTGGGTAGGTCAATCAAGTAATTTAATATGGGGTGGAGTTTGTCTCCGAAAAGATTCGAACTCATGTGATTGAGAGCCAGATGGCTCTCATATGATATACTGATCAACATAGACTCATAGGCATGTATGGCTCACTGCTCAGTACCGCTTCCGACTTAACTAAGAGAGTCAGGTCTTGATGGATTATTGTTCGAATCATTACATTTACAAATATATCATTATATATAGTTCACACGCCTGCTTTTGTAAACTTTTAGGTGTGTGAACTATATATAACTAATTACTGAAACAATGTAGAAGGAAAATGATGGTCATATTAATTTGAAGTACAGTTTAGTTACATGTAACACAAACTAAAATAGCATATACAAAGCCCACAATACACTCAGAAACATTACACAACGCCTGATCGAATACAAAGTTGCATTGCTTATAACAATTAAAGCACATTAACTTTTGTATTACTACAAACCAACAACATACCGATTTAGTTTCATGCTAACAACATTTCATGATGAAAATGTGTAAAAAAAAATTACGAATATATAACTTAACGCGCGAGACTGATTCTTGGGGTACTGGAGGCATGACTGAGCCTTGGGGTGGAGGCATGGCTGAGCCTTGGTGTGGAGGCATGACTGGTCCTTGGAGTCGAGGAAGAAGAAGATGAAGAAGTTGAAGCCGGAGAAGGCCAGAACTGGGCGTTCTTCACCTTGGAAATGCTTGAGAGTACCCCTAGAGGTGTCACCTCTCCAACAATTGTCACTTTCTTTGTGTCCAAATTTATACTGAATGACTTTACTCCTGTAAAAGAAAAAGGACCACAAGTTTTGTCTATCCAGTTAACCATCTAGATCCCTGGATCTTAAAGTAAAACATGTTCAAACTTCAAAACTTCTCTTTTTCTTTATCCGGGTAATTCATGACAAACTGATTTTTTGAACATGTACTTACAAAAGTGAGACAGTAAATATAGATTCCATGGTTGGTAGATCAGTTAATAATGTTTATTCTCTTTTCGCAGATCAGGTACCTTATAAGCTATCAGTTCACGTACTAAAGTTAGGTGATCATACGAAAATGAAAAACTTAATTAATTACCTTCCATTCTTGAAATATGCTTCCTCAGTTTCCCTTCACATCCCTTGCAATGAATGGACACTCTCAACTCCACCACCTGCTACAATCGATCACAAACATGTACAGTCACTAAAACAAGCCTAATATTACTTAGCTAATACTATTCATTTCAGTGAAGCAAAAACAAACCTGATTGCTACTAGACTTATTAAGTATCGCATTAGTCTTCTCATCAATCAGATGATCACTCAATCTCCTAGCCAAGCTCTTCTCCTTTGTAGACGAAGACCGAAAAGTATCCGAATCGTGACCCTTAACACTGATTTCCCTTGTTCCGACCTGACTCGGAACAATGGCGCGTTCATTGTTGTTGAGTATAAAATCAACATACGGTTTGTCACTCAACAAGTACTTAGTTGGTGATTTTGTGACTTCTACATCAGCGGAGCTCTTTCGGCGTAAAGGTTCGGTTTGATTATTGGATGTATTGGTAGATTTTCTGGACCGGCAGGTTGGATCCATTGGGAGTTGAGAGGAGCAAGGTGGGCCGTATGTTCGGTTTTTGCAGTGTTCGCCTAGGCGGTGAACAATGCGTCGGTCCAGGCCAGGCCTGGTGCCGTGGCGGACTATGGCCCGGCTGTCCATGCTTGAGCATATGGCTGTGGAGGCTTGTGAGGCACAGAAGAGGTCTATGGTTTTCATTTTTTGTTGTTGTTGAATTGGATATTGTGATTTATGTTTGTCTTGGGGAGTGACTAAGAAGTGGTTGAGTTGGTGTGATATGTATGTAGCTAGACTAGGGAGTTTGAGAAAGATCTTTAAATCAAAGGGGCATGGACATGGAAGCTACTTATAAAGTGAAGTGTGGACTCATTTCAAACTTGGGGAAAAGGATATATAGAGATTATTATTTGGAATATGGAAGTAAAGAAAGGTAAATAAATAGTCCATTCTGGAGGCTAGTGTGATAATTGCACAATACATCCCTCATGTCTTGGTGAAGTGCAATCTATTTAGTACAGTACCATTGAGCTTTACAACTATCTCGGCTCGAGTCGAGTATGCTAGACTCGCTTACGAAACGAGTTAAAATTTAGACTCGAGCTCATTAATAAAGCGAGCTATATGTTAGGTTGAGCCTAACTCAAATACCTTATCGAGCGAGCCAAACTCTAGTCGAATTGTCGTTAAGTCTCGGCTCTCATGACATCGTGAGCGGGAGGTTGCACATGTAGCACCTCCATTTGAAAAATGGTATTCGTGGCAAAAATCCCATGCGATTTTGTTTCTGTTTTTTGTTTTTGTCCAAAAAATTGAATTTTGTAAACCCTACTTTTACAACTTTTCTAACTTTTAAATAATTTTTACAACCCTCTCTATTAAATTTTCTAATATTCCAACTTTATCAACTTTCCCATAAATTAATCTACTTTAATTTAAAACTGTTCCAAACCGTAGGGTTCAATAAATCATCACATGCTTGGGTTGTGGCTAGTTCGTGAACCATGAAAAATCCAGTAGCGGAGAGTAATTAGGAGTCTTTGTTAATTTAGGATAAGCAGTATTTCGAGTTTCTGAAAGATTTCGTAGAGATAAAGTCGAATAGATTTATGATTTATCTTTACAATTCTTTTTTGTTTAGAAGTATGGTGATCCCGAACGGTGTCTGGATCACTAGTTTATAAGCTTAGCATTTGTTTACTTTTTTTCTACACTTTTAATTGATGAACAAAGATATTACCCAAAATATCTTCTAAGTCTCTGATTCTCACTGTCTTTTTCAACTATAAAGGTTCTTAATTCTTTTCCTATCCTTCCTTTTTTTAGTTAATTATCATTGGAGGATGTCTAATTTGTGCACTTTATAACGAACTACTCAACGACTTACCGCCAATGCCAGATCCCCACACAAACACACCCCAAATCGTCATTGAACCAAGCCAGTTCTGAAGCATACCCCATCAATCAAGGTAAAAATATCCCAACACTAGTCATCTCGTTTATATATGTGAGTATGTGACTAAGCCACAATGGGAAAAATATGGCACCAAACTAATCCTTCCCTTTAGATAAAGTCGTTAGTCGTATGGATATATTAGACAAAATATTGGGCTCATTTTTTCTTTTCTATTAATTTAAAAAGGCCCTATGGTGTCGATGGTGGTTAAAGAAAGTTAGGATTGCTTTATCATCTTTTTCTCGCGTTATGATTACTAACACACTTTCAATAGGGATTAGGCAAATTTGGTTACACCTTTGTACCTTTCAACTCTCAATGTTATAATTGGCAGATGATTGCTTAATTAATATTATTCACCTACAACACACAGTAATACAGCCGAAAGTGTAGCCTTTCACATCTTCTTCGATGTTTGTAATTTTCTTTACAATAGTACTATTAGTATATTTTACCTTTGCTCTTCTTGATTATGAAACATACATGAAGTGAGGAGATCATAAATCTGGAGATACGGTTGCGGCCGGGTATGGACCATTATTGCCTTAAAAAAATTATTTTTTTTATTATATTTAATACTTAAAATTTTTGATTTATTAGATTTCTTCGAATTTATGAAACAGAACGTGTGTGTAAAAAGACAAACACCGTGAAATCACAAAATGTTCAGACAGACACCCAAAAAAGCAAATGAGAGCGTGATGAAGTGTTGATCGCAGTGTTTAATTCCCACATAATTAAGCACATCACGTGAAATTATGCTTGGGGGTGGTCCGTATCACACGTATGTCAAGAATAAATCTTTAATTTACTAACACAAGTAGTAGCTAGATGATGAACAGCCACTTCTGTAACAATTGTCATTCTTGATGTTTCAATATATAACCGTTATTATCTGACAGAATATACATATAAAACCTTGATGATTCTCTATGTCTTCCATGTCCATTTTAATAACCGTGCCCAGTTGTTTTTCCATTTTTTAAATATTCCACGGGATATGTCCGATCCTAGCTTTCCATGATATTGTGTTAAATGTTACTCCCCTTCCACTAAAACTAAAAAATTAAAAAATTACATTTGATTTCAGGACAATTTCTTCTTTTAGTTGCATGTTGGAACATGTGGAATAGTCGGAGCAAGTCATATCACGAGCATGCTCGCTATACTCCTATGGATAATTGTCATTTTGTAACTATGTTGTCTAGTTTGAATTTAGCACGGTTATCCATTCTACTAAACCCATTCATCAATAGGTTTTGTCTTAGGTATCGGAATGCACGCCAGCTCCTCGTGGTATTCTAAAAGTGAATTACACGAAAGTGTGGGGGCTATTGTTTGTGATCATAATGGCAAGGTGTTGTCTTGGACTCGAAAAAAGATTTCAGGTGATTTGAGGTTTGATATACTTCTAATTGGATACTTGTCATCATTGAGATTTTTTCAACTCCAACCAATAGGTCGGGGGTTCGAGTCACCATGGAGCTAAATGGAGAACATTTATTAATCTTCGCTTTGCTGCTTAATTTTAAAAAAAAAAAGATACTTGCCATTTTTTCTGTGATTATATTGTACAGTTTCAGTCTAGCACGGTTACCCATTCTACTAAGCTTGTCCACAACAGGTCGTGTCAGAGTCCTCCTACTAATCCCGTCCACTAGCAGGTCGTGTTTGAGGCCCCTTTGTATTTTAAAAGTAAATTTCGATGCTGATATGGATAATGTATTCATTCACGTAAGTGTGGGGTAGGGTTGTTAACAAGCAGATTCGATCTGATCGTTGGCTCTATCGATCAATGATCGTCAGAAATATAGGGTTGATCGTGATCGGCTCGTGACCGTCGAGTTTCACAAAATTTTGATCGTGATTGGCTCGTCAAATGATCAAATTGATCGCGAGCTGATCATGATCGCAATCGCTTGGCCCGTTAAAGTATGAAAATTAGCTCTTTTACTATGTAAATTTGTGAATCATAGATACAATCTATTACAAACACTACAACAAATAAGACTAACATAAATTCAAAGTACATAACACATATTCGAAAGTTGTTGGACACATATTCATACAAAAACAATTCAAGAATGTCATGAGAGTCGAATTTTAATTTTCATATGTTCCACAATGGTAGTGTAAATGTAATTACAAATTATGATCTAGGGTTAAGATAGGTATATATATAATCATAATAATAATAATAAAATGAAAACACTTAAATTAATTATTGATCGCGTTGACTGATCTCGATCACGATCCAAGTTTTGACGGATCTTTATCACGACCGCTCACGATCAACTTGATTCGTTAAAACCCTAGTGTGGGGGAAATTCTTCGGAATCATAATGGCAAGTGTGGGGGCTATTGCTCATTTTGCAATTTAGCTTTTTATGATTAACAATTTTCAATTTTAATTATAAATTAATGTATATAAATGTAAAATCTCTTAAAATATTATATAAGAAACCATTCAACCTTCTAAATTTTTATTATGTGATTTTGTTAAATATTTTAGTGTTATAGTGAAAATGAAAAAAGCTATAGATAATTAAAAGATGAAATGGAACAACTATTAATATTAATTTGATAAAATGGGATAACTATTTTGGTACGGACGGAGTAAGTGAAATTGTAGTCTGTAATGTAACCGTGATGATCTATCACGCCATATAGCACCGGTGATCGAGGTATAAAAAATGTAAACAGGTACCGTGGTAGTGCAAGACAAAGATTATCGAAATTATGTGCTTTCCAAGTGATATGAGTCATTAATAATGCAAAATGTAATGATGACAATCTTTAATTTAATTTAAAGAAAGAAAAGAAAAACAAAAAGGGCACCAATACTGTCTATGATCCTCAACTGTAACCTGCCTTTAATCCCCATTCCTTACTGAAATATTTACAAGTTCAATTTTATTTTAAACCACGCGTTTAAAGGTGTGGGGTGTATGTTTGCACAAAAGATTAAGGAGTTGCCTTTCCCTAATCTTATTACGATTACCCTCTCTTTCCATGCGATCCTCTCCTTATTGCGATTTTAGATCATTCGTGGAAAGTTCATCCCTTAATAATGTTTATAGACTTCATCCGTTTAGTTAAAATGATGTGGTGCATTTTGTGTATTTTAAGAATACGATGAATTTTTTTAAAGTTTGTATTGGTATCTTAGACAATAAGGTTAAAACGTAAAAGATTAAAGGGGTTGAATAATATTTTAAATTTTGTAGTCTAATAATATTTCTCAGATACCTTCTCAGATATCTAATAATTAGATCCAGATCACCGAAACTTTGTATGCATTTTACTTGTACACTTATACAAGAACAGGGTACATTATTTACATGTACTGTATATACAACCCACATTTTAGCATTAAATGTATGCATTTTCAGAATATTCATTCTTTATATGTGCATTCGTACAAGTCCACTCCTAGAAGTCACATCATAATTCACAACAACATCACACCAGTTCACAGCATCACAAAAAGCTATTGAAAGCGAAGAGTCAGTAAACAATGAACTTCATATACACATTGAAAAGACTGTGTTGGGAGTTATTCGGTGGTGCAGTGGAAATGAGCTAGAGTGGTGAAGGGGAAGTGCAGGGTTCGATCCCTTGATTGTGTTGCGAAGAGGCCAGTTCATGAATAACCTCTCAATGCCACTTTACATTACCATCATCTTGTTGAATTAACTTATAAAACTATCTAAATAATCCCAGTAAAAATTATAACACCAAAAGACATGATTCATCCGTTAGATTCTCTACAATGTAGTATCCTCACTTTTTTACTTAAGAATGTCGATGTTTAAATTTATCATATAAGAACGGATACATTATCCAGATGTATATACAATCTCCACATTGCACACTTAATGGTTTGAGTATACAATTTCACTATGTACATCCTCTGCCAATATAAACAAGTTCACCTAGATTTTTTTGTATACTGCCACCATACACTTTCATAATGTTTTGAATATAAATGTAAAGCCAAACACCTAACAAACAAGTTATAAGTCACACATTTTATAGTCCTTTTGTGTAGTTAACCATATTTTGTATTTTCTGCTAGTCATCATATAGAATAGACCAATGATAGATTCATAGGTAAACAAAAATCTGTAGAAGAAAAGAAAGAAGGAAAATCCTAAATTTTTATTGAATCTATCCTAGAATACGGTGGTAGTATCAATTTGTATATCTTTAGGAACCCATTGCAATATCTTGGAAGAGAATATATAGAAAATATTTGGTAACCACACGAAGCATTAATTTGAAATCCAAGGTTCAAGAAATATAACTTGCAAGATAATATAGACATGGAGAGATACGACACGAATATGATGGTAAGTGGCCGTTTTGATGGCTTGTCGGGGGAAGATGGTGGAGTGACGGTGGTAGATCTGATCGACAGTGAGGAGAGACGAATTTGTAGAGAGAGAAAGGTAAATTAGGTGAAGGTAGATAATGAATTTTTGGAATATGAGAAAAGAACAAATGCATATAGCTATGTAGTATTGATGAACAAAACCAAATACGTACATAAAACTACACGAAATTACTTCGTTGTGGACCTAAGCAAATTAATTAATCGTACTTGGGACCGGCCCGAGAGGTCCACAAGACCAAGAGTCTGCCACACACCAGGCCCACACAAGTCCATATGAACAAGCCGACGAGTCTGACGAATAACAGGCCCATACAAGTCTATTAATCCCACGAATCTGCCACATACGAGGCCCAAGCCCAAAATATAACGTAAAACCCTAAAAGGCAGCGTATTTTATCTTCTTCTCCTTCGTCTTGTTCACTCCCTCTGTGAAACTCCACGCCGTCAAAGACTCCAAGCCGTCCACTCAACAAACGAAATGGGTAAGAGAAATCATGTTCCCAAATTCCATTAGCATACTCTACTGGGAATCTCGTTGATTTTCCGATGAATCTAAGCTTAATAATTTGTATGATTTGTTATTGTGATATACAGCTCGCATCAAGGTGCACGAGTTGAGGCAGAAGTCGAAGGCCGATCTATTGGCCCAGCTGAAGGATCTAAAGGCCGAGCTAGCCCTATTGAGGGTTGCCAAGGTCACCGGCGGCGCACCTAACAAGCTGTCAAAGATCAAGGTCGTGAGACTTTCGATTGCTCAGGTTCTGACCGTCATTTCTCAGAAGCAGAAATCCGTTCTCAGAGAGGCCTACAAGAACAAGAAGTACTTGCCTCTCGATCTCCGTCCCAAGAAGACCCGCGCCATTCGCCGCCGCCTTACCAAGCACCAGGTACACCCACAACTCTGATTTACTGATATTAATTTTATTTATGTTGCTTCTATATATAATTAGTGATTTGTATGTTTACTCTGTATTGTTATATTTGTTTCAGTAGTGTTGTATATAGTAGTAGGTCAGTATTTGGTTGATAAGTGATGCTTTTGTTCACTCAATATGCTTAAGAAAATTATTTGTTGAGCTACTAGTAGTAGCTTATCTATATTCTAAACTATAATATGGTAATGGTTGTTTAAGATTGCACTAGTGATTCATTACATGTAGTTTTCCTTTTCCCTTATGGTTGCAAGAAATTATTGATAGAATGCTCATGTTGGTTGGTTTTAGCATTTGTTCTTCTGGTGTCTCTGTCACTTGTTCAAGTTCAATCATAGCTCAATGTTTATTCCACTTGTAAAATAATACTGATCTAGTATAAGATAACTCATTCGTGTTCTAGCTTTTGAATTTTATTTGTACTCCGAGAATTAGTTGAGAGCTTACATCTAGCTTGTCAATCCTGTATATGTAGTTTCAATCTTGTTTTTGGTGTTTCTACATGTTTAAGCTATGTTGGAGCAACCATACTGTTTTATTAGGCCTTTAAACTAACTTGGAACTCTCTTATTAGCCTAGCCCTTCATCTGCACTATAATTTGGTAATAATCTTTCAAGGCTTGGAACCCAATTGATGACTATTCATCTGTCTGCATATGATTTCTTATGCCAGACAATAGCTCTATGCGTGGCTATTTGTATTAATGCTCACCTTTCGTGCCTTGAAATGACTGTTTCTTGCCCTTGTTTCTCTCTCTGAAGGCATCTTTGAAGACTGAGAAGCAAAAGAAGAAGGAGATGTACTTCCCGTTGAGAAAATACGCTATTGCAGTTTAAGCTTAGCTAGCGTGTTCTAGGGGATTAATTTTGGTGTTTTTTCATCTTGTTTGATATTTGCTACACAACTTTAAATTTATCATGTTTGTTCTATCAGACTTCAAGTTGGAATACTATTACTCCTATTTCAAGAAGTGATTAGTTCTTTCTGCTGGACATCTCAATGTCGTCTAGCTTTCTAACTTCTTGGTCTTTTCTTAAAATTAATGGCTGGTTTCAAATCTGATGTGATTGGGATTTCATCCTCAACGTCTTGTATTAATGTATCGAGATGGTTAACAACATATGACTAGCAGGCTTTCAACAGGCCCATCTAGCTTAGCTAATTCACATTCTGCTTCTTTGCATAGAAACTTTTATTATAATGTTTGTTTAGATTTGGGGCATCGGCCTGATTTTCTTGGAAGTGTTGAGAATTGTTCATCATTGAATGTGTTTAGGCATACTTGTCGTAGCAGTAAAATCCTTGAGAATGTTTCTGCTTTTGTATAGTTGACTCCGGGTTGCTTTAACCTGATTAGCCTATCGCAGGGTATGAACATGTGTTCATTGCTTCACTTACTCTTCATGCCATTGTATCTGTGGTAAGCCTAATCTGACCAAACTTAGTACACTACTTAGAAATTAGATCTGGTTCAGTTGTGGAGCGAAGTGTTCTCTTCTAGATATAATATAGTACTCGTTTGGTTGATTGCTGTAAATATTACAAGTGGATGACATTTTTTAGGCCAAGCAACAGTGAAGTCTGAAGTGTTTGCGTGAAGGACAGATGCATTCACATGTCAAATGTGCACAATGTAGTTGGTGGTGGGGGTCATATTAGGCATCGTAGATGGTGGTGGGGGTCGTATTACGCACATTGGGATCATTCAATCCATTGGAATCTAATGTGGAGCAATTAGAATCACAAAAAGTAATCGATTAACTTTAGGTCGTTATATAACCCCTACGAAATGGTAGTGTGTGTAGTTGATGATGCCCTCCATGTGAAGTAACTCATTGCACTAGTATATCCATATGCATGTAGTGAAAGTTGAAATAGATGCATTAATGTAAGGAGAAAAGTAGTTATTATGTATGGTGTGGATTAAAGGTTGGTGTTTAAGCTTGATTTTGATTGATCCCCAACTTGGGACTTTATAAATAACGTAATCAATTTCCTAGAGCCTTTCTGTTTGTTCTGCTGCTTCTGCTAGTCTATTTGATTTGAGGTCACTTTGTGGGACTCTAATTTCGATAATGATACGTGGTAATTGGTAGAGTTGTAGGTGAACAATGTGATCTGGTGTATTCAACTTGATATACTCCCAAAATGTGTCGTAGTGAGTTGAGTTTGACTTGGTGAACCAGATGATAATAATAAACAACACTCCTCATAGTACCTTCAGTCAAACTCATGAATGAAGGTACTTCATTCATACTCATGATTCTATTTGTGCCACTGTGGTAGAGGGCGGAGGGTGTGGAAGAGGGCGGATGATTAGATTAATCACGAGTATGCCGCCGTGAAGAAAGGGGTTTTCTTGCCGTGGATGAGAGCAGAGGGTGACGCTTTGGAAGAGGGCGGGGGGATTAGATTTTTTCTGGTTTCTTTTTCCTATTTGGGTGACTGTGGAATGAAAGAAAAGTCTAGAAACTTTGAGTGAAACGTAGAAATTTGGAGATGAAACGTGTCAAGATTATATTGGAGCTAATAGTATAGTTAATATATTGGCTAATAGTAAATCTAGTTAAAAAAAATAATAATAACTTACTGCTGAATAAGGTAACGACATTTCTTCATTAAAAATTTAAAATACATTTGGTTTTTCCTCTTTTTGGTCGATGATGATTGATGATGACCGTGAATGAATTGTTTTAGTTTTTATATATTTTTTACTACGTGACATAATGATCTCGTTTCTTTTAATTTATGAATAATAACCTGGTTGAATGAGTAAGCGTAAGACAACAAATTCTGGAGAATTATTTGACTCTTTCTGACGTTTTCGGATCAAATTCTGCAAACGGAGATACATGTTTGAAGTATTCTTAAATCTTAATGCTATATATTTTTCTATAAACAAAAATATTCTTGATCTATTCTTTCGTCGTGTAAGCAAACATATTAATGCCATTAAGGCGGGACGAGTCATGTAGTAGTCTATATATATATATTCTGCAATACGTCTAATGTCTCGTTCCATTTTATTGATGATTTTGACAATAGAGGAGGTTACAAACTCTTCCTCACTATGCATGGCAATATGGCATGTAAGTTGGCATGTCAAAAAGAGACTTGGCACGGCACCGAGTTGAATTTGACCGACGCAGATAAAGTCAACATATGGTATGTAATAAGTTGACATGTAAAATTAATTGTAAGTGTCAATAAAATCGAAATAGGTCAAGTTTTCTAAATTATGATTCACATGGCATAAATTAGAAGTATTCACTCACTCGCGCGTCAAATGTCAAATGCTATTCAAATTGAGCGGCTGGTGTGGTGTCACAAATAATTTCAGCTAGCTACTTCAAGGTCAGATATATACTACTACTAGTCAATTAGGTCTATAGACTATAGTGACCCAAATTACTAATTTAACCTCATATCGTCCTACACTTTTATGTCGACTGTTGCATTCAGATATAATAACGATGGGATTTAAATAATACTCATACAAGAATACAAGATAGTTATGATGATGTGATTTTCTGTAGGATGGAAAGATGAAAAGATGGATTTCTCAAAAAAAGATGAAAAGATGGAAAAAGGAAATGACTTTGTTAGTAGAGGGTAGTTTATTAGGACTTAGGTAGGAAAAAAATGTCTCTCAGGATATATTTTCTCCAATTGTCAATTATATGTAATAAAAATTGCATTTTAGCAAATAGGGATGAGAGAATGATTTAAGTCAACATTATAAAAAGTGACACTATAGTCTATGTCTATCTCAGATTGATCATACAAATTTGAGAACATGACTTTGTGAGTTTTGGATGCTTTATTCAAGACTTCAGAAGTTTAAGGGCTTGCGGTTGAATGTTTGAAAGTTGGAGGATTTAGTCGCGCGATACTCTTGCTGAAATGTACTCTATTACAGTAATCTCCAACGGTTGCTGCTACTCTAATGTGGAGATGAAGCTGGCCTGTATATGTGCGAACAGAGAACTTTATTAGCTCGTTTGGGCAAATTTCATTCATTTTCTTCCATCTTTTGGTTTAGTGTATAATTAGTTCTACAATAAATTTCTACACGCGATATTCTTCATTTGAAACTAGTCTAGAATTAATCAATATTCCCCTCATGTAATTAATATTACGTACCCTACATAATTAATGCTTTTTGCATGTGGTTTGGATTGTGATGGGCACTATATTCGCTTGCAAGTTGTGAATTGTGATATTAAAAAGTGACATTTCATCTATAGGAGGTCGTCCCACTAAGCATATGCGTAAATAGCAGGCACCTACTTACAAACAAGAGATAAGATGAAAGAAAAGTTGACAAGGCCTTTGCTGCTTAATTTTGTGGACATTTGATTGAAATGGAATATGCATGCATACCACACAAGAGTAAGAATCAAGTATACTATATAAAGTATGTGTATATGCCATTTGTTTTGTAAGGTTAATGTATAAATACGGTGATATTAAAATATGTCAAATCCGTTGTAATACGTTTTAAGGTGAATGAGGGCGATCTAAGTTTACGTTCATGGAGTCTGGAAGCAGGGGCGGCTTAGGCCCTGTGCAGTCAGCCCGACCGCACAGGGCCTCGTAAAATTTGGGACCTCAATTTATTTTATCTAATGGTTATATACTTGTGTTTATGACTAAAGTTCATTGAGTTATAATGTTCCAGTGGTGAGAAGTCTTGGTTTTTTTATCCCTTGTTATGATTGTTTGGGCCAATCTTTCGGGGTGGAACAGGGCCTCCAAAACCCAGAGCCGTCCCTGTCTGGAAGACCTTGGTTCAAGTTAAGTCGATTTTACTTTTGGACTTCCTAGTATCAATTAAGAAAGAGTCATTTGGACTACACGAGGTAATGGGCCCAAAAGTAGGTCCGAGAGAAGAAGCATAGTGAACCTCGCAGAGAGTATGACTATGTGAGGACTAAGGACACTAGTTGTCCAGGTTTCGTCCGTCACACCTTCCTTATGTCCACTTCTCTATGAGAACCAAGAAAAATGACTCTACTTAACAAGTCAAAGGACCACGGATTGCATCCCCTATCCTACGTCAGGACCTTGCATCCGCAAGTTATGATCCAGAAAATAAAGTATGCTCAAAATCTTATTCCACGACCGCGAGATCCGGTCCTCGAAGAGTTTTAACCCAAAAAATCAAGGCTCAGAACACCTCCCTTGGACAAAACTTAGTCTAGGAGAAGGACCATGCATGAAGAGGTACAGTGGGCCACGGGAAGTGGCACCTAACGTACTCTAGAAGATATATGAAAATATCCCTAGTTGGACAAGGACCAAGCACATTAAACATGTATTGGGCCTACTCCCACCACGTGGCACATTCTGGAGTTTACACTTGTCATGATATGATTAGACTAACTTAAGGAGGACAAATGTCTATAAAGTTGTTCAATCCCCAAATCAAGGTATCAAGTCAATTACTCTCATACACACCTCTTGACTTGGACACAAGTTGGTGAACACTCTCCTTTGAGTAAAGTCTCTTCTTATCTCAATTTGACCATATGACAAATTGATCATATTGCACTAATTCCCTCACCTCCCACTTTGGAGATACACGGGTTTAGGAAAGAATTGAATGACAAGTGCATCAATGGGGAAGGACCATGCATCAAGGGAGATGGACGACACTATTTAAGGACTACTTGTACTAGTTGAGAAGGACAACTAGCACTACTTGCTTGAAAAGGATTATGTCTAGTCGTGCACTACTTGAGAAAGACCACGCACACTACTTGGAAAGGACCTTAGCACTAAAGAAACTGAGGAAGAAGGGACATTAGCACTTAGGAACTAGCACATTTGCATTAAGGAAGGAGAACCTTTCTTATGCTTATCGGGATGGAAATGACTTGGAATAAAGGAATGTAGACAACTTATAAGGAACAACAGTCCCCATCTTCAAGCGTGTCAACGAACTATGAAAAGTCACCCCCCACTTGCATATCAATGATTAGTAATCAAGTCAATGAAAAGAATAGACGCTAAAATCGGAGGGAGGGGTGGGGTGTTACATAACATTAGAAATCAGGGTGAGTTCTCATACATATGGACACACACTTTACACTCGGAGTGAAAAACTTTCATCTCAACATTTCTCCTTTCTGTATACTAGCTATGTGTGTGTGTGTGTAACAAAGTTACACTACAGACTTATTTCATGGCTTGAATTTGTGCTTAATTTATCATGAACATTGCACCCCCTACTAGCCTTATAATGAAGTGCTAATTAGCTGCAACACCCACATGTCTGGTTGCTAGTGAATGGAGTGGACTTTTAGGGGGTGCCCGTCGGTTTACAATTCTAATCAAGTCCACATCTATGTATATATATAAACCATCTTGACGATCAAAAAAAAGTAGGGGCAGATTGAACTTGGAATACATCCAGTTGGACCAGTTCCAAACATTAATAGCTAGGCTGGTTTATAACGTATGGGTCATAAACTATCAATTGCAAATTGATGCAGCGGCTACGTGACAGAAAGGGTTGTTAGTCGAAAGTTCGTTGATTCTACCTAAGAATACCGAAAACCGACAATTGTGAGAAAACCTCGTTTTTATTAATCAAACAATACTGAATGTAAAGAACGACAGACATGGTATTTAAATAGCAAAATCATAACTTGACGGAAAGGAAAAGAACTCCTAACTAAAACCGATATCTAATACTAACTATGAATTGGAAAATGACTCTAACTAACTAAGTATCTAACGATGCTGCAACTCCTTTGGACATGCCAACTTAGACAGGAAATTGTCTCCCACTTATATTGCATCATTCCCCCAGGTTGGAGAAGATTCGACCTCGAATCTGGAGCCGCGTCATCATCAGAAGAGGACTCACCAGCAAAGGGAATAAGATGCTTCACGTTAAAAACATCAGCCGTATGAATATGACTAGGAAGGCGGAGACGATAAGCATTTGGATTAATCTTTTCCACAATCTCAACGGGACAAATCTTCTTGGCAGACAACTTGTTATACTCACGAGCAGGGAAGCGATCCTTCGTAAGAATGGCCCAAACATAATCACCAACAGCAAACTCAACGGCGCGGCGACGAAGATCAGCCTGGGCTTTATATTTAGCAGTAGTGGCGACCAAATGGTCATGAGTAGCTTTGTGGACTTGAGCCAGCTGCTCAACCAGTACGTCGACAGTAGTATGCGAACGCACCTTGCTAGGCAAAGCGATCAAATCAAGGGGACTCCGTGGAGACAGACCATAAACCACGTGAAAAGGGCTAAACCCCGTGGAGCGATTAACCGCATGGTTATGAGAAAATTCAGCTTGAGACAGTCTTTGATCCCAAGCCTTAGGATGATCACCCACTAAGCTCCGAAGCAGATTCCCCAAGGAACGGTTGACGACTTCCGTCCGACCATCCGTTTGGGGGTGGTAAGCACTACTAAAATGCAGTTGAGTATTGACCATACGCCATAAGCTACGCCAAAAATGGCTAACAAATCGAGTGTCGCGATCAGAGACAATAGAGGCAGGGAGCCCATGGAGGCGATAAACTTCACGAAAATAAAGTTGTGCGACCGCCATAGCATCAGAAGTTTTCTTGCAGGGAATAAAGAGTGAACCATTTTCGAAAAATGGTCAACAACCACGAATATGGAGTCAGAACCCTTTTGGGTATGCTGGAAGCCGAGGACAAAGTCCATGCCCACGTCGAACCATGGCTGTAGAGGAATGGGTAATGGCAAATATAACTCAGCATTAGTGGAGGCGCCTTTGGCCAGTTGGCAGATACGACAACGAGCAACAAAGTGACCAACTTCTTTGCGCATGGTAGGCCAAAAATAGGAGCTGGAAATAAGTTGAAGGGTACGGTCACGCCCCACATGGCCCTCATTATTGAGCTGTTGAATGATTTTAAGGCGCAAGCTGCAATCTGGGACGCATAACTGGATGCCTCGGAATAGGAAGCCTCCTTCTAGTATAAAGCCCATCGATTCACCTTGCTGAATCCGAGTTAATATTGGAGAAAAGAAGGGATCATCAATGTATAGTTCCAAGAAGGAGTCAAAACCAGGAACATAAACCCGCATTTCAGTGAGCAATCCCCTACGGCGACTGAGCGCATCGGCCACGCGATTGGAAATACCGGCTTTGTGCTTAATCACAAAAGTGAACTGCTATAAATAGGAAGTCCACGAGACATGGCGGTGAGAAAGCTTATCTTGGCTGCCAAGATGTTTAAAAGAGTTATGATCTGTATATAAGACAAACTCCTTGTGGAAGAGATAATGGCGCTAGTGTTTGATTGCTTGAACAATCGCATAGAATTCAATGTCATAGGTGCTAGAACGAAGCTTGGCACCTGAAATTTTCTAACTGAAAATGCCACGGGACGGCCAGATTGACTCAAGCCAACCCAAATGCTTGTCTTAGAAGCGTCACAGTGGAGTTCGAAAGGGTGTGCGAAATCTGGGAGGATCAAGATGGGGGCCGAGGTTAGGCGGCGTTTGATTTCAATAAAAGCAGCCTCGGCGTCCGGTGACCAGTGAAACTTAGTGCCTCTCATGCAGTCTGTGAGAGGGGCCATAATACCACTAAAGTGGGGAATAAAACGACGGTAGAAAGATGCTAAACCATGAAAGCTACGCACTTCACTGATAGTGGTAGGGCAGGGCCATTGTTCAACGGCCAGCACCTTAGTAGGATCGACTCGAAGTCCGTCTCGAGAAACCAAATAACCGAGAAACTGAATAGAAGTGGTGAGAAAGGCACACTTGGCCGTGGCAGCATAGAATTTATCTCGGCGTAAAACCAGTAGCACCTCACGTAAATGAGTAAGGTGAATCTCAACATCGTCACTGTAAATTAATATGTCATCGAAATAAACCACGACAAACTTACCAATAAAAGGGCGAAGAGCTTGGTTCATCACACGCATAAAAGTACTGGGGGCATTGGACAAGACGAAAGGCATAACAAGCCACTCATATAAGCCTTCGCGAGTCTTAAAGGCGGTTTTCCACTCATCCCCGAGGCGAATCCGAATTTGGTGGTAACCACTTTTCAAATCCAGTTTGCTAAACACTGTTGCACCACCCAATTGATCGAGTAAGTCATCCAACCGAGGAATAGGGAATCGATAGCGCACTGTGATCTTGTTGATGACACGACTATCAACGCACATACACCATGAGCCATCTTTCTTTGGCGTGAGAAGGGCCGGGACGGCACAAGGGCTAAGGCGTGAGAAGGGTCGGGACGGCACAAGGGCTAAGGCTTTCTCGAATATGTCCTTTAGCAAGCAATTCCTCCACCTGACGGCGCAACTCTTCATGTTCTTTAGGGCTCATACGGTAATGAGGGCGATTAGGAAGAGCAACACCAGGGACAAAATCGATGTGATGTTGAATATCACGTAGCGGGGGTAATTCCGGGGCAATGAAGCTGGAAAGACATCCGCAAACTCCAAGATAAGAGGCTGGGCCGGAGCCGGAACTGTGGGGCAAGTCTCATTGGTAACCAATGAGCAAAACAGGATAAACACGATGCCAGATTCTTGCATAGCTGCCTGAAAGGGAGCCCGGGATAAAAGAGTCGTGGGGGATGGTGAATGGATGGTGGGGACGGCAACCCTTCTGGGTTTAGTCGGTAGCAAAATAATTTTTGTACCATGAAAGGTAAAAGAGTAGGTGTTAGCACGACCATCATGGTAAACCGAATTATCATATTACCAAGGTCAACCAAGCAAGAGATGACACACATCCATAGGAACCACATCAAAATAGATAGCATCACGATAAGAAGAACCAATGGAAAAAGGAACAAGAACGCGGCAAGAAACAGTAACATCCATACCTTGACTAAGCCAAGAAAGGCGATACGGCTTAGGGTGTGGTCCAGTAGAGAGATAGAGTTTGGTGACTGCAACTTCGACAATAACATTCTCACAACTACCCGCGTCAATGATAAAAGAGCAAACTTTGCCGCCAATGGTGCAAGTGGAGTGAAACAGATTGTTGCGTAACCACTCAGTATCCGGTGCACGAGGGGTAAGACAAGAACGGCGAAGCACTAGCAGGGGTCCCACATCACCGGAGACATACTCTTCATCGTCGGCAGCATCATAATCATCATATGTTGGGGGTGTATCAGCCAACAGAGTAGACTCAGAGGCCAGGGCGTCAGTGGCATCATTAAAGAGACCACGAGTTGGCAGAATTGGGTTGCGACAATCTGCAATGCGGTGGCCAATTTCACCACAATTGAAGCAGCGAATACCACCGGTACGTCCCTGTGCTGTAGTAGGAGGAGCACGAGTGGACGGAACAGGGGCGGGGATGGAGTCAGAACCAGTGTGGGAAGAACCAGCAGCACTGGTTGATGTAGTAGACTGTCGTTAACCACCTGGACCGCGTCGGGCGAGCTGCTTCTCGGCTTGGCAGGCACGCTGGCGGGCTTCTGCCATGGTGAACGGATCAAACATATTTAAAATGTCCTGTAGTTGGAGGCGCAAACCACCAATGAAGCGGGAAACCAGTTGCTGGGGTGACTCATTGATATCAACCCGAGCCAGATAAGAATAAAATTCAATGGAGTAATCATCCACCGATCGGGGGCCTTGACGTAGATTCTGAAACCTGGTGTAAAGTTCTCTGTCGAAGTTATAGGGCAAGAATTCCGCCCTAATATGTTTCTTAAATTTACCCCCGTTTGCAATCTTCTCCTTACCGCGACGAATACGCGTCTGCTTCAGCTGTTGCCACCAGGCTTGCGCACGACCACACAAGCGAATGGGCACACGACAATCGCCAGGGACTTCCTTAAAGTCCAGAATCTCTTCAACCTGTGATAATCAATCCACAAACTCTTCAGGTTTGAGACTGCCATCGAAAGTAGGAATCTCCACCTTAAAGCCCTGTTCCCAACGAGGGCGCGTGGGTGAATGATTCCGGGGTCCGCCGAATGGGTTTTCATCTGTGACGGTAAAATCGTCGTCATCGCGACGACGAAGGTGGACAGATTCATCCATTCTCTGCGTCAACAATTCAATTTGGCGCTTCAAGTCATCGTTTTCACGACGAAGGTCATCAATGTCGGCAATGTCAACACGTCGGCGGGGCGGCATGGTGCAGGACCGGCTGGAACGTGATACGAACTGAGACAATTGCAGGTAAAGTTACTGTTAGCTACGAAATCATCGATCAAGAAGTAGATCATTATAACTATGGGCGTCGAACAGTATTAAAATACATTTCATACGGTTATTTTTTTAAAATATTGTTAGCAACCCACATCTTTTTCATTTAGGTGCACACTTGTAAATCTCCATGGCCAATAGCCTGCGAACTATGTGAAACGAGTTAAACCACACAGATGCGATATACTTTGACTTTTTATTTTTTAGGAATGACATGCTCTGAGTTAGGATGACATAAAAAATTCTACTCTTGCGGCATTTTGAATATTGGAAGAAAAGTTTTTTTTTTTTTTTTTTTTTTATATTAGTAATAGCAGTAGTTAATTATCTAATTTTTTTGTCCTATTAAAATATGATGAATAGAATAGTTTATCCTGTTTAGTGAGTATTTAACTAGTCCTGCAAGTACATATATATACTTTGACTTAGCTAGTCTAATTCGTTATATATCGATCTTTTTATTGAAAAGAATCAATCGAGCGTGTAAAGATATATAAAATCTCTTTTATTATATCTTTTTGCTTCTTTTTATTTTCTGTATCTAATCAATTACTATAAGACATTATGTTAAAACATTATACGATGAATGAAGTGCGACGAAATAGTAGGTAGTAACATTTGGTAATAGATGTTTTATTGAGTTGGGTGGAAATTGTCTCATGCCAAAATGCCCAATAATTTGATTGGTGTATATGGTTCCATAACTTGATGGCGAAGCTTTTGCATTTTATACCTTTCTTTTTCTGCCGTTTTGTTTGCTTATGTATAGAAAATGTCACGAATTAGTACAATAATTAGCATTAAAATTAAAGAAATAGAAATAGCTATTGGTACTAAGTACAAGTTCTTTTTTATAAAGTGTCTCTATCTAGAGGTTGTTAAAAAGAGATTATCATATTATTAGATGTTCAGCTCTTGACTGAACTATTATGTCACGGAGGTTTAGAATTGGTCAGGAAGACATGTTATATTATTACTTAGGTTTAGTATTACATGCCGACCAATATTATATTTTTCGTCTAAAAGTTTAAGTGGAGCAGATAATACTTGCGTATTTAAGCAGATCGATAATTGAGCCAGCTGCTACATACATGACTTTTATTTTTGTTCGTTAATGAAACTTAAACATTTGAAATGTCTAAAATTCTTACATTCTTATGGAAAAGTATAGTACTACTAATCTAAATTAGCATTTAGATAAAACAATTTTTATTGTTTCTGGGCTGCTGGCACGTTGTTCTATTGCATAGTTTATTAAGAAATTCAGTAACGTTACGTGTCATTATGAGTTATGACTGGATAAAATAGGTTAACTTAGAATTATCACATCTTAGAATTAATCAATCTCATCATGTAACTCTTGTGAGATCCGTTAATCATGGTTTCAAACTTTCACGTGAGATCACCAACCCAGATTCGAAGTATCAATAGTGTCAGTACTTTTATGGGACGGAGATTGCTGTACCAGAATAAAAATGTTTTAAGGTACGTGAATGGAAGCAACGAGGTTGTGCTTGTAAAAACAAATTTAAAAAAAAAAATAAAAAAAATGACCATATGAAGAAAGAGTAATAAAATTAAAGGAAACGAACGAACAGGTTAAATCTTCACTTCCCCGAAACCAGGATACATACATATAACATCCGGCTGTAGTACAATAAAACACCTGACTGGAGCCAAGAAACTATGGATCTGTTACAATGTTAATCAAGCTGGAGACAGCGTCCACGGTTTCGTTTCCGCTAGCTGTTCTTTGCTTTGTCTTTAACTCCTGCATAATCAATCAAGATATTACCTAGGATAATAATTCTCGATGATGAAACAAACAAGGCACAAACAATACACTATAAAAATCCACATCAAACACCCAATATTTTCACTAATTTGCCAAAATGTCTAAGTATGTCTAAGTATCAGTATACTAGATTTTTATCTCTTAACATCTATAAAATATTACGGCATAAACATATTTTACTAATACACTCACATTCGCATTATATCAACATGTAATCCTTTACGTGCGGTCCATGGCTAATTTGCGAAAACATTCAAAATAGCTAGGTTTAGTTATTGCTAGGCCATTATTTATGTATAAGATATAGATGTTCCAGTTGATCCGTAGAGACAAGGCAAGTAAATATTATCTAGATTAGTGGATAAGATAGAGATGTTCTAGTTTATCCATTTATAAGCATGAGTGGGAGGATCAGGCATGGAAAGAACTCAGGAATGTCCGAAGAAGAGTGACAAAAGAAGCCGAAGTGATGCTGAGTGAGTAGGCATAATGAGAGTTGTGAGAAGAATATTGTGTAAGGGTGATGAGATTCGTCGCGCTTTGAGGATTGAAGGTCGGGTTGATTACATCAAACGTTCATCTTGTTGGAAAGTGATCGTGGACATGGTACATTTGAAGGAGAGGGTAGCGTTGGGATTCTAACACGTAATCCTTTACGTCTGGGCCATAGTTAGTTCGCGGACCAGGCCTGATAGTAGGAGACATCTAGAATAGATAGACTTAATTATGATATGCATGGGTAAGATAGAGATGTTCTAGTTTACCTATAGAGCTAAAGAGAATAAATCTTATCCACTAGACTAGTTAGATACTACTTTTCTATTTAAGGTTCTAGTTAAGGAAGATTGTTATCCGATAACTACTATATATGTTACATGGCATTGCCCAATATATACGTTGTGATGAAATAATATGATGAATTCCCAAATCTTTCTGTCTAAATCTCCTCTAGTTCTGTTTCGATCACAATTCGTATGCCGTTATTCCGAATCAACATGAACACGATTTCTATTCCCTTTCAAACACAACTATCATTGTTGTACGCCAAATCCGTGAGGATTACGACGCTCTAACAAAGAACGCACTAGCCTTGATACCAAGATACCTGCAAAATACAATTACAACTTTGCTTAGAGCGGCTGGCAAAATAGCACATTTTTAGTGCCGGCAAAATACAATTACACTCTTTCATTACCAAAGAAAATATACAGCTTGGTCAAAATCATCTTCCGTTTTCTAGCTAAGTCATCTAGACTTGCAACGGAGGGTGTGCTCCCTCTTATGGACTTGACCATGAGTTGGTGGTACAACTTGCAATCTCCCCGGATCTTGGCCTCTCGCTAGTGAGACGAATATACTAGACGAGGGGAGGGCCAAGTATTTGTCTCGGTCATAACGGATTAGGACTTGTATCTTGTTGGTGATTTTAGTGTCATCAATTCATTTTAGTAGTAATGCGATCTGCTAGAGACTGATGCAATCTCTCGTTGAGCTCGGAACAAGTTTGGGTAGTGCGGAGTGCACGCTTGTTGAGCCAACGAGTTATCGACCACGAATACGAAGCGGGGGTCAAGGGGGCTGCGCCCCCTTGCGGGGTCGAGGGGCAGCGCCCTCGCGGGGTTGCAAGGGGCAGCGCCCCTGTACGGGGTTGCGAGGGGCAGCGCCCCTGCGGGGTTCCAAGGGGCGTAGCCCCTGGCTGGGGTCTCGCTTTTTTGGAACGTTGCAACTCTTCGTGAACGAACAGGCTTGTTCGTGAACTAACGTGACCTTTCGTTCATAACACTTCGTTCTGAACAGATACACCACTTCGTTCACACCTTTTCGCTTCTATTTATTGAAGCGATCAGTCTCCAAAACAAGTACAACGAAAACTCATACATCCTCTCTACTTTCTGATCGAAATTCATATTGCCTGAATAAGATTGCCTTCTTGGATTATCCCAACAAGGAATTCGTGTAACCCCGGCAACAACTGTAGGGTCGAATTATCTTGTTTGGAAAGTGACTACACGATCCAAAGAAGTATTCCGAGATTATCACACCCATTTTACCAACAAATCTCTCGGTTGTATTGGCTAAGACCTTAATTCTTGGGTTGCATTTCTTATGCACCTTTCTTTGTATGTTTGTTCGGTTTGAGTAATAAATTTTTTTTAGCTGTTTAAAAAAAAAAAAAAAAGACAAAATATACAGCTACCAAGAGTGGCTGGTAAATAGGTAACTTGTCACTTACCCACATAAGCATTGCCATTACTTGCTAACATAGTAACATTCCATATTTTTACATCAACTGAACGTCTATGTCTGACCATCTGTGAGAACCTCAAGTTTTCAAACAAAAAACCACGCTAACTTTCTCAAACTTGGTCTAATAATCCAAAATGCCGTTCGAAGAAAAGCGTGTAAAAAAGAAACAAGGTGCCACTAATAGTATGCCCCAAACTCATGGGGTACCTGAAGCTTCTAAAAATGTTACTAAAACTAGTAGTTGCACAAAATGGTCAAATGCAAATGACGTTGTATTCCTATTCCGCACCCAACATTAATTATCACTGTTAAATTATCTTCGTTTCGTCATTAACGAAACCTCCATTTTTACAACGGGAAGCTTCCTCATCTAATTCAAACCCCTTGCTCAGTCAAAACTTAAACCCCCTTTCTCTTTCTATCTTACCTCTATATATATACCCTATCCATTCCATCATCAACATCAGCACCACTTTTACCAACACATTTTATCATCACAACAAACACAAACACATCCTCTGATATCTCAACTCATTTTAACTTGTTCTATCTTCAACTTCAACCAAACAATCAAAACAAGAAAGCATACCCATCAAGAAATCTAAAAAATGAAGCATCATTCATTGTTTTCCAACAGGCACACATCTCCACCACAATCCTCCCACTCCCACCACAGCAGCACCTACAGCTCCTCCGTCTCCCCTCCTTCCACCCCACCACGAAGTAACCGTACGTTCTCCGAAACAATCATGGAAGAAAACATCGATTTCGCAGAAGCAATCATCACCAGATGGGCAATAGACCCGCACAAACACGAAAAGTTCTCCCCTCTCTTCGTCGACGGCGACAGAAAGGAAGCCAGAGCGTTCCTCGAATCCGTCACCGGTCTAAAAGAGGCCATGCACTACTACGTCAAGCTCAGCTCCAACTCCGATAAACTCGTTCGAGCTCAGCACCTGATGCAACTCGCTATGACAAGGCTTGAGAAGGAGTTCTACGTCATTTTGTCATCAAACCGGAAGAACCTCGACTCCGACTCAGTTTCAGGCCACTCTTCTCGAGTTTCGAGAATAAGCATATCGGAATCATACGACGGAGGAGAGCTCTCCGAGGAAGATGAGTCACATACACCAAGCTCATCAACAAACAACACTCCATCTCCTCACAGAGCTTCTGATTTGGCTTTGAATGATCTGAAAAACATCGCTGATTGTATGATTGGATCTGGTTACGCTAAGGAGTGTGTCAACATCTACAAGCTGATTCGAAAATCGATTATCGATGAGACTCTCTACTATCTAGGAGTTGAGAAACTGGAATTCAAACAGATCCAGAAAATGGACTGGAAGCTCCTGGAGCAGAAAATCAAAACCTGGCTATACGCAGCTAAAATCGGAGTGAAAACACTCTTCCAAGGGGAAAGGATCCTCTGCGACATGGTATTCTCCTCGTCGGAGAAGATCGCCGAGTCCTGTTTCACAGAAATTTCAAAGGAAGCAGCAGTTAATCTGTTCACCTTTCCTGAAACTTTCGGTAAGTGTAAGAAGATTCACTCACCGGAGAAGATCTTCCGAGCTCTAGATCTGTACGATGCGATCTCCGACATGTGGCCTGAGATCGAGCTGATTTTCTCTCACGAGTCGCTCGCGCCGGTCAGAGCTGAAGCCGTGGCGGCGACGGTGAAGCTAGGCGAAGCCGTGAGGACTATGCTCGGTCAATTCGAGGCGGCGATTCAGAAGGACACCTCGAAATCTCCGCAAGGCGGAGAAATTCATCCGCTGACTCGATACGTGATGAATTTCCTCGTGTTCCTCGGCGATTACAGTGGCGCTTTGACGGACATACTGGCGGACTATGACGTCACGGTGGAGACTCCGTTGCCGCAATCTTACTTCACCAGTCCGACTGCCGGTGGACAAAACGATCCTTCAGCGGCGGCGATTTCCTGCAAGCTAGCTTGGCTGATTTTGGTTCTTCTGTGCAAGTTAGACGGTAAAGCTGCGACGTATAACGACGTCGCTTTGGCGTATCTGTTTCTAGCGAATAACTTAAACTACGTCGTTGCGAAGGTCCGGACATCCAGTTTGGGCCTTTTGATGGGCCCTGAGTGGATTTGGACTCACGGGGCGAAAGTGAAGCGGTACATATCCAACTATGAGCGGATGGGTTGGAGTGAGGTTACATCGGCGTTGCCTGAGAATCCGACGGCTGATATTGATCCTCAGGAAGTGACGGAGCGGTTCAGGAAGTTTAATTTGGGTTTCGAAACAGCTTACAAGAAGCAGAGTACATGGGTAATACCCGACCCAACACTTCGCGATGAGGTGAAGATTGATTTGGCGAAAAGGATTGTACCGGGTTACCGGGCTTTCTACCAGGCCCATAGAAGTAACTATTCTAGGGAGTATGGGAGTGAGCCAATGGTCAGATATGCCCCTGAGGATTTGAATAATTACTTGTCGGATTTGTTTTTTGCGGGGGTGAATTCGTCATCTGTGTCTTATCAGGCGTCAAGAGGTCGTTGACCGGGTATTTAGATAGCCGGCTGAATGTATGTATGATACATATGTTTGAGCTAGTCTCTGGTGTATTATTTATTAATTGAATTGTCTATATAGTATGATTGTAAGGGAATTGTACATTGTTGAAAAAATCCAAAATGTTTGGTGTGAGAATCTTGATGTTTTGAAAAGAATGCTCAGGATGATCAATAATATACTTGATTTAATCATCTTTTGTTGTTAGTCATATGCTTGCTTGAGATGATAAATTCAAGAATCTAAGCGACCAATGTAGTAATTTTATAGGTTCTTGCCGGCTTGTTATCGAGTTCGAAAATTAGAAAATAAGGCATCGCTTCATGGTCTCCTTTCTATGCCAATTTTTTGCTTTGACCGGTAGTAGTACTAATACATGATATATATAACTAACCTAATGTCCTAGTCTAAGCAATCTACTATCTACATATTACTTCGTATGTTCCATATTACTTCGCCGGAATGGATAATTGGATAATTAGAAGTGAATATAAATTATATAATAAGTTGCAAACAATCATCATTAGTTAGTTATACACACTTCTCATTTTCGTGAGTATTCTAGTTATGTGGGGTTGTAAAACATGCATACATAGACTTCATCTATATATTAAAAAGTCTTGAGAAAACACATGGGTTTCACATCTTTCATAGTCAAATTATTATTTATGATACTTCCCCGAAAAGTTTATATAAAGTTTTTCGCTTTATTTTTTGACTTTTATATGTTTGGTTTGATCTCAAACTAATCATAATGAATTACGACAAAAATAATTTTAAAAATTATATATTATACAAATATAAGAAGTACACTTTCATAATATAATTGTTAAATTATTTTTTTTCGCAACGAGTTATTATCAATTTGAGATCAAATCGGACATCGAAAAGTTAATAAAAATAAAGTGGGAAATTATAAAGTTTCTGTAGTAAAAAAAAATTGAAGCTTGGAGAAATGCAAATAATTGTGATAAGAGATTGATGACCGGTTTTCTAGTAGTTTTCCTCTTCTTGAGCGTTGCTTAAGAGCATTCACAACAGTTTCTCTAAAATAATTTTTTTGTTTAAATATTGGCAAAAAATCAAATATGTGTTAAAAGGTTATCAACTTATCAAATCAAATTCCCTAAAACTTGTATGGATCACCTAAAAAAATAGGAAACACTTTTCACATGTCTAAACTTGTGCATGCCTAAAACGTTTTTAGTGTATTAATCATTAATTTATATACTACATTTAATTATGTGCTTATTAAAATTATTATTTATATTTATATTAAATCACTAAAATGGAATCTGATTTTATTGAATTGTTAAATACGTATTTAAAATATTATAGAGAATGAGTTAAAGAAGAGAAATTTTATAAGGAAATTGATATGAATGCACTAATCAGCAACTTTTATCGTTCTTTATTTTTGCAACATAGTTCAAATATCTTGGCTTATTGGCTGCACGTGAATCAAAGCTTTAGTTTAGGGGTATCAAAATTGTTGAGCAATGGGCAACTTTGCATGTAGCTTCATTGTCAATTTGTCATTCACTTTTGCAGCACTTTTTATAAATCGGTTTCAATTCAATTCATAATTTAATATAATTGAGTGGGATCATGAATCATGTATGACAATAATTCCTCGTGGTTACATTAACTCTGCAGAAGTTTTTATTATGGAATGTTCATGAAGTTACATCTAGTTCGTTAAGGTCTATGAAAGTTTTTGATTTTGGAATATTCATGAAGTTACATCTAGTTGGACTTGGGCTAAGCCCACTAATGTCACTGCTGAGCCTATGGGCTACGTGGCATATGAAGAAACTTACACTTGTTACAAAAGAATTGGACCGACTTAAGTGCACCAATGCCTATAAAAGGGCTACAATTCCCAAATCAAGGTATCAAGCTTTACTTGCTCTCGTTAACTACTAAACCTAGATAAAGAAGGCTTACAACTTCCTTTTGAGTAAAGTCTCTTAATTCCAGTTTGACCCTATGGCAAACCGTTAATATTGCACTAATTCCCCAACTTTGCGAATTTCAGGAACTAAGAAGGAAGGCACTCATCTTCATTGGTAAAGTACAATCAAGACCTACTTAATTGGGACAATTAGAGGTACTTATTTTAGTATAGATGCCTATGTTATAATTATGGATGCTACTTAGTTAAATATGTATTAGTGTTTACTAGCGTTCTATTAAAGAAGAACCAAAGAAGCCAAGTTGCATTTGCAAAAGGATAACAAATCATCTGGAAACACTAAATGCGTAATTCTCGTCATCTCACATTTTGGATGATATTGGAAAAGGTAAGTTTATGGCATGACTTTCATTATCCTAGCGAGATACTCCATACAAAGAATGAATATGAAAAGTGACATGGGATCGTCTTGCCTTATACGTTTACCAACAGAAAACGTAGTCAACTGGCCATTGATTCTAATTTGATACTATAGTAAGACATGTCATTATCCAGCCGAAAATTTGTAGCTCACAATAAACTCCCCACAAATGATCATTGGACTGAGTCGTACGCCTTTTGTAGATCCAATTTTACCATGCATCTAGCTAAGAGATTCCTCCTACCATGTCCTCTTATAATCTCCTAAGTGTGTGTTTGGTTGAAGGGATTTGGGAGGAATTTGAGACGTTTTTTTATCAAATCCCTCGAAAACCCTTGTTTGGTAGCAAATATGAAGCCCGTTGGGCCAGAGATTTGTCAAATCCCTCCCCATGAGGGCTCTCGTATTTTAGTGCATTTCAAATACCATGTAGGAGTAGGTATTTTGAGGGATTTCAATTTGAGGGATTTGGGCATTAGATAATTTTACATTTATGCCACCGTGATTAGTCAAGATTAACTGAAAAACCACAACCAGACAACAGATGTGTTCATACAAGAAAGCGACGCCACCGTATATTTTAAAACGGTCCTATCTTGAAAAATAAAAATGCAAAAAATAAATAAAAATCGCCAACAACTTTATTTTTTCGAGATCTATAAATAGAGACCACTCTTGACTATGTTTGGAGCACCCCATCTCCGGCTCCTATTTCTCTCTTAGTTAAACTTAAAGAATTCAAAAATATATTTCATATCAATTTAGAGTTCATATTAGCAATTCTGAATTTCTTCTAGTTGGATTCCCCGAAAAAAGGTGTACCTTTCCTTACGAGAATCCACCTAGAAGAACTTCAGAGTTAAGCATGCTTGCTTTGGAGCAATTCTAGGATTGGTAACCTGTTAGGAAGTTTCCAGTGCGCGCACGAGTGAAGACAGAGTGCGCGGATTAGAACCTGTGTTGGTCTGTGGGGCCAGTATATCACCCTGGAGAGCGCCCATGAGTAACCTCGTCGGACCGTTGGGTGGGTCGTGTCGTTACAAGATGATGTACGAGGGGGTGGTTGAGCCATTTGTGAAGATTTAGCGGGTGGTTTTGCAAGGGATCTAGCGGTCCCATGATGCAGGGCCTCATGTGGTCTGTATCTCCAAACAAACACAAATTTCATGAATCCCTTGTCCTGTTGCAGAACCACAAGGGCGTGGAAGTTATCTCCAAACAGGACAAGGGATTCATGAGAAGGTAGCCAAGAAAAAGGGAATGTCGTTCAAGAAAACTAGTATGTATCGTATAGTCGTAAGCCCATTGCGGGATAGGAACGTGCTGCGAAATGCCTGCCATTCCATTTTTAATCACTTCTGCCTTTGATGATACAGTTTGTATGACACTTTTGTATGCTACTACCATTGTATTTGTCATAATTATGTTTAATTTGGCTAGATACTACATCTATGCTGCTGGTGGACGAATGAACTCTCTGTTTATTTATTTTATATTGTCTAATGGGTGGTTTAATTGACTAAATTTCTATATTGTTTGTTATAAACACGTCTATTTTTTATTTAATCCATAAATTAGTTTATTTCCCTCTGAAAATTGAGCTCCCTGTTTGGTTTGAGAGTGAAATTTTGAAAATGCTAATTTTACTATTAAACCCTTATCAGGTAGCACAAAATAATTCAACTAAAAGGGTACCATTGTAATTTCAATTTGGTAGTTATAACTACCTAGCACTATTTATGAAATGCCTAATGCGGAGTTCGAAATACGTTACAAATCCCTCTACAACCAAACAAGGGATTTGTTTCAAATCGCTCAAAATCTCTTTTTGAAATCCCTCAAACCAAACAACTATAGGAGGGATTTGTAGCAAATCCCTCCAATAGCCCATTTGTTTGAATGGGCTCAAATCCCTCATAAAAAATGTCCAAATCCCTCATTGAAAACCAAACATGCACTAAGACAAGAGTGTATTATCATGTATTATCATCACTATTAACCTATGCACACAAATAGAAAAAGTACATCTGGTGATGGTCTTTATATCACCTACGTATGGCCCCTCAAAGTTGAAAATTTCATCTGATTTTTAATCTTACGATTACTTAAAATTAACTATCGAGCGTCCAGATAACTACAAAAGTTTGCACATGAACCCGATGTATTTCTTGTTTTGATGTGATGAAAAACTCCAAAAAACGATTATGGGACTTTTAGGACTCAAAAAGTATAGTTTTTTTTTTGTAGACTATATATAGTTTACCCAAAATTGACTTTTGATTTTCTAAAGAAAACAAATTCAACGTCCTCATTAATTGATATGTAGGGGGCGGCGGGGGGGGGGGGAGTAGATTTACATTTTTCAAGAGATCAGACTCCATGTTTCCTTTTTTTGACGTATATATCACTACAAGAAATACCATAAACAGCGACCGAAAATAGCGACGGATCGATCTGTCGCTATTTTTAGCAACGGATCGGTCTTTTTACGACGGATGAAAAAGAAATAGCGACGGATGAAGACAATTCGTGATAATGCGCGTCCCTAAATCCTTGGGACGTTTGAGACTTGCGACAGATGCTTATCCGTCGCAGTATTAGCGACGGGTGATGCCATCCGTTGTTGTATTCTGCAACGGATGGATTCATCCGTCTCGGAATTACGACAGATGAGTCATCCGTCGTAGGTCTCTTTGACCATGGAAAAAAAGAAAAAAATAGGAAAATAAAAGCTAGGGACTGATGGATTCATCCGTCTCTGAATTACGACGGATGACTCATCCGTCGCTGGTTAGGGACGGATGGCTCATCCGTCACAGCCTGGTTATATAACAAAAAAAATTCACGTCTCAGATCAGTTCACGCACACACAGAACACACAGAAACTCCGTCTCTCCTTCCCGGCGTGCGTTGGCCATCTCCCCACTTCTTCATTTCTTGGCCATTTCACACAAGGTTATAGTCATTTCGAAGCTCTTCCATCAAGGAACAAGGGTAGCTAGTCAATTGCGTGATTCTTTCACCATTTCTTCCGCAATCAAAGGTATTAACTTCTAACCCTAACTTGTCTAAATTGGAGTATTCTTCATTCTTTTTCAATTTCATTGAATGGTATGCATTCTACTAGTATCTATTATGTTATGTAGCTCAAATTAGGGGAGATGCACAAGTTTTGGTTGGTGAATTGATAGATTTGAGATGAATTGGGTATTTTAGGAATTGAAACTTTGTTTTAGGAATTGAGACTTTGATTGGGTTGAATTGATATTTGGAGTATTGAGACTTTGTTTGAGGTTGATTGGAGACCTCTAGAATTTAGTTGTAGTATGATTCGACCGTAATTAGTTGTAATTAGTTGTTAATGAAAATGTATAATATAGACATATCGTAACTATAATGCAAAGTAATTAGTTGTAATTTAGAAATATTATAAGTATAATGCAAAGTAAAAAATTAATAATAAAAATGAGTAAGAATTTTGGGTATGTTAGCAAAATATAATAAATTATATATATAAAAATTTTCCTTAATTACACATATCTTAAATGGCAAGTAAAAACCTCGAAAAATAGAATGAAATAATACGTTAGCAATGAACTAATCTTCGATTGGTCAGGTTTAACATTCAAATATGTCAGAACGTACAGTGAGGATTCCCTTACTTGAGGTTTGGAAAGCCAACTGACTTTTGGGAGTTCCGCCTACTGAGTGGATGTCGAGTCCCCTTCATGATGCTTGGGAGTCCTACTGGCGTGACCACCCGAATGTCTAGTGTCGTTCCTTGCTATATATCTGATTGTATATGTTTTATATTCAATTGTGTATGTACTAACACAGATCTTTGCTTTAATTTGCAGATGCCGAAACCCAGACTGCCTCGTTACACCCTACACCCGGATGAGATTCCACGCACTCCTTAGTCACCACGTACTGAGGGAGATGACACCGGGTCTAGATCACAGCACGGCTCCCCGGCTGCTCGTGGGACTCCAGTTGAGTCCAGTAGGGGCTCGAGCGATCCCCGTGACCCATGGGCCCACGTGCCAGACGATGACTGTCCCTACAGATCACCCATGGACGGTCTTCAGTGGAATGGTAGGCCTGTACTCTACCCCAACGGGGACAAGTAAGTATTATGATTAAACTTATATATTTACGTAAAAATATTGTATTATGGCTTGAGTTCATTACTATATATTACGAAGGTTTGCTTAATGATTGCCTTATTCTTTGCAGGTTATTTGCGGTAAAGGCGGCTCACAACCTAGGCCAGATCATCAGGGCCAAGATGCTCCCACCACAACAGGGTGGCGCCCAGTGGACTACCATCCCTGACCAGTTGAAGGGAGAGTACTTTGAGGAGCTGAGGGTGAGTTAATAATCATACTGCTGTTTCATAATTGTTTTTTTGTCTTGAGTGGTATGTTACTGTATGTGAGTGGTATGTTAGCCACTATATTTGGGTGATATGTTAGTCACCATTGTTGTAGTAAAATATAGGACAATGTGAGTGGTATGTTAGCCACTGTACTTGGGTGATATGTTAGTCACTGATATAATTGTTGTGCATGTGCTACACTTGTTATAATTGACTGTTTTTAAGTTCTCACAATTAGTATGTTTTTGGATGTTTGCCTGTACTTGTGTAGAAATATTACTTCCTTCCCAAAGCTCTGTTGTGGCCACTTTGGTACTGCTTCAACGCCCATGGTAGTTACCTTTACAAGGGGATGGTTAATACCATGAAGGCCAGGCACACTGACGGACTAGGGAAGCCGAGTTGGCTAGGAGATGAACTGTGGGTTCAGTGGAAGGCCTACTGGCCTGACCAAAAAGTCCAGCGTGCGGCTGAGCAGAACGCCGCAAACAGGAAGGCGACGCCCGAGGATGGGACCAGGAGCATGGTCACACATCGATTTGGCTCTCAGTCCATCGCTACAGCCAACATGAATAGGCTGGTAAGTGTATAATTAATTAACTTTGTGGTTTTAATATTATTCTTGTACTTGTAATATCAGTTCGAACTTTGTGATTTTATACATCATGCCTCTTATACTTTGTGATCTTTTTTATCATGCCTCTTATACTTGTAATTCATGTGTCATTCAGATTGAAGATAACGAGAGTCTTCTCTTCACGTTCTTCACGAAGTCTTAGATGGGCCCTGATGGCGAATGGTTGTCTACTAAGGCCGAGAAGATTGCGGTAAGTTCTGCAATACTTGTGTTCATTAAATACGGTTGATTTCAATAATACTTGAATTCACTAACGTCTTGCACTATTGATTTATCCTTTTAGAAGGCCTATACAGAGAGGATTCGTGACAAGGACCTCACTGTCGAGGAGATGAACAACATTTTGTTGGAACTGGATCGGGAGGACGAGAAGGGTCGTCGCTTGGGACTAGGGATTTTGGCTGCTACCACCAGTGGCGCGAGGCATGCGCGTTCTCGTCATCTCGAGAACTCTGCCTCACGGACCACGTCTTCTAGTACTTCCTCTGATCAGGCCGCCCTCAAAGCGGAGTTGGCAGAGAAGGATGCAGAGATTAGGAGGCTGGCCGAGAGACAGGCTGAGCAGGAGGCCCACATCGCTGCCATTTATGCGAAGTTGGGGATGCCACCTCCTTCCTCCAGCGCACCACCACCGCCACCCCCTTCTCCATGATCCAGTTTAGTTTTTTTATGTTGTTTCTCGACTCCTGAACGAATATTATACTTCCTATCGGATATTACATTAGATATTTATTGTATGAATGATTTTTATTATGATTATTATGATTATTGGATCGTTTCGTTATTGAAAATGCTTTTCGCATTTATTTTTGGGGAATTTATTTATTACGAATATTAATGATGTGTGTAACAGGTTCAATGGGTTTTTTGGTTTGGATTTTATTTAAATGACTAGTAATCTGACCATGCCCTTTGCGACGGATGACTCAACCGTCGCAACACGGTCAACGAATCATCCGTCGCTAATTCGTGACCGATCGTTGATTCGTCGTTAATTCGTTTACGACCAACGTATTAGCGACGGAATTCTCATCCGTCGCTATATTTAGCGATCCGTCGTTGATCCTAATCAGCGATCAGTCGCTGATTTTCAGCGACGGATGAGTCCGTCGTTGAACATCAGATCCCTTGTAGTGTATGCATGTGAAAAGATATTAAATTTGAATATATTTTCTTAAACTATTTTCCACATGATGTCCACACAATTGATGAATTTGAACCTCACACGGTACCGTTGCATTATCGAGTCAAATTTCATGTGCATCTAGATATTAAGCAATGCATCATATACACCATATTTATTTACATATCATTTGCATCTTTCATTTCATTGTAGTATTTTTTAGGTCTCATATTTTATACATGCATATATTAAGTGTATGATGATCTAACTCAAAAGTTACCACTTGGGTATAACTATGAAGATTATACTTGGTACATATGAATTGTCATTAAATTGGTAGTGAAAATTTTCTATAATTTCTGAAAAACTTTATGAGATGAGATGATTATTCTCTATTGGATGAAGTCCCAGAAGGACTAGAGATATCATGTTGACAAACATTAATTAGTGAATGCGAAAGTTCCACAAGAACTGATTTTTGATATAATTGAACCTCTATGCTTACTTATTCACACATTGCTTTATTGAAATGTGTATTAACTATAAGTGACATTGAGGTATGAGATAAGATTTATGAGGCTCATGAAGAGTATTATTCAATAAAGAATCGTTAGCTCAACTTGAAGTTTGAGCATGATAAGTATATATGATAAGAATTTCCATAATGTCAAGTTTTCAACAATTGTCATGATAGGCAAAAGTAAGGTTACTTTTGCGGGAAAATCAAATGTATTACTAGACCTCCCGAAGAAGGTAAATGAATTTCTCTTGTCAAGTAATTAGAGATAATAGTTGAACAAAAGCGAGATCTTTTGCGTATCATATGAGTAGTTGCTACATTTTTTTTACCTTTGATTAGGTTTTTATCCTCTTGGATTTTTTCTAACAAGGTTTTGGATGAAGTAGCATTATATAAGCACATAAACTATCTCTATCATGGTGGTAAAGATACATCTACGAAAGATAAGGTCATATACCCTATTGGTTATCTTTACAAATATGATCGAAAGTTATAAAAGTATCGAACTCATTCCCGCATGATAAGATTTTTGAGTTCTTAAAATAATATATTTTATTTCATGTACACTTGGAACAAGTATGTTAAGAAATATGTTGCTTCAAGTGTTTGAGAAGTTTCCGCTCGTGAAAACGTATGATGTCAAATCATACATTGTCCAAATTATTCTTCGCCCATCGTCTACAAGAAGAAGATTCCATTCAACTACCACAAATCATGTAGTTTTAAACAAGTCATCTCCAATGTCATCATTTACGAAGTTGGTTCAGGAGACTGGAAGATGGAATCCCAAGACAGAAAGTGATGTTTCAATCAGGGGAGTTTGATACGAACTGCACTCTTTTTCCCTTCGCTAAGTTTTTATCCTGCTGGGTTTTTCTTAGCAAGGTTTTTAATGAGGCAGTATTTATTATGCGTATCAACAAATGTACATTCATGTCATTCAAGAGGAGTGTTACAAAACAATTGTTAGTGAATGTCATGAATGCCCTCATTAGTATGATTAAATTGTTGTTGACCATAATCTTTATGTCCTTCATTGTGTAATATTTTGTAATTATGTAAGGAGTTACATTTGTCCTTAGGTAGGAGCCTATAAAAGGCTCATCCTATCCTTTTACATTGTAAAACACACCATGAAATGCATATGCTATTCTCCCCACTTTCTCTTTTCTCTTCATTATCTTTTGCATTTTATTTCAACAATTTGATTTTTTTTTTCTTTAGTTAAACATGCATTTCTATCCATTACATGTATATTGTGTATTTGAGTTTGTTTTTTTGTTTCTGCCCTACAACAAAACATAATGTTTCGTGCTCTTTGATAGCTACTGCAGATAATCTGTTGATTGATGGCTGTGGCAAGTGAATGTTTGTTGTGCCATTCTTCTTCTTTATGGGCTTTAATTTCTCCCAGTATTAAATATATCAGTGTTGTTAAACTCAATTGTCGTCCTATTGTTACTAGTAAATTGTAAGTGCAGGTTAATGAATCGATCCAATTCGATCCAACAATACAACTGGTGAGGCCGTTCTCGGTATATTGGCTCGGCTCTGGTATCAAGCTAAGCAAATACTAACAGGTTCTTAGTAAATCTACTGATCATCAACAGTAGTTATAAGGTACAATTGTGTGACATTAGAGTTTGAGTTGTCCATGATCGACTTTCTTATGTCTGACACACCGATTGTGACAGTATCTTAGAAACTACATATAAGCTGGATAATCTCCAACTTAATAGTATGCGAACTGCGAACAGATCATCAGAAATCCAGATGATGATCAACAAAAGTGAAATAAAACAAAACCATCTAAAAGCGCACGGCCCCAAGAGCATAATTAGCCCCAGCTGGTAAAACAAAACTACATACTTACATAGTTGCACTGCATGTAGGGCAATCTGTGATCATGATTCCATTCCAAATTAATGTAATGTGTACTATTGTCTATTGTTAAGCATAACATATGGTCCCTGTTTTATAAATAGGTAAAGTTGGGCTTACTTAAATTTGGTATGTGTACATGTTGCTACAAATCATGATTCGAGTTTGCAGCGTACATTAGACCAGCAACATGTGCTCAGCCCCTGTATGGTCATTCCAAAATCTTGATGTGATCATGTGTAATCATATGAGCATGCTGCTATACGGTTATGAACATTTATTCCTATATTACTCAAATCCGGTATCATCCTTGCTGTCATTGTTCGCATTTTGCAATATTATTGTTATATTGTATCCTCGATTCTGGTCTTACGTTTTCTGAGGGTATATATATACTAATTACGTAGAATGCATACTGATTGATTTTTCAGTACGAACATTCAATATACATGTAGGAGTACAAATATTTAAATTGTAGTACAGGGCTCTGGGCTTGTTGTCCAATATTTGATTGTACGTAGTTTAGTACTTTGATCAGGTACTAAACCTCTACTACATACAGTACTACAGTAATTAGTTTATGTAGATTAGTAGATATATATTTTTGAAATGTGTCCTGCGTACTCTTTTGTGTTGTAACCCCTTTGTTGTGATGAAAATCATGTGAAAACGTACTGGCAGTTCGTTCCTTGTTTCGGAATCTTCATCTTTATGATCAGTACTGTACGCAGTGTGACAATATTGTAGCCCCTGCTCTCTTATGAGTATATATCTATACATGTCAGGAATAATATTTATGGTTACCAATTCCATTCAAAGAACATATACTAGCACTTACTGAAATATTTGGTTAAAAGAGAAGTAATATCCTCTTGGTTACGGGTTTAAATTTAATGGAGATTAAATATCTGTGATTTATGAGTTTTGTTTCTTTTTCTTCCTTTCATTTTTATGTGAAATAAACTGGATATGGTCTGCTACAACGTATGTCTTTGACTCTTTGCTAACCTGAAATCAAATTGTTTCATCTCACTCACTCCTTCATTCCATATATCCACATTTCTTCTTCCTTTGTTTTTCGACTTTAGTCACACTTACATGTCATTAAACTCTTGTGTCTCTACCATATACAGTGACTACATCATTTTCGAGCACCTAACTAGATCCCCCTACTCAATTTGCCTATATAGAGGAACCTAGCAAATTATTGTAGTACCACACTACGAGCTAAATATACCACTACTAATTATTTCATTTCTCACATACTAGTAAGAATTTATTTTCTGCCAAGAAAGTTGATATAAAGCGTTTCATCGCGTCCCACTTTAGCTAAATGAACACTACATTATTACTACTTTATACTCCAAATAAGTAAAGTGGCGCTTTACTTTACTTTGTATTTAGGGACCCCTTGTATTTATAATTTTGCCAACCACTTTTAAACACAAATCACAACCATATGTATAAATGTAATCATCTTTTTGGTCTGAACTGAACGGGGAAATTGTAAGTTTGTATTTCATCATACCAATTACATGTCATAAATCATCATTTTATTTTTAACCTAAACAAGCTAGCTAGCCAGTATTCCCATATCATCTACTACCAACTTGGCCTTTCATAAATGCACCCCATTCCTCTATGTCGTCTTCTCATTTAATTTAGTTGTTGCAACGGGTACAGCTATATATTTCATGTGTGCATGGTTACTATTCAAATGTTTACGGGAGTGATAAGTTAGTGCAGCGATAAGGAGTTGGGTTAATGAAGGAGAGGTGCAAGATTGGTTTAGGTGTGAAGATAAAAGGTGATTTAGGAAGTTTGTATAGAGTATAGGAGTAATTGTAATATTTGCCGTTTCAAAAAAAAAAATTCAAATGTTTACTGAAATTTGAAATTATAAGGTGGTTTGGTGGTGGAGTAGCAAGTAGAGGTGGTAAGTTTAAACCCCGACAGAGACATAAGGTTGATATAGGTGAATGTGGAGATATAAGGCGGTAAAGGAGTAGTGTTGGAGTATGAATAGAATATTATAGGTAGATTTGTTGTTAAAAAAAAAATAAAAAATTCAAATGGTTACCGTTCCTTTTCGCCAATAATCATCCAACAGGCAAAAATCCTATGGAATGGAGAGGTATTAGGCTGGGGTGGGGCGGGAAATATGAGATTTTGATTTTGGGATTTCGGGATGGGGACGATTTAGCATTCCAATCCCACCTTAATTAATATCAGGATTTTTTAGGATTCAGGCAGGAATTCAGGATCCCATTCATTTTTCAATTTTCCAAAGAAAAAAGTAATGACATATGTTTGATACATCATTTCAAACATTTTACTATTATCCATATAAAAATTTAAAACATTTCCCATACTAACACTTTAACATTTTATTATGCTTCAAAATATTAATGTAAGGCTGATGGTAGTATTAACGCTTTATTAGGTGAACGTAAGAGGTTCAAGTGACTCTTAAGAGTTTCGGGCCTGTTGAGGTCTAATCATCTGTTCTGGTTGGGACTTGGGAGTATATGGTGTATTACTTATACACTCCGTTGTATTTGTAATGTCGTCTGATAAATAATATTTTATTATCGCTTAAAAAAAAAAAGTATGATTGAAGAAAACATTATGGCCAATTGGTGGGGACACTGCCTAAGCAGTGTAGCACACAAAGATGAATATCGATGGGATCTACAGCACTTATCTGTCCATGATTTTTTTTTTTAATGCATGTACTAACCTTGGAGAATTACGGTAAAGTTTAGGCAAGTTGCCACATAAACTCTACTCTTTGTTCGTGGGGTTTGATTACTTGTTATAGTAACCTCACAAAACTATTATGAAGAGTTGTAACGGTTAGGGCTGAGATTGTGATTAGGAGGCTTGTAAACGGTTGCAACCCGACATGGTCAATCACCGACGGGTGAACACCCGCCCGAACAAGAGGGTGTGGGTGCTAGCATCCGACATGCATTACCCATTATCTTTTACATCCTTACCACTCGACCACCTTTTAATTTGTATTCATGAAAACCTACGAAATATTTTTTATAGACTAGCTACGTACATTATTAAAAAAAAAAAAAGAAAAAACATTTTTAGAACAATCAGTACATGCGTGAATCGTGATATAAATATAATTCCCCATTTATGATACATCATATATTAATACTTTTTCCTATAAGATTGAGAGGATAAAAACACCACCATTCAACCCCGAATTGAATTTTCCATGGCCAGATGTAAGCTATTCCAAGTTTTCTACTTTCTTGATTGACATAATTTATTATTATATAGTATATACTACTAAAACATACGTATATCTTGAATATTCAAGGATTGTTATACAAAATCTTATCTTATATTAATTCATAATTAATTGTGAATCAATGTTATGTGATACGTGTCTTTTGTACGGTTGGGAAATGTCTATTGCCCTTTCCACTTTGCAGTGGAACCCAATTCCGTCATGCATCATTGCATCGTGTACCTTGACATTTCCGAATTCACAAATACTTTTATATTAATATATATGGTCTAACCCAATAATTTATGTACATTGTATATTATGACGATCATTAAAATTTTCAGGGACAAATGAAGTAATTAGAAGTTGAGACGGAGCATTTTAATTCAGTGATGCTATACTACGCATTTGGCCAGTCTACATGTTAATAAGTCAATCAATCGTAACACTTTTTTTTAAACGGTTAAAAATTTATTAATAACAAAGAGTATAAGAAATGTTCGGATTACAACGAGTGAAAATACAACGGAATCACGAGCATAAGAATGGTACATTGTGGAGGCGGAATCATGAGCATTCCTTGGGTATACGTTGTGGTTTTTTTGAAACGTCAAATAGTACAACTACTTATAAACTAATCCCTATACAAATATCCTAAACCACTTTATACCTCCACACCTAAACCACCTTAGTTATGTCTCCTCTAGCTCTAAGGATCGAACCCTGTATCTCTTCTTGCAACACTTCGGCTCCTCCTTTCCATTGGACCACCTTATAACTCCCGGTATACGTTTTGGTACGTTTGGGGGGACTTGTTGGGTTGAGCTATGTAGAAGCCTTGGGTAGTCGAATGTTTGTTTTTGTGAGGTGTTATCTCAACAGCTGTTTCCGAATGCAGTCACGAAAAAGTAATTGTCTCCATTAGGAAATCAATTCCTATTCGAATTCCTTTAGGTTTAACTGCAAATTGAAGGCTATATAAAGGGGTGATTGCTGCATGCTCAAGAAAATATTCATTACAGCTTGAAGACCCGGTTCGACTACTTCGAAGGGTGATATTATATAGATTATAGGTTCTAGCTTTGAGAGACAGATTTGTTCTTGTTTCTTGTATACTGTTAGGGACTTGTAATTGGGATTGATATAATATAGTGGCAGCTGGTTGATCTCCGTGGACGTAGGTTATTTACAACCGAACCACGTTAAATCTTGTGTTTTTCTTTGATTTGCGTTCGTGCTCTGTTTTCTGGTTTGGTTGCGTGTGTTGTGTGTTTGATTTGGTGCAGCAGGTTCTTGGTGGTTTAGTTGTTATTGTGAACTTTTGTGATCAGGTAGAATCGATCATTGTTGATACGAACTCAACAGTTTTCAATCATGGACCACATCATTAAATTTCGATGTTACCACAACCATGGTTGGTCAGGGGTATGTCGATGTTATCCCGGATCAAGACCTAGTTACCACAACCTTGGTTGGTCAGGTGTATGTCGATGTTATCCCGGACCACATCATTAAATTTCTTGCCACTTGCCCGTGAGGACATAGGGTGTAGGAGGTTGGCTATGAATAGCTTTTATCAATCCAAGGAATTGACAGGTTAATCGTTTGGTCTTCGAGGCCGGCCATCGATCGACTAATACTACAAGTATGGTTTGGGTGTGTTAGTCGCAAACTTTTTGCATTAAGACTGGAAGTACAGTACTGATCTGTTGATGGGATAAATAATGGGTGCAAGATGGTTTGATCACTACCGTGACTACTGTTGTTAGTGAGGGTATTACTTTGTATTGTTTTAAAATGTCTTGATGTGTTCGGACTGATTTGGTGTAATCTCTCTTGTAATTTGGGCTGTGGTAACTAGGTCTTATGTTCCGTGTATCTTTCGTTGTAATTGTTTTGGAGCATTTCTTATGCTTAGTTGTTAATAAAATCTCTTTTTGCCGTTTAAAAAGAAAAAAAAAAACTTGTGTTATCAACCCTGAAAAATTTCAGCGTTGAGTTTGTATTAATTACGATGTATTTTTAGGAGTATTTTTTAATGCTTTTGTAATCTGGTTCTTGTTTCGATAAAAATTTTGCTGTTAAAAAAGAAAAAGACTAAAAAAGGGCATTTTGTACGGCAAACTTTCAAAATAATTTTTATTTATATATTTTGCGTCTCCAATTAAATTTTCCCGAGCACCTCCGGACTGGTAATACCTCCGTCACAGGCTACGTCACTGTGACAGGCTGCACCTCCATACCTCCGATGATTGAAAGATAGACATGTTAATGTGAGAACTTTACTCACAAAGAGACACGTTCAGTCCGACAAGACCTACAAACCTCTCTCTTTAAATACCAACTATGCTCTTAGTGGCTACCAATGGCCCGTATAATAGACCACGGATTGCATCCACCAACGAGATATTCACCTCCGGAAGATATAACTCAGATAGAGATAAATAGGCCCATGATTCATTCCAGAAGTCACACCATAAAGAGGTACTACCTCCTATATATATATATATATTTTTTTTTTTTTAAGTTTTGACTTGTTTCACACAAGTAGGCCGAGGATTCATTCCCAACTTGGATGCACTACGTACTACCAATTATAAACTCAAACATTCAATTGTAAACTATTGCATAGGAAAATGAATGAGTAGAAGTTAGACTAAGAAAAATACCTAAAACTTCAAATGTTAAAAATAAATTCAACTCGGCTAAAACTTAAAATAAAAAGGATAAGAGGTAGTACGAAATATGCACTCCGTCACTGTTATCATTTCTACTTAGGCGCCAAATATCAAAACTATTGGGCCAAACCAATCAAAGTCAATATCAGACCTACTATATCCAGTTGTATTATTTTGTAGTCTACACTTTGCATTATCTTATTGGACCGCTGGATAATCATTTTCTATAAATAGCGCTGATCCCAACAAGGCTCACAAATCAATAACTCATAAATGATCGACAAGTACACTCACATCACATACTTTGTTTACTATACGAAATCGGTTATCAACCACCTTTTAGTGAAGTCTCATCGCTCCGATTTGAACACACGGCGGACCGAATATATTGCGCTAACTCCTCCTCCACTTTAGTGTATTTCAGGTTGCTACCTCGAATATGGTGCTAGTGGTCAACTAGGAAGCAGTTTCTCTTCTATGGTCAGAAAGACGTTCTCTTAGTATCATCCCGGATGCGCGTAACAATTTAGGGGAAATCACACCCCATCAAACTCATAGGCCTTCAATGAGTTAGGTTCAATTAGATAAATGAACCATGTTGAGATTGTGGCCATTTAACCCGTGTAAACTGTCTTTCGACGATTTTCACAATTTGCACATAATTTTACATCCTCACGTTACATGCACATTTCCAATTTCCTTTTTCTTAAAAAATAATACAAAATAAAATCGTTCCATTATGATCTAATTAAGCAGATGTGACTTGACTTTATTTTCTAATTACGTTCCTCAAATGGATCATATGTAATCGTCAACTCTGATACAGTAGTAGTATGCTATTGAAAACCATCCAATTAAATCGAGATATATCACATCACATGTAGTTCGTTAAACTACTTAAGTTCTTGATGCTACAAATCGAAACTCATACAGTCATTTAGTACTATTATCATGTAGAAAAATGACATAAAACCAACTAAGTCGGCCTTAATGAGTCACGGATAACCCTTCCCTAGCCCTTGCTAGCTAGCTCACAAGTCACAACTCACAACTTGTACCTGCCACTATCAAAATTAATTCCGGTCATTACATCACATCAAATCCAGTTAAAGACACAAATAACTCTTAGCCCATTAACTAAAATTATATATCTAAGTCAAAAGTAGCCTGCCTTATCTCATGAACATGACCCAACCAACCAAATATTGCTTGTACAATAAATGCAGTAGTACTCCAAATGCAAGTAAAAGACTGTAATGAAATGATACCCTCCCTAGCCTTCTTATATACTTCTAACTACACACACAGTTCTAATCATCCAAAACAAACAGAATGGATCTTGCTCTTCTTCTCCTATACACTCTCCCATGTCTCCTCCTCTCTTACATCCTATACCAAACAATAACCAACAAAATACACCAAAACTGTTACATTCTTGACTATGAATGTCACATGCCGAACGCCAGCCAGAAACTAAGCACCAAATTCTGCGGCGAAATCATACGGAGAAACAAGCACTTAGGCATCTACGAGTACAAGTTCCTCCTCAAGGCCATTGTCAGCTCTGGCATAGGCGAAGAGACCTACGGTCCTAAGATGGTGTTCCAAGGACGGGAGTCCAATCCGTCCTTAAAAGATGGCCTAGAAGAAATGGACGATTTCTTCCTCGCCACGATTGGCAAGCTCCTGGAGAGAACCAAAATAGCCCCGTCAGAAATTGATGTCTTAGTAGTCAACATCTCCATGCTCGGAACCGTTCCTTCCCTATCCTCGCGCATCATCAATTTGTACAAATTGCGAGAGGATGTCAAAGTGTATAATCTCACGGGAATGGGGTGTAGCGCGAGCCTCATATCGATTAACATTGTGCAGAACATTTTCAAGACGCGAAAGAATGTGAACGCATTAGTAGTCACGTCCGAGTTGCTGAGCCTGAACTGGTACAATGGGAACGACCGGTCGATGATCCTGGCGAACTGCCTGTTTCGCCTGGGAGGTTGCGCGATGATCCTCACGAACAAGCCGTCTTTGAAAGAAAGGGCAATGTTTCGGTTAAGAACGCTTGTCCGAACACATCATGGCGCCAAGGACGAATCGTACAATTGTTGTCTCCTGAAGGAAGACGAAAAGGGCATAATCGGGTGCTATCTTGGAAAGGACCTGCCGAAGGCTGCGACTAGGGCGATCATCGACAATTTGAAAGTAATCGCCCCAAAAATCCTGCCTTACCGCGAACTGTTAAGGTTTGCGGCATTGTTACTCGTCAGGAGGATCAGGTGCAAAATCAACAAGGCTTCGGCGGCGGCAGGGGCAGTTTCTCGCCCTGCCATCAATTTCAAGACCGGAGTGGACCATTTCTGCATACATACCGGTGGAAAGGCGGTAATTGATGCGATTGAGACGAGCTTGGGACTAAGCGAATTTGATGTTGAGCCTGCCAGGATGACTCTGCATCGGTTCGGGAACACGTCTGCTAGTAGCTTGTGGTATGTGTTGGCCTATATGGAGGCGAAGAAGAGGTTGAAGAAAGGGGATCGGGTTTTTATGATGAGTTTCGGGGCGGGTTTCAAGTGTTGCAGCGGTCTTTGGGAAGTGATGAGGGATTTGGAAGGGAAGAACGTATGGGAACCGTTCATCGATGAGTACCCGAAGAAGAATTTGGTAAATCCGTTCTTTGAGAAATATGGATGGATCAACGATGAGGATCCGGATACATTTGCGGTACCGGATGATTACGAGATACCGGAGTAAGATTATTGTCAATTCTTTGATTGGGAATAATTTGTTTGATTGTGTAGTTAAGTATACAATGGCACTTCACTTTGCTATGTTCTTGATTACAGATTTACAGGCAGGATTTGATTTATATATGTACTTATGATGATAACTACAGATGAGATGATTTTTATGTGTTAATTTCACCAACATCTGGTTTCCTTTTTTTTAAGGTTTGTTTCAAATACATTGTAATGATTGAATATATATATATATATAGTTGCTCAATATACTTGCTAAAACCAGCTTTCTGAAGCTAATTAAATAGGATTTGATTTTGTAAATTATATGCCATTACCAGTATATCAATTATTAATGTCCATATGTTTGGTTGGTGTAAGATTTGATGGCTATTTAATGAGTGTGGATTTGAATATAGATGTGATGAAAAGTATAGAGGAATAGGAGGAGAGGAAATGGAAAAAACACATATGGGCAAGAAGTATGTAAGCATCAGTTTAAAGTTGTTGAGTATGTACTGCTGGTATTGGATTGGACCATTTGGTGCTTTTATTTTATTTTATTTTTTTTTGCATTCATGTCTCTCATATTTAGTGTGACATATTATGAATTCAATGTCATATGTACAAAACTATGAGGTCAGTTATGTTTGGAAGCAATAAAGTTCCACATGGTGCTTTTCTTTGTGCTCCAGTTATGAGTCCTTTGTACAAATTCGCCTCATCGTCTTTGTGAATCCACAATTTTTCTCAGAGGGTGTTGGATTTAGGGATGGCAATGGGCCGGGCCGGGCCGTGATTTCAGAGGACCGGCCGGGCCCGGGGACACTTGCACAAAGCCCAGGCCCGGCCCATGGCCCGGGTCGGGCCTGAACAATAGGCACAAGGCCGGGCCCGTCATGGGCCGGGCCGGGCCTAAGGTTTTTTTAATAAAAAATTCTTTTTTTTTTTTCAAATATTTAGTTATCAAAATGTCTTTTTTTTTCAAATTTTTATTTATGTAGTGTAGTATAAGTTGAGTGATGAATCTATTTAATAGATATCTTTTTGGTTGATATCAAATATTTTGATATCACCTTATATCATTTGAAATTTATCATGAACTTCCTTATTTGACATATTCAAATTAGTTAATATTAAATTACTTAATAAATTATATAAATATACTAAAAATATAATATATAAAATGATTGTATATCACTTGAAATCTTATATGTATAGAAAAGTATTACAAATGTGTAAAGTACAACATCATTTAATAATATAAGTGTATAAATATTATAAATTCAATAGTTATATATATATATATATATATATATATATATATATATATATATATATATATATATATATATATATATATATATATATATATATATATATATATCTTATATATAATCACGGGTCGGCCCGGGTCGGGTCGGGCCCACGGGCCAAGACTTTAGGCCCGGGCCCGGGCCCATGGGCCTAGCTATAAGCCCAAGCCCGGCCCATGGGCTTCTCTTGGCTGGGCCTGGGCCCGGTATATCGGGCTGGGCCCGGGCCGGGTAGTCCAAATTGCCATCCCTAGTTGGATTGATTGCGGATGTTGGAACAAGAACGACACAAAGTTTTTTGTGCTTTCCCTTCCAGTCCTTAACTTCTTTAAGTCCAAGTCCAATACTCAAGCCATGACGAACTTGTACTTCACATGAATTTGCACAATACGCTTTAGTAGCACAATTCGACGTTGATGTTGGTCAGTGTGAAGTAGAATGAATATGAGGCTCCTTGTCATCACCTCAATCTTCAATACGATCTGCAACATTGTCCCACTTCCTTGTATTTTTCATCTTCATCTAACGGCTTTCACCTCGTGGAAATAGTGTTGGGTAGTGTATGCATAATAGTATCGATATGAGAATCTGGAAATAGAGAAATAGAATTGCAGAGCCGAGCGTAGCACTCTGTCCTTAAGACCTTATTCGTCATGCACTTGTTACTTACAGAATTCGACGAATAGTCTCCCAAGATAGAACTGCAGGTGAGAACGTATAACAAGTACTGGAATATACGAACTCTGGTGGATTACTACAATATGAGAAGCTTTGCTTTTTGGAGAGAGATACAGAGAAGAAGGAGAGATTGCAAATTGCTATATATTCTGCAATCCTGGAGGGGAAAATATATAGCAGCGAGGTGGTGCAATCAAACAGGCACAAAACGAAATAATACAACACTTTAGATGAAAAGACAAGACTTTAGGTGCAATCAATCTTTCAACGAAGTGTTGCGCCTGATGATTAAACGGATAAGAATTTTCTAGAGCGAAAATTCGATCCGTTCACATACTGGACCGCCCCAAATTCCAAAGTTAGTATTTAATTGGCCCAAAAAGATAATATCCACCACTAGCTAGCCTTAGCCCAAGCCCATGACCCGTGATCCGAGGCCCGGGCTCGGGCCCAGGAGCTAGGCAGGTGAGTTCGGATGAACCGATCGAGGAGCCATCTAGCTCCTCCCCCCTTCCAAAAGCATGGGTACCCCCAAGGGGTCCAACCCCTAAGCCATTCCATGCCATCTTATTTAGCATACTCCTTCTCAACTTCAACTATGTGGGATGTCTCCCAACACCAACCTTTGGTATTCCATACCATGTATCAACCAACACATTTTGAGCTTCAATTAATTACTTTTCACCACAAAAGTAATTTTAGTAATTTTTTCTCAAGTGTCTTCTACTACTATGGTAGATTCAAACACGTTCGAGAAACCTACGTTTCCGATGTGTGGGGCCCCTTTGGTTGAGGTACAAAGTCATAGAAAAAACACACTTGGTTTTAGCTAAAATTCCAACAAATAAACATACTAAGTGGGAAAATCTAAGTCTTGAATTTAAATTTAATTTGATTTCACCTTTTACAACCTACAACCTACGGTTCTTTTTCAAATAATAATTTTCTCGTAAGTACGGGAAAATCTATCAAGTTATAAAAGAATCCAGGAATAGTTTCATATTCGGGCCTTTAGGGTACATAAGCCCTAGGGCTATTTACGGTCATCAAAGATCCTGCTCCTCCGCATCAGAATTCTTTGTTCATGATTGATAATTATAGACTCAATTTGGTTGTTCCTTCCTTCCTCTCTTCTAGCTAGTACACGATTCAATTGATGATTGGGTTTTTCACTATCTTTGGATAATTACTGAGATGCCTACCGTTCTTGAATTTCTAATGCGGTGGTGTTGCTTGATGGGGTGGGGTCAATGATGATGGAAGCGATGGAGCCAGTCTTCATCTTCTCTTTGCCTCTTCTTCTTCTCCACCAACATTGCAATTTCTTCAGCAACATCTTTAGTCCTCGAAATCTTCTTCCAGATGAATTGCAATATGGATCTTCACGTAACCAAAGGCTCTATTATTATTTGGCCGTTTAAAAGAAAAGGCTCTAATATCAAGTGTGGGGATCGAGAATGGATAAAGCCGATGCGTGCGCACCTAAGGACCTAGGTAGCTCTATTGTGGAGGAAACGACTTATACAGGTCTTAAAAGAGTTAATAATTCTTGGCACACATCAATAATCATTCATCGCATAAATAATAAGATGGGGAACGCACAACTTCTATAGCTAGAGTGAGAGATTATTGGAAAAATAAATAATAAAAATACTACCTAATTATTATAGAAGAGAATATTCAATAGAATGTTAAGAATATCAAAAATTTAAAACCATACTGTAGTAGAATATTTTTTGGGGACAGATTTTAATTTTTTAAAAGTTTTATTATTACTGTAATATATTAAATATGTGGATGGTAGTTAGTAACATGCGGACTAAAAATAACATGACCGTTTTATTAAGATTGTCAATAGAGTTGGACCACGAGGTAAACCGCCTTAAGCCAAGAATCCCTACAGTATATATCATATTTCATGCTCAAAATGATACTAGTAGTTGAGAAAACTTAGGTACAATAATGTGATTGCCAGTTGGAAAAATAATACTCCAACAAGTAGCAATGTGATGATGTGCAGAGTAGAGTGGTTGGTTAGTCGTCACCCCGAATTAATTGAAGTTATGATCGATATATAGTTATGGCTCAAGGGCCCAACCTTCTCGTTCCTTCCAGTCCCTCTATAGCTGGCTCTCAGTGACTCAGTCCATATGAAAACTTAATTTGCCTACTCCAAAAGCACTCCTTACTTTCTAATTTTAATGGGATCAACAATCACCATTCTAGTATTTCTCCTCTGTCGCCTTCTATCCACTTGATTTTCTAGCTATACCTAGTACTGGGAACACGCTGCCTGGACATAGAAATTGAAGTTCTACGGGTGAATGGAGGAAGTTTGGCACCTTATGGAAGAATTATAATTCTTTTAGTAAATATTATTTTGTTAAGCTGTCGTGAACGTTTCTTTTCCTGTACATTGATTTTGTCACGTCCACGGTCTACATAATGCACGATGAGATGCAAACTATCCCCAAGTTTTTGCTTCATACTTTCAGATCAATTTTCGTACGGATTTATATGTAAGTCTATGTTAGATTATTAGGGTCATTGATTTTTTATACCCTCGTCCCTGATAACGAAATGAACCACCTTAGTTTATCAATTACATTTTAGTTCAAAGTCAATAAAAATTCACTATTCCAAAATTGAATTTTGATCAAACCAAACAAACTTTAGTGTTTTCAAATAAAAAAGATAAAGAATTAAAACAAAAACTAAGTAAAAAGAAAAAAAACTTAACTAAAAAAAAAAAAAAATTATCTTCGTCATCCCCAAAGTTTCGGTACCGTAATTTTTTCCGGTACCAGAGCTCCAGCGCCGAAAATGGTGGAGCAAGCTGCTCCACCACCATTAACGGTGCAGCAAGCAGCTTGCTCCACCACCAGATCGGTGGAGCAGCAGCTCCACCATTGCTCCACCGTTACCGGCACCGAAATTTTCCAGTACCGAAGCTTTAGCGAAGAAGAAGATGGATGGATCTTGTTAAATATTCAATTTTTATTTTATAATATAATTCTATTTAAAATTTTTAAATCTTTAAATTAATTTTTTGATTCAAAATATTTATTTTTCTTAAGTCATGTTTGGTTGGAAGGTGTTTAAAGTGTTGGTCAACTCAAATGGACTAAAATGTAATTGAGATTGGACTAAAATGTAATTGATAACAGAAGAGGGTCCTTTATGAGAAAGGCATTCATAGTGAGCCCTTATAATCAATTTTCTCTAGATTATTATCATGTGTTATAGCGGCATTATTGTTGCTGTACTAGTGTATTGTAGTTGTAAAATACTTCATCTGTCCCAGAACAGTTGCACCATATTGTCATTTTGGGCGTCCCATTAGAGTTGCACCATTTTATATCTTTGTCATATTTGGACATGGTTACAATTATTTTATATTTCATCAACACATTTTTGTAGCCACAAATACTCCATAAAGTGAAATCAACACCCACTATCAATATAACTCAATATTTAACTTTTGTCCTTATTTTGTGTCCAAAAGCAAATGGTGCAACTGGGACGGATGGAGTATAGTATAACATTGTACCAGTGTTATGTAGCAATAATCTATCAAAAATCTCTGTTTAGAACGTATGAAACCAATCTGAAAATATAAAGAGTTAATCTCACATTAGTACCCTGATAGACGCCCTATTATCACATTTGTTCATATTAGATCAACCATTACATCCTAGTACCTGAAAATGGATATTTGGGTTGACTTTGCAGTAATTACACAATTGTCATTAGGTGATCCAAACAAGGCATTAACTTTCTTTTTCTTTGTTTTTTAAATTACATAATTTCTAAAATTTTATTACCATATAAACTTAATATTAAAAATGAATTATCACAAAAAGTAAAATATATATTTAAAAAAAAATTAAAGAAGATCGGAGCTCCGATGACCGAAGTTGTGAAGTTCCGATTCGAGTGAAGCTCCGATACACTGAAGCTCAAATCGGAACTTCACAGCTCCGATTTGGGGCGTGAAGCTCCAGATCGGAGCTTCACAGTCCCAATCGGAGTTGTGAAGCTGTAGATCAGAGCTTCACATCCCCAAATCGGGGCTGTGAAGCTCCGATCAGAGCTTTCACTATTACAGTGAAGCTCGGTCGAAGAGCTTCACCTTCACTGTGACAGTGAAGCTCCATGAGTGAAGCTCGATCGGAGCTTCTCTGTCGGAGCTCTGGTACCGGACATAATTTCGGTACCGAAAAATTGAAGAAGAAGATGAAAAAGAAAAAGAAAAAAGAAAAAGGAAGAAAATAGAAAAGAATAAGGGTGAGAATAAAAAGAAAAATGAAAAAAAAAAAGAAAAAAAAAGTTATGAAAATTATAAAGCCATATTTTTTCACTAAGGCTGTTTGGATCAGCCAAAATCCAATAATTGAAAAGTGAAAAAGTCAAATTTGAGTACCAAAATGAAATTGTTAGTCTAGTACGTACAATTATGATATTTGTGTATCTTGCCGGGTACTAAAAAGATATGGACCAAATATAAATTCCATTTATCTCTCTCTTTTCTTTCTTTTTTTTTAAAAATTAAAAACTATCCACAAATTATAGGGAACAGAGACATTATTAGTGTACTCTAGTTAGAATTATGAAATAGAGACCACCAATTGGGACGGGACCGCGATCGAATATAATTAATGTCGTGCATTGCATAATCTGAAGTGTTTCATTTCATCCTTTGACTGAGTCTTTGACAATGTTGCACTAGTAATAGCCGTCAATTGATAATTTTATTCAAGTCAAAGTAAATAATATTTTTGACGTATGAGAACGGAGCGAGCAGGACACTCAATTTATACGTGCTAATTAATTTAAAGAGGGGAGTATAGTGACTCATTCAGACAATGTTACTCAAATCAGATGGTTATTTTATTTTTGTGCAAATTTTGTGCACGAACTTACTTTGTAATTCCGGTTGTTGGAATAAAATTTTACGGTTAGAAAAAAAAGAAAAAAGGTTTTGGTGTTAATTCATGTCTGAGCAAGTTTAAATTTAAGATTAGCACCAAATTTAACGTCTAATTTAGAGATTAGCAGATTGCTTCACATTGACCGAACTTATTCTTGCCTTGCCTTTATTATTGGTAGAATAGAGCTATGGGCTTTGGTAACAAGATTCTTTGGAGAAGTTAATAGATTAAGATTGGGCCTGTGGGAACAACTGGCTCGGTCTTTGGTTAAAAATAAACGGGAAAATTGGAATGTAAAACAGGGGCTCTCTAAAACAGCATAACTGAAATCATTTCTCTAAACCATTTCCGTAGATCTACTACACCACTACACAAATATTGAAAGCATCTGTTGGAATTTTTATGGATATTTGCGGGCATCAGAATTCTATCCGAACGTATTTATAAGTTGTGGATATTTTCTATTTTTATTTATATTTTTGTTGATGTATAAAAATATTTGCAGCAAGTCTTGAATTTTTCTTTTCTGAGTAATGGCGCCGGTTTTACTCTGTTTCAGACGTTCTGATTTCTTTCGTTGTTCCGATTATCCAAGAACGCGAACAATCTTCCCTTTCAGAGTCAATTTTCATCGGAGGACGTACAGTTCGCACGTTCCAAGATGAACTATTGCAACATGGTCATGATTATTTTTAAAGATCCCAACATAGCCTCAGAGCCTAGGTCCAAAAGTCTTCTCAAAGTCCATGCTATCGCGAACGTCAATGGATATGGCAACCGTTTGTTGAAATTGGAGGAATCTGTTGATGGTAGTCAGAGTATGTTTCAAATTCTGAAAGATACCTTATTGTGTACCGGCATTTTGAGTGATGGAGATGCCAAGGGTCGAACGGGACCGAACCTGCAAGCACGA